>CM034146.1:848001721-848621199 GCA_019776745.2 Taxus chinensis | reverse complement strand
GGGGGAGAAGAAAGGGGCATTGGACAAAAAATGCCCCAATACGGTGAAAAATAAGAGAAAAATAATTATTTAATTAAAAATAATTATTCCATAGTGAACAGAGGAGAAAACGGTGAGCTAAACGGGTGTCCCAGGCGTTTGATCGATGAAAAACAAGTTAATATGCCCCCCCCCGAGGGGGGTAAAAACATCACAATCAGTTCATTTTAACCGCTCAGTTTAGAAAACTTACCATGAGGCTCTGACACTCGGGAGAAATGGTGATCGCATGTGATCGTTTGAGGCATACTATAGATTGTAGATGATAGATTTGTAGACAATATCAAATGTTGTTTTCAATTGTTAGTTTGATGTATATGGATGGGATGATATGATGATATTGGTGCGGGGGGGATAGATTTTTGATTATGCGCAACCCCTCTTGCCCCCATTGATGATATGATATGTGATGATTAGCTTAGCATACATGCATGATGTAAAACTTAGCATTTTTGTTTATATATGATGTATAGATGATGCTAGATGTGATGATAGTGATGGTAATGTGATGTGAATGATAACAAAATAGAGCACATGTAAGAAACACAGTCAAATGCTACAAAGAACACTATGAATTAATGCAATACACCATGAATCACCATGCCTTATTAACAAGTAACAAAACAAAACCAAATGCATTAAGAAAGAAATAAAGAATTAACACACTAGCATGGCGAAACCCACTACAATATGCACAAGCAAGAATGAATCTATTCTAAGAAAGAAAAGATAAACTATGACAAAGTACACCCAAGCAACAAACAACTCAAAAGCAAGCACGCAAAACACTATACAAGCAACAAGCAAAGAAAGAAAACAAGACAATGCAAGTAAATGTTTTTGTAAGATATGTTTTCATAAACCGATTTTCTATTGTTTAGGTTTTTGTGAAACAATTTTATATTGTTTTTGTGTTTTGTGAAACAATTTTCTATTGTTTTTGTGTTTTCTCAAAACAATGTTCTATTGTTTTTGTTTTTTCCTCGAAACAATTTTCTATTGTTTTTGTGTTTTTTCAAAACAATGTTCTATTGTTTTTGTGTTTTCCTCAAAACAATTTTCTATTGTTTTTGTGTTTTCTTGAAACAATTTTCTATTGTTTTTGTGTTTTCTCGAAACAATTTTCTATTGTTTTTGTGTTTTCTGACGGTTTCCAAAGCTATGTGCAGGTAACCAAGAAAGCATGGATGCCCCCAGTGTTAGGTGAGGAATATACAAGGGCAGAAGCCACGAGCTTATGAACAAGAAGGTGAAGTCGTTGAGTTGCCCCCAGCGTAAGATGGGAAATAATGAAAGACCATGTCCCTTATAGACAAATAAAAGAAGGTAAACCCTGATCAAGGCTGGACTAGATGGTGTGCACAAGGAAACTCGAAGGCAAAACCAGGTCCAGGAAAAAGACAACTACCCTTCTAATACAGAATGCTTATGAACAACGAATCCTCTCGAGGCACCGAAAACTGGTTTTCACCCAAGGACTTGTCCAAAGTGCCACAATTGCATGGTTTTCACTAGTGGACAACCTGTTTTCTCTTTTTCTTTTTCTGATTTTTTTTTTGATGTTTTTGTATTTTTATTTATTTTTGTGCCATGTTCAAGCATAGAACTTCTTAAGATGCATGTCGTTCATTGGCTCTCAGAGCTCATCACCATTGGGGTGAGCCAGTTTGTATGCCCCAGTGCCGTACTTGGCAACTATGACATAGGGTCCTAACCAGTGTGGTTCAAACTTCCATTTATTTTCTCACTCTGCTCTAGTGTTGAACTGGTTCTCCTTCATAACTAAATCACCCACCTCAAACTGGAAAGGGATGATTCTCTTGTTGTAGTTACGGGAGATTCTATGTTGATATACCTTCAGGTGATTAAGAGCGTGAATGCGCCTCTCATCCAGGAGTTCTAACTCAGCCAATCTTGCCACTCGATAATCTTCATCCTTATCCAAATAGTCCCGAAGAGAAATTCGCAAGGATGGGAGTTCAATCTCTAAAGGGATGATAGATTATATCCCAAACACTATGGAATATGGCGTCACATCTGTAGGAGTGTGAATTGATGTGAACGGTAGGCCCAAAGGGCTGGGTGGTTTTGTAGGTGCCAATTTCAATCGGTTTTGCTAACCATCTTCTCCATTATCCTTACCTAAGTCTTGTTTTTTGCCTCAGCTTGTCCATTACCCTGAGGGTAATATGGCGTGGACCATTTCAATCTGATTTGGAACCGTTGGCAAAAACCTTTCACATTTTTATTCTTAAATGACTTCCCATTATCTGTGACAATGGCTGCAGGGATACAATATCGGCAAATAATGTGATTCATGATGAATTTAGAAATATGTGCTCCTATGACATAGGTTAAAGGGACAACCTCCACCCATTTTGTAAAGTATTCTGTAGCTGTGATAATATGTGTATGACCATTAGATGAGGTAGGAGTAAGCTTCCCTATTAGATCAAGTCCCCACTTGGAGAATGGCCACGGGGTAGTGATTGGTTGCAATGGTTGTGATGGAGCATGGATGAAATTTCCATATTTTTGGCAAAGAACACATTTTCTAACATAATTACAATAATCATTTTCCATGGTGGGCCAATAGTAACCTACTCTTAATAGTTTTTTAGCCAAGACCATTCCGTTCGTATGTGCTCCACATACTCCTTCGTGTACTTCTTTAATTGCCTAGATTGACTCCGTCACATCCAGACAACGTAACAGATTCCCATCATAGCCATGACAACAAAGTGTACCTCCTAAAAGGGTGTAACGGGCTATCTGGCGAATCAAGCTTTGCTTTTCAGAACAGGAGATATTGGGAGGGAAAGTATTGTCCTTAAGATAGGTGAAAATGGGTTTGTACCACAGGGAATAGGGACCAACAACCTCACAAGCCAGGCAAGATTCCAGCATGTCATATGTGGGATGGTGTAGATTTTCTACGAAAAATGGCATATCATTGTTCCCTGGCGGAATACAAAGCATAGATCCCACCATTGCCATAGCATCTACTGATATGTTATGTGCTCTTGGGATCTGCTCAAAGGTAATGCGCACAAAATACTCCTTCAGAGTTTCTACCAACTTCTTGTAAGGTATGAGCTTGTCATCCTTAACTTTATACTCATCATTAACCTGTTTGATGATTAGCTGCGAATCACCTATAACCTTAACATGTTGAATATTCCACTTGATGGCTAGCTTCATCCCTGCAATGAGTGCTTCATATTCCACAATGTTGTTCATGTAAGGGAAGGCCAGGCAGAAAGCCTACGGTATAGGATCACCTGAAGGAGTAATAAAGACCACTCCTGCACCTGAACCATGAAATGTAAAAGATCCATAAAAATGTATCTGCCATACAACAGATTCTTCAATGTAGAGTAAATATGCATCTGGTAGATCCAGACTCAAAGTTTCTGTGTTTTGCAAAGGTGCTTCCGCTAGCTGGTCGGCAAGTACTTGTCCTTAAACTGATTTTTGATGGACAAATTCTATATCAAACTCACTAAGTAGAATGATCCAATTAGCCATTCTACCTGTGAGGGCGGGTTTGGACAACAAATACTTGAGTGGGTCGACCTTGGATATGAGCTTGGTCTTAGTATTTAGCAGGTAATGACGAATTTTCTGAAAGGTAAAAACAACGGCCAAGCAAACCTTTTCAATCTGAGGATAATTACGTTCATCGGCGATGAGGGTGCAACTCAGATAATACACTACTTTCTCTTTATGGATAAGGTCATATTGGGTGAGCAGTGCACCAATAGCGTATTATGTAGCGAAAATATAGAACAAAAGTGGTTCTCCCGGAGTGGGAGGCATGAGGACAGGTGGATTAGCCAGGTATTGTTTAAGCAAAGCAAAGGCTTGTTGTTGCTCGGGTCCCCAGATGAAAGCAATGTCCTTCTTAAGCAAATGAGTGAATGAGTGACATTTATCTGCAAGTTGGGAGATAAAGCGGTGAATGGCTTGAATTTTCCCCTGCAAACTACGCAGTTGCTTGATATTCTCAGGTGGAGGCATTTCTGTGATGGCAGACACTTTAGCAGGGTCTACCTCAATACCTCGTCTTGACACGATGAAGCCTAATAGTTTCCTAGTTAGCACACCGAAGACACACTTCTTTGGATTTAGCCTGACTTTGTATTCACGTAGGTGTTCAAAGATATGCCACAAAATGATAGGATGATCCTCTCTTGTTTTGGACTTTCCTAGGATGTCGTCTACGTAGTCTTCCATGATGTCATGAATCATATCGTGAAATATTACTGTCATGGCCCACTAATAAGTTGCTCCCACATTCTTAAGGCCAAATGGCATCACCTGATAACAGAAGGTGCCCCAAGGAGTTGTGAAAGTTGTTTTGTGTTGGTCTTCCTCAGCGATCTTAATTTGATTATAACTCGAAAAGCCATCCATAAGCAATAGCATTTCGTGCCCTACAGTTGAGTCAACAATCATGTCAATGTTGGGCAACAAAAAGTCATCTTTAGGGAAAGCTTTATTGATGTCCCTAAAATCTGTGTAGATTCGGATACCGATAGGTTTCTTCTGGACAGGAACAATGTTCAATATCCATTCAGAATAATCAATTGGCCTGATGAATCCTACTGCAAGCAACCTTTCCAACTCTTCTTTAACTAACAAGGCCACTCTTGGGTGCATCTTTCAGAGCTTCTGTTTGATAGGCTTAATTTCTACATGCACAACCACGTTGTGCATGACCAAAGTTGGATCTAAGTCGGGCATGTCTTTGTAAGACCATGTGAACACATCAATAAACTCTTACAGTAGCATAGTGAACATCTTTTGTTCTCTGACCAAGAGTGATGCTCCCAATTTTACTATCTTGGGATCTTCTTCGGTACCAATATTGACATCAATGGTTTCTTCAACTAACAATTTTGATAAATCCTCCATACGCATAGGATCGGGAGGTAGGTTGAGATCTTCATCCAAGGATGTCTCTACGATATTTTCATCCTTGGCATGGTCACTTTGTTTGTCCTTTGATTTTCTTATTTATTTGTCAGCCAATGCCTCAAAGAGGTTTTCACTGTGTGACTTGGACTTCAATTTTTTCTGAGGCTTTTATTTAGAACTCTTGCCCTCACTTTTCTTTAAATTTTGCTGACCACAAAGTTTAGCCTCCTCACCAAAGTAGGCGTAGGTGTCTAAGTCAATAAAGAAACCCTTCTTGTGATATCCAATGGGAATTGTATCCCTTATGCTCATGAACTCTACAATAGCCTCGTCGTTCTCAAATAAATCTAGTGGCATGTGATGTCATTGGTCCCATTCAACAAGGGAAGGGTACACAAGTTCAAGGATTGGTTTAGTGGGGGTTATGGTCAGGACAGCATTATTCATGAAAAGGTTCATGGAGGCCAGATCCTCATATTGGCTACAACAGGAATCCGTATCACTATCTAGATAATCAAATCCATCCTCACACTCTGAACAAGTTACATCTTGATTGTTAGGGTGTGCCCCATAAGGGTGAATCCCGATGCCATATCTTTCAGTTTTGAAATGGGGGAGAGGGACTGGTTCCCTTTGTCCTTGTTCATTCTTACCACATCCTAGGCCTTTGTAGCCCATGGAGTACATCATTCTGCTAGATTTTTCATATTCTGGGGTTTGATAATAAGATGGCTGAGTGTCCTCAGGGACCCAAGTAGTAGGTGGATCAAGCAATTTTTCCTCAGCTAACAAGCCTCCAGGTAAGAACGACCCAATAGTGTGTTCCTCTCTAGGTCTCCTGAAGCGGTAGTTGGGTCGACCTCTAGTTTTGGGCGACAAGGAGAGGTCAGAAACCAAGAGTGCTTGTTGTACATTATACTCCCCACAGCCATATTCCAAGATTTTCATCTCCCATGAATTAAATGGAGATGTTGAAGTAGATGCCCCATGAGTGCAAGAACTAAGAGAATTTGAATCTACTCGAGATTCCATGGCCTCAGAATGAAGAGGGAAAACTATATCTGTGGAGGGACATGCATATGTACCCTTTTGTGTAAAGCTATTAAGAGCTCTACAATGAGCAAAGGGCTCTGAATCTCTTGGTATTGTAACCGTATGTCCCTCATGCTTCAGCTTGATGCATTGATGAAATGTTGATGGCACAGTCTGCATGGCATGAATCCATGGTCGGCCTAGAAGCATATTATATGGAAGTTCCAAGTCTAGGACATGAAACTTTGTCTGATGGCAAGTAGGGCCCACCTCCATGGGCAGCATAATGGTGCCTGCTAACTCTCTTTCTGTGTTGTCGTATGCGGTGATAGTGATGATATGGGACTCAAGATTTGCCTCTGTATGTCCCAATTGTTTGACTAATTTAAGCGTGTAGATATTCAATCCAGATCTGTTATCCACAAGCACCCGTTTGATTTTCTTGCGGGTGAAAACTACCTCAATGTATAAGGGAAGATTATGTTTAGGATTCTCGGTAGGGACCTCCCTATGGTTGAAAGTGAGATGCTCACTGGGTGCAATATTTTCCACCGTGGCTTGAAGGTATGCAAGATCGACTTCTAAAGGCACTCCCGACCCCTGAAGAGTTTGATACAAAATGTCCTTATGCACATTAGATATCTTGAGAATATCTAAGATCGAGATCTTAGCAGGTGTCCTCTCAAGTTGTTCTAAAAGGTTATATTTACTAGTTTGCGGGGTCAACAGAGAGGGTTCCGGAATCCGGAGGCAGGCACGCCTTGTTACCACAACGTAGTCCTTTCCCTTGATCCGGATGGTATTGACATGGTCAACAGGGGAGTGAATACATCCGATAAGCGAATCGTAATGATTGTTATCTCTTTTGGTATACAAGTAATTCGCAGCTTTATAGGTTTGGGATGAGTCTCCCCGATCCAGCTTTGTCTTTTTTGACTTATCATGCTTAGGGAATGGTTCCTTATAAATCCCCATTTTCTCGTTAGGTGTTTGCATTTTTACAGGTTTATCCACCTCTATCTCCCCATTATCAATGAGGTCCTGAATATAGTGGTAAAGCCGTAGACATTTGTCTATCTTATGACCTTTAATGTGATGCATTTCGCAGTATTCATGCTCCTTATACCATGAAGGTTTAGGAGCATTGTCATCAAATGGTTGCGTTGTAGGATAGGTCATCATGTGGGCCGCATCCAACTATTTTAGTATGATGGACAATGGTTCATTGAGGGAGGTGAATGTTCGTCACTTTGGTGGTGGTTGAATTGGGCCCTTGGTTAGTTTAAAAGGTTGACTAGTTTGGACTGTTTGAACACGTTTGGAATCAGTGATTCCGTCTCCCACCACGTTTTTGTTTTTGTTAAAGATCTTTGGATTTTCAGCGGGTTTGACACTTTAGTTGTCTTTAGATTGGGTTTTGAGGGTGCCTTTGGCAATGAGATCCATTTCTATTTGAATCCCTTTCTCAATAACCTCCTCAAAGGTGCGAACACAATACATTTGGAGGTGGAAAGCTATATTTGAGTTGAGATTAGGGACGAAAATACTGACCAGCTACTTCTCAGGGAAAGCGCAAGGGAAGCGATTAGCTATCCCTCTCCATCGTTGGAGGAAGCTGGCGAAGGTCTCATTTAGGCGTTGTTTTGTGCCACACAAGTCTGCCATGGTGACGTCACTCTCTATGTTATACGAGAAATGATGCACGAATCTTTCTGCCAATTCTAGCTAGGTGAAAATTGATCCTCGTGGTAAGCGCGTAAACCATTCCAATGCTTGACCTCCAAGACTCTTAGGAAAAATTCTGATGAGGTAATTATCACTATAAGACACCTCTTGACATGCCATGTAAAAATCTTTAACATGATCCCTTGGGTCTCCCTTTCCTTTGTATTTGTCGAAATTTGGCATATCAAATTTCTTTGGAAAGGGTTGAAGGGTCATTGTCTTGTCAAAAGGATAGGGGCATAGTTCTTCGTATTGGTATTTCCTAATACTCCCTATATTGCTTTCTTGTATGCTCGCAAGCGTTGCTTTCATAGATTTCACTTCTTGTCCAAGCAATTGTTCTCTAGTGGGAGAAGCGGGGACGTGTACACGATGATACCCCGTGTCTTCTTCTCCTTGGTTTCTTGATGGAGTTCGTGGATCCTAAACTTAGGCCTTGAGTTTTGAACGTTCTTGTTTGTGTATTTCTGTACTTGGAAAGTAAGTAAAGCTAGTTGTCGGCTTAGGTTACTGAGTTATTGTTGGATTGTGACTTGTTTTGTGTCTTCTTCTTCTAAAGGTTCTTCCTCTTTGTATTGTGGAGGTTCTTCCCCTGTCTCATGTTATATCTTGTTTCTTCATGGCACTTTGATGAGGGGTATTCTATGCCCTACCACTTTATCATTTTCTGCGTAAGAAGTGGAAGCATGCCCACCTGTTAAAATATCTTCCATATTGATAAGGGGGTGTTCTTCCTTAGTAGTGTCATTTGTAGGTAATATTGGCTCATTCTCGGTGGGTAGTTTGGCCCCTAATTCCACGACCCGTGCCAAAAACTCTATCTTTGTTTCTAAGGAGAAACACATCTAGTAGAGTAGGGTCAAAATCAAATTCTGCGCGTGGTGACTCTAATTTGTTTCCACTATGGTCGACCATTTCTTCTGTTTCCTTTTCTGCAAAAAATAGTGGTCTTAGATCGTGTTCGATAAATGGGTTTGACCCTGTCTGTTAGAGGTTTCCCAAGCTTGTACTTGTTGTTCCTCATATGTCTTGGGAGCCATGTTTTTGTGATAAGTTTCACTAAGGTAAGTTGTAGATTTGTTCAAAATTCAATGACTACCCCTAAGTGAAACACAAGATGTACGTGTTAAGAGTAAATTAACAATGTGAGAATACCAATGTGATAGAATGATAAAGTCACCAATGAAACAATCGTTTGGTACCAAAACTTAATCAAATGAAGTACTTCCTAGACTATGTTTCAAAGTAATTTACAACGCCAGATGATTAACAAGATGTCTCCACTTATGCCAAGTTCAAAGGAATGAACAAGATGTAAGTAAATATACGAAGTTAAATGTGATCTCCCAATGAAGATATACGATGACCAAGCTCAAGTCTGATTAAGACCTATATCTCAAAAAGTGCCAATTACGATTTGTGAATGACACAACAATATCACTAAGATATGTTAACTCACTTTGCAAGAAAGTGATGTATTGATATTGAGGTGTTTATTGATATAACACGCACAAATGGTAGTGCCTAGCACCTTTTGAAATTGAGGTAATAATAAAACCGAACAAAAAAAGCTCAAAGTATAGCTAGGAATAGTTAAGAATGTGTGCAGCGTAACTGTACAATATAGGTATTTATGTCAAGTTTACAAGAAACAAAACGTAAATATCGAAATTGTAATGATACGAGACAAACAAGCTAACTCCTCTATGGAAGTCCGCGGTGATAAACCATGCCTAACTACAATGACAATCTTGACATGGGTATCAAGATCACAATGGCTACCAAATGACGTGAAAACGCCTCCGCTCACTTTAGACGTTTAACTAACCCAACCGCAAACATGGATGGGCGTAAATGGACATAAAAGTGAGAGAAATAGTCGAATGGAAACACAAAGGTAAGCACACCTCTTTTGATCAACAAAGTGTCAAAAGAATATGAAGGAAATAAATCAAGAAAAAATGACGAAAAATGCTAGCCTCACTTCGGCAGAATTTCACCTCGCCCTAACGCAAGTAAAAACTAGGCGAAAGTAATACGTCACACATTTCTCAAAAAAAAGGTTCACAACTCAACACTGTTTTAAAATGGTCAAAGTGGGCACCTGGCCAAATTATATTCTCCTAGGTGGTTCTCTCGCCCTAGGTGTTACAAAGTTGCCATGAGTGAGCGCGATTTACCCAAAAAGTCGCACTGACTAGTTTGAGAGTATCTCAGCTTTACTTTACCCCTTTCAAGAACATTAGGTAACTAGTGCGTCTACGTGCACTATCACTGGGGTCACCACAATGGAAAACCTATAATGCTATCTTACAAAGGAATCACTAGTCAAGTAGGTAGTGCGGAGCACTTCCCGTTTGGTCCACAAGGTTCCCTCTTGCGTGGACTACTTTGGGGTTCCCGGAACCACCCCCATTGTTGTAGCTTAAGGCGTTATGCCAAAGGGGTTATGTTCCAGTTGAGCAGAGAGGGACGTACCCTTTTCCAAAATCCATTCCCTTGTGTTACTCTTGTGTATGTGGTAGATATAGAAATTATATCCTAATTTCCCTTTAAAATCGTTAGTAGATTGTGTGTGTGTGTGTGTGTGTTGTTTTCAAAATAATGCTAATATGAGTAAAGACTAATGCCTAAATAGCCTTAACTTAGCAAGAATTGAACAAAAAACTAAACACCATCAAGATAATAATTAAACAAGGGTTAGATGCTAGCATTCATAAGTACAAACTTTGAAACTTACAATGCTAAATATCTAAACTCCTCTCTTCTCTAACAAATAAATGAATGGACCTAAGTAAGCTCTGTGACTATCAAAATAGTTGTCCTTAGTATGCCAAGTAACCTAGGAATGAGGGCCTATCAAATTTGGGCTACAAGACCCCTTTGACACCTCCCATATGACCTAAGCACTTAAGAAAGAGGCTTAACTCTTCAAGATGATGAACTCTCAAAAGGGTAAAAGGCAAGCTCTTAGTCTTTGCTATATGCTTTGCATTCACTCTCTTAGAAAGTTTAGGTGTAAGTAAAAAGATAAGTGGAGGACTCTTTATATAGCCCAAAGGATAAAGGATTCAACACATTCTCATGAATGTGGGATAAAGGTAAAACATGATTAGGAGTGGATAAGGTTGCTTTATTAAAGGCAACCTTACTTTAGAAGGGTTTAATACATGTTTAGCAAGTCATGGGAGTTGGGGGGTGCTTTAATTAATCAAAAGTGATTAATTAATAGGTAGGTGTAAGCTTATAGAAGCCATTTAGAAGAATATTAGTGTGATTCAGACTATTAAAAGGGGATTAAATCAATTAAATATTGATTTATTGGTTAAATGGAAGCGAAAGCTAATTAATTAATAATAATTAATTAGTCTAGGTAGAAGGGGTGATTTATTAACGGAAGGTCGTTAATTAGGGTATTTGTTGGATAGGAAACTTAATTAATTAGCTTAGTGTAATTAATTAATGATGATATGAGGAAAATGAGTGCTTTTGATGATATGTCGTTGATTTGCGAGAAAGGGGATAATTAGCGCAATTTAAGTATTTAAATTACTTTGGCGTAATTATAGGTGTCTACAGTGTGTGTGTGTGTGTGTGTGTGTGTGTGTGTGTGTGTGTGTGTGTGTGTGTGTGTGTGTGTGTGTGAGTTCTTTCTTTGAATTTCGATACATGGTGACACCAAAATATGACCTAGATTGTGAAAATAAGATACTAAAAGACCCAAATCCAAAGAAAACTGACAAAGGAGAAAACTAGGTAAATAGGATGGGAGCGCCTAGATGCTTCTATCCTATCTGGGCGTTATTATCCTGCAAAAAGAAAACAAAAACAAAATAAAAGAAATGAACTAGGATCCCTATGACTCAATCAAAAAGATGAAAATTCCATATAAAAAATATAAGTAGAGCTAAACCAAGCAAGAAAATGACTAAAGAGGTGTCATTGGTGCCTTGTTTCCAAACTTAGAAACCATGCATATAGCATACTAGAGGCATAATGTAATAGTAATAATTGCATATTTTAATGACTATAGATAGTGACCCTAACCCTAGGGTAGCTATATGTTTCTAAGGCTTGTAACTAATATAAATATAGGTATCCTACTAGGATTCAAAATAAGAATAGCCAAAGGGTAGATAAATCTAAGGGGTATAATATAATAAGACAATGCAATATATCAAATCAAACATACATATATTTTATTTTGTAGTAATGAATGACCGACATACAACATAGATATACAAGACAAAAGAATAAAGAGGGTTAGAAACACTTACTTGTAGTGTGTGTGTGTTTTATCGTTGATACATAATCCTCTTTAGAGACAACAACACCAAGAGATAATCACTATGGGTGGAGAAGGGGAAAGATCAACAAGAATATTTCTAGTCTAACTCACTATGGTGACCTAAATGCAAAAGAGATTACCCAAAATCAACAAATAAAGTGTTAAATAATGTGAAATAGTGTGAGCAAGAATAATTGTTTAGTCTATGCAAATGTTGATAAGTGGGTTTTTTCAAAGAGAAAGGTCAAGAATATATATTCAATGCCATCACCCATGGGTGATGATGTTGGCTATGGAAAAACTAAAATATATACCATCGCCCATACGTGATGGCGTAGGCCTTAGCAGAAACCCTAATGTCAAGGAAAAACTTGAGGAATGGAGGCCATGAGATAAATGGAAGTAAATGATGAAGTTATGGGGTAACCAAAAGTAGGAATAATGGAGTGCAACAAACGTGAACAAGTAGACATAATGGAAAAGGTGGAAATAATGGGTATAATGTGTGTAAGAAGGCAAGAAATGAGGTAAAGGAATGGTATCTATAGTGTAATAATGACATCTCTCAAATGTTGTGGTCTAGCCCATATGACCAAGTCTGATCATATCCCAATCTCGGTAGGCACCTGCTTATGAGGAGAATCCATCACCAACCCCTGTAAAAAAGAAATGGTTAGCAAGTGTAAAAAATATGGTGTATACATATGCCCTAACTAAAGATCATCAAGTGTCACAATAGTGAAACATGAGATGGTCTTCCGAAAAATATCTAGGCAACACATTAAATCAAAAGGAAATGTTGAAAGTAAAGTTGTAATGAAAACAATTTAAAGAAGTAATGAACTCTGCCAAATGAAATATACTTTCCTCATACTTACCTACCGGTATCGCTATGCTTGCTTGTGGTGTGCGCAATAACTACATATAACCCTAAATAAGCAAAAATGAAAAGAAAAAATAGAAAAATAATCAGTAAAATAAGACATAATTCACCTATTTAGGAGGTTATAAGAAAGATGATAGACAAGAGGAAGATACCAATGTTAAAGAGCACAAAAAACCAATGGGTAGATGTTATAAGGATGATAAAGTGTGATAAAAGGTGCTAACTGGAATGGGATGTCGGAGAGTTAGTGGTCCTAAAGAGATGAAGAGATAAATTACCAAAATATACAAGGTAGGAAGGAAATGCCCTTATAAACCCAAGCAAGAAGGATAAACCCAAGTGGGAAGAGCATAAAAGTGAGATAAAAGATTGATGCAATAGTTAATTTAAATAGGTTTTAGTAGAAGATGGTTATGTACAAGCATATAAGTGAGAGGATCAAACATAGGTTTTGTTCGAGAAATGAGCATTGATTAGTTCTTTGAAGATGCGGCCTTCATTGGTTTACAAACAATAGGCAGTGGGACCTAAGATGTCTTTAATGAGTTAGGGACCCCACCACTTTTGGGTGTATTTTCCTTCTTTATCATGTGTGTAATATAAATTCAATATGAGGTTGTCAATTTCATATTAGCAAGGTTTAACAAGCTCATTATGTTGCTTAGTAACACGCTCTTTGTATCTAAAGTTATGATGTGCAACTTTATCACACTTTTCATCGAGTTTAAGAGCATGGAAATGGGTGTCGGTCTAATTTTCTCATTCCTGCTTCATATTAGTGAAATAGTAATAAAGAAAATAAGCAAATCCAATAATGAGAGGGTTTAAGGCTACCTTTAGATAAAATGATGATGGATATGGGAGAAAAAGATAGATCCTCCTCGCAGCAAGCTTGGTACCTTGCATAACAAAGATAAATTCAACAAAGAAAATGATTAGTTGATAGGCGTGTGGATTGCTTGACAAGCGTCGGTCCTAAGAAGTGAAAACTTCCTAGGATGGATATCAACCCACTTTTTCATAAAACCTAAATAAAACGATGATAGATAAGTGATATGATGTAGTAGAATTTGAACTTGGAATTGAAAAGCTAAGATGTGCTACACAAGAGGAAAAGTAGAACTAATAACAGAAAAAATGATGAAAATTGAACCAAACCTGATCGGGTCGGTAGCAACTTGAGACTACTAAGCATAGTCGACGGTGACTAACAAATCTGAAGGAGTGATATGAAACTGATCTAGGACTAATGAAGATGTTGGGATGTTGCAGAGGGTTTAGACCTAATCAGAATAGAAAGGATGTAAGAAAAATGTTGAATCTAATGATGAATATGATAATTGTTGATCTAGTCGATGGTCATTGACCTAAATCATGTGAAACTAGGGTTGAAAGGTAAGATCTGGACTTCAAAACAGGTGGATCAGAGAATTATAGGAGTCTGGGCATTCAGTTAGCAAAAATATATGCTGTAGATGAAGCCGATAACTGAAGATATGAGAGATTTGGATAGCATTGACGGTGACTTAGCTGGGTCGATGGTGACTGGGTATGATGAAGATGAAATCTGAGGCAATAGGTGTGTAAAATAACAAGATTGAAATATTTGGGATCTAGGGTGATCAGAAAATAGATAGCTTAAGGGGTGGATAATAGATGATAAGGTAGGCATAGATCGGGTTGATGACGACTTTACAGATTTGATGGTGACTGGGAAGGGACCTAGGGTTTGATGGATGGAAAGACTAACTGCAGAGAGATATTGGTGATAGCTGATAGAGGGGCAAAGCTCCAACGTGATCGATAAACAAGTAATGTTGATGCATAAGAGGGATGGAATGAAAAATGGGACTCCACGGTAGCTCAAAATCTCCAAGATCTTCAAGATGGTATGCAAGGTCTTTAAAGTAGCTTCAAGATGAAAATAGCAGCTCTAAAGAATAGAGAGAAACGTAGAGAAATTTGCAAGAAAGATCAATATCTCAAAAATTACATCTTGGTCACAGGAGGGTTATGGATGTATTTATAGGGTTGATGGCAACTTGGATGGGTCGTCATTGACTGTGGTAGATCATCGATTTGGGCGGTGGAGGATTGATCAGCTTGAAACAAGGATCCCTTATGCGGTAAAATTAGGCTTTCATGTGGTTAATGCGGGTTAGGGTTGTTTTGGGAGGATAAAAGGTAGTTGGGGGATAAGAATGAATTAAACAGGGTAGATAAGAACCTAGAGATGGTAAATATGGTGATTAGGGAGGATAAAAGGGTTACTGAATATATTTAGGGATAATTAAGGGTGATTAGGGATGTCTAGGGAAGACAAATTAATTATATGATCACGATGGGATTAAGGTAGATAAATAACAATTAGAAGGATAAATGAAATTTAGGAGGGAAAGGAGAATTTGAATGGGAAGAGAGGTATGTATGTGGGAAATGACAACGAAGTGGAACATATGAGGGATGAGGGATAAGAGATCAAAAATTGGTGTCTACATTCACCCCTTTTTTGTCGAGTAGTTTATGTTAAGCAAAACCTCGAGAAAAAAACTAGAAGTGATGAAAGATTATGGTTGTGGTGCTCCCCCTCAAACTAGGGATCGATGGTATGAAGGGGAGTTGATGACGAGGCTGAAAGATATGGATTGATAAATGAGGGAGAGGGTGGAATGGATAGAAAAAGATGATAAAAGATAAATATGAAATAGAAAATATGCCCCAAGGATAATGTTTATTAGACCATTGCAAGGAAGGAGGTGATGAAAACAAAATATGACGGTGATCTGGGAATCACATCGGTAATGAACAAAGTATGGCCTCAATGCAGAAGATGGTAATGTCCTACAGACCTTGTGAATTGGCCAAAATCACTGCAAGATGGAGGGATTCCAATGAGAATCCACTTGGAAGGATGTGCAAACCATGGGACCAAAGGCTCAAAGGTAGACATCAAAAAAATATGCACAAAAAAATGCAAGGATGGTCAAGAAAAAGGTATAACAAGATGAGGGGGGGAAACATGTGATACCCTTCATTCACAAGGAATTGATAATATACATATGGGTAGGATGAAAAAATGGAAGGATGGCCACAATGGTGGGCTTAAGATGAGGTATGGTTCCCCAAGAGGAAACACAAAGATGGCCACTCAGTGGGCTTGAGATATGATCAAGAATGCACTACGAGATAAGATAATAGGAAAGGATAAAAAGATGAGTCACGTAAGGTAAATATTTGTGTGTTATGGGTGACACACTATCCTAAAGTGGAAGAAAATATAAGTGGGATGAAGAAATTGGATGAGAGGAGAAAAATATGAAAAGTAGGATTAGCTTGAAAATGACCAAGCAGGGTCGATAGCAACTTGGCGTGGGTTGGAGGTGACTAATGGAAGTCGACAGCAACTGGGGTCGGTGGCCTATACAAGCAAATAATTCAGTTGGTAAGGCTCATTTACATTGTATGAGTTGTGGCAATTGAGAGCTCCGAGAGAGAGAAATTGAGTTGGGATGAGATGGAGGCTATTGGGGGAGTGAGAAAGTGTCATAGGACTCAAAGGATTGTAAACGTTTTAGCCCTAGCTTTGTTTTTGAGTTATGTGGTTATTTGTTGTTATATTTTGTATTTGTTCTGGATTTTTTAAATGGGTGTCAAGGGTAGGTAGCGGTGACTGTACACGATCGTCATCGATCGGGGCTAAAATGGCATCAACCTGAGCTGGGCAACATCAATCTAAATTGGGTGGCATCAACCCAAACTGGGTCAGCATCAATGGGGCAAATAGAGGAATGTGTTGATTAGAGTAAGTGAAAGATGATGATTTGTGATGATTAGATGTTAATGGGTGCTTTTTTGATTGATTTTTGTAGGCCAGAGACACATTATATCTAAGAGATTGAGTCCCAACCATGTTTTATCGGATTAGAGGGGATGTGACATATGCAAAGTGGGATCACCTAGAGGTAATAAGACTGGGCAAGTTCTACCATTATTAGAGAGTGTCATAGGATACATAATTGATGATAGGATTGATTGAGAGGTTGGATCTGAGGCTAGCACCTTTTGGTTTCAGACTGGAGAGATGATGGTTACACTGGAGAATGTGTACCATATTTTGAGATTATCGATACAGGGGGCAATAGATCCCATTACAACAGAGAGGAGATTGAGTGTGTTGACACAGTTATTTAGAGTTGATGCTCCACATATTACATTCACTTCAAATGCCTTTGATATACATGTGCAATACTATCCGGGGACACCAGGGAGTAGGTTGATATGCTCGATCATGATGGCTATTTTCTATTATGCTTTACCAGATTCGGAAGGAGCTATATTCACATAGAAATTATCATGGATGTTAGCATATATAGTGGAGCACAAGATAGTGTTCAAATTTGGTACAATTTTGTTGGCTCAGGTATATAATGAGCTATGGATGTATGTCACTGAGAGGAGATCTATATTAGATGTGGGGTTCTTACTTCATTGTTGGGTCTATGAGCACATAGTTGTGGTGAGGCTACCAGGGCTTTTATGGGTGACTGGGGATCACATAGTGCTACCTGTGGGATTCTTGAGATGGAGGGTCGATGAGTCTCATGGGGATAGGGCGCAGTGAGGGGAGGAGTGGTACATATAGAGGTTGGGGAGATTAGATGTGGAGGAGGTGAGATGGAGGCCATACCATAGGTTCTCAACATTGCCCAAATCGGACTTCCAGCTATTTGGTATACGAAGGGTCAGATGGGTGTAGGGGTAGAGACCGAAGATGGTGGAGGTAGTGGAGTTTCCATGGTGATGAGGTAATTTGGGTTGGTACATATGGTGCCAAGGGCACCAATTAGATACAGAAGAGATGAGAGAGAGAGGTATTTTCCTAGTCCAGTGATGACAGACCCATTAGAGGAGGTAGGAGACTCATGGGATAGTGATGATGATGTGGGAGTCGGGGCGGGATTTCTAGATTGGATGGCAGAAGCATGGGTGGCGTAGGTAAATGAGGAGAGGGAAAATATATGAAGAGAGGAGGAGGTGGTGGTTTTAGTGGGAGAGGAGGAGGCAACACCTGGAGGAGAGGAGTTTGGAGATGGAGGGGTGGAAGCAGAGATAATCCATTTATGGGTAGAGTTAGATACTATCTATCAGGAGAGGGATGCAACACGTGAGGAGGCTACGGGATTGTGTCAGGAGAAAGACATGGCCATACAACAGTGGGGTAGATAACACATGTAGATGGAGGCCTACAGGGCCAAATATGGAGACCTTGGATCCATAGCAGAGGCACTAGAGAGTGAGGCATACGAAGATTCATAGGGAGCTAGATAGATGGCTCCACCTAGTACTATATCCTTAGATAAATACAAGGCATTGGGTGAGGAGGCGCGCTACTACGATTGCATCATTACATTGAGGTTGCCTGATGTGTCGTGATATGCAGTCTATCTAGCATGTGATAGGAGACCAGGGAGATCAATGCGACATGTGGCATCCAGGAGCATGATGAGTGTGGCATAGCTGAGGTGGGATCTGGGTCTAGATGAAGGAGAAGATGGTGGACAAATAGGTGTACCTTGCTCTAGGGGGCAAGGCTCATAGATCAGAGCATCTGATTTTTAGTTCACCCAGTAGTCGGTGAACATAGATCTTGATTTTGATTTTTATGTATATATTTTGAGATATAGCCCAGTAGAGGACTATCACGGATGTATGGACACATTTTGATGATGATATATATTTACATGATGATTTTGTCGAGATTTATGTGTTGTGTTGAGTACATTAGATACATGTTGGTGATTTATATGATGATGTGATGTTTTGTATGATTGGATAATTTGATTAGATTTTAGATTTTAGAATGATTAAATATAGACATGGATATATGATGTGATGTATGGATTAAATGATTTGATGTGATGATATGCTGGATTTTGATTAGGAAATGATGCGATAGATGATAGATATGAGATGACTTGGATTAGAATAGATATGATGGGTTTAGATGGAAAATGTGTATATTTTAGAGTAGATTTATGTGATGGATGAATACATATGATTAGATATAGGGGATGATATAGATATTGATGATGTACATGTTTGATGGAAATTAATGTGAGGATCTTAGATGTTAGATATATATGATGGATTTCGGTTAAACGATGCGATAGATATAGGTCAGATATGATTGGAATTAGATTACGTGGGATGTGATGGATTAGATATAGATGTGAAAGCTAGGATAGTGTGATTAGAGAGAGCGTGACTTGATTAGGGTGACCCAAACATGAGAGAATACACTTAATCATAATGAGGAGCATACATGGAAAAGATGCTTTTGAATCGAATTAGAGATAAAACACAAAAGTGAACAACGTAGAGAAATACACTTATGACCAATGACAAGTATTACACATAACCAACGATAGTTAGTCACATTTAAGATCATGAGGGGAAAGTGGAAGGTGTGCTTATAGACCCCCTGTAGACACGACACAGGGATTGAAATGGAGCTTGTATGGGGGAAACAGGTTCTCCTTAGGTGGAAGTCTTAGGTCTATGCCCTAGCTCTAAGCAATATAGTGCAAAATGATCATTACAGGAAGTTTGTTATCAGTGAAATTTGATTGATGTGGGAAGCTTTCCATGGATTCTTACTTTTGATATTTTTTCTTTTTTCTCTTGAGATTTTAAGAAGGATGGTCAATGTGAGAATCCTTTGCTGCCAAGATATAAAAGGGTAGCCATCCTTCAGGGGAGTGGTCTATAGTTAAAATTTTTGCTTTGGATTTTACTATTTTGAATTTTGATGGCAGAATGCATGATAGTTTTCCTTCGAGGGATAAATCTATATTTGATTTGCTTATATGAAAAACTATCCTTTGAGGGAGAAATTTGTTTTTGGATAAGATAGCTATGATATGAGCATCCATAATATTTTTTTTTAGGATAGAGCTGGGGATGTGTTATCCCAATTTTTCCCCCCAGATAAAATTGGTCAAACACGACCCCACACAGAAGAAAACCAGAGGGTCGCCTCTGTCCTGAGAACTCACATTCAAATCTAGCAAAGTGAGGCAACAATGGGACTCTACAATGTAGGAGCAAGGTCTGTGAAGGATCAAACGACCCTGCACAAAAGAAATCTAAGGTTTGCTTCCGTCGCACGAGCCCACGTTTCAAATCTAACAATCAGGTTACAGACGGGCTCGAAATGGAGGAGCAGAACTGGCTAAGGAGGTAAACAGTGCCAAAGAAACCAGAGGCTCAAAGGAGAGAAAGTGAGGAAAGGCTTAAAGTATTTGAGCTTTACAAATGATTCTGAGTGATCCCAAATTGGCTAAGTATGGAGGATTCAACAGAATTTGTAACGTGTCCAAATGGCGCACTTCTAAAGATTGAATCCAAAATGGAGACTCAAACAAGCATCAGGCCTCCATGTGTCCCAGAGCCTGAGGAGGGGCAGATTTAATAAGCTAAAAGTTAAAAGTGGGAAAGAGCTGGCCTAAAATGACTAAGTATAAAGGTGTCAGTGGAAGGTGCTAAGTGTCAGCATGGCACTTATTCAAAAGTAAAATTTGGAGCGGGCTTTCAAACAAGCACCAAGCCTCCACGTGTCCAAGGTCATACTTTTGGGCCCCGCCAAGCAAAAGGACTTAGCCAAAATACAAAGGAAAAGAGCAAGCAGCAGAAGGCACCACTTGTCTCTTCAGCGCATCTTCAAAAGGCAAATCTAGGAGCGGTCCCCAAACTAGCGTCAGCTTGCCACGTGGCCATGTTGAAAAGTCAAAGTGGAAAGGTGGGTCGCTGGAGGCAATTCAAAAATTTTGCCCCGAGAAGGCGTAAATTATAAAAATGAACCGCGCCTCCGTTGATGCCAAAGGAGCCACGTGTCAAACCTCAATTGAAGGTAGGCCGGCGGGCCTGAAGATGGTTTTTTGCCTAAATGGAAACTGCAGGCCAGCGGGCCCGAAGATGACTTTTTGCCAAAAGTGAATTGCGGGGCTACGGGGCAATTTTCCCATTTTATATTTTTGGTGCCAAAAGGCACAAAGTGAGTTTCAGGCCTACGGACTCGTTCTGCTAACTGGTTTTTGCCACTATTGTACGGACCCAACTCATATATTCAAATGGACATATCTTTCGATCCAATGCTCTAAATTCAAAAAATTTGGCACCGTTGGAAAGGTCTCGACCTCATCTGCGCCATGGGAGCCTGAAACTTTAATTTTGATGAGGTTAAGTGGGTAAAAATGGAAAAACATATTTTAGGCCATTAATGTAGAATCTGATTGCTTCAACTACAAGATCTGATTTGATTCGATCCGTCATTCTTCCATCTTCAACATGCCAAAAAGACATAGGGAACCAGACTTGACAGATTGTGGGCGGATTCATGGCAGGCATTGATGGTTGGTAGTTGGATTTTTTAGAGCAGATTCGAGCTTCTCCTCTCTCCCTCTGATTTGTATCATCTATATATTGTAACACTTCTCATTTGAGAAGGGAGAGACATTCTGGGTGTAGGGAAAATCTGTCAAAGTCGTTTCCCAACTCCATTTGAGTTGTAGGCCTTCTCTTATGCCTAGAGAGTGTATTTGTGCCTCTAAGCACTACATGTAATTGTTTTTGTACCTTACAAAGCCATAAAATATTGTTTCATGGCGTCTTTCAACCCTTGGCATTGTTTTGTTGTTTCTCTATGTCTCTCTATCTTGTGTTTGCTCCATGTGCATGTATTTCATGTTTACAGGTGTAGGACGTTGTGCTTCATGAAGTTTCTATGGTGGATCTGGATCTAGGTCTTTTTCACTTATGTCTGGCCTCCCTCAGTTCCCTTTTCCCTGTTTCATTCTCCCTCAACAGAGTATCTTGCACTTCCTTTCATGGTGTATCACCACTTAGTGTAGGCTCTTTCACCCTCTCTCTTTCTCTTTGTCTCCTTGGAACGGTTAGATTAGGATTAGTTAGATTCTACCTACACTAGAGTAGCTAGTGCTAGGTAGATTAGGAAACAAGAACCAGCTTTCTCCGGAGGTCCATCTCAAGTTTTGCAAGTCCCATAGCTTGAGAGATGGTCCCATGTTGTGCAATCACACTGAATGCCCCACTCACAACAAGGTCATTCGGGGGTGCTGTGATTTTGCACTAACAGTTTGGCATGCCCGGTGGGACACTGAGGTTACATTTTTCTCATCTTTCCAAGGTGTCTCATTACAAACAACAAATCATAAGCCATTGTGCAACCACACTAACAGTTTTGGCACACCCAATGGGACAAGAGGTCTTCACTTTATTTCATCAAGGTGATGTGTTCTTGGTGAGATTCAACCTGTAGAGGCACATTCAAAGCACATCTAGCGACTCCATCTTGTCAATAATCCATCCTCTGAGTTGTAGACATTTTCCATCCATTTTTCATCCATTTTCTTCTTCCATCTCTTTCATTTTATCCCATTCCATGAAGTTGTGAAATCATAACTTCAGTCCCTTCATGGAACTCACATTTGTAGCACCAGCAATGCGTTCCACCTCCAATGCACTTCTCAACTCCTCTAGATCAGTATTATGATCAAATCCAGAACCATTTTGCTTACCCATATGAACAGGGTCGAAACCAGTTTGGCCATGGAACTTATCAAGAATAAGGGGACGCATATAATGGTGATAGCTACGTGGAGAATGTTGGTTTACTGGAGAAGATCCAAGGAATGGAGGCTAGCATGGTGTAGTCCACGGCTGCAGCGCAGATGAAGGAATTCAAGATTGGTTTCAGGGCACCTTGTCCATGGTCCGGCCCTGTTCCAAGACATTACATCCCTCAGGAGA
The DNA here is from genome assembly GCA_019776745.2 of Taxus chinensis. Taxonomy (NCBI): domain Eukaryota; kingdom Viridiplantae; phylum Streptophyta; class Pinopsida; order Cupressales; family Taxaceae; genus Taxus; species Taxus chinensis. The sequence goes on along the minus strand of CM034146.1, from coordinate 848,598,481 downwards.
AGATTGAATTCATGGTTGAAGTGTTGCCTCAACTTACACAGTGGATTGAGGACATTGACGCTTATGAGTAAAGTGTGAGACAACCTTGTCAATGGGTAAGTCAATCACTAGCTCCATGTCCTTCATTTTCTCTTTCTCAAACCTTATCATTTCAACATGATCAAGAGTCAAGATTCCCCTCAGTTGCTTCCCCAAGTGTTGATTTCTCTTCTCCATCTCCTAGTCTTCCATCTCATCTCATTTCTTCTGCCATTTTCCCTTCCAAGTAGTCATTCCCTCCAAGTAGATAAGAAGTCTCACTTCCCTCACCACCATAAACAATTGCAAAACTAGTTGAATCTCAACCTATCACTCCTCTTGCTTTCCCAAGTCCATGTTAAGAAGAGACTCAAGAATCCAATCAAGGATAACAACAAGAAGAGGCACCCAATAGAAAATAAATGATAGACAATTTGAAGAGTTGGGCTATTAAATTTGGGTTTACAAAGATAACCTTGATGGTTAAGCCAACAGAGGAGGTCAAGGTCGAAGAACCAGTGATGGCTAAGGCTGAGGATGCAACAGAAAAGGAACAAAAACAAGAAGAAGAAGACCAGCAGTCTCTTTACTCTTAATACCGTGTCCCTAGTGGCACTTTGTCTGAAGAGAATGCTAATATAATCCAAGTTGCACAACCAGTTCACGAGGAGGAACAATCAGCTCTAAGTCCCATTGAAGAGGAGAAGTTGGGAGAGGTCAAATCAAGGTTGAAGCCACTCAATAAAGAAAGCATCATTGGAGGTTGCTTGCTTTCATTTCAAGGGCCTGATTTGATTGATGAACCCATGATGGAGGAAGACCATACAGTTTTAGAGGCTGTAAAAGTGGAGCAAGCCACATAAGAACCTTCAGTTCTTCCTCCCACTTCATACCCTTCAAGCTCTAATGTTTAAGAAGAGTTTGAGATTTAAAACTTTGTGTTTGAAGAAGAGGGGAACCGTGGTGAGAAATTTGAAGATCAGCAGGACACCACGGAGGAGGTAGAGCACATGCAACAGGACAACAAGGAGGAAGATTATCTGTCATACTTAGAGGATTGTTTTGATGGAGAGAATCCCGAGGAGATTACATCATTTGCTCCTCTATCATCCACATTCCAAGCACATGAGCCTGCTGCCATGGAGGAGAACATTCAAGTGCAATAGCCCGCACTTCATGGCAACCCTCTGAAACCAAGGTTGGAAGATATGAGTCTTCTATGTCCTTCATAGGAAAAGGAAGAAAAAAGGCCAGAAGATGTTACCATCCCTCTCATACCATCCATCCAGGAAGGTCAGCAAGAAGACTCCATCCTTGGAATTGAAATTCAAAGCAAGGGGCGCATCCAAAGGATCAGACCTTGCCTAATTAGATACTTGGTTGGTCCAAAAATATGTCGGGAGGGCAGATCTATGGATAGATAAGCCAATAGTGTGCAGGGCATATCCCGCTCTTTGAGACAACAAAGTGAAACTAGTTTATTGTTATTCTACCTGTAGGAATTTGTGCAAGTCCTACAGTATTCTTCCTTCAGGGGTTTGGGATCTCATCCCTAGTTGGGGTATTTCCGGCTGTAAGCAAAAAAGAACGAAGGGAGGAGAGGAGACATAATAGATCCGAAGGGAGAAAAGAAATGAATTCCAAAGTAGAAAGGTCAGAGGGTTTATGTTTTGGGGCTGGCAGTAAACAAAGCCAAACCTACTTGCATAAATGAACAAAGCAATACTAATGAACAAATGACAAAAAAGTAGAGATAGATTTGACAGAAAAGTAACATAGATCTAACTTAAGAAAGATCTGATACACATAACACATCCATTGAGCACAAAGTCTTAATTTCTGTATTAATATTTTCTGTTGCAAAAGTGCAAAGCCTTTTTCCTTCTCACTTCTATTTTTCATCTAAAAAATGTTCACCCCCCTGAATACAAAAATATCCAAGTATATATAGGAGGAGGAGGAAAAAGAGGGAAAAAAGAAAACCAACAACTAATTACAAAATATTTACAAAATATCTAAAATTCAACTGTTGACTTTGGGCAATTTGGTGGATGATAACATCCCATGGTGCAACATGGATGATGTCATCATTTGTGCCAACAAACTTTTAAATATTTTACAAAAAAAGAGAACATTCCTAGGAGGAAGGAGCCTATTCGTCGTCGTCCCGTAGCTGGAAGGGAGTATCTTGCTTTTGCTCAGGAGAGGAAATATGAAATTGAGCACGATACTCCATGAACTTACTAATCATTGGTTGAAGTTGATCCTAAGCAGGACCCTTGGTGTGATTGCCAATGACTTCACAAGTCTCCCATTCATCTCTGAGTCTCTCTGGGAGCTTGAAGTATTCATTATTTGCCTCCATCAGGTATCCAATAAAATCGTGGTAGGCCCAGAAGGTTGTTGATAGACTCTACGTCAAAAAGTGGCTTCTGACCCTAATCCTTGTGACGTGATCTCCTTGAAGAGCCGAATAGTGTCACCTGCCTTCTTCAAGGCGTATGATGGGGTGAGCAAGCCTGGAGACATCCTTAGGATGATCTGCTCCATTTGATGCATTGTGTCCAAGGCTTCCTCCTTGATTTTGTCAATTTTCTCCAAGATGAATTCCATCTGATCAACCCAATAGTCCAAAGCAGCAAGGATTTTGTTGGGTGCTCTTGGGTGATCAAAGACACCGAATTTCACTAAGTCCCTCCGATCCGAGCAGTCAAGCATCTTCTGGAATGTCTCATGTTGTAACCTAGCATGGTCTAACTCTTCGGAGATAGGTCCCATAATCAACCTGGAGTTCCTTATTAGCCTGATCAATATTCTGATATAGCTCTGTGAACTTTATGATTACTTCCTCATTATCCTTGAGGATCTGGTCTCTCCAGGAGGATACTACCATACCTTGTTCGCCAATCTTTGCGTACTCGTTTATCTTTTCCTGACTAAGGGCCTCAGTAGTTTTAGTGGCAATTGTAGGAGGTGCATTGCCCATTTTCTGTAGGGCCTTGGAGAAGATGTTTGTTCTGTTTCTTTCAGTATCCTCTTCTCTTCCTTTGCCTCCTAAAGCTTTTTGCAAAGGGCATCCACTGCAGATAGTGCCTCTCCCTGTAGGCTTTCAGAGGACGTTCCCATCGTGACCTGTGTCACTGTATAATCTGTAGGAGACAGATCCTTTTTGTCCTTTATAGGGATCGGGGTATGCGATCTCCATTACCCTTTCACCTGAAGAACTCTGAGAGAAGTGGGTTATCAGCTTTTGCTTCTTAGCTCCTTTTGTTGGGATAATGGAGAAGTCCATAGGTGCAATGGGGAATTTCCTCTTATGCTGGGTCAGATGCTTGGAGATCCATTCTGGACGTAAGGCAGTGTGACTCGAGGGAGAAGAGGGAACGGAGGTAGAAGAAGGAGAAGCTATAGTGAACAAGGGGAAATGTGTCGAGACGCTTAGACGCGGCGGCATTGATAAAGAAGTTGAATCTCCAACACTCACAGGGGTAGGAGTCACTGTAAGAGAGGAAACCGTGGAGGTGGAAGGGATCTGAGAGATGAGGGAAGAAATGTTGGGGGACAGCTCCACGAGGGAAGAGAAGATGGAGGAAGAGGAGGGGCGAACAATAGAAGACGGGGGAGAAGACACAACCAAAGGAGTGGTTACTTGAGTGACGTGAGGAGGGGAAGGAGGAGTGGAAGATGGGATGGTGGGAACCTCAGCAGTTACAGCAGTGGCAACATCCTGAGTGGATGTGCCTATTGGAACACTTACCGCCGCTTCTTTTTTTGGGGAGACCAAGCTTACTACCTGCTCCTGGGCGATGGAAGGAGGACTCTCGGGAGCTTGCTCCTGAGCAGCGCTTGATTCTCCTTCTTTTTCTTTCCCTTTGCTCTTTGGAAAGTGTTATGGTTTAGCAGGTGCATCACCCAAAGGAGACATGGTAAAGTCTACCCAAAGGTAGATGAGACCGTTCTTCCTGCACCAATGCTCTGTGCGTTGCAGAGTGCCTTTAACCCTTTCCTCAATAGTTTGAGGTGCCTTTGTTCTGTATATCTCAGAAAATGGCCAATTGTCCCCGTCCGTATCTAAATAGACCTGATCAACTTCTTGATCAGTCACTTGGAAACCTTTCGAAACAATGGCCACACCATACTGGATGATCTCTGTTAGGGTCGGGTGGGAGTGATACAGATCGATATAGATATCTTCGATCTGTGGGACATGGATTGGATCGAGCTTTGCCCTTGGGAGGCAATCACGAGAATCAAAGGTTGGCCTTGCTGGGAAATTGTGTTTTAAGTTAAGCAATTCCAGTTCCGCAAACATTTCCTGGGCTTTGGTGTGAGAAGTGCAGGTGTACCTACCCACTATGAGGGGGAATGGAGTTCCACCCTTCTTTCTTTTTAGGCACTTCTCGTGATATGTGATAAGCTATTTGGAAAACTCCAATAGGATCAACTTCAGTCCCGCATACCTTGGTAACTTGGTGGGCTCCCCCAAGAAGTTGGCAGCTCTGAGATAAGTGAAAGTGGGGAATTGCATAAATAACACTCCCCACTTCTCTATAGTAGTCACTACACTATTGGTCATCTGACTGTGAGTCATATTGGGCCTCAATAGGTAGATGATGTCGTAGAAGAAGGCATCGTTGATCTTACTGAATTGTGCGATGTTGTTTTCCAGTCTCAACTCTAGATAATATTCATATATTTTTACTTAGGGCCATACCCCGCATCGACTTAGCGCTGGGTAGTCTCTTTCTAAGGCAGCAGTGTAGACCACGTAGGAGTTCATGTAGAACCTCCCCATTGTTGAGAGTTGTTGGAGCTGCTCGTAGATAGTGCTACTGATAATCTCCGCCCATTCAAAACACTGATCACAAACGTTCTTGCTCATTGTTTCCAAGTATCTGAGCATCCATTTATGAAAGTAATGGGCATCAGGAAGCCCAAATACCCTACTCAGGAAGGTGATGGTGTCGCTCGGCTCCTCTGAGAATTCGCTGTGATGAATAACCTGCAGCTACCTGGTTATCACCTTCATGTTCTTCAGGTACACTTCATTCATGAGCTGCATGCATTTGTCCTGATTCTCATCCCATGCTTTTATGCAGTCTTCTTGGCTTATCGCCACAAAATGCCAGTGGTGGGGGATACCCAGCATGATTTCAAAGTGTCAGGTAGTGAGGTTGATTATTACCTCACCCTTCTCATTCTCGACACATCTTGTGTCCTTATTGTAGCAGCGGGCCACCACCATCATGAATTCATTGTTTACTATGCTCGCGATAATTCCCGTAGTAAAATGTAAACCATTGCCGACCAATTTGTCCATCCATGGACTGCCTATGACCATCCTGGTTCTGGCCCAAAAATCCTCCATATTAATGTGACCAAGTTCCGAATCCTTGATGTCCAAGTCACATTCTGCAAGGGACTCAGGCATCCTGACCCTTTGGTACTTGTACTTCATTTCTTCTTCTATGAGTTTGGCCTTACCCTTAGACTTGGTTGGCCTCTTACTTGATGAATACATGTACGAATATGAGTTCAGCTGCTGATTTGCAAGAAGAAGGAGGGAATTCCATCGCAGAAGAGCCATGTTAGCTGTTAAATCATCCATAAAAGCTTTACAAAATCAAAAATTATCAATTTACAAGCCTTTGGGTGCAAGGCGCAGTTCTGTTTTAGGCTGCAGGGTCAAAAAGGCAAGGTGCACCACTAGAGAGTGTTGCATGGAAGAAAACAATGCAAAGGGGCGCAGGGTACAGAAATACTACACACAATATTTAGTGTTGGTGTCAAAGGATGTGTGCCTGCGCCATATGAAGGGTTTAAACTGGGCGCAAATTATTTTGGTGTTGCAAGGTTTCAAGATATGCCATTGGCACAGATGTGATACATGTTACAGAACATTATGATGTGCCAAAGGGCACAGATTTAAAGGATGCATCATTGAGGTAATGTGTGCCAGTGTTTTGGCTTTTGGAGCGGCGTGGGAAAGGTCTGCACGACATTCAAATGCTAATGTAGCTGGAGTTACGCTTGCGCATGTGTTGGTTTTGAGAATTTTTATAAGGCGTGGGAAATATGTATGTTGCAAGCGGGGATAGTGCGCCCCTTTGGCGCGACTGTGTTTTGTGCAACAACAATTTTGTTCATGCCAAAGAGAAAGCCGTGGCTTTGGACTGTAATAACTTTAGATTTTCTCTCTTTTGATCAGTTTTTTGGCTTCCTTTAACATAGATTTGGACAGTGAGGGGAACAGAGAAAAGAGGGTGAAGGACCATTCAGAAGCAAGGCCTTCCAGGTTAGTAGATCTGGAAGGAGGGTAAAACTAATTTGGGGGAAGCTTCTTAGGTTCATTTTCTTGATTTTTAACAACAACCTCTAAAAACAATACAAAAATCCCACAAACAATCAACACAAGAAGAGCAAGGACCACTTACCAGGAATATATAGGATGGAAGAAACGATACGGGGTCCACAAATGCGACGTAAAGTGACACGGGGATGACAAGAGCGCTGACAGGTGCAAAGGATTTAACTTTTTCACGTGTTTTCAATCGTGAAAATGACAGGTCAGATGCGCCTATTTATAGAAAAAGGCGTAATAAATGTGCCACCAACTTTTTTGTAAGGCACAATAAAATAGATGACAACATGAAAATATTTGTGCCATTGGCGTAGATTCGGGACTATCAACATTCCCTTTTTAGTGCTTTGGCACACCATTCAAGGGTGCAACAATTTTAGTGTCGAAAGGGTGGCGCATGTGCCTCGGCATAGGTTTGAAAGGTGCATCATGGGAAGGCACAAAATTTGGAATGTCGAAACTCCAAAGGATGCACCAAAGGAATAAAGGGGGTGCAAATTCATTTTATGTTGCATGAATAAAATCTGCGCCCAGCCAAAAAAGGACCAAATGACTAAGTTCTAAAAACTAGATTCTCCGGAAAGGGATTTTATGCCATTCCGAACACTAAGGGACCTTGGCGGGGAACCGAAACAAATTTTTGGTATGGTTACCTACAAAATTGCCCTCGTCAATTTTACAGGATAACAATACTTCACTTCATTAGAGCCAATGGAGAAGCCACAACCATTCATGCCCACTTCAAGGCATGAGGATGAGTATCAAAGCACCAAGGGTCACCATCGACACCTCTAGAAGTCCAATGCAAATCAAATTGAGGAGGTATTTTCCATTTATATTGATACCTTGATGATTTGGGAGGAAGACCGGCTTATTGTCAGTTTTTCACTCATGCAAGCATCCATATTCAACATCAAACCATTTACATGGCTGCCCCTTTTATGAAAAGGAAGCTACTTCTCCCTGTCAGTTGTAGGATTTGTTTGAGTCCCTTTTCTCTCTGGTTAGTATAGGATTAGGAGTAGATTCTGTTTTTAGCAGAAGAAGTGCTTGTACACACTCTGTATGTCTCATTTGAGGCATGTATGATTTTTTCTTTATACATAAGTTTTGTTCGTATTGCTCAGGAGGTGCAGGGCCAGTCCCTTCAGTCTTTAGGACATGAGACCCATAGTTACCTATAACAGTTGCTAGTTTCAAATAAAACACAAATACAGAGCAACTAAAATCAGGTCTCGAGGTAGTCCATTTCTAGAACAGGTTCAGGGTCTCTAAGCAAGCAATCAGGCTCGCAGTGGGTCAGGGAACATATTTTCAAAGCAGATTGGACCAGTATCAAGCTATTATTCTTGATTCCATGCCCAATGGATGATTTAAGCCTACTGGTCCCTTCATCTAGTAGGTATATTTCCATGTAAGTCACCAAATTTTCATCCCAATTTTGCCCCCAAATAAAATTGGTCAAACATGACCCTGCACAGAAGAAAACCAGAGGGTTGGCTCTGTCCTATCAAATCCAGCAGAGTCAGGCAACAATGAGACTCTACAATGGAGGAGTAGGGTCTGTGAAGGATCAAATGACCCTGCACAGAAGAAATCTAAGGGTTTCTTCTATCATAAGAGCCCACATTTCAAATCTAACAATTAGGTTGTAGACGGGCTCAAAAATGGAGGAGCAAAACCAGCTAAGGAGGCAAATAGTGTCGAAGAAACCAAAGGCTCAAAGGAGAGAAAGTGGTGAAAGGCTCAAAGTCTTTGGGATTTACAAATGATTCAGAGTGAGCCCAAATTGGCTAAGTATGGAGGATTCAGTGGAAGCTACCATGTGTCTAAACGGCGCACTTCCAAAGATTGAATCCAAAATGGAGACTCAAGCAAGTGCCAAGCCTCCACATGTCCCAGATCTCGAGGAGGGGCAGAGTTAATAAGCTAAAACTTAAAAGTGGGACAGAGTGGGCCTAAAATGACTAAGTATAAAGGTGCCAAGTGTCAGCACGGTGCTTCTTCAAAAGTAAAAATTGGAGCGGGCTTTCAAACAAGCGCCAAGCCTCCACGTGTCCAAGGTCAGACTTTTGGGCCCCGCCAAGCAAAAGGACTTAGCCAAAATACAAAGGAACATAATAAGTAGTGAAAGGCACCACATGTCTCTTTGGCACACCTTAAAAAGGTAAATATAGGAGCGGTCCCCAAACTAGCACCGGCTCGCCACATGGCCATGTTGAAAAGTCAAAGCGGGAAGGCGGGTCGCCGGAGGCAATTTGAAATTTTTGCCCCGAGAAGGCGTAAAGTATAAAAATGAACCACGCCTCTGCTGATGCCTAAGGAGCCACATGTTAAGCCTTAATTGAATGCGGGCTGGCGGGCCCAAAGATGGTTTTTTCCCCAAATGGAAAATGTGGGCCGGTGGGCCCGAAGATGGTTTTTTTCCCAAATGGAAAATACGGGCCTGCGGGCCCGAAGATGACTTTTTGCCAAAAGTGAATTGCGGGGCTGTGGGGCAATTTTTGCATTTTATATTTTTGGTGCAAAAAGGCACAAAGTGAGTTTCGAGCCTGTGGACTCGTTCTGCTAACTAGTTTTTGCCATTATTGTACGGACCTGACTCAAATATTCAAATGGACATATCTTTCAATCTAGTGCTCTAACTAAATTCAACAAATTTGGCACCGTTGGAAAGGTATCGACCTCGTCTATGCCATGGGAGCCCGAAACTTTAATTTTGACAAGGTTAGGTGGGTGAAAATGGGAAAACATCTTTCATGCCATTAATATAGAATCTGATTACTTCAACTACCAGATTTGATTTGATTTGAGTCGTCGTTCTTCCTTCTTCAACACGTCGAACAGACATAGGGAACCAGACTTGACAGATTGTGTGCAGATTCGCGGTGGGCATTGATGGTTGGTAGTTGGATTTTTTAGAGCATAATCAAGCTTCTCCTCTCTCCCTCTGATTTTCATCGTCTATATATTGTAACACTTCTCATTTGAGAAGGGAGAGACATTCTGGGTGTAGGGAAACTCTGTCAAAGTTGTTTCCTGACTCCATTTGAGTTGTAGGCCTTCTCCTACACTTGGAGAGTGTATTTTTGCCTCTAAGCACCATGTGTAATAGTCTGTGCACCTTACAGAGTAATAAAATCTTGTTTCGTGGCGTCTTTCAACCCTTGGCATTGTTTTGTTATTTCTCTGTGCCACTCTATCTTGTGTTTGCTCCCTGTGCATGTATTGCATGTTTGCTGGTGCAGGACATTATGCTTCATGGAGTTTCTATGGCAGATCTGGATCTAGGTCTATGTCACTTATGTCTGACCTCCCTCAGTCCCCTTTTCCTTGTTTCATTCTCCCTCAATAGAGTATCTCGCACTTCATTTCCTGGTGTATCACCACTTAGTGTAGGCTCTTCCACCCTCTCTCTTTCTCTCTGCCTCCTTAGAATGGTTAGATTATGATTAGTTAGATTCTACCTACACCAGAGTAGTTAATGGTAGGTAGATTAGGAAGCAAGAATCAGCTTTCTTCAGAGGTCCATCTCAAGTTTTACAAGTCCCACAGCTTGAGAGATGGTCCCATGTTGTGCAATCACACCGAATGCCCCACTCACAACAAGGCCATTCGGGGGTGTTGTGATTTTGTACTAACAGGATGGCCAAGTAGACCACTTAGGGAGGGAAATGAGATGTACAAGTAACACCTATAAACCTTTTACATGATTCCAGTATGTAGGTAATAAGGTGACAAATGTAATCATTGTAAGGTTCTCACCAAAAAGGAATAACTTGTCCATAAGGAATATGTTATGGGTAGATCTGTGGTGCCCATATTCAAGGTCATAGATGAGAAAGTGATGGTAGACCACATAATTCCAAATAATTATAATGAGATATGGAAGGGCTAGTGATGGAAATGATATCTTAGGATGCGACTAAGGCTATGTTGGTAGGTATGTTAACAGTAGAAAGGTCAAAAGTGTAGGGCATTGAGAGGTTTCACTTCCGATTTACCATCAAGATATGTTAAATGATAGGCTCTAGACCCATATTCATGCATGATAATGTATGGTCTAATCCAGTTGGGAGAAAGCTTTCCACGTTGGCTCCTTTCTAGAGTAGTGGCATTCTAGTTTTCTTTAAGGACAAGGTCACCGATGTTAAAGTCGCATTCTTTGAAATGTTTGTTATAGGCATGTTTGATGCATTCTTGATAGACATGATGATGTTAAAGAGTAATGAGGTGACATTCGTCTAGTAGTTCAAGTTCTGTTAAATGCTCTTAACAATAATCCTCGTAAAAGATGAAGTTGTGGAGAGAAACATGTAAGGATGGGATATGAACTTTGAGAGGAATAACAAATTCAGAGCCATAAACAAGAGAGAAATGAGTAACACCCATAGTGGTGTGGATCCTAGTCTGATAAGCCCAAAGAATGAAATGGATGTGAAGATGTCAATTTCATTCTGATTTGTCAATGGTTTTAGCAAGATTTTTTCAGAGAGTCTTGTCAATGGCTTTGGCTTGGCCATTAGCTTGAGGATAGTATGGAGAAGATAAGCTAAGCTTGATGTTGAAAGATTCATAAAACTTCTTAAGATTTTTTTTTGTGAAGGACTTGTTGTTGTCCATGATGAGTTTATGAGGAACGTCAAAGCATAAAATGATGTGTTGATAGATGAAGTCAACAATTTTATTATCTTTGGTGGATGCGAGTGTAATTTAGTCCACCTATTTGGTGAGGTATTTAATAACGGTGATGATGGAACGATGACGCTAGGAAGAAAGCATATTGATGAGGCCAATGAGGTCGAGCCCCATTATGAGAAAGGCCAAAGGTCTTGAGCCGAATGTAAGGCATGGATAGGGATGTGGGTAAGATTAGAATGTTGTTTAAACTTGACATACTGTTTAAGGTGTTCACAACAGTTTTGATCGAGGGTGGGATGGTAACAACCCAAGCGAAGAACACATTTGGAAAGAGAAAAATCACTGAAGTGACCACCATATATGCCATTGTGGACTTCTTGGATAGTGCGAGTAGATTCATGGGATTTAAGGGCATCATAGGAGAATTCCATCAACCCCATGTTTGTAGAGGATGCCGCCTAGGATGCCATGGCAGTTAGTGCATTAAATAAATTATCCTACCATTTTTAGATAGGATGGAGGGGATTTTGGACATGGATAGGTAGTCAAATATTTGAGAATACCAGACATCATATTGATTGGTGTCAACATGATTGATACAAGCGGGCTCATAGGTGTGAGATGGTTGATCAATGCAATGGAAAACAACATAGAGTTTGGATTCTTTTGTTGTTTAAGGGATAAGAGATGTCATAGTGTTTGCAAAATGATTAGCTGAACAAGGGATGGATTGAATGGTGTAGAAATTGAAGGATTTTATAATAAATTCGATGATGTCCTCATATTTTTGAAGGATTTCATTTTTACATTGATAGATCCCTTTGATTTGATTAATGATAATCTGAGAGTATCCATAGATATTAAGAATCTGGAAACCAAGCATGATAGTGGTTTGGAGACCGAAGATGCGGGCTTTATACTCATCCATATTATTGGTGCACTCAAAATTTAGTTTATACGCGATGGGGATAGGAGTTTTCTAAGGAGGTATGATGATGATGCCAATGCCTCTCCCTTGCTAATAATTAGATCCATCAAAGAAGAGGGTCCATCTTGAGGGGAGAGACTTCGTGATTGATGGTATTGGTAGGTTTGTTAGAAAATTGTTCATGAGGAAGATGATTGTCAAGAAGAGGAACTTCAAAACTTTAATCAAGGATATCCTGGCCCTTGATTGATTTTTGAGAGCTGAACTCAAGTTCAAAACTCAGTCATGAGCATGATCCATCTAGTGATGCGGTTGTTATTATAAGGTTTAGAATGCATGGCTTTGAGAGGATGGAAACTAGTGACAACATAGGTTTTGTGATTAGGCGATAATGACGAAGCTTAGAGGTGGCGAAGAAGAGAGTGCAATATATATTTTCATCTTTAGTGTAGCGATTCTCATAATCGTGAAGAGTACGGTTGATATAGTATACATATTTCTCTCTGTCTTGTTTATCACAATGTGCCAACATGGTACCTAGAGTGTGATAGATAGTAGAGATGTAAAGATAAAAAAGGATCTCCCTCATGTGGAGGGGTAAGGAATAACGAGGATAAAATATAATGCTTGAGGTCATCAAAGGCCTTTTGGTAATCATCATCCCACTTGAATTGAATGTTTTTATGGAGACGATGGTGAAAGGGTTGGCAATGATCAAAAAGTTGTAAGATGAAACGATGAACTAATTGAAGTTGGACTTAATAACTACAAAGTTTCTTAATATTGGGAAGATGAGGCATCTCGAGGATGGATTTTATTTTTTAGGCTCAACTTCAATACCCCTAATAGAAATGATGAATCCCTAAGAGCTTTCCAGTTAGAACTCTGAAAACACACTTGGCTGGATTAAGACAGAGGAAGAAATGGATGAGGCATGCGAAGAGGACTTCGAGGAAAAAAAGATGGTCCTATCGACACTTGGATTTCCCCAAGATTTCATCAACATAGTCCTCTACAGTTTTATGGATGAGATCATGGAAAATATAGGTCATAACACACTAATAGGTGACCCCAACATTTTTCAAACCAAAGGGCGTAACATAATAGCAGAAGGTTCCCCAAGGGGTAATGAATGAGGTCTTATTTTTTTCTTCTGGTGCAATGAGGATTTGATTATAACTAGAGAAATGATCCATAAGAGAAAGCATCTCGTTACCAATGGTGAGGTCCATGAGTTGGTCGATGTTAGGAAGAGGATATTTTTCCTTAGGGCAGGCAAGATTCAGATCGCAAAAGTTGGTACATATATTGAGCTTTCTAAAGGCTTTGGCAATGGGTATGATGTTGGAAACCCATTACAGATAGTCAATAGGTATGATGAAGTTGGTGGAAAGAAGGCATTGTAACTCCTCTTTGATAAGGAGGGAAATGCAATGATGCATGCGATGAAGCTTTTGCTTAACCAACTTGGTATTAGGAAAGGTGATGATGTTTTGAATGATGATAGAAGGATCAAGGCCTAGTATGTCGGCATAAGACTGTGCAAATGCTTGATTGTGCTTAGAAAGGAAGGTAGTAAAAGACTCAAGTTCTTAAGGATCAAGGGATTGACCCAATTTGAGGATGCATGGCTCTTGATGAGTCCTTATATTGATGTTGATAGTGGATTTGTTGAGAAGGGTGGATGTCTCTAGAGGTAAGGACTTATGAAGATAGGAATATTTTGCCCCCATATAAAAAACAATGGAATTGTCGTGAGTGCATTGAATAATTTCAATGGTAGGGGAGTTGTCCTCTGCCATGTCAGGAAATTGAAGAGGGAGGGACCTAGTTTTACTTTCAAACTGATAAGTGACCAGTCCTAAAGTGATAATGGAGATTTTTTTTTTTAATTAGAGGAGATGGACACGGTATCATCTGTATCCATGGGGTTGTTAGATGGAGAATACTTGGGTGATGGATCGATGTGCATGGGTGATGTGGAGGAAGAAGACACAAGAGGATCACCTGCTCACTCTTTAAAACCAAGTCCAAATTTCTCATCAGGCTTACAGGATTACTTGATGATAAGATCATGTATTCCTTGTTCATAACGTCTGAGACTAAATTCCTTCCATGCGCAACGGTGGAGGTAGGTATAGGTAAAATATTTTTTATAAAGAAAATTGAAGTTGTTGGTATATGGATTAGTGTGAATTTGATCATCTATATGCAAAGAAGGACGATCAATGCCACCGTAGATTAGATTGGTTCAAAGATGAGGTGGACCAAAGGAGACAATATCCCAAACATTTGGTTGATACATAGGATATTTTTCGGGTCTACCAATCCTATTAGGAGTGGGAAGAGTGTTAAGGGTAAGGAGGCGATACTCCCCCGGTGAAAGGTGTTACATCACGGTGCCAAGAGATTCATCATTAGGTAGTTTAGATGCAAATAAGGATGAGATAGTAGACGGCTCAAAAGATGGATCTTATTTAGGGATAAGCATGTCATTTGGTTGATAAGTCATGTGACATGCCTTAAATGGAGGAAGGTTTATGGGGACGTTAGGATTTTCCCTTCATGCTTATATTTAATACACTGATGGAGAGTGGAAGGGATGATGTGCATGGTGTGAATCCATGGATGCCCAAGTAAAACATTGTATTGGAACTACCCCTCAAGAATGTAAAAGTGTTCATGGAGAAGTTTTTTACTGACACACATGGGAAGGATTATTGTTCCCAAAGTAAGGGCAACAAATTCATTAAAGGCATGAAGAATGACATGTGATTGGGGGACAATAAATTTGGGGAGTTTGAGTTTATCAAAGGTGTGGGATGAGATAATATTCATGTTGGCACAATTTTTTATCATTGATTAACGAATGAAGGTGTTGTTGATGCAGATAATGTGAAAAGAGGAAGATCACGGTCCTCAAATAAGATTTTGGGAATTTTGGATTCATCAAAAGAGATAGTAGCAGAGGATACAAGAGCTTCAATAAGAGTTGTGAAAGGTTGAGTCTCATCATTAGTGATTGGGATGCATTGTAAGGCTTTGATGAGATCTTGTCGATGATTGGGGGAGCTTTGGACGAGCTCATAGAGTGACATCTTAATAGGACCTTGATAGATCTACTTTTCAATACTTTGTTCAATGGTCATAGATTTCATAGTGGGAGGAGCAGCTAATATGGATACCTTGGCTTTGGATGAAGATTTAGATGGGTTGAGTTCATTAGATGGAGCAATAATGACAACTTTGGGGTTAGATTGGGTAGACGATTGAGAATCATAAGGTCAAGAGGGTGGCGATATGAACAATGTCGATGAAGAGAGAGGGACCCTCTTTAGAAGAGGTAGTGCTGGGAGGAGGGATTGTGATGAAGGTCTTAGATGAAGTAGTAGATTTGGAAGTTTTAAGAGTCATAGATTTAATGGAAGGATTGTGATTAGATGTGGGGACTGGATAGGATGATCTTATTCGATGAGAAGGTCATCTTCTTCGATGATATTGTGGATAAGGGTTTGAAGGGCTGCATAATGTTCAGTATCATGTCTAGGGGTGGAATGATAGGCGCAAACAACATTAAATTCAAACCACATGGGTTTTTGTCTTTGTGAATCGAAGGACTTGATAGGTAGAAGGGTGATTGTAGACACTTGAACAAGACCTTTGAGGATTTCTATATAGGATCTAATGGGAATTTTTGAAGAAGTTTTTTGATTTGGGGATGGATTGGATGAAGGGATAGTGGATGAAGGTAAGAGGGGTGTTTTACGCTTATGGGGATTTGTGGGAGCCTTGGATTCCGATTTGGGTTTGGAATAAGAATTGGATGGCGTGATTTGGATTTGGATTTAGAAAGAGGAATGGATGATCATGATTTAGGTTTCTTGGTGGCAGAGGACTTAGATGAAGGGCCTAGTCCTAAAATGGATGGGTAGGGTCTCAAGATAGATAATGAAATTTTGGATTGCTTAGACAATTTGGAGTCTTGGGGCTTCAAAGGAGGGAGCTCCAATTTATTATGTGGATAGGTGAGAGAGTTTTGAGTAGGGATGCCAAAGTTTTTAGGTTTTTTTTGGGGGGGGGTTCTCCTTGGCATTAATAATAATGATTTGGACTGGGGATCCTTAGAGGTGGAATCAAATGATGTGGATTTTTTTGTAGATGTGGAAATGACAGATGGAAGTGGTTTTTGAAGAACAGTTTACAAAAGGTTGGAAGGAGTTGTAGTTTACATGGGTTTTAGAGTAAATGGTGTATGTGTGATTGGTCTTATTGGTGATGAAGATGAGGTGGGAACATCATTTATGATCATACTAAGTGAGGGTGTTTACGTAGTTGATGCTTCAAAAGATGATATGGACGTGGACACGGATTTGGATGTTGGTTTAGGTATAAGTATGGTGATAAATGTAGATGAAGGAGTTGATACGGATGTAAAGATAGATGTTGGGATGGGTGTGAGGATGGGTGCATTCATAGGTGTATCTGTAAATAAGGATGAGGAATTAGATGTAGGAATGGGGAGAGGTGTAGAGATAGGTGTTGTGATAGGTGTGGATATGGTAGGTATAGACATGATAGGTATACGTATGATAGTTGTATATGAGGGTTCATATGGAGGTTTGATTGTAGACATAGGGGTGGATATAGGTGTCAGTAAAGTAATGGGGGTAATGGATGTAGGCGATGGTGTCAGATCCTAATTCAAAGTGTTGATCGTGTAGGTGTTGGGTGTTTGTGATGTAGGGGGCTAGTTTGATTTTTGGGGGGATGATTCAAAAAAGGTTATTTGAAGACGTCAAGAGGTTGATTGGGAGGTGTGTTAGGGTTATCCAATTGAATATCTCCATGGTCTATGAGCCATTAGACAAGGTATTTGAAAGTACAACACTTTTCAATGTCATGGCCGCAAACTCGATGATGCTTGCAATAGTGGTTGTCGTGATACCATGTGGGTTTGGGTCGTGATTCATCAACATGTATTATAGGAGGAAGTTGAATGAGATTTACATCCATGAGTTTATCAAAGATAGACCTATAGGACTCTCTAAGGGGAGTGTAGTTATGAGTTGTCCAAGGAGCTTTTTGCATAGGTTCAATATGAGAAGTAGATGTGGATGAAGACTTAACTACGATGGCGTTAGCTATAATTTTTTATTTTTCATTGTGATTGGGTGGCTTGGTGAATTCGTTTTTAGGTTTATTAGATCAAATTTTTACATGGCCTTATTCAAGGACATGGAGTTCCAATTTACAAGGCATGGTGAATGCCTCTTCGAAGGTTTATAAGGATTGAATCTAAAGAGTAGAAGAGATATGCTTTGCGCATGACCGAGAGAAGAGCTCAATGATCTCAATTTGGGGAAGGGAAAAGAGACAATTGATTGATGATACTATGTCATCTAGAAACAAAAATTGTGATAAATTCATCCTCAAACTGTTTAATGGCGTAGAGGTTGGTAATGTTGATTCTGCGTGCAATATTAATGGAAAAATTCTCTAAGAAGAGTTATGTGAGTTGGGTGAAATAAAATAGGGAATGTTGAGGAATTTTGTTATACTAGTCCAAATCAAGCTTGACCAATGACATGGGGAAGGTGCGAAGCATTAGATCTTGTTCATGAGTAATGAGATAATATGCATGTCAATAGGCGCAAAAATGTTGTTGAGGATATTCCTTACAATTAAACTTGGAGAATTTTTTAAAGTTCCTAACTTTGAGGCTATAGCTTGATAGGGCCTGATGGGTTGATGGGCTCGTTACAAATCTATTCATAAGAGAAAGTGGTCTCAGACCCCAAAGTATTTGAGATTGGCCATTCTACTTAGCAAAGTGTGGATAGGGTCATTAGATGTATGAGGAGGGGGAATCAATTGTTCTGGTTATTGATTATAGGAAGTGGACAGATGGGGTTAAGGATGAGATTGATAGGGTTGAAGATAAGTGGGTATTTGTGGGGGTGGCTAACAAGGAGTAGTGGAAAGCTTGTGATTGAATAGGTCAAGAGATGGGATGTTGTTGGGAGATGGGGATGTAATTAGATGTGTAGGTTTTTTAATGTTGTTGATGGATGGGTATGTTGGATTGCGCTTGTATACGATGAGTTAGGATGTGTGTGTAAGGTGGTTGAGATGTTTGAGAAATCTAATTAGAGAGTGTATGTTGAAAGGTAAGTTAGAATGGGGGTTGATAGGTTTCAGTAGATTCTGAAGGGTGGGATTTTGAAATGATGACGTTAGTGTGGACTTTGGAGGTAGAGATGGGCACCGAGTTTTGGACATGTTACTCAGGTGCTGGAAGAAGTAAATGTGATTCTTGATTGGTTTGAGTAGGGGCTGCAGTGATCATAGTAGAAGAAGAAGTGATGGGGATAGATGATATGGGGGCGGTGTTGATGCAAGGTAAGTTGGTTTAAATAGGGGCCACCAATTGAGTAGATTGATGAATCATGGTGGAAGAGTCATGGGGGATATGCTCACCTTGGGCCATTTCTAATTCGTTCATGGCTTGTGGAAATAATATAACAAGTTTAGAGGTGAGGACTTGGGTATATTTGGGTTATGAATTATGAACAAAAATTGTTGAAGGGGTGTTCCATCGATAGGAAGATTAGTGGATTTATGGATGAGATAGTCGTGAAGGGTTGTAGGGTTAGCATCAAGGAGCTCTTATAACTCCACACGTCCATGAGGGATGGTGGGAGGTCCAAATGCTCCCATAGAAGTGCCAAATGGGGGTGTAGCTAGTCTAGAGGGAATAGATTGATGGTATGCAAAGGGGTTAGTTTCAATACGAGTGTTGGTTTGGATGACTTGAGACTCGTGGAGAGGGGAAATGGAAACCATATGTTTTATGACCAAAGAAGAAGTGACCTATGGGTGGAAGAGATAATTGAAAGGGATGAATTTTGTTGGGAGGAAGTGTTGGAATTAGGGATGTTGTTGGATGATGTGTTTTGTTCCATTTTTCTTGCTTGAAAACAAGAAACTATGCTAAATTTTAATATTTCAAACAAGTCACACTATAGAGTTTTAATTATCTTTCTTATTAGAATAATGTGAAAAAGAAAGGAAAATGGGCTCAAAGGGAACCTAGGAAATGGCCACACTATGGATGGTTTCAGGTTGTTTTGGTTGGCATCCTCAATATACCCAAAGGTACGTGAGGCTCAAATCTGTGATGAATACCGATACGGGGCCTGATATTAGAGCCTACCCCTACACTTCACGCACCACAACGATAAGGGTGTCGGGCTCTTAGCCAATATACTAATATCCAAAACTTTATAATGTGGCCAGAACACTGCAATGGTTTTCCTATTGGGTGATGAAATCCCAATAGTTCCACCTGGGAGAAGGTGTTTAAGATGTGTAAATTGATGTGTGTGGAAGAAGTGAATACAAAGGATTAACCTCTTAATTAGACTATATTGTCAAACAAGTATGAAGAGGTTATTTTTAAGAGTCCCAAAATGAAATGTGAAATTCAATGAAATCAAGCAAACAAGAAAGGGAAGAAAATGTGAAAAGAGAAAATAGGGGGAAATGAGGAATACCTAGATACGTTATTTACATTTTTATTTTATTTTTATTTTAGCAACCACATTTTTTATCCAAGTGAGCAACCCACCATGCACATAAGCAAGGAGAGCTCCCACCTGCGAGGTTAGCAATAAAGAAATAGAAAATGAAAATGAAAATGAAAACAAATGAAACAACTCGCCAAAGAAGGCTTTATCCACTGGGTGTGCCAGAATGTTGGTCTAATTTTCTTGTTCCTACTTCAAATTAGTGAAATGGTAACACAGACAATAAGAAAATCCAATAATCAAATAGTGGATACAAACACAAAAGATAGATCCTCCTCTCAACAAGCTTGGTAACCTACACAATAAAGAGAAACTCAAGAAAGAAAATGATTAGTAGATAAGAGGGTGGGTTTCCTAACGAGTGCCAGTCCCGAGAAGTGAAAACTTCTTAGGATAGATGTGAACCCAGTTTTTGATAAAAGATAAATAAAATGATGTTAGATAAGTGATATGATGTAGCAGAATTTGAACTTGAAATAAAAAAGATGAGATGTACTAAACAAGAGGGAAAACAGATCTGATAATAGCAAATGATGAGAATTGAACCAAACTTGATTAGGTCAACGACGACCCGAGACTGCTAGGCGAATTTGACAGTGACTAACATATCTGAAGGAGTGATATGAAGTTGATATGGGATTGATGAAGATGTTGAGATGTTGCATAGGGTCTGGATATGATCAAAACAGAAAGGATGTAAGAAAATTGTTGAATCTCATCATGAAAATGATAAATGTTGATATAATAGACAACGACTGAGCTGAATCAACGACAACTAGGTTTGAAAGGTCATATGTACTTGTGAATAGATGGATTAGAGATGCAGAGGGGTTTGGGCATTCAATCAGTAATAAGAACGGTTGTAGATGAAGTCGATAAGTGAAGATATGACATATTTGGACATGGTTAATGGTGACTTGGTTGGGTCAATGATGACTGCATGTGATGAAGATGGAATTTGAGGCAGCAGGTGTGCAGAATAGCAAGATTGAAATATCTGGGATTTGGGGTGATTAGAAAACAGATAGCTTAAGGGGTACATGACATATAATAAGGTAGGCACAAATTGGGTCAATGGCAACTGTGCAGAGTCAACGACGACCAAGAAGGGACCTAGGGTTTGATGGATGAAAATGGATGGAAAGACAAAATGTAAAGAGAGATTGATGATAACTTATACAAGGGCAGAGCTCCAAAGTGATTGATAAAACTGCAAGGCTGATGCATAAGAGGGATGGAATGACAAGGGGGAATCCAAGGTAGCTCAAAATCTCCACAATCTTTAAGATGGTATGCAAGGTCTTTAAAGAAGCTTCAAGATGAAAATAATAGCTCCAAAGAATAGATAGAAATGTAGATAAAATTGCAAGAAAGCTCAAGATCTCAAAAATTGCATCCTAGTGAGAGGAGGGGTATGGACATATTTATAGGTTTGATGGTGACTCAAATGGGTCGTCGATGACTGTGGCAAACTGTCAATTTAGGTGGTGGAGGATTGATCAGCTTGAGACAAGGAGCCCTTATGAGGTAAAATCACTATTTCAGGTGGTTAATGCGGGTTAGGGTTGTATTAGGAGAATAAAATGTAGTTGGGGGATAAGAACACATTAAATGGGAGTAGATGGGAAGCTAGGGATGGTAACTATGGTGCTTAGGGAGGATAAAAGGGTTAATGAATAGATTTAGGGATATTTAAGGGTGAGTAGGGATGTCTAGGGAAGAAAATTAATGATATGATTAGGATGGGATTAAGGTAGAAAAATAACAGTTATAAGGATAAATGAAATTTAGGAGGGAAAGGGGAATTTGAAGGGGAAGAAAGGTATGTATGTGGGAAATGACGATGAAGGGGAGTGGATGTGGGATGAGGGACAGGAGATACCAAAAATTGGTGTCTACAATGGGCTTCATAAATATCCTCATCGGGGATGATTATGTGTAGAGAGATGTGAATAGAACTCAATTTCACCTTGAGTGGAAGGACTACTTCGATACCAAATATGAGAAATAATAGGTTTTCATCAATGATCATATAGACATTAGTATGATAAGATCATTACATTGGGTAGAGCTTCAGATGTCAGTCAAAGAGCGATTTTTGAATAGTCTTATGAAGGATTTTCTTAGAAGATTCAATGTATCCATTACATTGAGGCTTATTATGAGTTGATAATTTTTGCTTTATTTTTAATTGTATGCATAGTTGTTTCATTCATTTGTATATTAAGTTCCCACCATTGTCAGAACAAATTGTGTGAGGAATTTGTAAGTGATAAATTATTTGGTTAAGCATGAATTTGGAAGTGGTAAGGCCTATCTTATTGGTAAGAAGGTGGTGGCTTTAACCGATTTAGTGAAATATTTAGTGGTCATAATGATTAAAAGATGTCCATCTTAAGAGTAGGGGACTTCATTGATGCAATCCAACCCCACATACTAAAGCACCAAGGGGCTTTAAGTAATTAAAGCTTAGTTAATGGAGAATGAATAAGGTCATCATGGTATTGGCAAGGTTTTCATTTCTTAATAAAGGCATGGGCATCAACCTCTAAGGTAGGCCAATAATAACACATATGGAGGAATTTATTGATTCAGCATGGTCACCACAATTTTTACCAGAAGTTCCCCCATGTGCTTCTTCAAGGACAAAAGTAAATTCATCCTCGAAGAAACAACATAGAAAAGCACCTTTGAAGTTGTGATAGTAGAGGATATTTTCTTTGAGGACATAATTTAGAATTTTTTTGTGGATTTTAGTGCACTTGTGATGATTAGAGTCTAGAGGGTAGGTTTGATGTTGGATGAATTAGATGATGTCTATATAGCATGAACTATTAGAAGTATCCATAACATCCATGTGATAAATAAGAAGAGACTTAATAGAAGGTTGTGTGGAAGGATTTTTGCATATTTAGACCATGTATTGGTCCT
Source organism: Taxus chinensis (assembly GCA_019776745.2). Lineage (NCBI taxonomy): Eukaryota > Viridiplantae > Streptophyta > Pinopsida > Cupressales > Taxaceae > Taxus > Taxus chinensis. The sequence continues at coordinate 848,576,016 of CM034146.1, read as the reverse complement.
GAGGGAGATCTAGATGAGGTTGGAAATGTGTAGTAGATGCCAAAGAATTAGCCAAGGCATTGTGTCTCTAAGGAATAGATTTGATGGCAAAATAATTGAACAAATGTGTAAGTTCTTAGATTATTTTGTGATAAGCTTTGAGATTATCACTTCAACACTGGTAAGATCCATTGACTTGTTGACAGAAAAGTTTGAAATCACCCATGGCATGGAGGTATGCGATTTTAGAGACAAGGGCATATTTCACACCAAAGATGAGATTTTCATGTCCATCCATGTTGTTGGTGACATAGAATTTGAGTCTAAAGGATAAAGGAAATGTCTTTCCTGAGGGGTCAGTAAGAATACAACTTGAATACATTTTGATCTGTCAAAATGGAGAATACATGTGGTTCATGGAGGTCAACAATGATTTCTTCATCTAGAGTTTTAATGTTAGTATTTATGGTTTGGTATTAGGACTCTCATAACTGGATACAAGGGACTATGCCTTAAGATCAACAATGAAGATTTTGTAGCAGTTTTTTATCATAAGAGATTGATCCATTCCTTTGATGAGTAATATATCCTCGTTAGGTAGGGCATTTGAAATGGGGTGGGTTACATGTATCGAAGTAACAACAAGTTGATCTGTAACGACTTAACATTTGACAACCTTTTGTGTAATTATGTGTAAGTTAAATTCCTTAAGAAACATCATCCATTTACTAATGCGCTCGGATTGGGAGGACAACATGGGAGAAGTGGTGGAGTGGATTATTTGGTTGATCATGTAATGTAAAATCTTGGTGATAGTGAAATAAATGGACAAACAAGCTTGTTTGATAGATGTGTAGTGAGTTTCATAATTGAGGAGAGCTCAAGTAATGTATTAGATGGAATGTCATTTTCCTCTTCCATCCACTTGGGCTAGCATTTCCCCAAAGATACGAGGATAGAAGGGCTATAAATAATGAGCGGTTAATCAAGAGACAAAGGTTGTAATGTAGGATTAGTGAGGAGAGATGCTTTCAAATTTTCAAAGGTTTTTTGATAGTATTTGTTCCATTTTAGCGTAACATCCTTTTTGATGAGGTTATTAATTGAGTAGCTACAGTATGTGAATTCAAGGATAAACTGCTGGATTACCCCAAGCTTCACTAAAAAAGTTTAGATGTCAACTATATACATGGGATGAGGCATATCAAGAATAGAGTTAATCTTTGCAAGGTTTATGTCTATTCCATGTTTGGAGATGAGGAATCTTAGGATTTTTCCTTTCCTGAAACAAAAGATGCATTTCCCCAAGTTAAGGAAGACCTTGTATTTATGAAGGTGTTAAAGGGAAACGTCTAAGTCTTGGGAAATATCCTTTGTGTGTCGAGATTTGACAAGAATTTCATCTACACATAATTCAAAAAATTTATGGATGAGATCGTGAAATATGTGTGGCATAGCTCATTGATAAGTTGCCCTAGAATTATTAAGGCCAAAAGGCATCTTAACATAGCATTAGATGCCCAATTTAGTAGTGAATGTGGTCTTATGTTGATCTTCGAGTTCTGTGTGGATTTGATTGTATCTTGAGAAGCCATCTGTGAGATATAACATCATGTATCATGTAGTGGCATCAACGATGGTGTTAATGGAAGGAAAAGGGAAGTTATCCTCAAGAAAAATTGGGTTAATGTTGTTAAATTCAATGAAGATGCAAATAATTAACATAATCTTCTTACAAATGGGGGTGATGTTGGATACCCATTCAAAATAGTCAACAAAATGGATACATTAGGTGTTAAGAATCTTTACAAGATTTTTATGACACAAGTTATTGATTTCGAGAGGAAATTTGTGAATATTTTTACAAACAAGTGCAACATCAGGGTAAGTAATAATATTGTGTACTATAATGTTAAGGTCAATGATGGGAATGTAATTTGATCCCTAAGTAAAAACATCCTTATTGTTATGAAGTAATTCATGATGTTTATTATGTAGATGAGGGAAACAGTCACCTAACATGACTACATGGGAAGGATTCTTGCTGATTTTGATGTTTATTGTTTTCAGCAAACATAGTGTTACCATACTAGAAATGATAAGGAGCTTCAAAAAGTTGAGCAACCTCATCACTAATAGAGTCAACAACAATAATGAATTTGTCAAAGAGAAGGGGTTTATTATGGAGATAGCCAATCTTGTGATGTTAAAGAGGGAGAATGTCCTCGCATGCATTGATTAACTCAAGGATGGATTTTTCATTATCAAAGATGGGTAGTGGACCATTATATTTGACATCAATTTTGAGGGCTACATATATCACTTTCCATCATGATGTTAATGAGAACTAATTTTCCTTGCATTTAGTAATTTGGCATACAAAGGGATATTATGATGAAGAGATTGAGAATGGTCACACTTCTTGACAATATTAGTCATGTTAACAACACCGAGGATAATGGTGTCAAAAAAGGCAAGCTAGAATGGATACGAGTGGCCACACAACATTCTTATGTACCGACTATGTCAGATGCAAATGATCTATGTTGGTGGAGGCCTGCTCTAGGTGCTACGGGGTTAGTTGTTGGAGAACTTGTGATGAGAGTCATTGCAATCCTCATCATTTAATATTAAATAATGTCAAAACTAGGCAGTGTCCAAGGCTATTTGCAAAAGGGGCTAAAGGAAACAATGATTTTATGGTTCTTTCCTCTAGAATTTAAAATGCTTGAAATGAAATTCAATAAATGAAATTGAATATAATCTAACAACTGCAATAAATAACTAAAAGCAAATCTAATCTAACCAACTGAAATAAATTACAAAAATCAAATATAATCTAAGAAACTAAAATAAATAACTGAAAAATAAAGAAATGATGGTAAACAGATAAAAGTGAAGCTTCACAAACAAAACAAAATAAAACACACAATGTTGATTCAAACAATCTAAGTAAAATAATAATGATTCTATTCTAAACAAAACAATAAACCATTCTCCTCCTTGGGTAAGAGTGAGCCCTTTCACTTCCCTCAAAGTTGGGTTAGCAAAACTAAAAACAAGTTGCGACCAAGATACTTAAATTGTGGATTTTATTAATAAAAAATGATGTTACAAAAAGCATCCATCTTCTACCACTATTACATTGAGTGCTTTGGAGAGATATTTATAACTCATCCCTTGGCCCATACTCCAAGATTATAGAACTACCTACCCATCATTTTGGGCAATACTTGACTACATCTTCCACTTTACAATGAGATAAATGTGGAGTGAATATATTCAAACACTACAACTCCATATTTAACTACTTCTTTCACTTGCATTCAATTATTTCTTCCACTTGATAAAGAGACAAATATGGAAGAGATTTAATCAAACACTACAACTCTAGAATGAACTATTACTTCTTCCACTTGACAAGGAGACAAATACGGAAGAGATTTAATCAAACACTACAACTCTAAATTTAACTACTAATTCTTTTAATTTGCAAAGTTTTCTCTTGCACAATTAAATCTTTCAACATGATAGTTGTCCCTACATAAATTCTCATCCTTAATTTTATGATTGTTGCTGTGAATTTAATTTAAAGAATATGTTCACACCTTTTCTAGGTTTGGTGCTCCTTGTTGTAATATTTCCAAAACATCTTGAAATTCTTATTTTCATTGAGGAATAAGGGTGATATCACAATTTTACTGAACTTGTGTTTTTTGTCTTATTTTCTTTCCTTCAACCTTATTCTGCTAAAAATTCAAATGAAGATATATCCTCAATTATTGTTGTTGTGTAAAAATAGAGAGAGGTTTTTCCTCCCAGTAATAAGAAGAACAAAACCCTCTTTCAGTTTCTCATTTGGAGATCTATAATTTAGTTAAAGTGAATTCGGTGTTGTTTGTGCAAGTCCTACTCCTTTATTTCTTCATATGGTGATATATTTGTAACCGTTATTTTTTGTGTAAAAAAGGAGAGAGGTTTTTTATACTATCAATAAGAGGAACAAAAACCTCTCTCAGAATCTCATTTGGAGGTCTGTAATTTTATTTAAGGCAAGTCTTGTGCTAATTTTGTGAATCCGATGCTCTGTGACCTGCGAGTCTTGCACTTGGAAAAATGTTGATATCTTCATAACCATTATTGATGTGTAAAAACGAAGATAAATTTTTTTCCCTATCAATAAGAGGAACAAAATCCTTTCTTAAAATATCATTTAGAGGTCTACAATTTTAGTTAAGAGTGAGTCTTGTGTTGGTTATGCGAGTCATGCGCTAGTTTTATGAGTCCTGCACTCTATGACCTATGAGTCCTGCGCTCTATGACCTGTGAGTCCTGCGCTCTTCAATGTGTGAGATCTGCAGTCTGTGATTCCTATGCTCTATGACCTATGAGTCTTGTGCTCTTCAATGTGTGATTCCTATGGTCTATGAGTCATGCGCTCTATGACCTGTGAGTCCTGCGCTCTTCAATGTGTGAGTCTTACGGTCTGCGAGTTCTGCACTCTTGGTTATGTGAGTCATGTGCTTAACCATGTGAGTCTTTCACTTGGCTATACATTTATAGATTAAACGGCTTACTCGTACACAATATTGAACTCCAACTTACAAGAAATATTCAAAAATCGAAACATTTAGATTACCCTGGACTTTTCAAAGATATATCAAATATATTCTATATTTTATCTTAAACAAGATATTTAGTTCTTAAGACCACATATAAATCCACTTTATAAGAGAAGGAATAATGTTATTTTTTGCAATAGATGAGACTTATTTTGGTCTCATCAACTTGTATGCATAGTGGTATAGTTGTAGAGTTATCGAAGGACCCAAGGAGTGTCGAGGAATGAGGGATTAGTTAATGGAACCTAGGGCAATGTTTCTTAATTCTTACTATCATTAGTATCATAAGATGTAAATATCACGTGGGAGTCATGGTTGAGATCATGCATTCATATTGGGCTATGTTGGTAATGAGGAACATCGTGATGGCATGATTTAATGTGTGATAAGATGTATTCTTTATTAATGATAGGTGTGGAGGTAGTGTGGGCCATGAGATCACCATCGGGTATGTCAAAATTAAAGGAATCTTACTAGTCCATAACTCCCATTTTATTGAAGGAGTGTGTGGAGGGTAGATCTATGAAAAGGTGTGTAATATCAAGTTCATCATTGTTAAGGGGAGTGTGATGGATAGAGGAGGCAACATTATAGGGAGGTTACCCATATTCTAAGAAGAGAAAAATTGATCTCGAGGTAATAAAACCTAAGGAAGCTATAGGGTTACAATGTTTGGTAAGTGATTCTTGTTAGCCATATTTTGTAATTCATTAGGTTCATCATCGTCTAAGTCAACTAGGGTGATATGAATGTTAGGCCTATAGTTGTAAAACTCGGGATATGGTGAAATATCCCTTGTTGGGATCTTACAAAAAATTGACAAAATACAAAAATTTGCAGCAAATACTGATACTAATTTTTGCAGATTTTATGCAGAAAATTACAGCTAGGGCAGCGAACAGAAAAATATGGATAACTCCCAAAATAACCGTTCAAATCACTTGAAAATTTAAATGGAACTAGATAATAATATAAAGAACACAAGGGAAATATTTTTGGAATTTTTCAGTCAATATAACGCTGCCAGAAATTTACAGCGTGCCTAAAATAGCTGGAAAACTTTGAAAATTTATATCTTTCCGAATACAAGTGCAAAAATGATGAAACTTGGGAAATAACATATATAAATATGGAAGATGACTTTCCAACCTTTAGATCTGAAAACGGCCAGCTGAAATCCCTAGAAATTAGGTTTGCAATCTCCCAAACAAGTTACCCCCCTTGGTAGATGGCCAAAACCCTTGTGAAATCCTCTGTAGATGATGTCAAACCCTTCCTCTATGGCTGCCGTAGGTCTGATCCGAAAACCAGCTGAAAATCTCTAGAAAAACTCTCAAAACCCTCAAACCCTAATTCTGAAATTCCTGAAAATACCTCTGTAAAAAAAGCCTTGAAATCCACTCCAAATGACAAGTTAGGGTAGATCTTTCACTACCGAAGAATGCCCTGCTAGCTAGGGATGGATCTTTCACCACTGAAGCTAGGGTTCCCGTGGGATCTTACTCCACAAGCTAAATAGTGGCAAACAACAATTACACATAAAAAGAAAATAAGTGTATGAATGCATGATCTCTCCTTTTACCCCTCTTTTCCTTTTATAACCTTTTCCATGTCAAAGAAACCCTAAAACCCCCAAGTCGCACTTTCTCATAAAGAGGGCCCAATTAAAAATAACTTAAAGTTGCTTTTTCCATTCCTAGGCGCCTTGGCCCAAAAAGTGACCCCAACAAAGAAATATAACATTTAATGCAATACACATCCCCTCAAGTCGCCAAAAAGGTACTTTAAGTGGCCCCAACGAAGAAACATAACATTAAATGCCAAAAGTGTCCACTTAAGTGATCCCAACGACAAAAATAGAACACAAAGGGCCCATTAGACCCTCCCAACGCCTAAAATATAACAAAAACATAGTAGGAAATCAGACAACCATCCCCAATAACCTCCAAAGTCATTAGTCCATTGGGAATGACTAGGGCTAAGACCAACATAGGGTCGTTAGGCCAACTGCTCGGAATTGGGGACATTACAATCCTCCACTCCCGAAAAATGCTTGACCCCAAGCATTATCCTCCTGTGCTGTAGAAACTGAATACCACAAAGTAAGTGCCTCCATCTCACCCTGCAGTCAATCAAAGATCGGTGTGATCCTAAGTGACCAAAACACGACATATAGTCATCATGCTCTCCATGTAGTGTAGACAACAATGTTGTCCTTGAAGTAGAATATTGCCCACCTCGACTCTCTACTGGTACCCATACTGAAACTGTCAATCTGTCCAATCCCTGCCACTGCAAAATTGTCATCATGTGATCACCCACTGTATCTCCTGTCGACTTCGTCCCTCGGCTAGCTAGCACATGCTCGTCATCCTCATAAGAAGTAAAACATATAAGAGTGTTATCCCCTATCAAATCCAGAAATAAGGAACATGCATACTCCGATTTGTCACCATAACAAACTACACATCCTTGCACAAAGTTGAGGATATCCTCCCTCAACCCATGCCATCTGACCCTCTCCCATATGAAGTTGAAGGTCTCATCAAAGCTCAAGTGTCCAGACATGGAAGAATAATGCACATGTCGCAATATCTCCATCCTCAACCATGAATCCGACACGAGGTACAATCTGTCCTGATAGAAGATCATCTCATTCTTCAATCTGTAGTTGTCATCCTGTATGTGACCATCCAGAATCTCACAAGTGTGTCGGTTCTTGGAGTACTCCACAAGCAAATGAGATCTCAAGTCTACCGAAACCTCAGACAACCAACATAATGATGAACTCGGATGATCTGCACCTATAATCCCAATCTCTGTAACTGCCTTATGTGCAACACTACTGGTCACTCCCACATCCATCATACTCCACATCAATCTGCAATGATAAAACCCCTCGTTATGCCAAAAAGTCCTCTCCATCCCCTCAGCTGCAACCACCCTAGGTGCTCCTGTCGATAATCCCCTCAAATTCACATTCCTGCCTTCAGACTTAAACTTCAGCTCCATTGTCTGGAAGTTAGTCCGAAACTCACCAAGAGAGTGAAGCCACTGGACTCCTAATACTACGTGGGTCACTCCCATACCAACAATGTGGAAATCATCAGTAACTGTGTAGTTACCCATGGTAATGCTCAATTTTGGAACTTTCCGTGTGCATCTCATATACTCCCCATTGGCTACAACAATGTTGAAGCCCTCAAAGTCCCTCGTCTACAAACCTTGTCTCTCCACCAATGATGCATCAATAAAGTTTTGGGTAGCCCCACTGTCAATGAGTACCACAACTCGCTGACCCTGCATAACTCCTCTAATCCTAAATGCCTTATACATCGGAGTACTAGACAATGTGGCTATAATCTCCCGAGGGAAAGTCTCCTCCTCCTGCTCCGCCTCAGCACTATCCATCGCAACTCCATCCCCATCATCCATCTCATGAGTCTCCAACTCCTCACCTCTGTCATTCTCACTCTCCTCGAAGACCTTGATGAATTGGGCCTTCCCTCTACCTCTACAATCATGTCCTGGAACCCAAGGTGTGCGGCAATCGAAACATAGTTTCTTTCGCCTCAACTCATCTTTGTCCTCTCGGGAAATGAATGGATTCTTAGCCACCTCCTGCCTCGGTGGAGGCTCCCTCTGCTGAAGTTCGTCTGATCCAGATGGAGGTTCTCTTTATTGAACGTGAGGTGGAACCCTCGACTTTGGAGTGGATAAATCCAAGTCTCGAGATCTCCTAATAGCCTCATGCAAAGAAGAAGGCTCAAATGCCTTCACAAATCCTGCTAAGGCGTCAGTCAACCATGCCATGAAGAGTGAACTCAACCTCATCTCTGAAACATCAGATACCATAACTGATAACCTCTGAAAATCTGTAATGTACTGATCCAGAGAACCTGTCTGCCTCAAATGGGTCAATTCTCTGAAGTGCCTATCTGGGTCCCTCCTGTCGAACCTACTCATCAATCTCTGTGTAAAATCTACATACGTAGTGATATGCATGTGCCCTTGTGTGATCAATCCATGATGCCACCAGTCATGGGCATCTCCCTAGAGGTGTAAGATAGCAAACCTAATTGCATCTTCTTCGCACATGGGATTCAAGTCGAAGTGAGTCTTCAACTTCTGAATCCAAGACGGGGCGGTACACTTCTTAGAGCCATCGAAGTGTAGAATAAAGATCTGTCCCAATCTCCTTTGAAACTCAGGCACCTGCGGCTGGTAATTTTTCCTGGGCCTGCTACCAATCTTCATTTTGCAATACTCCTGAAATGGCATGTTGTCCCGGAAACCCTCACTTAATGTCTGGTACTTCTCCTAGCAAGATTCTTCATCCACAATGTCGGCGGCCTGTCGTGTCTGCGACACTTCCGGATCCTTCAAGAAGGAAGGCTCGTGGAGTCCCAAGGGCCTGGTAGATGCATGAGGGGACCCTTGTCCCGGATGTCCCACTCTCACCTCTATTATCATGATGTCCCATATTGTTGGCTTCTCCTTTCTCCGCATGAGCCTTAATCCTACCCTGTGCTAACCTCTCAGTAAGCTGGCTCAAATAGAGGTTAGTAGTCTCCTGCTGCTTCACCATATTGGTGAACAGTCGTTTTCATCAGATCTACTCCCATTTCTTCAATGTCTCGGTCTCTGTCTCCCATATTTCAACTCCAATAGGCTGGAGGAACAACAGCTCTGATACCACTGAAACATCCCTTGTTGGGATCTTACAACAAATAGACAAAACATATAAATTTGCAACAAATACTGAATCTGATTTTTGCAGATTTTATGCAGAAAATTACAGCTAGGGCAGCGAATAGAAAAATATGGATAACTCCCAAAATAACCTTTCAAATCACTTGAAAATTTAAATGGAGCTAGATAATAATATAAAGAACACAAAGGAAATATTTTTGGAATTTTTCAGTCAATATAATGCTGCCATAAATTCACAACGTGCCTAAAATAGCTGGAAAACTTTGAAAATTAATATCTTTCCAAATACAAGTGCAAAAATGATGAAACTTGGGAAATAACATATATAAATATGGAAGATGACTTTCCAACCTTTAGATCTGAAAACGACCAGCTGAAATCCCTAGAAATTAGGGTTGCATTCTCCCAAACAAGTCGCCCCCCTTGGTAGATGGCCAAAACCCTTTTGAAATCCTCTGTAGATGATGCCAAACCCTTCCTCTATGGCTGCCGTAGGTTTGATCCGAAAACCATCTGAAAATATCTAGAAAAACTCTCAAAAACCCTCAAACCCTAATTCTGAAATTCCTGAAAATACCTCTGTAAAAACAGCCCTGAAATCCACTCCAAATGACAAGTTAGGGTAGATCTTTCACTACCGAAGGATGCCCTGCTAGCTAGGGATGGATCTTTCACCATCGAAGCTAGGGTTCCCGTGGGATCTTACTCCACAAGCTAAATAGTTGCAAACAGCAGTTGCACATAAAAAGAAAATAAGTGTATGAATGCATGATCTCTCCTTTCACCCCTCTTCTCCTTTTATAACCTTTTCCATGTTAAAGAAACCCTAAAACCCCCAAGTCGCACTTTCTCATAAAGAGGGCCCAATTAAAAATAACTTAAAGTTGCTTTTTCCATTCCTAGGCGCCTTGGCCCAAAAAGTGACCCCAACAAAGAAATATAACATTTAATGCAATACACATCCCCTCACGTCGCCAAAAAGGTACTTTAAGTGGCCCCAACGAAGAAACATAACATTAAATGCCAAAAGTGTCCACTTAAGTGATCCCAACGACAAAAATAGAACACAAAGGGCCCATTAGACCCTCCCAACGCCTAAAATATAACAAAAACATAGTAGGAAATCAGACAACCATCCCCAATAACCTCCAAAGTCGTTAGTCCCTTGGGAATGACCAGGGCTAAGACCAACATAGGGCCGTTAGGCCAACTGCTTGGAATTGGGGACATTACATATGGAATGCTAAGAATTACGATTATGGCAAGAATGTGGAAAGGTTTATCTAAAAAAGGAATGGGTATGTACTAAGGATTCGGGTCATCATTGTGCCTATAACATTGATTAAAGTGGACAAACTTAATGCATTAATATCTAAATGATGCAACTACACACATACGATGTGTCCATGGCTGGCCAAGCAGGAGATTATAAGAGAGAGGATGATCATGTACCATGAGATTGGTATAGGCATTCTTAGAGCCCATTATGATGGGAAGCCAAATGCAACTGAGTGGCTTATGATCAGTTTTATCAAACCTATGACAAGTAAGTTGGGTATGTTTTAGGTTTGTCAACAGAAAAGCTACGATTTTAAATGAGACAAAAGGAGATGACATTAATTTCAAAGCCTTCATCCACTAATAATTGTCCTTACTTGTACATCATGAATGATGACACTAATAAGGAGCAGAATATCATCAACACAAAATAAAACTTCTTCGTTAATCATATCATTCTTAAGAAAACTCGATCGTTATATATTTGGAGTTCTGAGGAGGAATAATTGTTTTTGATATTATGAAATTTTTAGGGTAAGGAAAAAAGTGGTTTGCAGGGACATTCCTTCACATCATCAAAAACATCCTCTAAATGACAACTTTGTTGCATGAGGAATTTTTGATGCTAGGGGAGAGGCGCATGAGCTCCATTAAAGGTATTTTTTCAAGTCATGGAATTGATTTCATCTAGGAAATTCCATTACGGACTATGAAGTATTTTAACAATATTTGGGTGCATGAGAAGAAGAGGCGGGGGCCATACTTGGGTGAGACCTATAGGATTGAGTAACCTTATTTAAGAGCGGTGGGATAGGATACACGAGGGGCCTTCCATATCAGGATTTAAATGAGGTTTGACTCATCACTATATTTCTCGTAAGAGGTATCATCGATATTTTGATCATTTGGGGAAGGATTTTTACATTTGTGTATGCAGGGTCCTTATGTGTGGGTGTTATATTGATAGTTGACTTTAACATCATTGACATATTGAGAATTAAGGTAGTTGTAGTAATAAGACCCCTTGATAGTGTATACGAGGTAATTTATGGGCTTCTTATTACAAGCAGTTCTGGAACGATGATCTTTGTGAGCTTGGAAAAGAGATTGATATTTTTCATAACGTTCTTGCATGATAGCTTTGGTATCAAATTGAGGTACCAAGAAAGACATCTAAGGTGGATTTTCTTGAGATTCTGACAGTCTTCGTTGGAATTGATGATAGTGGCACATGATTCCAACAACAAAAATAAGGGTTAGAGGAATTTATTGGTTGCTTGGTTGGAGGAAAGATGCGAGGAGTAGGGAGGAGTTGCAGTAACTCACCGTGTGATAGAGGTGGGTGACGTGGATTGTGAAAAATGATACCTTGGTTATTGTTGCTTGAAAAATAATGTGGAATTGATTTGCCTTTAGTGAGGGTTTGAGGGTTAATGGAGTTGGGCGTGGGACTTAAGGGTATTCAAAGGTTTGGGCACTTAGTCGAATTCTCATATAGAGGATAATCAAATTTTTGGCCTACTAAAGATCCTCTTCTAACATGGTGGGAGAGAAGGATCATACCTTATATTCGAGTTTAGGAACAAGAGCATTGAGGAAGAGTTAACAAATCTTTTTGATTATCAAGATGATGGTTAACTTGATTAGATAGATTCCTCCATATCTTGATGAAAATCATGGGCTGATTCATTGGGAGATTGCTTCAAGTTAATGAAGTATTGAAATGATAGGTATGAAGAGTAGATGTACACAAACAATCATTGTTATATTTCATATGAAACATATTACATATTTATAAGTCAAGCTACTCCTAGAAATAAGGAGTTAGCTTTAACTATTCAACAACATCCTATTCATGTGAGTTTGGTCAATAATCAAACAACGCACACCAAACTAATTTATCTCTCCTAACATTCCCCCCTTAGTGAAAAACATGGGAAAAACCTGTCTTTGTACTTGCACCTATTCATGATATGGTGATTTTCATAGGATAATCACAAACCCAATGGATGGTTTTTACAAATGGTTGACCACAAATTGAGAATTGGTTGGTTTTTACATTTGGTGAGTACCACAAACCAAAATGTGATGGTTTTTACAAATGGTTTACCAACAACCAAAGTGGTGGGTTTTGTAAATGATTTACCACAAACCAAAAAATGAAGGTTTTCAAGTGGTTTATCTACAACCACATCATGATGTGCCAAGCACTATTATCATCCCTCATCACATTTCACCGTAGGGAATAACATAGGAAAATATGTTGCTCACACATTACAAACTAAAAAATGGAAATGGAACATTGGATCATGTTTGCCCCCTCAATGTGAAATTTTCACGTATTCACACAGGAATGTACTGCAAATTGCAACACACCACGCACAACTGAAAACAAACACACAACTGAAACAAAATGTGCCACCAAACCTTTTGATGTGGCCCCGTTGTTGGCGACTGATGAGAGGTCATTGATTGAACTCCAACCTCCATTTTCCTCCATCCTCTGATGTGACGCTACTAACTCAGCTTGACCTGGCTTTGAGGCACTTTGAAAAATTCACCCCCATAATGTGGATGTCATGTACAAACGAAAATGCGTCCAATTATTGAAAAGTGAGGCAAATTTTTTTCAGACTTTTTGACAAGACGAAATTTTTTGACAACACTGCACATGTAACTATGATGACTATATTTTACAATAATTTTAACATTTCTACACAATGACCAAGACACAAACAACACAATATGTGATACTTATGACTTAATGACACTATACTACAATATAGATCTATAAACAATACAAATATAACTTTACTTTAAAACATTACTTCTCATGGTTATATTGTAGACTTAGTTAAAAAAAAAAAACTTCTTTTGGCCCTAAAACATAACAACATGACATTAAATGCTTTTGTTCCAAATAACTTGTACAACAAGTAATGAATAATGACACTTGAAAAATATTTCTCATAACATTGGAATGAAAAACTTGAGGATAACAACAAACATAAACACCATATGTTGACACAGTGAAATGGAGGACCAACAAAAACATTAAGGTACTACACATATCCTAATAAGCCATTGACCCCCTTAGGAGAAAATAATACAATTATTAAACACACTAGACATATAGAATCTTGGTTTGTATCTTTTAATTAAAATTTACCTTTTTCTTTCAAATCTATGAGCTGACTATTGAGATGGCGGATTTGGGTTAATTGGTGGTCACTTATCGCCTAGCATGGAGAGATAATACTCAAGTCATGTTACAATCGAGTTGAGCTCTATCTTGATGGACTATGTGGAGAGAGGAGTACACTATTTTGAAAAATAGATTCAATGCAAGCACAAATGTCATCTGAGTTTTAGAATGTTTGGATCCTTTACTATTGTGATGTCATCACTACCCTTGGTCTCACCATGGTTGTATACACTAATTGCACATGAACAACCACAAATCTAACAAGGTGCATTTGAAGGCGCAGAAAGATAGGGAAGGAAACACGTGCCAGAACAGTTTGGCTCAGGACTTAGCCATTTTTATGGATAAGGGCTATTTTTGGAGATAGCGTGGAACACACATGGAGATGGAGACTTGCGCTACACACAATGGTATTTTGGGAATGAGTGGCTGATAAGTGCCATGCATGGTTTGAGCTAATAATAGGATTGCTTCTTCCAGTTAACTATAGGACATCTATTATTAGAACACTTGCATGTATGCATGCTATTGTAAAGGTGCATGGCTATTATCAGCATGCGACCTATTTTGAGAAGTGCATAGGTGGTGAAGGGAAATTCCCCACCTCTATAAATATGTATTGAACTATGTAGTTTAGGACAAAGAGTGTGTGAATTATTGTAGAGTTATGCTGTTGGATCTGATGCACACATGACTTATGGATATACCTTATAATGTAAGAAGCTTCTGTGTTTTACAGTGTTTAATGCAATGGATAATATTGGCTGGATAATGGTGTTAAACATAACTGAATCTGGTTCTTGTATGGTTAATCTTATTATAGTTATTGTTTAATTCATGATTCTCTAAGATCTAGATCTGGATTATGCATTGTGGAATGTTTATGTTTAATTATGGATCTGAATATGTTTTATCACCATCACACTAACATCCTACACAAGAAACTCTAAAGAGGGGCCTGGTACCTTTGCACGCTTTGGGTGAGTGCTCAGCTCAGGCTGGGTGATGTGCCAGCATACACTGGGTTATTCACAGTAGATTCTAGGCTGCATCATTGGTTCCATTGTCGGGACCTCTTTTTCAGTATGTTTTCAGGATGTTTCATGATGAAGACGTACCAGGTTGACCCTAGAAAGTGTTGAGGAGTGGATAATAGATCTGGAAGAAGAGTACACTCAGAGGTTCAACACTGGATCTGAGTTTGACACACGCACGTGGGTAGAGTAGAATTTGTATGACTGTTTATATGAGAGTTTCTTTGTTATCTTTCTGGTAGAGTTGTACGAGTGGCTGGTTGCTTATGCATCTAAAAGGAATTGGAGGTATCACACACTTGTCTGGACACAGGAATAATTTCAGGCCCTCTATGATGCTGATCTGATTTGGACATGCATTATGGACACTTGGTTCCATGGTGTTCTGAATAGCTATATTTTAGAGTACTCAATTTCCACTTACTCTTTCCTGGAGGTAGCTGAGTTCCAGTTTTTACGTTATCCCAGGGAACCTATCTGCAAGGCATTCCACTGGTGATCAAAATCTTGATGGTAACCCTGAACTTGGAAGAAAATTGATGGCTAGCTAAACCCTACCACACAGGGGGAAGGAGCAGGTTTGGTGAAGGATGGAAGACCTAGCGGCAGAGAGGTAAAGAGAAGAAAGGTGGCTTAAGTACAATGAGGCATGTGAGAGGGAGATAGAGAAGCAACGTGATATTGCAGAATGGATGGCATTGAGGAGAGAGATGGATCGTGAAGGATTTGGAGCTCACACAGAAGGCATGGAGCTAGAGCATCTGGAACTCCCCCATTTGGGAAAGCATGACAGGGAACCCTCCTCGGCCTCATATGGGAGCATGCCAATAGAGATGACATGGGCCGCATGTGCGCATCTGAATCTACCTGGAAACCTAGCCCTTGCACTTGGTTTTCTAGTATCTAGTACAACCAGTAGTCAACAAGCTAGTTTGGGGAGTAGTAGAAAAATGAGTAAATCAAGTAGAAAGTGCATCTATGGCTGGGAAAATGTCTTCTTTGTTATTTGGAGGTACCTTTTTAGGCATCGTCAGCACATAACTCAAGCACGTAGAATTTTGGACTCACTTCTGGGAGTAGTACCACCTCATAGACTGTAGGAGTTCAGTTTAGTACCACTGTTGGGACACAGGGTAGTACATCCACTGGTCCACTTCTGGCTACAGGTGGAGGATCAGGGGGCATAGGTGGCTCTAGTTCTGGTGGATCTGGTGGGTCTGGAGGTAGAGGTAACACAGGAGGTTCTGGATCAGGTGGGCATGGTCCTCACCAACCCCAAAATATTTACATGGAGATGTCACTTTGTCTTCCAGAGTATAGGGGAATAGAAGATGTTGCTGAGCATGTGCACATGTGTGAGATACTGTGGCACGCAAAAGGAATCATGAATTCTGAGCACAAGGCAAGTCAGTTTGTAACTACATTACAGGGACACACTCACAGTTGGTACAGGAAGTTTGACCCTGATCAGACTTGCATAGATTATGTAGCATTACGAGAAGCTTTCCTTAAGGAGTTTCATATCCCTGAGTTTGAGCAGAAGAGTATAAGTGCACTCAAGGATATTAAGCAGGGCACTACTGAAAGTGTTTGGGAATATGATGCCCATTTCAAAACACTTTTGTCTAAACTTTCGTATGATATTCATGCAAGCCAACATGCATAGTGGTTCGTTGGGGGCTTGATCACACCTTTTAGGAGGGCACTGTCACATAAGACATATACAGACCCACACGAAGCACTTGAAGTAGTGTTGCATGCTGAGGCAGTCAGAAGTATAGACACTGGAGTGAGCCCATTCCTAGAAGCACAGAATTGTAGCTATGGAAAAGTAGTTGGAGAAACTATCGGCCAATTCAGCACACGAGACGTGCACTGGGATTTGGTGTATAGACTGTGAAGTGGAAGGGCACACTAAGGATAGTTGTCCCCACAGGTCAGTACATTCATTATTGCTAGACTGTGAGATATGTCATTTAGACCATGATGCAAGTCATTGCCCATTATTACAATGCGTGATAAGAAAGAATGTATCTTGCTATTGTAAGATTTTTTGGTCCATGACTCACAATACAGAAGACTGTAGGTTGATTGGTCAGATCCATGATGCCATAGATATTGGTGTATGACAGACAGGAGTATCAGATAATTCTAAAAGTAAAAGTGAGCACCATGATCATGATCACACTCAAGGGTGCTATGATCAGAATGAAGGGCACTTTGAAGGAAGTCATGGCAGAGGTCGAGGATACCATGGTGGATTCGGGGGCTGAGGCCATGGTGGTGGGCGAGGTGAGTTTCCTCATGGAACATGTTTTACATGTGGATCTCCTGACCACTACAGGTGTGAATGCCCTCAGAATATTACTTGTTCTTTTTGTGGGAAGAATCATAACTATGAGGAATGCCCAGACTTATATGAGCATCTTAGCAAGTAACATAAACAGGAAAACAAGGGTGCAATGGGATGGTTAGGATACAACGTGCCATAGAAAATCAGTGGATGCCAAAGTTGGCACTAGAACCTGAGGTAGTACCTGTGAAGATTACTACACGTGCTGAAGTTGTGCATGCCAGAGAGATGTTACAACAGAAGCCTACCATTACTAAGGAGGAGGTTTTACATGCAAGGTACCAGATCCTACACATCAGAAGGAGGTTTATCAGGAAACCATGGAGGTACTCAGAAATATTTAGGGTGAAATACAATGTTTAAAGGAATAGTCATGGAAGTTGGAACAAAATAAGGCAACAGAGATGGTCTAGTTGGATGTTGATGATTTGAAAGAGGTATGCAAGATGTTGCACCAGGAGAATATTATTCCATTACTAGGGAATTGGTTAAAGGGAAACACTCCATGCATGCAGGTATTGAGAATGGACGGTAGATCCTGCATGTTAATCTTCCCCCTCATAGCTTGGATTATGACAAGGAGATCACTCTGAATGTTGTTGTGGATGGATGGCTTTTGAGAAATATATTGATTGACACAGGCGCGGAAGTGAATGTGCTTACTTTAGATGCATGGGTACAGATGGGAAGACCCCCATTACAACCATCCTCTAATGTATTGTTTATGGCTAATCAAACTAAGGCCACTCCAATCAGAGTTTTAAAGGATGCATCCATTACTATACAAGGGGCCAAGTTCACTGGGGACTTTGAGGTTTTAGCACTTGCAGAAGTAGAGACAACTTCCCAGCTCTACTTGGGCGCCCTTGGTGTTATGCAAATAATGTTGATCTACGGTTCAACAAGGGGTATATAAGTTTTGAGAACAAGGAAGAAAGAGTTATTATCCCTTTGACAGATGGGAAATCTGCACCTTATGTTGAACCTTTGAGTGAGGAAGACCTGAACAAAATTTATGTGCACGCCATTCGAGATCTAGAAGTACTTGAGCCATCTAAGGAAGGAATCCTCCAGTGGGAAGATGCATAGTCTATTAGTGATACTACAAGTATTTCTTGTGATAATTGGGCACATGACACCTATGAGATGGTTGGGCATGAAGTAAGAAGCACATTTGCATGGAGGAACAAACCTCGTTGTATTAGGAGGATAGGTAACAACTTTATACCCTGTACACTAGAGAAGGAGATCCTACGGTATTCCTGTGCACCATGGAGGAGCAGTGGATGGATCAAGTGGAGAGAAGAAATATGTTAGTATATACCCTACATGTGGGATGACAACACACTGGTGGATGGTTCACAGGGATAATCTCATAGAATGGAATGAAGTAAGAATTTCTCTGACAACCCAGTTTCTCAGGAGCAATGTGCCTACTCAAATCTACATATATCATGGTAATCAACCTGTTCAGCACCACGTTCAGTAGTGTGAGAGACTCTAGATAGAGGGGTAGGAAGCTTTACCACCTTCACTTTGGGTGCATAAACTTTATTCCACTTTGCAAGGTTGTGCACGTGCTTGGTATGTTTATGCAGAACTGCATAGGGAGACTAGAAATTGGCAAGACTTGATTGCAGGAATGACCCAGAATTTTGAGTACTTCTCTACTAAACCTCTGGTAAGAGAGGCATTACGGGTTATGGAGTGCTTGACTATGGGAGACAGTGCAAAGGCTGAAGAACTCATTCAGGAGTTATTTGGTGAGGAAGAACAAGGAGTGCATTTTGATGAAGTAGATGATACAAATGCCAAACTATTTACGTGCATGCTTGCTTTGAGAAGGAGAAAGGAAAGATGGTCTACATAGTGGATGATGAAGAAGTAGAATATTTGGACATAGATCATTCAGCAAGGTACGCGTGAGGTTTTAGACAGTGTGGATAAAAATGCACGCACCTATCATGAACCTATGAAGACCAAGAAAGTGAACATTGGCATGGATGTTGAACCTAAGGAGGCCATAATTGGAGATTATTGGTCTGATTCTGAAGTAGCAAAGATAATTGAGTTACTACATGATTTCCAGGACTTATTCCCTAGGGGCTACCATGAGTTAAAGGGGGTGCATGAGTCATTAGGTGAGATGAAGATTAAGCTAAAGGAAGGAGTGCACCCAGTCAGGAAGAGACCTTACAGGATGAACCCTAACCTACACGTAAAAGTTAAAGAAGAAATTGACAAAATGTTGAAATATGGCATCATTAAGCCCCTAGAAGAATCAGAGTGGGTTAGCCCCATGGTAATCAGTATAAAGAAAGATGGTCAGATTAGGATTTGTGTGGATTACAGGGAGCTGAATGTACATGTGTGATTGATCCTTTTCCTACACCTTTCACTGAGGAAATATTAGAAGGCGTTGTAGGGTGCAAAGTTTACTCTTTTACAGATGGATTCTCTGGGTATCACCAGGTTAGAATTACACAGGAGGATCAAGAGAAAATGACTTTCACCACTGAATGGGGAAGCTTTGCATATACAGTGATGCCCTTTGGTTTGAAGAACGTGCCTGCTGTATTTTCGTGCATAGTTGTTCAAGCATTCCAAGGATTTTATTCACAAATTCTTGCAGGTTTACTTGGATGATTGGATGGTATATGGGCTTGTTAAGGATCATTGTGACAACTTGTGCTTAATGTTTGAAATATGTAGACAGTTAAGCATCTCTTTAAATATCAAGAAGTGTGTGTTTGCTACACCTTTTGGAACTCTGTTAGGGCACATCATCTGCAAGGAAGGTTTGTTAGTAGATCCAGCTAAGGTTGCAGTTATTGTAGGCCTGGAGGAGCCTACCAGTCAAAGTGAGGTGCATGGATTCTTGGGCCACACAGGGTATTACAGAAAATTTATCAAAGGATATGCAAAGATTTCCACACCCTTGGAAGAGTTACTCAAAGGAAAAGGGACATTCTATTGGAGAGAACCAACAACACACATTTGAGGCATTGAAGGAGAGACTTACTACAACACCTATTCTGTGTTTTCCCTCATGGAACCAACCATTTCACGTACATGTGGATGCCTCTGGCATGGCCATTGGTGTAGTGTTAGCTCAGCCTAGAGAAGGTATTATAGATCATCCTATCTGCTTTTCTAGTAGAAAGTTGACTCCTGTAGAACAAAATTATACAACTACAGAGTGCACAGGCCTTGTCAATGATCTACGCACTGCATAAGTTTAGACAATACTTGCTAGCAACACCTTTTGTATTTTATACAGATCACATGGCATTAAAATACTTGGTAAATAAGCCCATTTTACAGGGGCACATATGTCGATGGGTGCTCCTATTCCAAGAATTTGACTTTACAGTCATGGTAAAACTAGGTAAAAGTAATTCTGGCCCAGACCACTTATCAAGGATTCAATCAGGGGAGGACACACAGACAATTGAAGATACAATGTCAGATGCACAGTTGTACAGGTTACATCACATGCCTTCAGAATTGGAGGATATTGTTGTCTTTTTACACACAGGTATGGCACTAGAAGGAATGAAAGCCTTAGAGAAGAAGCAACTTGCAATTCATGCACTGCACCTTTCATGTTGATCAGTGGTGACTTATACAAACTAGGATGAGATGAAGTATTGCACCGGTGTGTACTAGAACATGAGTGCACAGATATCATGGAAGAGGCTCATGGTGGTATTGTAGGTGGGCATTATGCAGGTGACACCACCACGCACAAGATTCTACTCACTGGATTATGGTGGGAGACCCTGTACAAGGATTGTAAAGAGTATTGTAAGGCGTGTGATCACTGTCAGTGCCTTGGAAAACCTGGAAAAAGAGATGAAATGTCTTTGAGGCCTATTCCTAGTGCAGAGCCATTTGAAAAATGGGCAATAGACTTTGTGGGTCCTATTTCCCCAGCCGTGCGTGTAGAACCAGATCACGCTACATCATCACTTGTACAGATTATCTTACAAGGTGGGTAGAAGCAACACCTACAAAGGATTGTACAATGGCTACAACAACAAGGTTCTTATGGGAAAATATTCTTACTAGGTATGGATGTCCGTTGAGTTTGACAAGTGATAGGGGCACACACTTCTTGAATGAGACAATCAGGATATTATTGGATGAATTTATGGTCACGCACCACAAGACTACACCTTATCACCCTCAAGAAAATGGGACTGTTGAGGCTTTCAACAAGATATTGAGCCAGACCTTGACAAAAATTTGTGATGTTGGAAGGAAAGATTGGGATGATAAAGTTTATGTTGTACTTTGGGTGTATAGAACAACCTACAAGAGGTTGAATAAGGCTACACCATTTCAGTTGGTGTTTGGTGCAGAAGCAATTCTTCCCATGGAATTCATGTTACCTTCTTTGTGTATTATGCACAGGGGAGGTCTAGCTGATGAGAAAGCATTAGAAGAAAGAATTGACAAGTTAATATAGTTGGATGAGAGGCGCGCCATAGCATGTTGGAGTCAGAAGCAGGAAAAGGCTAGGAAGAAGGCATGGCATGACAGACACATCAGGGATAAGAAGCTTGAGGTTGGACAGATGGTACTTCTTTATGATTCCAAGTTTTTTGTGCCATCCAGGAAAACTTAAGGTGCATTGGTTGGGACCATATGTTATCACTCACATCCTTGAATCAGGTGCTTGTCAGTTAGAGGCGCTTGATGGAACACATGGTTACCTAGTTACTTCAACGGGAGTAGGCTGAAGCCCTACTATAAATAAGTCTTCTTGGTGTTTGTAATAAGGTAGTATTTCCATTTAGTATAGATTTCCCTTTCTGTATTTCTTTTAATGTATTTCCTTCTTCATCGCTATGCTTTGTCAATTTAGTTTGGTGTTTTGTGTAATAAGCATGTTTGCACACTGGAAGCTAATTACAATCTGAAGTATTTTTATGCGCAGAGGACTACACATACCATTGGTGTGGGGTGGTTGTTTATTTTATTATTCAACAAAGGGAACACATGAGAACATACTGTTACAGGTGTTATTCAAGAATGGAAAGGAGCTGCTAGAAAGAAGATTGATCCTAGAGAAGACCATAGTTGGAAATAAATGAATGAACAGTATAATGTGAGGTAAGTTTACGGCCATGGAAACTACCAGGGGAAGGCACAGTGGTGAGGTACTTCGGCACATGGGAGTGCAAGAAGGAGGTCTACAGCCAGAAGGTAGGAAGGCACGCTAGAAGGTTATAGCTGGGGCATGAAGGTGTACCACACAGAAGTTGGGAAAATGGTCAATTAATGAGAGGATTGGTGGTAGGTGAAGGAGCAATAAATGCAATAACTTTTCAAAAATCTATATAAGGACGTGATGCGGGTTCATTTTTACCTTTGCAATCACAAGTATTCGAGTGAGCTAGTTGTGACCGAGCCAAGCGGAACGTGTTGAGGTGGGAGAGTTGCGAAACTAGACATGGAGAGCGGATTTGTGTGCAGAAGTGGCTTGCGTCCCCATTGGAGAAGGGTTTGAGTGAAGAAGAAGCATTAAGAAGGAGTTAGGGCTCATGTTTTTGAGCTAGGGCATGGGGTTTTGAGCTAGGGCATGATTTTTGAGCTAGGGCATGAGGGCTTACTCGATAGAGAAGAAAAGGTGAGATTTTTACCATGGCACCGAAGAAAGCACCTGTAACAGGTACGAAGGGGAAGAAAAAGGTGGAGGTCGAGGTCGAAGATGCTCCCAAGAGAAAATTTTTAGAGATGCAATATCCAGAAGGAGTGATAATCAAGCGGATTGGGATTCCCATATCCGCAGATGTAAAGTAAGTGATTACAACCACCGCACCACTGATAACAAGGGAGAGTTGGATGCTTTGCTGAATAAGAAGACCAACAAGAGCACAGTGGATGACATGCCAGTATATGATGATGCTAGGGAGAATTTGCTCAAGAAGGTAGGGGTATATCAACTATATGAACTCCCATATTTTGGAAAACTAAAAGTTTATACCAATGGCTTATGAGAAGAGTCCATGAGGACTTCTTCTATTTTGCTGGATGGAGGGTAAGGATCACCGCGCCCTAATTGCCACATTGACAGGATTGAAGGGAACATGGAAAAATGTTATTAGTGATCTAACCGATAAGGCAGTTGTTATAGCCACAAGCAAGGAGTTGGGATACTCCAAGGGTCCACGTGGAATGGACATCTACAAATTAAGGAAGTACCTAGTGGTATAAAGAAGCCGTGCATCTGCTCACTAAACTGAATGATCAAGAGAGATGGTCGCAGGTAAACACCATGTGGCTACATGTTGCCAAGAAGATGTCACAAGGAGAAGTCTACAATCTAGAAGGCTACATAGCAGAAACAATTACTGAGGAAGTGCGCACAGGTGAAAAGATAAGTTTTGGCACTATCCTCTTATCTCTTGTGTTTGTAGAAATTGGAGTGCCCGATGGGCCAAAGAACAAAATTTGGGAATACCCCATGGAGAAGAAGTCCCTCGCTGAGAGGTTTGAGAAGTACTTGTGTGAAGGAATAATGAGTGGCCCATTCAAACAAAGGGATCAAATCTATGGCATGATCGATTACACATGAAATTTGAGGAGGAATGGTATTCCTAAGGAGTTGCCATCAGTAGTAGGTAAGGCAGTACAATTTGTAGTGTACCAACATTTTTGCATTGCGCATTTTGCAATGAAGGATGGGACATGGAGTCCTTGGTGTAAACTACCATACGCCTTCACAATGCACTATTTCCATGCCTTAGTTCACAAGTTTACTGATGCATGTCAGTTGAGCTTTAATGTGGACAAGGTAGATTGTGACTACCATACTCTCAGAAAAACTTATGTTTATCCAGGTCAGTCTACCTATATTGAGAGGCTTATTTATGATGTTATAAACATGAAGCCAATCAGTTTGGCTATTGGGGACAATGGATCCATGCTTTTCTATCTCCCAATTAAGCCTAGGTTGGAAAATAACAAGTATGTGGAGAATGAGTTCATGCTATCAGGGCCGCCTAAGGGCAAACACACAATTGAAAATGTGGCAGTTCCAAATCCTACATCGACCATAGAGATAGAGGAAGAAGAAGAACATGAGGATAATGGAGGCTTGGACCATAGAGGCAACCCACAAACAAAGTGGAGAGTGAGTGCACAGATACTCCCCCACAGGAGCAAGGAGGAGAGGAAGACTTGGATGTGGATAAATTCTAGGAGGAGTGATAATTTAAGAAGGTGTTCAGAATAAAAGGACCCAAGGCACAGGAACATCACAACCTTTACGAAGGTCACCTCGACTCTCCCCTCAGAAAGAAGCACCTGAGAAAAATCTAGAAGAAGAAAGCTGCAACTTAAAGAGGAGGTAGAGGAGTTCGAAGAGAGCACTCCTGGTACTCCGATCCAGCCTGAAGATGTGGAGGAACCCCGGGATGAAGAAATGAGAGATGAAGAGGAAGGGGTGAAAGATGCAGAAGAAATTGTGCAAGAGTAACCTAGCGTGCCCATTGAAACTCAGGTAGGATAAGGGCCAACTTCAGACCTTGGTGCCTGGGTTCCTAAGGGGCCAAGAACAAAAAGAGAAAGAACAAGTGAAGAGTATGTTGTCCCTAACATGGGCTATGCTGAGGACACAAGTAAAATTGTCTGCGCCTGGTTTCAGAGTATTGTGGGCCTTAAGGAGTTATATGGGTGGGAGCTGATGGATCCAGATATGTCCACTATGTGCGTAAGGAATCAATTATCTTGGTCCATGCAGACTCATATGGACGAACCATATTTTGACATGTGCGAGGAGTCCTGTGCCTCGCGAAGAGCAAAGGTTCATTCTTTTGTATAGTGATTCTTTAATTCTTTCATGACTTATTCTTTATTATTTGGAAACATCAGAAAGAATTCCCATTACCGAGATGTCAATGTACTTTAGCGTGGGGTAATGTTGGGCAGACAAAATATTGTTCTAAAGAAAAGGCACAAAAAATATGTATGCGTGGGAACAAGGCGCATTTGAAGGCGCGGAAAGATAGGGAAGGAAACACGTACCAGGAACAGTTTGGCTCAGGACTTAGCCATTTCTATGGATAAGGGCTATTTTTAGAGATAACGTGTAGAGCACATATAGGGATGAAGAATTGCACTACATGCAATGATATTTTGGGAATGAACGATTGATAAGCACCATGCATGGTTTGATCTAATAACATGATTGCTTCTTCCAGTTAACTATATGACATCTATTATTAGAACACTTGCAAGTATGCATGTTATTGTAAAGGCGCATGGCTATTATCAATATGCGACCTATTTTGAGAAGTGATTAGGCAGTGAAGGGCAATTCCCCACCTCTATAAATATGTATTGAACTATGTAGTTTGGGGGGACTGAATTATTGTAGAGTTATGTTGCTAGATCTGATACACGCATGACTTATGGATATAGCTTATAATGTAAGAAGCTTATGTGCTTTACAGTGTTTAATGCAATGGATAATATTGACTAGATTATGGTGTTAAACTTAACTGAATCTGGTTCATGTATGGTTAATCTTATTATAGTTATTATTTAATTCATGATTCTCTAAAATCTAGATTTGGATTATGCACTGTGGAATGTTTATGTTTAATTATGGATATGAATATGTTTTATCACCATTACACTAACATCCTACACAAACAACTCTAAAGAGGGGCCTGATACCTTTGCGCGCTTCGGGTGAGCGCTCAGCTCAGGATGAGTGATGTGTGAGCGCAACTGGGTTATTCATAGTAGATTCTAGGCTGCATCAGAGGTGTCAGAAATTGAGGATGCGTGATTAGGACGAGAGGAGACGAGATAAACACGGTGCTAAGGAGGATTGATGAACATATTGAATCAATTTAGAGATACATGTTTGAAATATACAATTTTGAATCCCTCCCAATCCAAAACTCTTCTCTTCCTTGTCGATTCCACTTTAGTTTTGGTGGTTGTGACTCATTACATAGAGAATTCTATTACTATAGCTACTCTTACAAATCAAATTAATTCTCCATCAGATAAGTGATACGCTCTAATACCAAATGATAGGTATGAAGAGTAGATGTACACAAACAATCTTTGTTATATTTCATATGAAACATATTATATATTTATAGGTCAAGCTACTCCTAGAAATAAGGAGTTAGCTTTAACTATTCAACAATATCCTATTCATGTGAGTTCGGTCAACAACCGAACAACTCACACCAAACTAATTTATCTCTTTTATAATGATATCAAATAATAAACCACCCATATAATGTGAGTGCTAATGTGATATTCCTAACATGAAATGTGTTTTTAGAAAGGTTGCGCTATTGGAATTCCCTCACCGAGGCTTAAACTAGAGTCTCAAGATTGATAATGGAGTGCGAAGGAAAGTGGTAATGTTGTTCTAAAGAATCTCCTACAAACATTTTTTCCAGGAGTTTAGTTGTATCGTAGGTATTGATTTGAATCCACTCCTTATAGATGTTTCCACAACTTTTAAAATAAACAGCCGAGTCAATCGACACATTGCAAGAGATGGTTGGAGATATTACCCCTATATATGTAGATGTTATGCAAGGACCTAGGGACTCATTTTACAATGTTTGAAGGGCCTTACTGCAAATTATAGGAGGAAGGATGAGAATCCCATTAACATCCAATGGAGAAGCAGGTGCTGAAGTGTGATTGACCTCTATTAAGATTTGAGCTAGTTGAGAAACCATTTGTAGAATTTGGCTTTATATTTGGAACATGCTAAAAGTGATACATGATTACATAATGACGATTTGATCCAACAATTTGATAATCGAGAGATTAAGCTCAATTGGTGGATTAGGGCTGCTAGATAAAGAAGCCTTTGTATTGTTGTTTTGTAAAAGAGTTTTTGGGGATTGATTAGAAGTAGTTTTAGTTATAGGAGGCTTGTTGTGGTCAATGGGTTTTGAGTGAGGTTTTAGGTTTGTTTATTCCATGGGACCCATACCTTGGGAAACTTTGACAAGTTCCCCTTCTTTTTTGGGCGTGTAAATATCATTATTGTTTCGGTTCTTAATAACCTCTTTAGGGTCAATCCATGTGATTTATACTATGTTGCATTCAACTACGAGACCTCTTTTTGACAACATTGGCCATGATGGCGCATAGGGGTTGATGACATCAACTAGGGAAAGGAGAGTTCAGATAGGATCGGCCCTGGTATAATGCAGTGGTTAATGGTGTCAATTTTTTATGGAGAAGAGAAAGGTCCATATAAATTGAGTTTTCCAAAGGAAGATAAATGAATTAAGGAGCAACCCAGAGGAAAGTTGAAAGTATTCAAGCTATCTAAAATATCTTAAGAGGAGACGCAATGATCCATAATCTTCCCCTGGGACAACAAAACTGAGAGAGAAATGCTATGGGTGGAGAATGGGAAAGACCAATAAGAAGATCTTCATTCCTAACTCACTAGTGTGACCCAAATGCAAAAGAGGTAAGCTCCATGACTCCATGTTAACAAATAAAATATAAAATAATGCGAAATAGTACGAGTAAGAGTAATTGTTTTGTTTATGCAAATGTTGATAAGTGGGAATTTTACAAAGAGAAAGGTCAAACATATATAACCGATGTCATCTCCCATGGGTGATGCCGTCAACTATGGAAAAACCAAAACAGACACCATTACCCATGGGGGATGGCGTCAGCCTTGGGGGAAACCTTAGGGTAAAGAGGTGTAAAACATGAGGAATGGAGACCATAAGATAAATGAAGGCAAATGACAAAGGTCTAGGTGGCAGAAAACATGAATAATGGCGTGGAACAAATATGAACAAGTAGACACAATGGGATAAATGGACATAATGGGTGTAATGTGTGAACAGAGGGAAGAAACGAGGTAAAGGTAGAGTAACTATGGTGTAATAACATCTTCTATCAAATGTTGTGGTCTAGCACACAAGACCAATTCTGATCATACCCCAATCTCAGTAGGGTATTTAAGGCACCCACTAAGGAGGAGAATGCATCAACAACCTTGCACAAAAGAAATGGTTAGCAAACATAAAAATATGGTGCAATAGATGACACTTTGATTTTCGCACCAAAGTGTAGTGGGTTGGGTCTATGGAAATGCAAACTTGGAAAACATACATCGAATCCAAACTGACTCACGTCCAGTATCAGTAACTCCATTTTACTCATTGTCCTTAATAGACAATGTAATCATAGTTTATATTTTACAAGACTAAGTCATGGAACCTCCCCTAAGATGAATTACGATCGTCTGGATCTCCTGCCCAGTCACTATCTATGTAGCTTTCAACTATTATTTTTCTGCTAGAAGGAACAACATGTGTTTTATTTTTCCCCTGATACATAACCATAAATTGAGGTTTTATCATTTGACTTGTACTTAATCCCATAATTAGTAATATTGCAAAGGTAACGTAGAATGTATTTAACAACTTGCTAGTAGCTTTCATGGGGGTCTTCAATGTAACATGATTTAAGATTCATTGGAAAAGAGATAATAGGATGTGTATGAGTCAAGTATATTAGACTTCCCACCAACTACTTGTAAAGTTTATCATCAACATAAGGAGAAGAACACTTAGAAGAAATTTTGACCCCATATTGAAAAGGAGTCAGTATTGACTTGTAGTTTTCCATGTTGAAGCGACATATAATATCTTGAGCATATTTGGATTGATGAACAAAAACATCTTTCTCAGACTATGAGACCAAGGGAAAAATGTAGCAAACCCATATCAATCATCTCAAAAGACTTCATTAACCTTGCTATTGAATCATGAATATGCTTTATGGAAGTTCATGTGATGATTAAGTCATCAACACAGAGGACGAGTACCTAATTTGTTTTGTCTACTATCTTGTGTAGATTGCAGGGTTAGAGCGATTCTTCATAAAACAAAAATTGATAAGAAAAGTGTCGATATTTTCATACCAAACTCGATGAACTTGTCTCAAGCCTTGTAAGGACCTTTTCAATCTACACACATAACTATAATTTTTAGTACTTATAGGCCATAGAGATTGAGGCATGCTTTAACATGTGGAAAACCTTTTGCTAATCGAGCTTTGTACTGTTCAATGGAACCATGTGCTATTTTTATTTTCTATTTTTAGAAGAACCAACATATCCCATGTTGCCTTGCCATGGTTCAAAATAATTATGAATGAAATGAAAGCTTTTTAATGTCCACGAGACTAAAAATAACCTATTAAAAGCTTAATAATAAGTCTCCGTCTTTGGCGCTCAGACGAAGAGAAGCCAACATATTTACCGTGTCCTAAACGCGCGCAACTATACACTTGGGTAAAACCCGCCTATCTTTGGAAACATTAATACTAGTATATGGCATTTATAAAAACGGTGTCCCAACCAAGTGTGTAAAAACTAGCGAGGAAATGCGCAGACATAATTTTACAGACAGGGAGGGAAGCACCGCACTTCACAGGTAAGCTTAAACCTTCTGCTTTTTCCTTGTTAACTAATTTTGATATGCTCACAACACCGCTTATATTAGCAGGATACGAGGAAGAAATTCATACTCAATTTCAAACAATCATTAGTTACCTTTTCCGCAATTAATTGTTATTACAGTATCTATGCCTGAGATTTCTCAAAATAAATGAAGATTATCCAGCGAGCCGGTACATGGAAGAAACGGAAACGCACACCAACATAATCAAGAACAAGTGCATTTGCATGATGAGAAAAGCCTTCGTAAGATCAGTTTTGTTGTGCTATTAAACACAGCTGCCGTAAAAATTAACATTTATTATAAGGCCTTCAGGGTGTTTTGGTTTTTGATTTCGCGCTTCTGGGTTTTTTAAATCCTCACACGGGGATCCGGAAGCACGAAATCAAAATGTTTAGAGTCATTTTTGCTGCCAGCGGTAGAAAAGGAGTTCAAGATTGAAGTGGCAATCCATAAATAAATAAGCTTCTTTTCAATACTATTCTGTGCTTTTTCCTAATGCTTTGGCAACGGACCCTTTTTGGTTGCTAATACATTTGAACTTGGGTCTGGAAAATAATGGCAGTAGCAGTTGTTTACAATGCTTGCGCTCTCACAATGGCGGTCTTTTTGATTGGGACCTTTTTGTTTACATTTCATTCTCCCTTTTTTGGCCCTCTGTGCCAAACTTTGTTTACTTAAAGGCACCCCACATAGTCACCAAGAGACATGGGATATGGGTACAGCGGTGTCGTTTTGAAATAGGGTGCAGGTTTAGGTGGATTGGCATGGTTTGGTTTACTCTAAGCTTGGTCATAAGATTGCAATACAAAGGTACTAAACTTGACATAATGGAAAGAAATTCTCTAGTGGGCTTCCACTAAAAGGGTTTCATATACCAAATTGGTGGCTGGATTGGCTGAGACCTAAAAAAATCCATCTTTACCTTTGTATGAATATTGTATGGCTCTATCACATTTAACATCGTCACCAGTCGGTATGTGTAGAGATAAAGAAACATCCCGTACCTGAACCCAAATTTCCTCATAACTAGGGCACCACGGTTGTCATGTCTGTTGATCACGTACCATTCCCTTAATTGTAATTTCTCTGTTGTTAAAACCAAGTTAGGCTGTTATTGAAATGCCAATTAAGAATTTACTTGGTAAAACTTGTATCTACACATCCACGCACTCTTTTACAGTTCTAGATGAAATGTGTTCTGTAATAGCTTTGTGAAGGAAGGGAGCAACAATGTCTGATTGGGCATCAAGGTCTGTAAAAACAATGTTTTCTGAAAGATGTGGCTTAGTACAGGTTTGGATTGATAACTAGCTAAGTCATCCCCAACACTCATGAAAATTTTATATTAGCCTTTCTCAATGCCTTTGAAAACTACTGTCCACCTTGCCTTCCGAGTAAACAAATATTGATATCATGGTAAGGCTTATTGGTGGAAAAATGCAAATATTTGTCAAATGCAGGGTTTAAACATGGTGACAATTAAACTCAAGTACTCTCTCCCTCGGATCTGAGACTTATTAGACTTTATGCAAGCCCAAGGGGCTACCATCTTTTTTGAAGATCTGTTTCAGAAATGGTTCACTATTGAACTTGTATCTTGAATTTGTGTTCATAACAATAATGGAGAATAATTGGCGATTACCGTGAGCGATGGTCAATAATCAGCTTCTGGTAGGTTGTCTCACACTGCTACATACCTTTTCCCACAACCACTGACTGATGTAGCAGATGTATGTTGTTGTGGTTCCTATCCAAATGTTCAATTTATGATATTTCATGGTCCAAAGCTGGTTCCGAGCACTGGTTAGCAGTGGCTATGATACCAGAAAATAATGAACAAATTTATCGGGAAAAGGAGTGATCTCGCTTCACCACTTCGCATCTATGGTAGTATTGTAGCTGCAGTTACAGTTATATGATTCAGGGAGAAATTAAAAAAAAGTGTTTAATAGCTGAAAAAAATCCAGCCTCAATGGTTGAATCTTCAAATGACTGGGCATCATTGCCAAGAAATGGACATGACTGTTAGTAGGTTGAAGGGCTTGAAGAACACGTATTGAATCTTTAGGACCACGCCGAATATACCAAACGAAGGTTATATCATGTTTACAGAACATGACTGATTAAATGGGAAAAACCTAAAAGTTTGGGACAATATCAATTTATGGAAGGAGAGATTACTTTGTAACCTGTTTTGCAAACACAGAAAGAAAGGGAAAAAAAAAAATTCAAAGAGGACCCTGGGTTCAGAGGCTGAAAAGGTGTTTTCATGCAATATTAAGACCATTGAATTCAATCCTACTGAAGAAAATACTGATCCAGATCCTAGGAGATTTTTTGGGGGGAACACTCTAAAAATGTGAGCACTTAGATGTATTATAAGCCCAAACAACTTACATTACAGAAATCAGAAACAAAAATTCATCCTTAAATTAGAAGACATATATAGAGCTGTAACAAAGTTTTACTGTTCCAAACTTCTTTACATGATTTTGTCTCGAAGGAGATAAATGACCCCCCCTTTTCTCTCTGTACATCTCTTGATCAGCTATGGCACAATAGAAAATGAAGAGATAACGTGGAAGATGGAATGGCTCGTCTTCCAACAGTTATTGAAGGTTGCTGCCAACCAAAATTATCAGTGGAATGGAAGATGTCAGAATTTTATACCCAAGTAGGTCTACATCCACGAGGGTCATATATCCTTCGATATATCTTTGATTTCCCAATAGGCTCCATTTTGGAAATAGGTCCTAGGCGATCTCTCTAACATAGAGGCTTGAAATTATGAACTGCTTTGTGTTGGAATTGATCTCATTGAAATTGTCATCGGCGCTAATCTGTGGTTTCTCTCTTCAAACAGACTGAACAACCACAACTAAACAGGATGTTAGGTCCAGTGCTGCCCATGGAATTTCAGCTTCCAACTGAATCATGCCTATATTTTTCTCCAGTCTTGGTAGGATTATTTGCTTAACGATTAGAACATATGAACTTGTTTTGAAAATCTATTGGTGACTTGCTTGGTGAATAATGTAAATCATTGCATTTTGCACTTAATCAAAGCTTCGTCACAAAATGCTTGTGTATTTCAATTTTAGACTTAAGAGAAACCATTGCGAGAGAAAAAATCAAGATCCAACTGATGAATCGTGAATAAGAACAAACAGTTGATTATGAAAAGTATACAATGCTGAATGTAGATATTGCCGTCTAAACTGATGAACACACACTTATACTGCGAGGGGGGGTTGAATCAGTATAAGATAATATTTTACTTAATTTAAAAACTTAATAACCATTATAACAGCAATCACACAAGATCTAACAATTATGAAACACAAGATTTATGTGGAAACCCTTTCTGGAGAAAACCACGGAGAAAAGACTGCTTGGATCTACTGTCCAAATCCAGTCATAAAATAATAAAAGTTTCTTACAAAAATTTGTAGGCACCAATCCACTGGAGACACCAATCCCCACCATTAAGCAATTTGTAGGCACCAACCTATTGGAGATACCAATACCCACTTCTGAGCACCAAGTTGCCAACTTAGCAAGAGACACCAATCTCTTCTCTTAGGAAGCACCAACCTCCAAGAAAACTTCTTTAATGGATGACAATTAAATAGATCTCCTTCACAAAAATCTGCCTTGAATGATCTCTTATTTTTTTTCCTTCAGAAATCTGCTTGAGTTTGAATGATATATCTTTATTATTCCTTACATACTTTCTTTTCAACTATATCTCATTTTATACCTTCTCATGTCACTTCGAAGGGGTGTGATTTCTCCCAAGGGACACTCTTTATTTTCGCTTGGGCGCTAGACATGGGTCGGCCCATAATTTAAATATTAACACCAAAATAGAGGGGGGTCGGCCAGCATTCTTCAATGATCATAAACTTGTCTTTAATGCCTTGGAATGGTGCGATCTGCCCTTGAATAATGGAGTTTCGAAACTGATTTTGTTTGGACAGCGATTAGTGGCCTTTGGCCTTCAACGATTAGATAATGATTTCCTTTGATAGCAAATTCCTTTGACATCAATGACAATCAATCCAACAATCTGCAGACAATGACACTCATTCCCCTTCTTCAGTTCAGCTGATCACAGATCCCATTAGCCAACTACTTGAGAATGTGATCAATGTCTAGACTACACAATCAATCAGCCATCTATATTCCTGTTATCATCCAAGTTTTTGTTATAAAACAGTCGTCAGCATGATTGAAATCTATTAAAAATTGGAAGAAAAATAGCTAATTTGCTGGGGATCAGACCCTGACCCTGAAACCGTTTGTCCTGATTCCAAGCTGATTCGTATATCCAAATGTTCTGGGTTTGACCTCTTTTTGATATCCTGCTCAGTTTCGCCCTGGGTTTGTCTAAGATGAACCCATGACATACTTAGGAAGGGTACCTCGTATCTTGGCCGAACTTGGGCTGTACCTGGGGTGAACCCATAGGGTTTTCCATGTTATAAAAAACAGTTTTTTAAGGCAAAAAAGAAACCCTAAAAACAAAAACTTGAAAACATAAAATTAATAACCCTAAAATTAACCTTAAACCTTTTAATCGAATCATTGCTAAAAGTGGCCCTACCATGGGCATGTGGCTTAGATTTTCTCAAAATTAGTAAGAAATAGTGCAACAATAGGAATAATCTAAGTAGCCGATACGTTTTGGATACGGGTATGGGTACGGAGTATCCGATATGCGGATACGGCAAATTTTTTATTTGACCCCGGATATGGCGTTGGATACAACAGTACAAAAAATATATAAAATTTTAGCCTTCTAAATAGGAATTAAGTTATTAACCACATATTATGCATATGAAAGACAAGATAAGTAGATAACTTATAAGTTATAAGCTAAATAAATGAATGTTTATAAATATAATAACGTCAAACGGTTGTAATTAAAATATATTAGATAATAGTATTAGAAGTATTACAAATGATATAATAGTGAACTTTATAACCATTATAATTTTTATATTACTATTACATTATATACATACAATAATCTTATACATTTTATAAAGCTCTAACACTTATAATGCTACAACATTATACGACATTATAAATAAATGTTATATCATTAGTATCCCTATAGATATATTGCCTCACTTACTAACATTATTAATAATATCCGATTTTGGATAATATAGTGCATGATAAATATTAAAATGACATCATAAGAATTTTAATTATAATACTATCGTAACATTATAATACTATTATATTATAAATTTATATAGTACAAAATATTATATATAATATTAAGCAATTTAATAACCTTTTTATGGATTATCATATACAATTACAAATTTTATAAACTATTTTCCAGATGCTATTTTTAAAATATATATAAAATCATTTACTATGATAAATATTAAATTTTGATATATTCTTCCACGTAATTAAATAAAAAAGCATTATAGTATAATATTCATTGGAGTAATAAGATTCCGGTTCAAAAGAGTATAGCGTAAGATATACCGTAAAAAAAGCGGTTTTAGGGGGGGATATGCCATTGGGAGCGGGCAGGGTACGGCGGGTACCCCCCGGATGCGTCCAGGTACAGTGCCCCGCTTTACCCTGCCCGCTCCCAATGGCGTATCCCCCTGTACCCGCTCCGGGTACGTACCGTACCCACTCCCGCCCCCCTCCCCCTGCCGTATCGGTATCTTAGGGAATAATCTGATTATCACAAGCCCTCTTTGATGCTTTAGCAGTGTTGTGATGATGTAACTGCCTCTTTGTGTGCAAAATTATACTGATATGGACATACATTGACATATCAATTACTATAGTCCGCTTCCAGCAACATTGATTCTTTCCTGTTATTTTATTTCTAAATGATACAAACAAATTTGTGTCATATTATGGTGCAATACTCTAAAACCTATTATCAAATAACATTAGTGTTTTGTGGTTAATTTTGCTAATTTATGCTTGTTATGGTTATTTTGTTTATTAATTATCTGGCTAAACTTTTGTATTTTTTGTACAGCCTTACCCAAGCTGGACCAAAGCTGGGGCAAAAATAAATTGGCATACTACTGTACCCGACCTCTGCACTTGTCCCGGGCCAACAACTTAGGAAAACAGATCAAACTGTCACACCGAAACCATTGAATCCACAACTGTAAACAAGAATCAATTACAGGTTTTAAAAGCAACTATTGAAAATATCCATGATATCTCGCCAAGAGACGTTCTAGTGTTTCATTCGGTACCAAATTTGGATACGAACGACACTAACACACAGCTGTCTACAAAACAATTATCAGGAAAGTCAAAAAATTCTTTAGATAATGCCTCTCATAAAATGTCATGGTATGCTCAAGCAGGAACCATATCAAGAGAAAGAAATAATGACCAAATGACGAAACAAAAACAAACTGAGTACTGCTTGAATGAGAATTTCCCCAAGCAGGGTCATAAAGATAGTCCATCTTTCAATTCTTTAGAAAAGATAAAGAAATTAGCTAGGAATAATGATGGACCCTGAGGATTTTGCAACAGTGGCCATAGTCTAGTAAATGGGACGAAAATGGTTATGTACGTGTCTGTAATGTTTATGTCAATGTATGAAAAGCAAAGCAAATGTCTTGTGAGTTAGTTTTCTCAAGATGGACGGACAATAGCCATATCTAGTGTATATCTATGCACATCTTTTTTGTGTCCCTAGTCTGTTAGAAAGGATGTAAATGGGTTCGAGCACATTACTTTTGTTTTATGGCAATGCGTGACATTCAAAAATATATTCTAAGTTACTGTTATCAAAAAGGGCTTTCAATGACCATTTTCAATGTATAATAATCTATAGTCATGCAATTTATCATCGAGCAAGCAATAAAATAATGAGCTTTTGGATATGCTTTTTGGTTTAAGTAATGGTGTTGTCCATTATGGCATTGATGAATAATATGCGTAGACCTTTTCTTTTGGAGATTTGGGATGCATTCTTCAATGGTATTTTCATTTTTAGAAGAATTGAGGAGGAACATGTGGAACATTTAAGAAGAGGATGAAGAAAATGTGGGACACACAATTGACTGCTACACCAACATTTGGAGAGACAAGTTTCTCTGCAATTAGTCCCTTTCGCAATGCAGGATGATATGCTCAATCAGGAGCCATGTCAAGAGGAAGAAATGGGGGTGACAACTATGCTTGGAAGTTGTAACAAAAATAATTTGAGTACTGCTCAATAAAGCATCACCTAGGCAGCCTCATAAAGAAAATCCATTGTCTGATTTTTTTAAAAGTTCAAGAAATTAGCTAGAAACAATTGACAACTATAAGGATTCTGTAGCAACATGTCTAGTCTTTTAAAAGGCAATGGTTATATACATATAAGTAATATTTATGTCAATGTATGAAGAGTCGAGAAAATAGTATGCTCAAGGTGGATGATTGTTGGCCATACTTAATGTATAATGATGTGAATCTTTTTAGTATCCCTAATCTGTTAGAGAAGATGTAAATGGTTATGATCAGGTATCTTTGTCAATGCACGGCAGTTAAGAAAACACTTTTTTAGTTAACATTATCAAGATGGGTGAACCATGGCCATTTACAATGTGTAACTATTTATATCATTTTTGCTTCTGCCGAGGTTTAATATAAATTTCACAGAGCAAAAAGTAAATAATGACCGTCTAGTTTTGCTGTTTGGCTAAACCATTTAAGTAATGGTCTTGCATCCTTCTTGGTATTGACGAATAATATGCTTAGGCCTTTTCTTTTGAGGAATTGGACTGTATTTTTCAATGATATTTTCATTTTAAAAACAATGGAGGAACTTGTGGAACATTTAAGAAAATATTTGGAAGTTGTGAGGAAAGAAGCTTCATGGTATGTGTACTGTCTAAACATATTTTCTCTAAATAGGAAATGTTCTTTGGAAAATTGTTCTTACAAAACCTTGTTTTTCCGAAATTGCTCCAACAAAACCCTATTTCTACTTCTTCTAAGGGATATGTTGGAAGATTATTTGGAAGCATTGGTGCTCTAGGGCAGATAGTGAAGCATATCCCTTAAGATGCCCCTAAGAGGAAAGCTTCATGCTAAAAGCTGCTAGTTGACTGAAATCCTAAGTATAAGCTGTTGTGATATCCGTATGCTCTCCTTTGTAGAAGTATTGAAACTTGGAAAGAGCATCCTTAGAGTTGAAGATCGTATCTCATTTTTACAAAGGCTTATCACAAGCTAGTGGAGCTCGCAAAAGCAAGCAAGGGCATCGTGTTGTCTTTATGATATACCACGAAAGTGAGAACAAAGGAAAATGTCATCAATAGTAACCAATATATTAATCAAAATGTGTTAGAAGATGTGGACAAAGAAATGATACAGAAGGATCAAAATGCACACATTGTAGATTGTGTGTCCGTCATTTTATTATGCAAGAGTTAGTTACAAAATGGTTGAAGTGGTTACAACTGTTCATTAGTTAATACATAATTGTTAGTGACTTAATAAAGCCTTATATTCTTATGACCCCTCTTAAGGCTTACACTACAGAAAGCACAAATAAATATATTGACAGAAGATTAAAATAATAGTAAGAACTAAATAGAGTTACACATTCTGTGCAACCTTTCTCTCTGAAAACTGTTCTTTGACCAGGTAGAACTCCATCAAGCAGCCTTGTGACCCTCGTAAAGGTGTAGCTCCTGAGTTGAATTCTCGAGTTCCCGGATTCCACCTCCCTGAACTCCCAAATTATGAACCTCGAATTATTGGACAAACATCCATATTGAGCTACATCCACAACACCACATCAAGTTGTCTTAGGATGCTTGTAATGGTATAACTCCCAAGATCCATGAACTCTTGAACTAACTGGGCAACTATCTGTGTTGAGCTTCATCTACCCTAGATCCCTTCTTGTCTTTATAGTGGGGGCTTCTTTAAAATACATATTCTTCATTAATGTCTTCTTCATCATTTTTAGCATCCGCCGGATCTTCAACAATAGCTACTTTAACTTCATTTAGTATGCGTTTGAGTTTTCCTTTGAAAACATTGTTGGCTCGAATGGAATAGTTCCATGCTGTGTGACCTTGTTTTTTGTAGTAATAACATTCAATTTCCCCCTTGTCTTTATTTGATATTCTTTGGTTATTTCTTGAGTATAAACCATCTTAAGTTGAGGATCATCTTTTGTATCTCCTGCAATTGTTCTCTTTTTTTGAGCGAAGAGAGCTGAAATTATATCTTTCAGAGTTTGAGAAGGCAATTGACTAAGAGTAAAAATGACTGCTGAATTTAGAAGGTAGATTGTTTAACAAAATAACTTTGGCATCCTCGTCATCTATCGTGGCATTAACTTTTGCTAGTTGTCTAAGAAGAGATCTTAGATTGCTTATGTGGCTAGACATAGTGACTTCGTTGGCCATCTTGAATCTAAGAAGTTGAAGCTTTAAGGAAAATTTTGCATTGACAACTCTTGCTCCAAACAATTCATTTAGACTATCCGAGATTTCCTTGGATGATTTTTCTAGGTCTACATGATGTAACTTAGAGTCAGAAAGAGCAAGAGCAATAATGGCTTTGTCTATATCATCTCTGCTTTGCGAATCCAATAAATTAGTTGCATCTGTAGTTGATTTCTCTTTCCCATTAACTATTCCCCACAAATTTTTATTCATCAATAGCATTTGTATCTTGAAAGATCCCCAAATATTTTCTTTTCCCCAAATCAGATTTTTAATTAATTACAAATGATAAATTAGGGCTGTTGAAACCCTTGGAGATCAATCTAGGGCAAGGCTGATTTTTCTATAGCCAAAGCGACTAGGGTTTTGGATGAAACTCTAGGCAAATAACACCAAAAATTTATATTTTCTTTCCCAATCATTTTCTAATAATTTTAGAAGCCAAAATATGATAAAAATCAGGTTTATTTGCATACCAACAACTCAGAATTGCAGATCTAAAATCTGATTGAAAACTGGTTGGAAAACCCTTTAGAAAATGCCTAAAAAATTATAAATTCGCAGCTTCTTTATATATAAAAATCTAGAGATGTTTCACAGTAATTTTCAAAGGAAAATACCTCTGGAATGTGCCCCAAAAAGTTCCTAAATTGAGTCGATCCACTGCTGCAAATTGATCACCAAATACTGCTGGAAACTTGACTGAAAAAATCTGAATTAGCTTGCTGGAAATCCCTGAGTGAAATCTCCTTCCAATCCCTTGGGGTTTTCGTCCCTAAGAGATAAATTTTCAAGGGTTTTTGTCCTTGGAATTTTTATAAAAGTTGGAAGCTCTTTGCAATGAAATTTTGATAATAAAAATCTGGATATGCTCCCCTCAAGTCAACCTCTCCATATAAAGGAGAAATGGCCCAAAACAACCTCCAACAATATCCAATGAGATCACTTGACTTTCCCTATGCCAGTCGCATTTTTCTAAGGAGGCTTATGACATACTTTTTTATTTTTCCATTACTTGGGCAAGTCGCATTTTCCACTAGATGAATACATTTAATTTTTAATTGACTTTGCCCAAGTTCTAATTTTATATTAAGTTCCATTATTTTATTGTATGTGCATTATAATCTTATATTTTAATATTTTGCACTATACAAATAAAATAAATAAAACTTAATTACCCTGATTTCACCCTTTGGCCATCGGGTACGAATGGGCCAAAGGTCTTCACTCGAACTACTCGAAAAGAGGGACATTACATATCTGAATTTTCCAAGTGTGAAAGTTGAAGCCAAAATATTTCTCCAATGGAATTTCCATTCAAAAGAAATTATTTAATAAAAAATACTCTTGTGAAATTTGCAACCAAAAAAAAGTGTGAATGCAGATAATTACCCATACTGTGTTCTTATTACTACCACTATATTTATCCTTCAAATGTTCTTCCTTGCTGGCTGTGACTGAAAAATGTGCCCTTTGTGAAAAATCTTGAGTGTATTTATTTGCTACTGGATTTGCGTGCCCTATGATTGTTTGTTATAGTAATTTGTGTAAATCCCACAAATTACTTGAAATTCTTATCTATGTCTATGAAATTCACAACGTTTTGGCAGTTTGTCCCTTTGGTTCCAGTGTCTACGATGCCCTCAAAATCAGTCTAATGAATGGACTTTGAACTCGTGATTGTGTTCATGCCTAAAAAATCTTTGAATGAGGTTTTCACTACTCACAACTTACAGACAGGCTTTCGATCCCACAATAGAGTTTTCATTCCCTAGATGCTTCGAAAATGCATTGAATGTGTTTCCTTTGCGACTGTAACTAGACTCATGATTCTCCCTTGGCGTTTTGCAAAGACTGGAAATATTTAATTTCTTGATTTCTCTTTCAAAATACTTCCTTATGTCTTCCTCCTCGCTTGTCTGGCTCTGATACCAATGTTAGAAGACATGGATAGAGAAATAATGAAGAAGGATTGGAATGCACACATTGTAGATTGTGTGTCTATCATTTTATTATCCAAGAGTTAGTTACAAAATGGTTAAGTGATTATAACCATTAATTAGTTAATACATAACTAATGGTGACTTAATAAAGCCTTGTATTCTTATAAAATGTAGTGTAATATACAACCATAATTAACATAAATATGGTGCCAAAGAAAGTCTTCCAACTTTTCTATGTAAATATCAAAGAAAGAAGAAAGAAAGAAATTATGTTAATGTCCATGAATGACCAAAAGTTGGTCTATGGGACTCAAGAATACATCCAATTACAATAAAAAGTGCTAGGGTAAAAGGACCCTAGGATCAAAGACTAACTAAAGCATTGAAAATGAGGAGGGTTAAACCCATAGCAATAAAGCCCCAACCCATGTGGTTAAGATACTAATACAAATAGCCATGTGAGAGGAGCAAAAATCACCAAAGAGTATGGGCTGATGAAAGTTGGAAATATAGATACTAGTCCCATCAAACATCTTTGATTGTGCCTGGGACAAAGTGGTGTATCAAAGATTTGTTGGCAAGAACATAATCCATCACACTTACACCCTCACTACGAGGGTTTTAGAGAAAGAATGAAGAGAAACCAGAACGCACACTTAAGAGTTTGTGTATTTGTCATTTAATTATACTAGAAATAGTTACATAATAGTTGAGGAGGTTACAACCGAACATTAGTTAGTAGATAATTAATGGTTCGTTAGGTATTAACTAATATGCATAGTAAATTTTAATACCCCCCTTAATGATTAAACTGGAGACAAAATGTTTGTGCCAAAATTTTACAAATACAATAAAAAACCGAAAAGTTTAGTCATTAACTCTATAAGCTGCTCCTTAGATATTACTTTGAAAGCCGTAGTTTGATGTTTTTTTGCTGTCCAATGTAGGAGCTTTGGTGTAGACAGAGACCTAAAAAGACATTCAACAACAAGCCAAAGATCCAATCTTGTGGACATAATATGTAACAAGTTGTCCACCAAGTGTTTGTTGAGTGACTTATTGACTGATAATGAATCATCATTGGTTGAGAGGTTCAGCCATGTCCAAAGTTCTGAAATCAGATTCTTGGAGATGTTGATTGGATAAAGTGTACTAGGCTTGTGGAGTGTGCTTAATTCCATGCAGGGACTCGAAAAATCTACAATCCAGATGATCACCTTTAGGAAACACCATGTAGACCTCCTCATCCGACTCTCCATTCATGAAAGCAATTTGAGATACCCCCCAACCAAACTGAACTGTTATGGAGAGAAGCAACTGAGTGACCATATTTGCAGTAGGAGTAATAACCAACTCCATAACAGGATAAATAATCATCTCTGTAGTGGTAGGGGAAATAACTGTCTCCTACTGTTGCTCGTCTATTCCCCCTATTGCAAAAATCCTTTTGCAATAAGATGAGCAAAGTGTCCATGCTCTATTGCCCTTTGAGCTAGTGCCTACGATTGAGTGGCGTGTCCTGCCATCTCACCATGCACTTCCAGCGCATCGTGGATAGTGGAGTTCCCATCCATAGTTAATTGTGCATTAGAGTGAGTAAGTCCATCCTCCCAAGGCATTTCAGCCTCCCGCACGTTCTGAATTGAGTGAGGAATTCCATCCTTGCGAGAAATTGGATCCTTCTACACATTTTGTCTAGTGGATATTCCCTCTACAACGAGTGCATGTAACTTGACTGAAGTAGGGACAACAAGCCTACAAGGAATGACATCCACACTTGCTTTTAAGTTCATTGTAGGAGACTCAACTAGCCTATGCTTGCCACCTTGCCCATTGTTTAGGGCAATCACCGCTCTTGTTTCACATTTGACACAAGACACTTATCCCCAGAGAAATTTAAAACAATATTGGGATTCATTGTTAATGGACAAATAGATAAGATATTTTTATGCAAGCTAGGAACATACCTAACATTCCTTACTAGTAATTTTTGAGCATTATTCAACACAATGCATATATCTCCTACCCCCTCTACTGCAAGTGACATTCCATTTGCTAGTAAAAATGGATCAGAAATTGCAATAAATGTTACATACCAATCTCTTCAACATTAAAAATGTCTGGATGCGCCGGAGTCAATGATACAACAAATGGTAGCAATATTGTTCAATTAGATGCCGTAAGAGCATAAAGAGAACACTCTTCATCATAATTCCTTTCCTCTGTGAATGCTGTCACATGTGCCTCATCCTGTGCTTTTTGTTCTGTTGATAATGATCATATCGTCTCTTTTGATAATCCTTTTTGAGATGCCCAACCTTACGACAATAATGACATATTATTTGGTACCTCGAATATTCACTAGAGTGCTATTTCCACTTCGCCCTTGACTGGGCAATCAGTGCACTCTCTGATTATCCAAAATTGGACTCAAGTGTCTGAGTTTGTTTTTGTTCCTTTTGGAATAGATAGGAACTGAATTTATCAAAAGTCAGAAGGTCTGACTTTCAGCCATCAAATGTAAGGCTTCCACAAATTACTCATAAAAGGACAACAAATTGTTTAGAACCAATGCCACAAAATCGTTGTTTTCCACATTTTTATTAATGGAGGGAAGCTGGTCTCAGAGACATTTCATCCGAAGTAGGTGTTCTAACAGGGACCCACCCCCTTGCTTCCTTGCTGAAAACAACAAACTCTTCATGCATAACACCTAACTCTTTTATGAAGTCATGTATTTGCCCTTCAGACTGGTCCATAACACACTAGCGTCAGTGGCATTTCAGACCTCAGGAATTAAATCATCTGATACTAAAAACTTTTAACAATACGGTCTTCTTTTGATGCTTGTCATAATCCGCAAAATTAGCAACAAGCCTCCTTTCCTTGCCAAGTAATATTTTATTACGGTCTTGAAATTCTGTAATTGTTTGAATCTTGTGACTCCAGACATTATAATTATGACCCGTCAACTTTTGTGCCTCCAACAAAACAAAGTTTTGTTTATTTGCCATACGATATTGGATATTTTTGACCAGGAAATCAGTGAAACAAAAGAAAGTACAGTCTAAAACCAAACACTTGAATTTTTGACCCGCAAATTGATACACCAAATGAAAAATATAGTTCTTCTGAGTTTTCATTTGTGACCTGCAAATTAATGCAACATAACAAAAATACTATATTCTGATTTTCACTCGGAAATCAATGCAAGGAATTTTAAATAGCTTGCTTTTGTTAAAAGCAAAAAGCACTTGATAAAGTTGTTTTGAAAAATCTAACCTCAAACTGTCCTTGCATTTTGAGAGAGTAGACTTTCAAATTCAAATTGCATAGATGCCCTTGCATTTTTGATTGTAATGGGTAGTCAAACTCGAAATGCCTTGAAACTCAATTTTTTTGATTGTATTATGGATTCGTGAATGATTGTTTTGAGACGTCCCATGCCCTTGTGTTTTAATCAATGCCGATTGCATTTTCTATCTAAAATCCTGTGCCCTTGCATTTTAATCAATGACAATTGTATTTTCTGTTTGAAATCTGATGCCCATGTGTTTTAATTAGTGGCGATT
The DNA here is from genome assembly GCA_019776745.2 of Taxus chinensis. NCBI lineage: Eukaryota > Viridiplantae > Streptophyta > Pinopsida > Cupressales > Taxaceae > Taxus > Taxus chinensis. The sequence goes on along the minus strand of CM034146.1, from coordinate 848,531,377 downwards.
GTGCATTTTCTATCTGAAACTTTGCGTAACTCAGGTCCACGACTTTTGCTTGGTACGTATTATCAATGGCATTTTTCCCCCATGTCTACTCTCACAATCTGATACAAATCTGTAATGACCCTTTTAAGGGTTTAGACCAAAAGAAAAGGAATTTAGCCAAACACCAAAATTATTCAGATTTGATTTTTATTGCAACAGACTGAAAATGAGAAATCAGCCAACTGTATCCTTCACAAAAATATGCCAAACACCATGAAATACTTAAAATTAACTTGCCACAATTTTATATATATTTTATGCATCCATAAGAGCCAAAAACAGTGAAAATTCTGAAGAATCACACTGCTGGAAATTAATTAATGTCCAGCCAATTGCAACCATAAGAAAAATATAGATCTTGGGTCTAAAAACCCCCAAAATTCCAGCCTTAGGAATTATGATAAATCAGATTATCAACTGAAAATGCATATATAAATTCACCAAATCCTCAAAACCCTACCCATAGTAGGTCACTCCATTAGAAAGAAGCCAATAACAATAAGAAAATGATAGATATCTCCTTAAATCTGCCTTATATATCAATTCCAAGCCAAGATGAAGGGTTTTCGTCCTTCCAGGCAAACACACATGAGGGTTTTCGTCCCCAAGTGTAAGAACAAGGAGCCACTAGCTCACAATGCCCAAGTAAGATAAAATGCACAAGTCTAGAGCTGAAATGATGCCTTAGTTCTCCTTTTATAAGCTTCCGTTGGCGCCAAAGTACTAAAAGATAAGGCCGATCCCTTAAAGAGGTTCTTTTCCTTCATTAGCTTCCATTAATTCATTAAAACCCAACCGACCTGCCATAAGAGACAAAACACTAAAAGAAAATATTAAAAATTAGTGAAAAACATATCATACGGAAGATCAAAGTTCTCCATTTTCTTCACTTCTTTGCCATGGAGAAGGAATGGCAAGAATTCCAAAAAGTGGTTCTTAAGTGGGAAAAGGGGACATTACAAAATCTTTGCCCTAGTTGGCCCAGTTGGCTCATGATTTCGGTGTTTTTCTTCTGCGAACATGGTTTTTCTCCTTCAATGCCTTAAACGACATTTTTACAATTTCCTCCTCGATTTACTATCATGAATGGCTACATTTGTGTGCCCTGGATTCTGGCCCTCACAACCTCCTCCCTTCTTTCTCCTCGATTTGTAAGTCTAGACGACCTCTACTAGCTTCACTTTGATGTTTTTACTCTATGCTACGAGTTTTCTTAGACTGCGAGCCACTTCGAGCACCAATGGCTCTGATACCAATGCTAGAAGATGTGAATAGAGAGAATGAAGAGAAATCAAAACACACACTTAAGAGTTTGTGTATCCGTCATTTCATTATGCTAGAAGTAATTATAAAATATTTGAGGAGGCTACAACCAAACATTAGGTTTTTTAGATAGGTGAGCGCTTTTAGACCGGAGCTATGAACTGGGGGGTTCTTGGGTCCCCTCCCTTAACAATGCAAACGTTCTCAGACAAGATATTACAAGTTTCCACCACAAATCATGACCACTGATGTGTTGCAAACGAAGACCACACCAACGTCGACGATGCAATTTCTGCCATCACTGTTAAGAGCCACTAGTCACCGCCAACGCCAACGTTGACAATGCAAAGACTGCCACCGCCGATAAGAGCCATTGGCCCGCTACCACCGGTGATGCAACAACTGCCACCACCGATAAACCACCCCAAAGGGAATTGCACCCATCGGGATTTGAACCTGGGTGGATCCGAACACAACCATCCATCATAACCGATCTACCCTGACCCCATTGGCACAACCAAACATTAGTTAGTAGATAATTAATAGTTTGTTAAGTATTGACTAATATGATAACATATTTTGATAGAGGGAAACAAGTAAATTTATTGGAACGCAGGAAATAGGGTAGCCCATTAAAAATATAAAGACCACGCAACTGGCCGAACTAGAGAAGACATTTCTATGTATTCCATGAGATGCTTATCCCCATCAATCGAGGTTCTCTATAAACAAAAACTTCGAAGGTTAATTCTTGAAGAAAGATTTCATCCTTTGGAAGATCATGTGTACACATCTGGCTAGTCTTGGTATAAACATTAAAATCATCTAAAAGAATGACATCACTCAATGAAGAACAATAAGAGATCGCTAGTAGAGGTCAAGATACAGGACGCCAACAATGTGCATGGAAAGGGTTGATGAATTTTGTGGGAAATAGAAAACTGCAATGAAGATATTCTGAAAATGAGATACAATCCTCTGAAAGCAAAGCCACATTTGTCTAGAGTGCTTATCAAAAGCCAACAATGACACCTTGGACCAAAGCTAGTCACAAATGAGATAGACCACACTCATGGAACCATGAACACCGCCTAATCTAGGAGTTTCATGTTGGAAGGCTGAGGATCAAAAATATCTTGCAAGTGGAGGGAGGGCCAGCTCAGGGCTCTCGTCGGTTGAGTAATAAAGATAAGATCTTGTGCCACAACAACATTATCAAAGGTAGTAGATGAAAACGACATTGCACTGTAGCAATTTTGGCATGCAATAGAGGTGCGACATCACCCATTGAGACCCAAGAACGTTGTTATTTAGACAGCCCAAGACATGACCTTCCTGTAGGAGAGGGGGTAGAAGAATCACAAATTATGGCCCGGGATCTCGAATTACAACTGATTTGTTTCCACCCATGGCAACCACAACTTGGGCGTGAGCCTTTTGAAGCTTCTCCACTTGGAGACACGTGAGTTGAATTTATGATAGGAAAGAATGGGGATCACAATCAAAGCCGAGGCGATTGATTCAATTGCATTGCAGGGTTCAGAAACTCATATCATAGATTTTATGCACAGAAGGCATGGTTGCAGAAAGGAGAATAGTGGTGGTCAGAATGACTTATGGTACCCATGGGGAGCTTCAAGCAAGAACTGAAGCATGGATGCATATGTTGATTCAAGCAGTGGAGAAGATGATAACACTATTTACGCAGAGTTGAGTTTATGATAGGAAAGAATGGGGATCACAATCAAAGCCAAGGCGATTGATTCAATTGCATTGCAGGGTTCAGAAACCCATATCATAGATTTTATGCACAGAAGGCATGGTTGCAGAAAGGAGAATAGTGCTGGTCAGAATGACTTATGGTACCCATGGGGAGCTTCAAGCAAGAACTGAAGCATGGATGCATATGTTGATTGAAGCAGTGGATAAGATGATAACACTATTTATGCAGACTTGTACTCAGATTTTGTGTTGATGTTGAAAATGTTAGAACTAGTTAGGAAGAAACAAAGAAGCAAACCTCCTAAACACGGTGTTTTTAAAATTTGAATGTTACATTGACTACAATGACTCCTGGAAATATTGTCTGAAAGCATCTCTCTTACTTCGTTGACAACAATACCACTCTTCTTTCCTTTAACACATTCCTTTACAAGATGGCTTGAGTAATAGCCTTTGCAAAGTTCCTCTCTTCCTGGTGTAATCGGACTAATTTTTTTTCCTTATTCTAACGCGTGGTCACACTACTCTTTCCACAGCATGGATATGGATAGAGATTCCAACAATGCTGTGATAAATGTCCTCTTATTTTGCAATGGAAACAAATAACCGAAGAATTAAAAGGTTTCTTTGCATACCTTCTTAAGCTGTCCTCAGACTATCTTGCTTGTTTTCTTCGTCTTTCATGAGATTGGACAAATGGTGCTGCTTTGAAAACTCCATTGCTGCCTTTTACAGAGCTTGCACATGGCTTGTGGAGGGATGTTGTGCTACCTCTTCCATCAACATTGGGAAGTGGTCCTTTTTTGGAGTTGCTTCCCTTACTTTGTTGAACTCTTGCTCCATGCCATGACCTCCTTTAAACATATCATGACACATTGGGGATTTGAACTACTATTTGGAAGAAATTTTTGTTTCAATTGCAATTGAGCATTCCCCAATTTCTTGGGTTTCACCAAATTATCCAAGACCTGCTAATTGTGGCCTTGCCATAACCTCAGTGGTTTATTTATTCTTTGGCCATCCTTGGACAAAATAGTCCATCTTCCTCAACGATTTGGAGCCAATTCCTTCAGTATGCAATTCAAAACTACAGAATGACTCGTGGTATCCTATGTTGAGAAGGAACAAATGGTGAGGTGCTTACCATGCTTACCTCCATCATGGTTTAGGCATCTTGTATTGATATTGGCTTCCTTTAGATGGAAAACTTTCCTTTCTACTTCACTTTCTCACAATCTTCTTGGAGCCTGGCTAGCATATTGTTTGTGGCAACCAACTCTCGTTGCAACTTCTTGATAATTTGAGTGCACTTGTTCTCTCACTGGTCAACTTTCCAAAGATAGCTTTACCCACACCTAGCAATCTTGCCTGGCACATTTCCATATCCTTCATGACATCTTTGAGGAACACTTGATGGCTGTCCAACCATCCTTACAACTCTTTATTCTTCATCTCCAAGTACTGAACCTTCTTTCTGCAGCTCTTGGTTCTCTTCTTGGAGCATTTGCATCTTAAAGTCTCCCTTTTGAATTTTTAAATTTTTGATTAAAAGCATGCAATCATATTTCATAAGTCAAAAAGATAAATACATGCTTGATCACAAAGGCGGGTGGTACAAAAGCTCCCCCCGAGCAAATGCTGCCACAAAGTCAAATCAGGCTCAAGGGGCTAGAAAAACAAGGCCAAGTGTCCACAACTAAGTGTTACAAGCAAAAAAAACTATAAAAAGTAGTAACACTGCCATATTAAGCCAATGACGCTGGTAACCCTCTTGATGGGGGAGGAGGAGATGGTGAACTATTTGCTTTATCTCCCCAACCATCACATAAGGATGAACAATATCAAGCATGGGTTCCCAAACTTCTTATTGTGCATTCTTTTCTTCTTCTCCCTCCTTGATCTATGGCCTTGAAGGAGAAATAACTAAATTATGCAATGGAATTCGCCTTGCAAATTCTAGCATGTTGATCCATGGCCTCCATTGTGTGGGGAGGGCTAACCTCCATGTTCACCCGCTGGTCAGTTTTGGTGGGGGTGAATGGGTAGGAGGGGAGGAGAGGTGAGAGGAGGAGAGGGGAGGGGAGGCAAGGGAGGGCGGAAGGCGGGGGGACGCTTGATAAGGGTGAACAAGGGGGAGGTGAGGGGAAGAAGGGTGGAAGGCGGGGGAGGGGGGGGATCGGTTGGGTGAATGGGGGGAAGGGGAGGGGAGGAAGGATGAAAGTGTCCTTGTCCTCATTTAAGAGAGTTATGTCTGGGGGAGTCTAGAGGTACTTTGCTGACAGTGCAAGGGGCGTTTTCCTAGTGACTACAAGGGAATCATGTGAAATTCCATGGAAGCACAATAAATGAAGGGTCAAGTGTAGGGATGTGTTTGATAGTGATATCAGAGCAAAGAAATGTCTGTCGTTGACCTTCTTAAGGGGGAGACTTGTATTCGACAAACCATGCTAGAGCCATGGTTACCCCATCAACACCATCTCCAAAAAAGTAGAAGCTGCCAAAGTTCACCAGTGATGGATCAAAGGATCCCATATGACACTGCAAAACATGCATCACCATATGGACTACCAATAGGCATATGGATGAACGTATATGGTGAAGATGTTTCCCAGTCCCCCTTTGGGAAATGGCTATTGAATGGTATGTAGATGCATGGAGCTTGGAGAAAGCAACATGGAAAACACTTGGGAAAGCCTTTGAGAAAGAATTCAAACTATTGAGGGATGACAATGAGATCATCTCTAAAATCTATAATAATTGGTAGGGTAAACACGAGAATGTTTGTGCATATAATAGAAGACTCGAAATATTGGAAAAACTTGAAAGTGAGCTTGCCAATGGCTTGAAGAAGATGGTTCATTGAAGGGTTGGTGCCTTCATTGCAGAGGACGATGAATGTGGTTCCACCCTCATCGTACAAAGATGCATACAATCGAGCCATGGACATTGAAAGCGAGAAGAAAATATCCTCGCACTTGAGAGGACTCAAATAAGATGATCCTAACCCCAGTAATGAATGAAGGTTGTGGCAAATACCAAAGCACAAGTGAAAAAAGCTTATTACCTTGACCCATGTATGGAGAAGGAAAGCTTGGTTGAAACAAGGGTGAAAGTCGAGAGGGCCATGGTCAATGAACGACGTCAGTCAAATGAACATACAAGCACAACTATGAGAATATTGGAGTTAGACAAAGTCATCACACCAGTCTTGCAAACCACTATACCTGTGACGGTAGGTGACTTATTGCAAAGCATTCAAGAACTCAAGAATGCTCTCACTACTACCATACTATACTTCTGGCGATAGGCGACTTATTGCAAAGCATTCAAGAACTCAAGAATGCTCTCATTGCTACTATACAAGATATTAGCCCAAGCATGGAGCATATAATGGCCAACCTAACATTAGGTGATGAGGAGAGCAAGAAGTAGAAGAATGAACCCATAGTTGAGCCCCCTTGTTAGGTGACCAAGTAATCGATCCTATGCTCCTGACAATGAACCAAGCCTGACAATCGACAATTGTGCATATGGAATTTCTGGGCAGGAATTTGACAAACAACATCATCGATAGTGGTTCTGGTGTGAATGTCCTTCCAAAAGAGACTTGGAGGAGTCTTGGGAAGCCAACTATGTGGCCTTTGACATTCCAATTGTTTGGAGTAAATCAACAAGGAATTAAGCTATTGGGTGTACTAATGAGTGAAAAGGTAATTATTCGAACCCAACCCTTTTTTGTTGAATTTTGTAGTCATCTTGTTGAAGAAGGCTTATGATGTACTATTGGGTTGGGGCTGCTTGTTGATAGCAGCCAAATCCAATCATAAATGGAAAAAGAATTTGATATCCATTGAAAATAAAGAACTGTGGTAGTTAGTGAGGAAGTAACGTCATCAAACTCAGACTTTGAAGAAGAATGCTCAGTTGACGGAAATAGAGGTAACTTGGAGCAGATTGATAAAGGAATCTTGGAGTTACAATCATGCTTTAAAGATGAGACAAATTCCCTCAACGGCCTGTCTGTTCCATTGGTAGATGGAGACTATGAAGTGTCCTAGCCGAATTGCAATCGTGTCAAGATTACGGAGATTGATGAAGACCCTAACTTGCAACAAGATGACTAGATGCAAATGTTGGTAATGCTAAGTCTTCTTGAACTGTCATAGAGGGCTTACCCACTGGAGCTACAAAGAATACAACATGTTGGCTAGATTTTCTGCATAGCATAAAACCTAGGCAATCATGAGATAAATCTCCCTAATTTACCGGTGAGGCTCCTGTGTCAGATTTATCAATTAAAATATGCTAGTATCTATATGGGGTTTTACTTTAACTGTTCAGCTCATGAACTTTAGCTGTACAGTTCTGCAGCAAGTAAGCAGTTGTTTAAGAAAGGAAATATTTATGGAAGAAGGGAATTATATAAACATAGAGAAGAAATGGGGAAGATGTGCATCCCAACCAATAGATAACAGAGTCAATTGCGTGCACATAGAAGAAACTAATAGATATCAACACAGAATTATAAGCAAAGGTAGCTCTAGGTCTAGATCTGAAATAACACAGTTTATTAAAAGATCTAAGATATAAAAGCTAGAAACACAATACACCGTGACACAAAGTTCTCCGGAAATTTGCTCCTGTATATTCCTTTGCTTCAAGTGGCTATCAAGAGTTTCAGCACAAAGTCTAAAACACAAGAATGTTGCTTACAAATTTTGATCCTTAACTCGGAGGTTCTTCTACTTATAGAATGTAGAAGGGAAAATACAAATGGGAAACTCAACTGAACTGAAACATAAACAAGTAAAGATGACATTTGGCAATCATCCTCCACTAATTTCTCCTTAAGTGACACATGTATCACTTAACTAATAGAATTGTTCCATATAACTTAAAGTGATGGTTTCAAAACCAATAACTTCAAAGTTTTACAATTTCATCCGGGAATGTGGAAAATAGAATAAGTCAAGCCAGCTGTAACATTTATATCTTCTTTTTGTTCTGATACTGAATATACTTGTCAAACATTTAATTCAGCATCTTCCCAACTGTTTTAGCCACCGCTTCCTTTTCTGTCTTGAACTGCAGCGATCCTTTGTTCAACACCTTGATACACGCTTCCACATCCTCCAAGCTCGGCCCGAACCTCGCAATATCCGTCTGCAGTGCCACCAGTCTGCTAATGGAATTCATCGTGAAAGGCTTAGTAGCTCCTTCAATTCTTCCTTGTACCATAAGAAGAGACCCTTCCAGGGAATTAGGCACTCTGCTAGGAGTGATCCGTACGTATGAAGTAACATTTCCGACCACTTCCTCCTCAATGAAAGCAATGATACTGTCTGGTAAAGACGATGTCTTACTCTTCAGTGCCTGCATCCTCTTCAGCAAAACTCTGCAGATCTCCAAACGGAAAGATACTGCAAACTCCAGCTGCTTCCCCTTCTCAACTGATCCGTCCGATACAATCTGCTCTGCAACCAACACTTCTCCCGGCAGCTTGTTGATTTCGGCCAAAGTACTCAGGTTACTCTCAACAACTGTGTTCATATCTTCTATGCTCGTCACCAATTGCTTTAGCTGATTTGCTGCATCATTCATAACCTTCAGGTGGGCTGGCACCTCTCCAAGTTGTACAGAAGCTTGACGAATAATCAGATTCTTCCATTTGTCAATAGCTTTCCCCTGATTGCTTGCATCTTCCATCTGCATAAGATGATCACTCACCTGAGCTGAAATGGGCTGAGTGGAAGATTTAGCAACCTTGGCTATGATCTCGCACAACTGAGATACCTGCTTCTAAAACTCGTCTTTCTCCGCCTTTTCTCTGTCAAGCTTAAGGAATAAAACATCTATTAATGTCTGTGTATCCTGTTTTAATCCTTCTGTGATGGCTTGACCGATGGGTACTTTGGTTACTGTTACATCTTCTGTCGTGAGCTCATCCTCCTTTCCTTCTGCCAAAACTGACATCTCAGCAAACATCTGCCCCGACTCCTCAATGATCAACCTTAAAGTTACCTTAACAACTTTAGGTTTTCTGTCTTTTCCGCCTAGACTCTGAAGTAGCTGCAAGTTGTGTTCCTCTAAGTTCATTTCCACTCTAGCTTCTGGAACCAACTGTGAAGCCAACCATTCCGAGAAGTTACTTCTCAGGGAATGAGAAGTTGCTGAGTGCACTACTATCTCCCACTCTCTCCCACTCTGTTTCCTCTCCATCAGAAACTGCTACAGTGTTATGGCTGCCATCTTCGAAATCATCCAAGGACAAAGCTCATTCGTACTCTGCCATCTGCAGCTTCAACGTCTCTTCTGGAACAGGTGTTGAACGGAGTGGTTGAGGAGAGAAGATGAATGTTTCCGGATTTAGTGGAGGCATGGAAGTGTCCTGCTGAGGTGCAACAGTCGGTGAAGTATTGGATGCTGGAGAAGCCGGAACTAAAGTCATAGTCGTGGAAGTGATCTTCTTCGTTGATTGAGATCTTCTGTGCACTTTCATTTTCTCGGGCCTTCTACTGCTTTCTCCTCCGTGCTTCCGCTTGAGAGAATCTCCTGTGCCGAAGTTGCCCATGATTTGATTCATCAATGCTTTATCAAGGCAGTATCCCTTCGTCAGCAACCAGTTTGAAGTGTTCACCAGAACAACGTTAGACCTTTCTTCAATCGTATGGCAGCCCCTTACATTCTCCTGAAGTACGGCTCTATCTCCTCCCATTTGATGGTAAGTGTCAAGTAACACATTCCAATCATCTTTAAAATCCGCAGGTATCCATGCTAGTCCAAAGTTGAACACTTGCCGTGCTGATAGCCTACTGAAATCCTTCTTGGTAACCTCGTACTCACTTTTGCATGTCATCCAGAAATCCTCTAATGAAGGCACATGTGCGTACTCTTGGGAGGTCGTCTTCCTGGCTACTCCAAATGGATCGAAGTTCAGTTGTGCCGGAAAGAACTCTTGCTCATACTCGGATAACATTTCTGCTTCCAATCCTTGGGCCGTATGAATGCTCTGACAACTATAATGTCCCACAGTGATCGGGAAGAAGCCCGTAGACTTGTGCCGTTTCAACTGAAGGTTGTGTATCTCCACAAGTTGTCTGCTCAGCTCCATGGTGACCAATTTATCATTCGGATATCTGGGAAACTTAACCGGTTTTCCAGAAAAGCCGATAACCTTGAGGTATGTGAAATCCACAAATTGAATGAATAGACTGCCAATTCTGGATATGGCTTCCCACGCTTCCTTGCTCACCCTGTTGGCCTTTAGGTCCTTGTCCAACCTGCAAATGAATTCGTAGAAGAATCCATCGTTGACCACTTTGAAATCTTTCTTGCACGCAGGTACATTAAGCTATGGGTAGCACTCGAAAATGGAGTCTTTAGAAAGAATGCCACATCTATCCAACTTGGAGAAGATGTTTTGTGAAGCTGCTGCATATACCAAATAGGAAGTCATTTTAAAGTTGAAAGTACGCTTCACGTTTTAGAGTTGCTCACCAATGTTGTCGCTAATGATTTCCGACCAATTGATTATGGAATCCACCTTGTTGACTTCAATGGTCTTGATGAAAGCATACATCCATGTACGGAAAGTGTCTTCGCCATTTATCCTGCATAACAATTTAGCAATATCATCTACCTCCTGTACTAGATTGGACCGCGAAAGAGTTCTTGGGAACTTAGAAGGAGATTTGGGCTTCTTCATGTATCTGCTATTCATTATGTTCACGCAGTCACCTCTATGCTTCTCCCACCTGCTGCTGGCATCCTGAATGCTAATGGAAGTCACCACCTTTCGAGCCGGAATCTTGAAGTAATAATTGATGAACTTTGCGTCCAACCGAATTATTGTTTTCCTCGTAGCATCTCGCACTGATCTGGATGAAGGATGGTAAGACCTAGCACACTCCATAACGAACTCTGGCAACTAGGCTGTGTATGGAAAGGCTGCAGCTCGAATAATTCCACTGCTTTTAACTGCACGTGTGAGTGAAGTCTTTCCTGCTCTGGATCTAGCAATCAATTCAGAAAGAGGTTCCGGACCTAGATCTGTGTCTCCTATGTCTGCAAATTTGGAAGTGATGCATGACTTCGTTGTGCTTTCTTTTTTATCACTCTTTGTCATGGCTTTGTCTATCTTTGTCTGAACAATTCTTTTTCTTCTTATTCGGCCGGAATTCTTCAAAACTGGTGCAGATATGGATAATTCTTTAGATTCAGAGGATATATTCAATGTATTGGACATTGATTAAAGCTCCTTTTCTTTTGTAAAGCACTTGTAATGAATTCCTGCAATTAATTCAGACAAAGATGGCAACCGGAACATGAACAGTGAATTTTAATCATAAAAATCTGCATAATTCAAGCCTGCTGCCCCAAAATTTGATGTTTTATTTGCATGCAAAGCAAGTATGAATTTCACCAACTTCACTTGAGCACTTGTATCACTTATGCAAACAATTATCCAGACACAAATCAACTTCCTTCAACCTATGCGCCAAAATTGGAAGCTTTTAGCATTAATTTCACCTTCTTTTGAGCAAAAATCCTCTTCAACTGGGGCGCACTTTTCCTCTGGGCTGCACTTCCCTGCCTGTGAATTAATTAATTCATTCTTATGGCAGTCCCTGCTTATATAATCCTTATGATTCTATAATTAATTAATGCCTTTGCTATTACTGGCAATTAATTAATTAATTAATAAGTTTCACTCTTCAAATGGGGTGCCTATTTTGTGCATGCTTATGGCTGCCATTAAATAAATTAAATTTATTTAATTTTAGACTTATGCTTCCAGTTAACTCAAGCCTCACAGTATGCTTTGACCTTAGCCACTGAAAATAGGAATTAATTTAATCATTTAATACTTTAAAAAGTATTGTTTCTCTCCCAAAAGGGGCTCACTTTTTGACATAAAGGGGCTGCATTAAATAAATATTATTTATTTAATTTTAGAACAGTCTATTTTCAACTTCCTTTTGTCCTTTACCTTTGTTGATTTTTCCACAAGTCTGAGCGCCAAAATTGGGTGAATAATTAATTAAATTAATTAATTTAAGGCTGCCTTTCCTTCCCCAAAGGGGTCGCACTTTTTGGCATAAAGAATTCTATTTTTAAGAAACACATGACAATGGGATTATTTACCTTGCAAGGCAGCCCTGAAAATCCCATGATTCACTTAAGTCATTTTACTTTCATAATGAGATTATTTACCCTGCAAGGCAGACAATAAAATCCCATGATTCACTTAAGCGATTTTTCTTTTATTCCACAATGGGAATTTTTACCCTGCAAGGCAGGTACAAAATTCCCGCCTGCCTGCTGCTTCTAATTTTCTCATGATCCACTTCAAATCCTCTTTTTCCAAAAATGCGGCCAGCCCAGAAGAGGCTTTTCGGTGCACGACTTCATCTTTTCCTAGTGCCCCAGACTTCCGATGGCAACTTCCTTCTGGCATAACGTGCGTAAATGATCTCCAACTACTCCAGGCCAAGAATCAGGCCAAACCGGCAAAGGAATTGATCCAGAGAAATTTCACAGAAAACGAAACGGGAAAACACAAAAAACACAAAACGTTGCCAGAAGCCACAAATAAAGTCCAGAATGCATTCCTGGTTAAAACCCTATTGGTTTATAGGAATAACGATATGTACGATCACAATCGAGTTAAAGCGGAGCGCAAATTGCCTCAAACGGAGCTCAAAATAATTAAATACAAATTTCCCGCAGGCAAATCTCGATGACAGAATATAACAATTTTGGGCATCTGGGTATTTGGCGAAAATGGCTAATATAGCTCCTTGGGAATATCTTGACACAATACAGGAACTTTCTGGCAATAAAAACACAAAACGACCCACTATTTTAAAAGTACGAAATTTTTCGGATAGGGTAGTCTCAGATTTCAGGATGAAATTTGGGGACACCACAACATCAAGGGTGCAAAGTTTGATGCTTTGTTGGCCCACCAGTTTGCATGGGTGGTGGAAGTGTAGGCTAAAGAGCCAACATCAAGGTGCAAGACCATGGCGTCGAAGCGCAATTTTTTTGTCAACAGTGAAGTATGGCATAATTGTAAAGTATGGTTGGATATGATAGATATGCTCGAACTTTATGAACCACGTGCCTACTATAAATATTGCAAATGCCTGTCCAAACTCCCACCTGTACTCCTCATTCAGGCTGTTCTCTTTGGGTGGAGAATCATACATCCACCTATTATGTTCCTCATAATCATAAGTCAACCTGAACTCAATTTTGCATTGGTGAACTCTGGCCTACTAAATTTTGCATTGGTGAACTCTGGCCTACTAAATTTTGCATTGGTGAACTCTGGTCCGACGAACTTTTCCTGGGCATACGCTGCCCTGAACATAGCCCTGATGCTATAGGCTCCAAAGTGGACCTCAGTCCCTGTACAACCCAACTGTTCACTTCTTCTTGAACGCTCCCCTTGTCTTAACATTCCCTTCTGTCTGAACATTCCCTTCTGCTTGAATGTTCACGTGCTTCTCAATGTTCACCCCTCTAGAATGCACAACTCCTAATTGCAGCCAGTCATGTGAATAACCAATCACCCCATTGAACGTATCATATGGTGTGGGCAATGTCAGAGAAGAGCTGTATGACCTGGTAATAACTTCTATCTTAGATCTGTGAGGATCATATTCACCAGAGGTGCAAAATGGTAAAGGATTTTTCACGGTAAGAGGATATATTGAAACACTTTCAAATGTTTTATTCCAAGAGCGCAAGATCATTTGGCTACTTAACACAAAACGCAACATTTTCAGATGTTTTCACTAGCATTGTTTTTCCAAAGAAAATTGGTTATCATCCTGACTTTTCAAGGTTTGTCAAAGGCCAAAGCCCGTGCTTTGATTTAATAGTTAGAAAAAAATCATTCCCACTCCCATCCCGTTGAGTATGAATTGTGTTGAAAAGGACTCCGAGTTGTTTAAAAGGGGGGAATAATGTAGACCGTCATATTAGTGTTCTCTTGGTTATCAGCGTAATTCCATATTTCAGTAGCCGACGCATCAGATAGATTAAAAACTTTGTGAGAATCGACAAGTATTGCTACTTGCCAAGCAAACAAAAACTCGAAACAATACTCGCGAGCTGAGTAAGGACATGAAACTCATGAGTTTTGAACCTTGAAAACTTGCCAAGGCTTGGTTACCTTTACATAAGATTGTCATGCGAAAAAATGTAATTGTTAATGCAAAATCTCAATTTTTCTTCTCTTTCTTCTCTTCCAAGTGATTTTGTGCATTTCACAATTGCTGGGAGTTGATTAACAGTGGTTTCCATTGGCTTCAAAGGATTTTCACAGGGATTTGATTAAGGAAGTGTCTTAATTTAGTTTTTTTGTTAAACTTGTTTTTGAATTTCTTTTTCCATTTAGATGCCCTGGGTTTGATTTTTTAGTTTTGTTTGTTTTTCTATTTTAATCTAGTTTTCTACTTTGACGGACATTAGCAACTAGGGTTTTAGTCTAAATCTTTTTTGGGGGGTTTTTATAGGGTTTTTACTTGCTGTTTCAGTTTGCATTCAATTTGCAGAAGTATACATCCGAGGATGGCATTGACATCCGCTTCCTTTTCAACTATCTATAGTAAGCTTATCTTTGATGACCCTTCTTGGAGGCATTGTGAATGGGTAGCTGTAAACTAAAATGTAGCATAGAGTTTGTGCACAATGTACATCCGTCTATTTATATGGAAAGAAGACCCAATGGGTCACTGGTTAACACAACTATCATCAATCAAACATACGAATAAGAGTCATTAGAAAACTACTTGAGACCGATAATACAGTCATTAATCACATGATACATCATAGTTTAACACCCATACTCGCAACCCAATTTTTTGACATAGTACATGAATGATGAAGTAACGCCGTAAACAAACTCTATGGTACTATAATCAGCATGTAAACTCCACATTCCAATGCAAGAGCATCCATTCAATATATCCCCAACATTGAATGGAAAGGAAACGATGCAAGAGCAAAGAACATCACAGAAATACCAAACCACATATGAAGCCATGTTTTACCCTAGATAAACCCAGAGTAGAAAAAAATCTTCAGCACCATGCTTTACTTGCTAATGACAATGCAGAGAAGAAGCTTTCTTGGAGCATGGAAGCTAACTACAACTCTCACATCTAGTAGGCTGTGACCATTTCATCTCTGCGTATAGATGACAATGTTTTCTATCTCTCAATCATGGAAAGGATGTCGTGCTTTATTCATTCAATGTTTCATGGGGAATTTACAACTGGAAATGAATATTTAGCTCCCTTTGAATCACAAGGTACTTTGAAAACCTCTGCATATGCCCTCCCACAACACTCATATCAACTCCTCTGTTTTTTCTATTAGAAATAATATCTTAATACCAAGTCTAATATTCGCCACTTTAATATTAGTGGTTGTACTATACTGTAAATAATGCACACACAAAGTAAGTTGAACAGTCATCAAGAAGATGAACGGAAGAGTCTCCCTTTGTGGCTATTTATGCGTGCATGCATATGTGCATCAAGCGGAGCTTTATTGAATAAATAGGAGCTTCGTTGAATATTTTCTTCTTGTCTAATTTCCCTTCCATTTCATTCTGTCAATTTTTCTCTTGCAATTTAATTCCGGCCTGACATTGATATCAGAACATCCAGGTTCTTCCATTTAGTTTTCCTCCATTTTTTCATCCCCCATTCATTTCCAGCAAATTCGATTTCCATGCAAATCCATTCTTTATTACTTCCTCCTATTATTAACCTATACGACCTGCTTAGTGTCTCAGACTTGCAAATTTGTTTGAGATCATTAAATTAAGAGGAGTTTCAGCTATACTGCAATTGGGGTGTTCCATCTTCCTTGCTCCTGCTCTGCCTACTAGTCCTCCTCTAGACATGTGCCACTCCATTTTGCAACATCCAATAGCGTTGTGGCTTGAACTTAATTAAGCTGCTCAAGGAGGTGCCGTGTTGCTTTTGGCTTTGAAAGTTTATGTTCCTCTATTTTTGGTGGAATAGGTTCTTTCAGACAACACTGTTTATGAATCTTGAAAAGTGGCATGTCTCTCTAAACAGACATCCTCAACACGCTCTCCACATTTCTCCATTGATTATTTTTGTTGCTGGCCATACTTGGTTCGATCGGCCACATTGGCCTCTCCTCTTACCACCAACTTCCCATGTGGAAGTTAAAAGGTCGCCACTTCATTCCCTACCTAGCTCGACTTAGCTCTACTCATTGGTGGGACAACGGTGACTGGATGTTGTGCATAAATGAATTTCTAGCCGTCCAACAATATCCCTTGTGCTAGGCTTGATCAAAATAGTATAGGGACCTAGTTTTTTTGGCAAGATGCTTTGTATCAGTAAATGCAACATAAGAGGGAGTCATATTGCCGATGATTACCTGCATCTACAGCACCAACTTTCTTCTATGCTCACCATGTGGGTGCTCCTTGTCCAGTCGCAATGCACCTACTCCTCTTCATCTCCATGGATCCTCCGTATTCGATGTGCGGACTGTTATTGACAGCGGTGGCACTGAGTTTTTCCATTGTTAGACTTGCGTTCAACCCACCAACCTATAGAAGCGTTTCATTGCAAATATAGAGGTATTAAAAGTTTACCTGCACAAACAATGCTTAGACTTGAGGTGACGTTAGGATTCTTTTCATACTGCCCTCTCCACCTTGGTCACAGGTAAGTCTTTGAAATTCTATGTAAGTTGCTTTAATATTGTTTTTTTGAAGAAGCTCTTGAGTCTCAATAGTCAAGCTTTAATAATTTTGAGGAGATAAGTGATATAAACTATCATATGGTAGCTGACATTCTCATTTTGTAAGCCCCTTCATTTCCAAGAGGTTTGGAGTTCAAAACTTGCCCCCTTCATTTTTGTTCAAATTTGCAATTTCGAATTAATTGACAAAACCGGGAAAATTAGTACCATTGCCTGCGTTTGTCATTATATCCAAGTCATTAGGTTAAATTGTCTTTGAAACTTACTTTTTTGGAAACTAGACTCGTCCTCGATTCCAATGAGTACAAATACTCAGGGTTCCAACTTGTGCACCTAGTACATTTTAATCCCTATAAATCAGGAGAATTTGCTGAAATTGCATTGAAGAGGGGTTTGTCTTGCCTAAAACAATCAAAATTTCAAAACAACATAATGTTTGTATATGGTAGCCAAAATTGGCTTATGACCACTCGTTTTTCATGTAAAAGGGATTCTGAAACCATTTAAGTGGATGTATATTGGTTGTGTAGCTTCTAAAATGCGTTTTGGAGAAATAAGTGTGTAAAAACTTGTTTGAATGAAATTAAGGTGTAAAGACTCATCCAATCAAGAGATTTTTGTATTTTCCGAGCACTCCGGCACACTGCATACAAGATGAGCACATTATACTCTGATGCCATGCAACGTCCTGTACACACAAATCAGGAAGCGGATTTGATTTCAAAATGTTGGAGACAACTCAAACCAATGTTTATGCAATTTTGTAATTAGCACACTCTACTTTGACCAGAGATAGTTTATTTGTAGAAGCATATTGATTCTCACAAGTCTCATCTTCTTGTCAACAATCCCATGGTCAAACATGTAGAAAATGTAGTCAAACCATCTACCAGTGTTAACATGGCCGCTGTTGTTAAATCTATTGCAAAACAATCAAAACCCATCATGGATACAATACCTGTTAGTCCTATTGTTGAATCTGCACTTGCCGTTTGAGTTTGGGTGATAGTGAAAACAACAAATACCGTATTGGTCTAGGTTTTACAGGTGGTGTGAATTTTCATATACCAGAATATTCCAAACCTATCAAATTTGTGTCTGGATGCAAGTCAAGTTGAGTCTTCACCTGTTGGTCAGTCTAGTGAAATTGCCAAGTTTTCAAATCAACCAAAGTCAACTTACAATAAAACTCTTCAAGTCCTAAATTGTTTTCATTGTGGATGTTGTAGGCATATCTCCAATGATTGTTTTGACCTATATCCTTGTCTATCATGTGGTCAGTGTACACATTCTATTAAACAATGTTATCTCAAAGGTCCTCCTACCAAATCTATGAGGCATGTGTATTTTGGATGGATAAATCATTCGAGATAGCAATCAAAGGCTCGTCTATTGTCAAAGTCTTATAAGCGAGTACACTCCACTATATTAGATGATGAGCTTAGCGTTGCAAATATTGTTAAGCTTGGTTATGTGAGTGCAGATTCTATTAAGCGACAACTTGCTGAGAGATTTGCAAAGTTGCACCCAATTCCCTCAGAGGATAATTATGCACTCAATACAATTGATATTCACCACAGAGGATAATTATGCACTCAATACAATTGATATTCACCAGAAATGGACATTTTTCTTGTGATTTCCCATTTTGATTAGGATACTTATGATGATCACATTGAGACCGCAGGATATGCAGTTCAATACAGATTACATGTTGATTATAAGTTTGCATTTGAGTTCTAAGTTGAAAGGGTGGCTTACAAACTCTTCCCATTAATTTGAATCCACGAAAGGGTGGCTGGACACTCGTGATGAAAACCTAACAGGGTGTCATCGAGTTGTGCATTTTCATTACATGATGGCATGTGTTGTTCCCATTCCAGGGGGCCTATGTTGACTAAAACAAAGATAAAAAAATGGATTGAACTCTTCTTTAATTTTTAAGTAATAGGGGTCAATAGTTATCGACCCCCGAAAAAGAGAGAAAAAAGAGGAAAGATAAAGCAAATAATGAAACATCGAATACACAATAAACATATGATTATTCAACTAAAACCAGGTTATTCTATTCCACGAGAAACCATCACCAGTGATAGAGAAAGCAACAGTTTCGGGTCGAGATAGTAGCTCTTCATCTTATAGGGGGGAACTATCAGGAGTTCGATATTGAGTTCTTCGAGAAGATACTTCATATATCACAGCATATTGCAGATTATAGCATATTGCTGCATATTAGGCACCACAATTTGTGCATAGTTCGAGTTCTTTGAGCAGAAATTGCAACTTATTATTGTCTTTGCAACATATTGCAGATTATGGCATATTGCCGCATATAGTGCACCATTGCTTGTGCACTGCAGTGAGTGATGTAATCAAACCAACATCTGATACATTATAGATTACACTTCATTTATATGACTATGCATGGAGCTAAGTTCATCCAATTTTGATGCAATTTTTTTGTCATAGGAGCAATTTTTTATGGGGTCGACATGTGCCTTCTTTTTGAGAGATTTGTGGACAGAAATTAGTTCACATTTTCAGTCTTGACAGAAAATTTGGAACATTCAGTGCATGCTTCAACACACTTTTGGGTTATTTATGGGCACAATCAGCCTAAGTTATCCAGTTTTCAAGGGCAATATAGTGCAGCTACAGCACACTTGAACTACTCATGGGTGCGAATCATCTTGGGTTCTTCAGTTTTCACTCTCTTTGGCACGGTTTATTTTGAGCATCATCTGCATCATGAAAATTGTCAGAGGGCAAACAACACATTAGACTTAGTCTTACAGGGGGTGATAGAAATAATATTCTTATACTAAATCTAATATTTGTCACTTAAATATTAGTGGTTGTAATTTATTGTAAATAATGTGCACACAAGGGAAGTTGAACGGTCATCTAGAAGATGAACTGAAGAGTCCCCCTTTGTGGCTATTTATGCTTTTATGCATGTGTATTAAGTAGAGCTTTATTGAATACATAAGAGCTGCATTGAATAATTTCTTCATGTCTAAATTCCCTTCCATTTCATTTTGTCAATCTTTCACTTGCAATTTAATTGCATCCAGTCTTTTTTGCTTGCTCCACGAACTAAAGGTACTCTCAAATGGATGATCTTGGGAATTCTTAATGACATCTCTGAGCTTTTCCTACTAAATTATTGATTTTGCACATAAAAATTTGATACAAAGATTCTTGGCAACCCAAGAGACACCCCCGTGAAGTCTCTTTCCATAACTCAATAGGTTTTGATCAGAGTGTGATCCATGCATTCTGCCTCTTTGAGTTGGCAAATATTTGATACTTCACTTTTTTCCAGCCTTGTCATTTTTTGTTGTCTTCTTGACATTATCTGGATTCCAACCATGCATGGTTCATAGGTCTCCATGTGCTTGGTTATTGGTTCCAACACCTCTTAAATTCTGCTATCATCAACGAGGTGAATGTCACGTTGCATTAGTCTTTTGCTAATTGTTCAGCATGGGAGGCCTGATGGCTGACATACAAACAATCTCCTAATCATCTAATCCATTTCTGTTCAGAATTCACCCTAAGAAATTAATGGGGAGGTATTTATTTTCTCGTTTACAGAGAGCCCTCCAAGTGGAACACAAATATGATTAAATCATAAGCGGAAGACAAGTTTCAAATTACAGGGAGTAGGATTTGACCGTTCGTTTTGGCTCGGTCTGCTATATATACATACAAGTCTTGTGGTTCTGATTGAATTTAGTCTATTGTGAAGGCAAGAGATGTTTGTATGGATGCCATTTGATATGTATTTATGCTTCATGAACATGTTTAAAGGGAGATTATCTCATTTATGTTTCTTTCACAGGGCTGCTAGAGATGGCTTGTTGGAAAACTTGAAGGCCCTCTTGCAAGTAAGTTCTGAACTTTCATCAATCTGCTATGGTAGGTATAAACATTCTATTATGGTCAAATACACCTCAATCCTTGCCTGTTTTGTTATAAATACTTAATTTGAATTTACTAAAACTGATAATTACGATAACCATGTGATTGTTCAAATTCCCTTGTTCATTCATTCCTTCCTTCCAAGAATATCAATATATACAAACATGCACACTGGTGTTTCATATAGACACTAGATTTGAATTCCATATCAAACTTATGAAGATGCAATCCAATCAAAGATTGAGATAAGGTTTATTATATTTCACAAATTGCATATTGAAACTAAACTACCAAATTGACCTTACAACTAGGTCATTGCATACTTCATGGTTCAAAATCATGCTACGTATTATTTAGGAAATCTAGGGAGTATGGATTTTGTTCTTTCTATTAGGAGTGGATGCTTTAATTTGCAGCTAAGCGATAGAGTGGCTGGTCACAAGCTGAACTAGGTTTAATCAATTTGATTTGCTTTTGGGTGGCTTTAAAAATGTTAGTTCCTTGGGAGTTTTACACCAAAAGATTTGTACTTTCTACTTCATTTATTATTTCGTTCACTAGGTCTTAGGTTCAAAAAGCATGTTATAACAAGGTGAATATTGCTGATATCAAAGCTGTAGCATTTGAAATTAGGACTTCTATAAGGTAATCTATGATTAGGTCCTTTTCTAACAAAGGATCAAAGCACCAGGTTTTATAATCTACATGATGAGCCATACAAAATAACTGCTACAATAAGTAGGATAAACCGAAGAGTCAAGCTTTGAAACAGTGGTATTAAAAATCATCCATGGATGATGCTACATTCTTGCTAGAGTAGTGAGTCAAACACACACTTTGTACTATCATCCATATATGATGCTACACTCTTGGTAGTAGTAAGTCAAACACTTACTTTGTACTACCTATTTCAGCAAGCCCAATGCAAAACATAAAACCAGAACATGAAATTGAGACCGTGCATTCCTTTCTTTATTGCTTAGGTTTAGTTCTATTTTAAAGGGGTAAGTTATCGATTCCATTTCATAAACTGGACAACACTTATTGTGTTCATTAAAAATCCTTGTAGGGCTCCTACCTAAACTTGTCTAAGCTATAAAAAGTTGTCACTAGCTGGAATATCACATCTAATCCAGGGAAAATGACTTCCACAAATGAGATTTAGTGTAAAGAATAGAATTTATTTTCTGTAAAGGGTTTCAATGTTTTCATAAATCCTTAGGGCCAAACCTGCCGAGGGCTTTGCCCTTGGGATCTTGCTAGAGTTGCTATTCTTCAATTCGTCACAAGTATTACATAGAATGTAGTGTTAGCATATGCAAAGAGAAGAAAGAATTTAGAGAAGGCAAACTACACTGCTCAAATGCCACTAGCAAAGTGAATTTATTATGTGAAGAGGTGGTTACAAATTGGTCGAATAGTTGCCAACCGAATAACTACATAACAACTTTACATGCTATATAAAGCTCTATAGTTTAACACCCCCTCTTAATGACTAAACCGGAGACAACATGTTTGTCCCAAAATTTTATAATATATAATAAAACCAAGAGTTTAATCATCAAAATTATAGGTTGTTCCTTAGATATTACTCTGAAATCTACAGCAGTCATGATATTTTGCTACCATCCAATGTATGAGCTTTGGCATAGAAAGCAACTGAAAAGGAAAGCTAATAGAAAAAACATGATCCGTTCGTCCAGACATAAGATATGACAAGTGGTTCACCGATTGTTTGCAAAATGATTCATTGATCAGTGATGAATCATCAATCGCTGATGATTTCAGCCCAACCTCCATGATTATTAAATCAAAATCTTGGAGATGTTGATCAAAGAGAGTGTACCATGATCGTGGAGCCTGCTCAAGTCCGCATGCAGACTCAATCAATGTGCAACCTAAATGAGCACATTCAAGCAACACTATGTAGATCTCATCGTCCAAATCTTTGAAGAGAAGTGATTGAAATGTAACCATCTTTGCAATATTCAAAGTAAGAGAATACCAACTCCACTGAAGGAAGAATAACCATCTTTATAGTAGTAGGGGAAATAACCATCTCCTCCTCATCTATTCCTTCTTCTTGTTCAATTATTCCTTCTTCTTGGGAGTAGTTCGCACAAGATTAGCAAAAGAACCATGCTCTATTGTCCTTCAAGCTAGAGCCCGTAGTTGAGTAGTGCTTGTAGTTGAGTGGCGTCCTACCATCTCACCCGTGCACCTCCAACGAATCTTGGATAGTAGAGTCTCCCTCCACAAGTAACCATGCATCTGAGTGAGGAAGTCCATCATCCCAAGGCATTTCAGCCTCTCCGTCCACAAGTAATTGTGCATCTGAGTCAGTGAGAAACTGCATCCTCCCAAAGCATTTCAGCCTACTGCACATTCTATATTGAGTTAAGTCTTTCATCCTCCCCAGGTATTGCATCATCCTACACATTTTGTATAGTGGATATTCCCTCCACAATGTGTGCATGTATGCTGACTGAAGTAGGGTCAACAAGCCTATGAGAAATTTCATCCTCCAACACATCTTGACTAGTGGAATCTCCCTCCGTGCGTGCTTTTCAGTTGACTGTAGTAGATTCAACAATCCTATATTGACCATCTTGCCCATTGCCTAGGGTAATTACCCACCCTCATTGCACATCCAACACAAAAGTTTTTTTTTTTAAGAAATTTAAAACTATATTGTGAGTTTTTGTTAACTGACAGCCAGACAAGATATTTTAATGCATGTTAGGGACATAACTAACATGCATTACTATAATTTCTTAGCATTATTCCTTGTACTACAAGTGACTCTCCATTTCTAATAAACTACTGGATTGAAAATTACAATAAATGTTACATACCAGTCCCCAAGACATGAAAAATGTCTGGATGCACCAAAGTCAATGATCCAACAATTGATAACACTATCATTCGAGCATGATGTTGTGAGAGCAAAAGGAACATACTCTTCTTCAAAATCCCATCCTTAACTGCTTCTACATTTGCTTCATCCCATGGATTTTTGTTGCATTGGGAAAGATCATATTGTCACTTCCAATAATCCTTTATGAGATGCCCAAACGTATGACAATGATGACATTTCGCTTGGGATCTAGAAGATTCACAAGAGGGACGTCTCCACTCTCCCTTTGATTAAGCTTTCAATGCACTCTTTGATTGTCTAGAACTAGACTCAATTGCTTTTATCTATCTGTGTTCCTTTTGCAACAAGTAGGAAATGACTTAATCAAATGTTAGGTTTGGCTTTCCACCATCAAATGTAGAGCCTTCAAAAATGTTTCGTAGGAGGGCAGCAGACTATTTAGAACAAGTGCCACCAAGTTGTCGTCATCCACCCTTTTATTAATGGAACCAAGCTAATCTTGAAGATCTTTCATCTGAAGGTGTTTTGACAGGGACCCATCCTCCATCCTTGCTAAAAACCGTAATTCTTCAGATATAAAGCCCAACTCTTTTATAAAATCTTGCACTTATTCTTCACACTTGTCCATAGCACACTAGCCTCAATGGCGTGTTTCCTACGTTAGGCATCAAATAATCAGACACCCAGAGCAGTAAAGCCTCCTTATGACGCTTGTAATAATCTGCAAAATCTGTAATAGGTCTCTGTTGTCAATGCCAGGGATTATTCTATTGCAGTCCCGATATTCTCTGATCATCAGAATCTTGTGACTCCAAACGTTGTAGTTCTGGCCGATCAATTATGTGCCTCCGGCAGAAGAAGATTCTAAATATTGGCCATTTTTTACATAATACTTGATTTCCAACCCAAAAATCAATGTAATATAAGAAGTACAATCTAAAATATGAATATTTTAATATTGACCTACAAATTGATGCAATAAATTAGAGTCTATATTCTAATTTCTAACCCATAAATCAATACAAGTATAAACAAATTATTACAGAACAAATTTCAAGAAAAATTTTACGAGTTCTAGTTTGTGACTGTTTTGCTCTTTCAACAGTCATGTCCTGGCAAGAAATCGCAGCTGGAAGTCGGAGAACCAATTGTGCACTAGCAGGAAATCACTGTTGGAAGTCATAGAAGGGAAAAATGTTCCCTAAACAGCCAATCACGTTTTGCCCTCAAAAATCGGAATCCTTTGAGTGAAACTTGAGTGTTGGCCCTCACAAATAAACTACTTGTGTTGATTGTGCCCTCATGTGTTGATTGTGCCCTCAAGCTTTACTGTACCTGAACAGAATAACAAATCGCAACTGAAAAACAACCAAAAAACACGTCAAAAAGTAGATCTATCTATCTGCATGTTTCGTGCCTATACTTTTTGATCCCGTCTATAGGTTCAATTCGGTCTTTGTCCTCCCAAAAATCATGATTTATCTTCACAAGAAACATGTCGTCAAAATCATGTTCTACATTTCTTTTTCGAAATCACTCAAAATCATCAAAACACAAATACATAATAAAAAATGACTATAAATCTTCCATTTTGTGGTGAATGTGTTTATGTGTTCCCTTATTTTGCTTGTGTTTTTCCCTTAATGGTTTGCAAATATGATGAATGATCGATGTTGTGCCCTAGACTTGAAACAATAAAACATGCCACTAGTATAAATAGTAAAATGTGCCACCAATATTCTGCAACTCGCAATCCTCCTAGATCCCTCATGAATCAAAATGTTTAACTTGCATATGATCGTTGAATGTGTCTACAACAAGCAATCTTGACCACTCCTCGCCATTCATACCACCAATGGCTTCCCCGAACTTCAAACTCCTTTGTCTTCTACCCCGCAGTTTGTACCTTCTTCCAAGCTTCCTCGAACTACAAACTCACTAGGCAACAATGGCTCTAATACCAATGTTAGAAGATGTGAACACAAAAAAACAAAAAAGAGAAATGTGAAAGGTGCATAGCACACTTTAAGATATGTGTGGTGCTTGTATTTATTATGTTTAAAGAGGTTATAATATAGTTGGGGAAGTTCATAACCAAACATTAGTTATTTGATAATTAATGGTGCATTACACATTAACTAATATACTTTAATAAGTTGAACACCAAGTTATAGTTCAGTTCCGCATATCATTAACAAATGGATGGTCAACGCAGGTTAACAGGAGTCTTGGAAACTTGCTAAAATGTCTAGTGGGGGAAAAGCCAAGATTGTGGGATTTACTGTTGGGGAAGAGCGCATAAGCAAAAGACTTTGTAGAGTACATGCACGATGTACATCAACAAGTGTGCAAACAATTGAAGAAGAGTAATGTGCAGTTATAAGCATCACACAAATTTGAGGAAGGAATAAAAATTTCTAGTTGGTGACATGGTCTTGCCACATTTAAGGAGGGAGAAGTTCCCAAGAGGAACATATGACAAGCTGAAGTGGAAGAGGATTGGACCATAAAAAGTGTTGCGGAAGTTTGGGTCTAAAGCATTCGAAACAAAGTTGCCAGAGGGGATAGACATCTCGCCTATCTTCAATGTATTATATTTACACCCTTACTTTGAGGGAAAAACAAGTGATGGCACAAAATCTGGAGAGGTGAATTCGAAGCAGCAACTATCAAAGATAATGCATGATGAAATTGAGGAGGTAATTGATTCAAAATTCAAAAAGACAACGCGCAAAAAGGAATACAAATAATATCTAATGAAGCAAAAAGGTTGGGAAATTAAAGATGCGACATGTTTGAGCACATCATAAATAGCTAAGCATGGAAGATCCATAGAAGACCTCATTGAATGCACGAGTGGGAGCTCATAGTTCGTTTCTCGTATTCGGGTTGTATGATGCAGGAGCATCTGGGTTCATAAACAAACTTGCATCACCAAAAAGACAAAAACACTTATAAGTAGAAATACAAAGCCTTGTGCAATCTTGCATGCAACATTTTCTTTGTTGAATAAAGGAATTGTCTTGGCACAATGATAGATTCAGAGCGGGAAAGACTTCACTTATGCGTGCAGTTAAAAGCAGTGGAATAATCCGAGCTGCAGCCTTTCCATGCACAGCCCAGTTGCCAGAGTTTGTTATGGAGTGCGCTAGATCTTATCATCCTTCATCCAGATCAGTGCGAGATGCTATGGGAAAAACAATAATTCGATTGGACGCCGAGTTCATCAATTATTGTTTGAAGATTCCGGTGCGAAAGGTGGTGACTTCCATTAGTCTTCAAGATGCCGACAGCAGGTGGGAGAAGCATAGAGCTGATTGAGTGAGCATAATGAATAGCAAATACATGAAGAAGCCTAGATCTCCTTCAAAGTTCCCAAGAACTCTTCCGCAGTCCAATTTGGTGCAGGAGGTAGATGTTGTCAAATTGCTATGCAGGATTAATGGCGAGGCGAATGCTTACACTTTCCGAACATGGATGTATGCTTTCATCAGGACCATTGAAGTCAACAAGGTTGATTCCATAATCAATTGGTCGGAAATTATTAGCAACAACATTGGTGAGCAACTCCAAAACGTGAAGCGTACTTTCAGCTTCAAAATGACTTCCTACTTGGTGTATGTTGTAGCTTCACAAGGCGTCTTTTCCAAGCTGGATAGATGTGGTGTTCTTTCTAAGGACCCCATTTTCGAGTGCTACCCACAGCTTACTGTACCTATGTGCGAGAAAGATTTCAAAGTGGTCAATGATGAATTCTTCTACGATTTCATTTGCAGGCTAGACAAAGACTTGAAGGCCAACAGGGTAAGCAAGGAAGCGTGGGAAGCTATGTCCAAGATTGGCAGTCTATTCATTCAGTTTGCAGATTTCACATACCTCAGGGTTACGGGCTTTTCTGGAGAACCAATAAAGATGCCCAAGTATTTGAATGATAGATTGATCGCCATGGAGCTGAGCAGGCAACTTGTGGAGATTCACGACCTTCAGTCAAAACGGCACAAGTCTACGGGCTTCTTCTCGATCATTGTCGGACATTATAGCAGCCATAGCATTCATAGAGCTCGAGGGATGGAGACGCAGATGTTATCCAAGTATGAGCAAGAGTTCTTCCCCACACGGCTAAACTTCGATCCATTTGGAGTAGCCAGGAAGACGATCTCCCAGGAGTACACACATGTGCTTTCATTGGAAGATTTTTGGATGAAGTGCAAAAGTGAGTACGAGATTAGAAAGAGAGATTTCAGCAAACTATCAACAAAGCAAGCGTTCGACTTTGGACTAGCGCGGATACCTGCGGATCTTAAAGATGATGGGAATGTGGTACTTGACACTTACCATCAAATGGGAGGAGATAAAGCCATACTGCAGGATAACGTAGGAGGCTGCCATACAATTGAAGAAAGATCTGGAGCTATTTTGGTGAATACTTCAAACTGGCTGTTGACGAAGGGATATTGCCTTGATGAAGCATTGATGAATCAAGTCACAGGCAACTTCGACGTAGGAGATTCCCTCATGCGGAAGCACGAAGGAGAAAGTAGCAGAAGGTTCGAGAAGTTGAAAGTACACAGAAGATCTCAATCAAAGGAGAAGATCACTTCTACGACCATGGCTTTAGCTCCGGCTTCTCCAGCACCCAGTACTTCACCAACTATTGCACCGCAACAGGATACTTCCATGCCTCTACTGAATCCGGCGACATTCATCTTCTCTCCTCAGCCACTCCGTTCAGCACCTGTTCCAGAGGAGATGTTGAAGCTGCAGATGGCGGAGTTCGAAAGAGCTTTGTCCTTGGATGATTCAGAGGATGGCAGCCATAACACTGTGGCATTTTCTGATGGAGAGGAGGCAAAGCAGGAGATGGTAGTACACTCAACGACTTCTCATTCTCCGAGAAGTAACTTCTCGGAATGGTTGGCTTCGCAGTTGATTCCAGAAGCGAGAATGGAGATGAACTTAGAGGAGCACGACTTGCAGCTACTCCAGAATCTGGGCGGAAGAGACAGAAGGCATAAAGTTGCTAAAGGTAACTTCAAGGTTGATCATCGAGGATTCGGGAGAGAAGTTTGTTGAGATGTCAATTCCGAGAAAAGGAAAGGAGGATGAGCTCACGGCAAAAGATGTGACAGTAACCAAAGTACCCATCGGTCAAGCCACCACTGAAGGATTGAAGCAAGATACGCAGACAATGATGGATGCTCTATTCCTTAGGCTTGACAGTGAAAAGGCGAAGAAAAAAGAACTTCAGAAGCAGGTATCTCAGTTGTGCGAGATCATAGCCAAGGTTGCTAAGCCTTCCATTTAGCCCATTTCAGAGCAGGTGAGTGATCATCTTATGCAGGAAATGGAGGATGTAAGCAATCAAGTAAAAACTATTGACGAATGGAAGGATTTGATTATTCGTCAAGCTTCTGTACAACTTGGAGAAGTGCTAGCCCACCTAAAGGTTATGAATAATGCGGCAAATCAGCTGCAGCAACTGGTGACGAGCATAGTGGACATGAACACAGTTGCTGAGAGTAACCTGAGTATTTTGGCCGAGATCAACAAGCTGCCAGGAGCTATATAGGTTGCGGAACAAATTGTACCGGATGGATCAGTTGAGAAGGGGAAGCAGCTGGAGTTTGCAGTATCTTTCTGTCTAGAGATCTGCAGAATTTTGCTGAAGAGGATGCAGGCACTTGAGAGTAGGACATCAGATCCTTACCAGACAGTATCATTTCTTTCACTGAGGAAAGACGTGGTCGGAGGTGTTACTTCATATGTGCGAATCGTTCCTAACGAAGGTGCCTGATTCCCTGGAAGGGTCTCTCCTGATGGTACAAAAGAGAATTGATAAAGCTACTAAGCCTTTCACGATGAATTCTATTAGTAGACTGGTGGCACTGCAGGCGGATATTGCAAGGTTTGGGCCTCGAGCTTGGAAGATGTGGAAGCGTGTATCAAAGTGTTGAATGAAGAATTGATGCAGTTTAGGACAGAGAAGGAAGCAGTGGTTAAAACAGATGGGAAAGATGTTGAATCACATGTTTGACAAGTATATCCGATATCAGAACAAAAAGAAGACATAAATGTTACAGCTGGCATGACTTCTTCTATTTCTTTCTTCTTCTATTTTCTATGTTCCCAGGATGAAATTGTAAAACTTCTAAGTTATTGGTTTTGACAACCATTGCTTAAAGTCATGTAGAACAATTCTATTAGTTAAGTGATACATGTGTCACTTAAGGAGAAGTTAGTGGAGGATGATTGCCAAATGTCATCTTTACTTGTTGTTCATGCTTTCAGTTCAGTTAGAGTCTTCTCATTTGTACTTTCCCTCCTACATTCTATAAGTAGGAGAAGAACCTCCGGGCTAATAATCGATTCAGAATTTGTAAGCAGCAATTTTGTGTTCTAGATTTTGTGTTGAACCCCTGAGAGCCACTTGGATCAAAGGAATACAAAGGAGCAGGTTTCCGGAGAACTTTGTGTCACGATGTACTGTGTTTCTTGCTTTTTAATCTTAGATCTCTTAATAAACTTTGTGTTATTTTAGATCTAGATCTAGAGCTACCTTTGTTTTAGAATTATGTGTTTATATCTATTGGAGTTTCTTCTATGTGCATGCAATCAGCTTTGCTCATCTACTGATTGGGATGTACATCTTCCCCATTCCTTCTGTGTATTTCCTGTAATTATCTTCTTCTATAACTTTTCCTTTCTTTAAACAGCTGCTTACTTGCTGCAGAACTGTTCAGTTATGGTTCATGAACTGAGTAGTTAAAGTAAAACCCCATGATAGATATTAGCATACTTAAATTGACAAATCTGACACGAGAGTCTCACCAGTTAAATGAGGGAGATTTATCTCATGACTGCCTAGGTTTTGTGCTATGCAGAAAATCTAGCCAACATTGCCTTATACAACTAGAGACATGTAGGAAATCGACTAGGAACTCACCTTGTCAAACATGAGTGTTTGACTTTCAGCCATTAAATGGAGTGCCTCCACAAATGACTCATATGAAGAAAGTAAGTTGTTCAAAACCAAAGCCACCATACCATCGTCGTCCACCTTTTTATTGATGGAAAATAACTGGTCTCGGAGATCTTTCATCCGAAGTAGATGCTAAGACAGCGATCCACCTTCTTGTAACTTTACGGAAAAGAGCATATTTTTCAGGTATAAAACCCAACTCTTTTCTGACGTCTGATATTTATCCCTCAGACTGGCCCACAACATGCTTGCCACAGTGGCATTCCGCACTTCCGGTATCAAATCATCCGACACCTATAACTTGAGAAGCAATAACGCTTCCTTATGGCGTTTGTCATAATCCTCGAAGTTCATTGTTGGTCGATTTTCATCACCCTTAATTATTTTATCACAATCCCGAAACTTCGCGACCATTAAAATCTTATGACTCCATACATTAAAATTAGTGCCCGTTAATTTTTATGTCTCCGGCAAAGTGTGATATGTTGCCATTTTATTATTCCAAAGTAATAGAAAATAATAAAATAATAATTTACCCACACTCAATAAAATATCCTTTTCCAACAAATAATATTAAATGAATTAATTACTCCCAGCAAATCGAATGAATACCTTTGTTGTTGAAGCCTGAAAATAATATTAATCCTTCCGACTTTGCTTATGCCTTCACCTTCGAACCACGACTTTTGCAATGTGCCACGATTTTTCTATTTGTTGGTGCCCACGATTGGTGCCCACGAGTTTAGCAAATTTCAACGCAGTATTTCGTGTTTCTCTGTTCCCACACAGGCTCAGAAACACTTCCCGTTTTTGTTCCTTTCTTCACATGACTTCTGCCCTCACAAAGACACGAGCCACGATTTCCGGCAGCAAACAGAACACTGTATTTGCGACTTTGCTCCAACTTCATGTCACATGACTTTTTGTGCAAAACCGACTGTCTTCTTCGAACTGAGTTGCGATTTTTGTGCAAAAACAATTGTGGCAAAAACGATTGTGGCAAAATCGACAGTGTTTTTGCCCTTGTTTGCCTTTGACGTTTTTCTTCCAATGGACGTGTGCCCTCGTTTTCTTTCTCCACGATTTTACCTCCGTTGACTGTGGATTTGTGACTATAACCCAGCCCACGAATGCTCAGCAACTCCTCACGATGGCACGCACCAGGAAACACGATTCAGACCCTTCCCGTGAGTCTTCTACAATAAGCGGCGAAATAACACCTTCAGTTTGTGCCCTGCTAGGGCTTCCCCAAACTTCCAATTCGTGCCTTTTGAAAGGCTTCCTCGACCTGCGAACCGACCTTGCTCTGATACCAATGTTAGCACGTGCAAAGAGAAGAAAGAATACAGAAGGCAAACTGCACTGTTGGAATGACACAGGCAGAGGTTTATTTATATGTGAAGAGGTGGTTGATCAGTTACAAACCGAACTACATAACTGTTTTTACATTCTATATAAAGTGTTATATTTTAACAACTTTGATGTTGTAAGTTGAGTTTTTCTTCTCTTCTTTAGACTTTAAAGTTGTGGCTGCAGGAAGTGCCTGGTTTGATTAATTTGGTACAGCAAGTTATTATGGTCGGTCTTACACACAATTGAAGTAAGGTTGCCATAGCTGAAAATCACAATGACCTTGACCTAAAATCACATTCATTCAATCTTCACCTTAATTTCCTCCTTACAAGATCCACAGTCTGAAAAAGTGGAGTTTTTCTCTCCAACTAGATTTCACATGATCCCACTATGCAAATGATATCATCTGCCGAATTGCGGGGGCTCTCACTCGAGGATAGCCTATCAGTGTTTGTAGGCCCCCCACCAATAGGGTTAGGGTTATTGTCTGCTGTGTTTCATGGGCTCTCAATCGAGAATATCCTGTCTGTATCAGTAGGCTCCCCATCAAGATAGTAAGCGTTTTACATACAAAAAAAGACTTGTTGACTGGCCATGACCTAAAGTAAAACACAAAATCACTAACCTTTTTCTTTAATTTTTTATCATACTTACAAATTCAGACAGACATAAATAAACATTCCTAACAGGATTGAAAAGGGGGAGTTAAGATCTCATATGTCAAACTGACCTCTGGCTTGACCATGACATAAAAGCACAACCTTGGCAATAACCTAAAACCATAGTGTTTACCCTTTACCAGACTATAGCCGATATGAAAAATGACAACTTACACAAGAGACTCGTTTGCTAAAAAAGAGACCTTACTTGGCGGAGTCAAAAAATCACAACCGTGGCTGTATATTTTTATGCTACAGCAATGATTTTATGCTAAATAATATTTTCATGTCTTATATTTAAATGTTCTTTTCTATACCAAAAGTTTCCCAATTTTTAACTGCAATTTCAGATTTTTAAACTTTTCGCCCTCCTCTAACTTTGCTAGCTATTGGTTACGCATGGGGAAAGGGGAAAAAACAAACCTATGTGATGCAGAAGCATCACTCCTTGCACATAAATAAGTCATGAAGGCATTCCTTTTGTTTGCTAGGTGTGTTAGTTAAGTCCTAGATGTTATTAGATGTCAATTAGGTATGTCATTTGGTGTTTGGCTTTCCCAAATTCAAATAGAGCATTTTCCCTCCATTTTCCAATATTTGAATTTTAAGCCATTTTCGGCTCGTTGTAATGTCCTACAACATTCTTGGAGCTTGTAATAATTGAAAAAGGATGGAGTGAGAAACAACTAAGTGTCTTAGGTCCTCTTAGGAACTAGAAGTCATAATTTGAATAAGAAAGCAAGAGTTAGAGTCCTTAAGCTAAGGAACTAGTGTTAAGGCTTTAGTGACTCACATGACCAATGGGTCTAAGACTTAAAATTCAGTTAGAACTTGGAGAAAAGACTATAAATTGCAAAAATGTAACTGTATTCATCATTCCTATCCAGATATGAATCAAGGCAATGCTTCAAGGAAGATATTGAAGGAGAAAAACTTAGTTTGTAATGTATTCTTGCAAGATTTCTGTATCCTTGATTGTATATGTGTGGTATTTTAATATCAGAATGGATTCTTGAACTCATTGTGATTACAATAGGAACTCAAGCTCAGTATTTGTGTGTTGGTACAGTGACCTTTAATGGATCAGGTGCATTTTAACTTTGTGATTATTGAGCATCTCTGCAGGATGCAAGAACATGATTCATAGATATATGGAAGCTTACTGAGGTGGAAACTTGAGCAAGGAAGAGGCTTTGGTGTTCAGGATATTGAGGGTGTGCCATTGGGAGTACAGGGTTTGACTTGATAACCTTGAATGAATTGGAAATGTGGGAAACAGAGAGGGAGTCTTATGACTGAGATTTCTCGTATGCTAGGGTTTTAGTTATACCCTGAATTGACTATGTATTTTGAAGAGCTGTATGAATACTTGTTAGATAATTGAAAACATGTGCATGGCATTGATAAAGGTGTTTGTAAAGGTTTGTAAGATGATTTAAGTAATCTGACTGTTGCATGCCCCTGCTCCAAATGTGTATCACCAAGAATTAGTGAAGAATCAAGAGAATATTGTGTTATCTGTGATTGAATGCATTGAATATCATCAATGTAGAGATTTAGCAGATGATGGTAAATGATACTACTCCAGGATAGCACTATATCACTCTGTTCTAGCAAGGAAATCATTTCTTGGGTGCAAAACTGAACACCTACAGGTCAGGAAAGGAAGGAAAGGTAAAGAAGACGGGCAATACAGTTGCTTTATACCCCTACTGGTAAGATCCACCTTTGAAACACTTTAATACCAACCTTTGTGCCAAATTTCAAGCTTAGGAATTGATCCTGTGAAAAATTATTGCTCAACTTGGTTCCTCGGGCACACACAGACCCTACAGGTAGGGTTTTATTAAGAATTGACTTAGAAGGCCTAAACATTGAGATTTAACCTGTAATTTGCAAGATAAGACTGAGATAAGGTCTATTAAAGGATTTTCAAAGAAATTTTGAATTTCCAGCAATGGCGACTAGTTTGGTATATTAAATTCCCCACAACAGCAATCAAACAAACATGTTTTCACCCTAAACTGACCTGTACATATTGGCAGCTTAATATACATATAAAATCTGACTTTCTGAGATAATATTAACCTGAAATTTATATCAGAAATCTGCAGATAATAGAGGTTTGAAACAGCACTATAAACCCTTCCAAAAATTACAGAAAATGCTTCATTTGATCCACAAAAATTAATGCAACATACAGCAATAAGTTTCAGACCTGAATGTCTTCAGAGCCCCTCCAAATGGCCAAAAGGTGGGTCGCTTCATTGGATCAAAATGGCATAGCCCAATTACAATCTTTATTCTTCACACCCTGATACAAGATCTATCAACTATTGACTGGAAAGATTGAAAATACTCATGCTAGCACAATAGAATTTCCTGTGTGGAAATCCCTCACATTCTCTAAGAGGATTTTCGTCCTCGAGAGGCAATATACTAAGGGTTTTGTCCTTAGAATATTTTATACAAAAGCACCAGGCTTAAGATCAAATTCAGAATTGATAAAATGATTATATGATGATCTGCCCAAGCTGCCCCTCCTTTTATAGGAAAAATATTACAAAATCACCTTTCCATCTTCCAATGACAAAAGAGTGCCAAAATACCCTAAAAGTATGCCCAAACCCAGTCGCACTTTTCTCCTTGGGCAAATAAACAATAATTAATGTTTTATTATTTTCCTAATGTCTATTTTGGCCCCCCATGCCAAGTCGCAGTTTTCTTGGGAAGAGTAATAATTTTTATCCTTTCTAAACTCTACTTTCCCTCTTTTGTCCAAGTCGCATTTTTGCCTAGGGATGACACAAAAATAGCATGGGTCTCTTTTCTACTCTCCCTAGAAAGGATACAACATAATATTAGACCCAATGCACCTATTTAGAGATTACAAATATATTATTAAGTCAAATAAATTAATACAAGTGCTTTATTGATATTTTTTGCACTTTGTAATAACTTATTGTGACTTAAGTCACCCTTATATTTTTCCTTTGGCCGTCGGGTTGACGAAATGGGCCAAAGGTCTTCGACTGGGAATAGGGGACATTACAGTCCTCCTTTCCCGAGATTGCTTGCCCCCAAGCAATCATAAACTGCAATTCTGCATTCTTATCAGTCCTGGATCCCAGATCAGCCGAAGCCTTTTTAATAGCTTCATATGCACTATACAAGGCTGGTCAAACACTGCAAAAAAAATCTTATGCAACTTACTTGTCATGAATGAAACTAGCCTCCTCATATGCTTCAAATGTGCCGCACTCTTCATTACTTCCTTGCTGGTCCATGCTGATATGCAGTGAAAAATCTTCGTAGATCTCCTCACGACATGTTTCCTTATCCCAAACCATCATAGACTTAGCTGCCATTTGATGGGGCAGCGTGTACTTGAGTGCTCTCTATGTGACTTGTTTCCCTTTGTGTTGGAAACTCAGCTCCATAGCTTCCACATCTTGAGTGACTCTTCCCAACGAATGAAGCCATTGCATGCCAAGCACAACATTGTTATCTTTCAAATCCATGACATAGAAATCATCACAAAGTGTATACTCACCAAATAAAATGCTGACTTGGTTGACCTTCTTCTTGCATGGGAGAGCGAGACCTCCTGCTATAGTCACATCAAAGCCTTCAAAGTTATCACATTGCAAACCCTTTTGGTCTACCAAATCTGCATCTAGGCAGTTATGTGTAGATCCACTCTCCAGAAGTGCCATGATCCTACACCCGAACATTGTGCCTTCAAACATGAATGGATTAAACTTGGGTGCTCCCGAAAGATAGGTGAGTCTACCCTCATTTGTAATGCCCGGTGCTGGCTACTCCCGTTCATCCTCGGACTCTTCATCCTCAACCTTTATGAGATGTATTTTACCTTTCCCAAGACACCTATGCCTCGGTTCCCACGGATCATTGCAATGAAAGCATAAATTTTTCCGGCGAAGCTCCTTCTTTGAAACAGTCTCCATCTTGGGTGTAAACTCAACCTTCGAAGAAGTGGGCTGCTCTTGTTGTTCTAATTTTTCCTCCTTGACGTTCTTCCTTTGGGGTTGCACTGGAGTAGTGTCTAAGTCCAAGGCTGTCCGAATAGCCTCATGCAAGTTGTAGGCTTAAGAGCCTTGACCAATCCCCTCAGCCTGTCATGAAGTCCTTCAATGAACAACATCACTACTCGCCTCTCAGGCATCTCTGGCACCATCACTGCTATACGCTGAAATTCGTTGATGTATGCATCAACGTGTCCATTCTGTCGAAGTTGTGCCAAGTCTCTATAGTAAAGCTCTGCATCCCTGCGATCAAATCTCGCAATCAGCTTCTCACTAAACTCCCTGTATGATTGCAGAAGATCATGTCTCTGTGTGATAAGCCCATGGTGCCAGCAATCATACGCTACTCCCTTAAGGTGCAACGTGGCAAATTGGATAGCCTCCTGCTCCTGCATAGGTTTGAGAGTGAGGTATGTGTCGAGCTTGTGAATCCATGCTTTGGCACTAATCTTTCCACTACCATCAAATGTGGAAAGGGTCACCTTGTTGGTGGCCTGCTTCAACTCCCTGTTCTGCTGTTCTCTAGGCCTTTGTACCTGTCTAGCTCTCAAGCTTTCCCTCCTTTGAACACAATATTGGTGGAGGGGAAAGGCATTCCGTACCTCTTGTGGTAGAGCTCTCCACTCATCATGCGCTACCATCACAGTATCTTGGAAGGCTATGTCTTCAAGTGGTTCCTCAACTAATGGCGGCTCCTCCCTCTGTAGGAATCTAGGCTGCATAGGTCGATCCGCAGCCCTTGTGGGTCTCCTTTCCTCTGTATATCTCTGATCACGTGGAGGGGAACCTCTCACGCTACCCACCTCTGTAGGTGCCCTGCTGTGCCTTCCGTGGCTGATGGCTATGGATGCAGATCTTTCCCTTCTATCATGCCGATTTCTCATCCTATCCATGGTCAGATTCTCCATCAGTTGTCTCATGGTTTGAATCATTTCCTGATGGGAATCAATCATACCACTGTAAAGAGCATCTGGGTCGGGTCGCTCTCGTCGTGGAGGAGTGCGTGAATCCTCCCTTCTGTCCATGATTCTGGAACCACTTTCAGTATTCAGTTCTGTTTGAATACGAGCTTGACTCCTTGTATAATATCTGTGTGGCCCAACTTCTCTAGGCTGCATAAAACAAAACCCTCCAGGTGGGAGGATTGACGCTCTGATACCACTGAAAGATCTCCAAATGGATCTCTTTTGTTTTCCAACAATTTAGATCAATGAAAAACACTCAAGGCTGATTTATGACTATTATGGCAATCATACTAATGCAGATCTGAATAAAATGCGACTAGGGTTTTGAATAGAATCTACTCAAATGTTAATACAATGCTAGCTTTTCTATATTAGCAGACCTAGAAATGATACCCAAACTGATTTGAAGTGTTGGCTAGATTTTCTGCATAGCATTAAACCTAGGCAGTCATGAGATAAATCTCCCTCATTTAACCGGTGAGGCTCCCGTGTCAGATTTGTCAATAAAAATGTGTTATTATCTATCAGGGGTTTTACTTTAACCACTTAGTTCATGAACCATAACTAAGAAGTTCTGCAGTAAGTGAGCAGCTGTTTAAGAAAGGAAGTATTTTATAGAAGAAGGAAGTAAAGGAAATACAGAGAAGAAATGGGGAAGATGTGCATCCCAATTAGTAGATAGCAGAGCTAATTGCATGCACATATAAGAAACTTAATAGATATGAACACACATAATTATAAAACAAAGGCAACTCTAGATCTAGATCTAAAATAACACAAAGTTTATCAAGAGATCTAAGATTCAAAGCAAGAAACACAGTACACCGTGACACAAAGTTCTCCGGAAACCTGCTCCTTTGTATTCCTTTGCTCCAAGTTGCACTCAGGAGTTCAGCACAAAGTCTAGAAGTCAGGATTGTTGCTTACAAATTCTGATTGATTATTAACCCGAAGGTTCTTCCTCTACTTATAGAATGTAGAGGGGCAATTACAAATTGGAAGCTTTAGTTGAACTGGCACATGTGGAAGTCGGAAAAGAAACAACTGGCAATCTCCCTCCTGGAATTCCTCTTTGCATGACATGTATGATTTGCAACTAAAAATAGAACCTTCTATTTTGCATGCCTGCCACCTATCTCCAAGTAGTTGATTTCTTCAAGTAATGGCTTTTAAACCAATCACTTAAGTTGTATAATTGAATTGATCGCTCAATTACTTTGTCGAAGGAAAGAAGAAGGAAGAGGAAAGCTGACTTTGTCGGAGGAAAGAAGAAGGAAGAGGAAAACTAACTTTGTCTTTTTCATGTCTGCATGCAGCTGATTCAAACTGCATCTGGAAACAAGCTGGAATTAGTTGGATCTTGAAGCCGCTGGATCTGGAAACAAGCTGGAATTGCAAGCAGTTGGAATTGGAAGCAAGCTGGAATTTTACCTTCGCATTGTCTTCTCTTTTATCCTTGAAGCTTTTGCAGTTCTTCTATTGTACATGCATCAGTGCAAGGTTGGCCGTAGATAACTCATCATCCTTATTTTTAATTGCATATGAGCAATTAAAAATTCTGGAAAGCACTCAGGGTGAATGAAAATTCAATGAAGGCTTCAACTGGAAGATGAGAGCACATGCACAAGGTCTTGGAAGGAATTTCCCACGCATTGTCTTCTTCATGGGCTGCATTTGAAACAAGAGGATGAAGCCTTTGTGCCAAAAGCTTTTGCAACTATGAGATCTAGATCTGGATTTGCATATGGATTTGCATCAGCATCTGCATCTGGATATGGATCTGCACCTGCATAACAAATTCTGGCAACTGGGCTATGGATGGAAAAGCTGCAGCTCGAATAATTCCACTGCTTTTAATCTGCACGCATGAGTGAAGTTTCTCCTGCATGCATGAGTGAAGTCTTTCCTGCTCTGGATCTGTCTATCAATTTAGCAAGAGGTTCCGAGCCTAGATCCGTGTTTCCAATATCTGCAAATTTAGAAGTGATGCATGACTCCGTCGTGCTTTCTTTTTCATCTTTCTTTGCCATAGCTTTGTCTATCCTTGTCTGAATGTCTTTTTCTTCTTATTTGACTGGAATTCTTCAATACTGGTGTAGATCTGGACAATTCTTCAGATTCAGAGGATATATGCAATGTATTGGACATTGATAAAAGCTCCTTTTCTTTGTAAAGCACCTATAATGAATTCCTGCAATTTATTCAGACCAAAAATGGCCACCGGAGCATGATATAGTGAATTTTAATTGTAAAAATCTGCACTTTTCAAGCCTGCTGCCCCAAGGTGGGTCGCACTTTTTTGCATAAGAGAATTCTATTTTTAAGAATTTCTGACAATGGGATTTTTACCCTGCAAGGCAGCCCCGGAAATCCCATGATCCACTTAAGTGATTTGACTTTGACAATGGGATTATTTACCCTGCAAAGCAGGCAATAAAATCCCGTGATTTCACTTAAGTCACTTTTCTTTTATTTCACCATGGAAATTTTTACCCTGCAAGGCAGGGAATAAATTCCCGCCTGCCTGCAGCCTCTAACTTTCCACTGCAACTTAAGTGAATTTTATATCACGGGAAAAAGTACCCTGCTAAGCAGGTTATAAAATTCCCACCTGCCTGTTGCTTCTATTTTTCCCACTGCAGCTTAAGTGAATTTTCTATCACGGGAAAAAGTACCCTGTAAGGCAGGCAATAAAATCCCACCTGCCTGCTGCTTCTATTTTTCCCACTGCAGCTTAAGTGAATTTTATAACACGGGAAAAAGTACTCTGCTAGTGCAGGTATAAAATCCCACCTGCCTGCTGCTTCTATTTTTCCCACTGCAGCTTAAGTGAATTTTATAACACGGGAAAAAGTACCCTGCCAGGCAGGTATAAAATCCCACCTGCCTGTTGCTTCTATTTTTCCCACTGCAGCTTAAGTGAATTTTATAACATGGGAAAAAGTACCTTGCTAGGCAGGTATAAAATTCCCATCATGCCTGCGGCTTCTATTTTAACCATCGCAGCTTAATCCTTGTTTTCCAAAAATGCGCCCATCCCCGCAGGGCTTTTCTGTGCACGACTTCGCTTTTTTCCCAGTGATCCAGACCTCGATGGCGACTTCCTCCGGGCATAATGTGCGTATATGTTTTCCAGCTAATCCAGGCCAAAAATCGGGCTTACCCGGTAAAGGAATTGTTCCAGAGAAATTTCACAGAAAACAAAACGGGACACCACAAAGACACGAAAAATTGCCAAAAGTTGCAAATAAAGCGCAAAACTTAAAATAAGTTAAAACCCTTCTGGCACATAGGAATAATAACATATTCGCTCATAATAGAGTTAAAACGGAGCGCAAATAGCCTCATACGGGGCTCAAAATAATTAATACAAATTATCCCGCAGACAAATCTCGACGACAGAATATAACAACTTTGGGCATCTGGGTATGTGGCGAAAAGGCTAATATGGCTCTTTGGGATTATCTTGACGCAATACAAGAACTTTCAGGCAATAAAAACACAAAACGACCCATTATTCAAAAGTACGAAAATTTTTCGGATAGGGTAGTCGCAGATTTCAGGGTGAAATCTGAGTGACACCATGAAGAGACTGTGCACCCATAAATGTAACTGCTGCAGAAGATTTCCAGCAATGGCAACTAGTTTGGTATATTACATTCCCACAACAGCAATCAAACAAACATGTTTCACCTAAACTGACCTGTGCATATTGGCAGCTTAATATACATATAAAATCTGGACTTTCTGAGATAAATATTGACTGGAATTATATCAGAAATCTGCAGATAATAGTGGTCTGAACAACACTATAACCTCTTCCAAAATTACAGAAAATGCTTCATTTGATCCACAAAATTTAATGCAACATACAACAATAAGTTTCAAACTGAAATGTCTTGTTTTTTATTGTAGCCCCTCCAAAATGGGCCCAAAGGTGGGTCGCTATGGATCCACTGGACATAGCCCAATTACACTCTTTCTTTTCACCCCCTATAAAAGATATATAAACTACTGATTGGAAAGGAATGAAAATACTTCATGCTAGAAATAGAATTTCCTGTGTGGAATCCACCTCAATTCTCTAAGGGGGTTTTGCCTCTAGAGGTAATCTATACCGGGTTTCGGTCCTTCGACTATTTTATCCACAACCAGCACCAGGCTTTAAAGATGCAACATTCAGAATTGAGGTAAAATGATTATTGCTGATCTTCCCAGCTGGCCCCTCTCCTTTTTATAGGAAAAATATTACAATCACCTTTCCATCTTCCAATGCAAAAGCGTTGCCAAAATACCATAAAAAGTTATAGACCAAATATCCTAGTCCGCCACCTTTTCTCCTTGGGCAAATAAACATTAAATGAATGTTTTATGATTTTCGAATGTCTATTTGGGCCCCATGCCACGTCGCAGTTTTTGGGAGAGTAAATCGTTTTATCCTTCTAAACATTCTTTCCCTCCTGTGTGTCCAAGTTGCCATTGTGCCTAGGTTTTATGACACAAAAATTAGCATGGGTCTCTTTTTTACTCTCCCTAGAAAAGGATCCAACATAATATTAGACCAATCACTATTTCGCGATTACAAATATATTGATTAAGTCAAATAAATAATACAAGTGATGTTATAATATGTTGGGCAGGCCTTGTAATAAATGTATTGCCGACGTAAGTCACCTTCTATTTTCCTTTGGCCGCGGGTGACGAAATGGGGTCCAAAGCGATCTTCCGAGTGGGGACAAAGGGGACATTCAAAAAATGACATGTGTCTTCATTTTTGTGCAAGAGAGTAGTTACCAAAAATGATTGACGGGGGTTACACCGTACATTAGTGAATACATAACTCATCGTGATTAAGAATAAATGATAAGCTATATTCTAATATCCCCACTTAAGGCTTACGTATAGAAAGAAAAAAAACAAAATATGACAAGAGCTTAAAATAAACAAACCAAATCGGGGGCACCATTCTTCAAAAGATTCTTTGAAAACAATTTAGAGTTCCACAAGTGCTTTTTTTTAGAACTTTATATAGGGTAGCTCCCGTGTTGAATTCTCGAGTTCCAGTTTTACACTCCCATTACAACTACTACCTTGCGACCCTCCCAAATTATGGACAGAGCCATGTTCCACCTACGCCCCCAACCATAAAAAAGGCTCTATCAAGTTTGTACTAATGACCCTCGCGTCACGGGGATATTCCAACTCCACAACTCGCGAATCGATGAGAAGCCAGCCATGTCGCGCTCATCCACACTCAATCCCTTGCATGTCTTCAAGTGTGGACTTCTTTCTCACGGTATTCTCATCAACAAAATTCTTAACACTGTCAAAATCTGGTGGGTCTTAACGCGGGCTATCTCAACTCATTGGGCTGCCTTTGGATTTCCTTGAAAACAATCATTGGCTCAAATGCTACAATTCCATGTTGTGTCCCTCGTTTCTTTTATTCATAAAATTCCTCTCCCCTTGTCTTTATCCGATTATTCTACGATTAAGTGCTTGGAGTAGAAGCACTTTCATGTGAAGATCACCTTAGTATCTCATGCAGTTGTTCTCTTTTCTTCATCTAAGAGAGCGGCAATCATATATTCTAGATGGATTGAGAGCATGTATTTATACTGAGAG
The DNA here is from genome assembly GCA_019776745.2 of Taxus chinensis. Classification (NCBI taxonomy): domain Eukaryota; kingdom Viridiplantae; phylum Streptophyta; class Pinopsida; order Cupressales; family Taxaceae; genus Taxus; species Taxus chinensis. Next base: position 848,488,163 of record CM034146.1, on the reverse strand, counting down.
ACAAATTGACATTGTTGTCTTAGAAGACACCTTGTTCTTTGACAAATTAGCTTGACCCCTCCTTGCCAATCTATTGCAGCTTGAATATGCTAGTTGTCTGGTAAGAGACCTGTCATATTGCTTATTGTAGCTAGAATATTGATCTATCATCCATCTGGTCTAAATTCCTGAAGCGTTAGAGCAAGTTTGCCATTGTATAACCGTTTCTCTTAAACATTCATTTCCAATCTCCTAGATCTCCTTGGATGATTTTTTCTAAGTCTACATGAGTTGTAACTTGAATCGAGAGAGCATAGACTAATAATAGATTGTCTTTATCATCTCTGCTTGCTGATTCGGGACATTTAAGGCAGTTGGTGGTTTTTCATCCCCTTCACTTTCCCCTCAGTTTTGTTCAACGTTACATTAGATTTTACGTTCCAGGTGTGAAAGGTTGAGCCCAAAAAAATGGTTTAATAGCATTTCCATTTCAAAAAAATAAAACACAATATAACACCTTTCAAATAACCCACTTACAAACATGAAATTTCGTGCTTGATTATAGACAGATAAGGAAGCAAATTTAAAAAAAATGCAACATAAGAAAATGACTTGTGGATGCCGAAAGTTTTAACCAAAATAAAATTCGAATATTGTCGCCAAGATGAAAATACTTACGGGTAGTGTTATTGCCCTACCATTTGGCGCTTGCAGGTTGGCTTGAATCGCTTCCTTATGCCAAAACATTGTCCCATAAATGCCTTCAAATGCCTTGATTGTGCAAGACGTGACCTTGAATGTCTCTAGGGTTTCTGAAGGAAAAGCGAGACTTTGATATTTGAGTTAATGAAACCCTGGAGTTGCCTTTCTAATATTATACTAGGAACCTTAGTTTAGATGCTTTCAGGAGAGCAGCTGGACTTCATATTTCGCCACCTTGTTAGTTAGTGTCCTAAGGATAGGCAAAGAGAAAATCGGCAGTTCCCAGGGTAATGAGTTATCACTCCATACTGGCGGACCCGGATTACCGCTAGCTGCCCCATCAATGTTTAATTTGATTAAATCGAATGTAGGAGGGTTCCATTATTTTAAGAGAAAAGGTAACCATCTGATTGGTAGCTTGCTTTATTGCAATGCGTGTTCCTAGATTCGTTTTTGTAGCGAGCGTTCCACCTCGCAGGGAAAAGGACGGAAGAAAGTTATTTTTTAGATTGTGTAGGATAGTTTTCCAATATTAATTTAGTAAAGTCCAGAGATACCACAAAAAACCCCACTGTCTCTGCTTTCTAAACTTGAAGAATGCGTCTGTTCTTTCCTTTCAAACTTACCAACAATAGAGAAACAACCAACCATAGTCTGTTGGCAAATTCGGGAGGATCTCTAACTGAATTTTCCACCACTATATTATCCATCTATCAAAGATATTGCCATGTTCCGAAAAGCCAATCTGCTAAGTGGGACCAACATGAGTGCCAAAGGGAAGGTCAGCGGACATTCAAGAAGCTATGAGTTCGGGGCTCTTCTACCTTTTTGATAAAGGGCACCAAAAGGTCAAACCATACCCTTTTCATAAATTATCACTTGTAAGAACTCTATGATAGATGAGAAGCCAAACAAAGAATCTCACTTTAGTCAAGAGCAGGTGTTGGAGTCCTAAAGATCTTTTTCCAAGGATGTGGATAAGGGCCACTAATAATCTATAGCCCTTAGCATTGAATACTTTCCATCTCGCTCAGGCCACATCCTAATGTATCAAAATGTCGAATCGTCCAAAGGATCCTCTTTTGCTAAGAGTTGGAGGCATTGCTTAATGTGCGGAGTTAAGTGAATCTGCCGAAAGAGGACGGAGATGGAGGAAATCATTCACTCCTGGTATGCAGGGCGAAATATAGTGCTTACCTTAGTTTTTCCTGGTCCATGAGGGATCTCCATCCATTACTAAGTGTGGAATGTTTGCTCCACAGAGGATTGCATCACATGAATCCGTCCAGAAGTTTGCCTTCGCGCTGTTACAATTTTCCAAGCAATTGTTGCTTGAGTAATTCTTGTCTCGAATGTTCTGAGAACTGTAAGAATGGGAGATTCCCATCCTGCTACGGTCACAAGTATCGGCCTATTTTTTTGGTCTGGTGTCTTAGTAACGTTGATTATATTTTGACTCTTTAGATTACGCAATCACCAGAATTGGGTCAGGTTTTGTGAAGTTCTCCAATATAATTTTGCGTGCCCAGGGTCTTGTTATTTGACGGTAGCTCCAAATCCCCTCTCCTCCCTCTTCTCTTGGCAGGACACAATGTGTCAATTGCCATTAGGATACCATTTTACGGCTGTCGGATGCATGACACAGGCATTTTTGACTATAGAATCTCAATGGTTGGTAGGACTGTGTCCGTTTTAGAAGAATATTCACTGAGAGAAAGCAAAATATACAGGAATAAGCTTATTTTGCAACACACAACTTTGATTACGGTTATTCTTCCCCCTGATGATAAAATTATTAGTCCAATTATTAAATTCTGTTTGGATCTTAGCAAGTAGTCAGCCCCAATCAGAGACGTCTTTTAGAGCACATGGAATACCTAAATACTTGTGTAACGGCAATGTGGCTTGTGAAATCCAAGTTGTCCGTTATGTCTTGTTCCAGAATGGCGAGCAATGGAAGAAAAAGAAATTAGTTTGACTATGTCTAGACTAGTCCCGACTTTGGCCTTAGACAAACGTTCAATTTTTTATGGATCTGAAGTCGCTTCATTCATGGTGCCGCCCCCATATATTGCGAATCATCAACATAACTGAAGTTGATGTATAGCGGGTCCACCTAATGTAGCAAGTTTATTACCTGGCAGCTTTTGCTCGGATTTTGTCTGACAAATAGTCTACCAAATGATTCTGAATATGACGAACGAGCACGGAGATAAAGGACTCTCCCTACCTTGATACCTCGCGATGAGAAGGAAAATGTTTTGTAGTGATTGCCATTAACAATTAAGAATACGAAATGAGTGAAATAACAAGTTTGTATCACTACACCCCATAGAGGACGAGCGAACCCAAAACAGAGAAGGATGGGGTAGAAAGGACAGGTCTCAGTCCCCTATCATAGATTTAGCTAACTCACGTCCTACAACACATGGCTGTCTTCTGCTGCACTTTTTCTTCTTCACACAAACACTGCTGGAAATAACTAGAACCAGTGAAGCACAATAGATGTCCTTTGTGGAAATCCTTCACATTCTCTCGAGGGTTTTCCAATCCTCTAGAGGTATAACTAAGGGTTTTTGTCCTTATTTTTTTAGGTCAAAAGCTCAAGGCTTGAGACACAAATCTGAATTTTGATATAATGAGTATGAGATGGCCTTCTCCTAGGTCGAACTCTCCTTTCTCAAGGAAAGTGATCCAAAACAAACCTCTATAATATCCAATCGCTCACATGATTTTCCCTATGCAAGCATTTAATATTTCCGTCCATATTTAAATGCTTTTTTTCCAACAACTTTTTCCTCCTAATGCAAGTCGGGCATTTTTGTAGGGGAAATACATTTGTCCATACTTTTACATTTTCTAAACATTTTTATTGCCCCTAAGGCAGTCACACTTCCCTAAATAATACAATTTATACTAAGTGCTTTTCATGTATTGGTCTTTTCTATATTATTTATATTAAGTCCATTAAATTATTGTAAGTGCTTTTTTATAATATTTCTTATTTTTTAAGCACTTTATAAGAAAGTAATAGAACTTAAGTCAACCTTATATTTTTCCTTTGGCCGTTGGGTTAACGAAATAGGGCAAAGGTCTTCAATTGAGAAGGGGGATATTACATTCTGTTTGAATTTGTCTCCGCTCCTTTTGCAATAGGTAGGAACTCACCTTGTCAGACGTGTGTTTGACTTTCAGCCATTAAATGGAGTGCCTCCACAAATGACTCATACGAAGAAGGTAATGTTGTTCAGAACTAGAGCCACCATATCATCGTCGTCCACCTTTTTGTTGATGGAAGATAAACAACTAGTCTCAGAGGTCTTTCATCTGAAGTAGGTGCTCAGACAACGATCCACCTTCTTGTAACTTTACGGAAAAGAACATATTCTTCAGGTGTAAAACTTGACTCTTTTCTGATGTCCGATATTTATCCCTCAGACTGGCCACAAACCTGCTAGCCGCAAGTAGCATTCCACACTTACGGTATATATCATCTGACACCGATAACTTGAGATGCAATAACGCTTCCTTATGATGTTTGTCATAATCCTCAAAGTTTGTCGTTGTTTCGACTTTCACTACCTGTGATTATTTTATTCACAATCACGAAACTCCGCAAGCGTTAAAATCTTATGGCTCGATACATTAAAATTAGTGCCCGTTAATTTTTGTCTCCGGCAAAGTCAAGTGTGAAACAATTGCCATTTTATATTCCAAAGTAATGGAAATAATAAAATAATATTTTGCCCACACATCAAACAATATTACTTATTCCAACAAATAATATTAACAATTAATTACTCCAGCAAATGGTATGAATACCTTTGTTGATGAAAGAAACAAATAATGCCCTCGAACCCTTAGAGAATATTCGACTTCTGCCCTCATGTTAGCATATGCCTTCACGACTTTGCCTCTGCTGAACGACTCTGCCTCTACCATGCCCTAACAACTGCTGGCTTTCCACGATTTCTTGAATGGAGCTTTGCACGACCTTAAATGGTGATTGCGTTTGCCCTCGTCGAACTGTGGATTTGCTGTGCCTTTGTGAAACATATTTGCGTATATCAAAAATATTATTAAACTGGAATGAATTAGAGCCCTCACGATTCTGTCCCACATACGTTGCTTAGGAACCCACGTATTTCTTTCTCCTGGCAACTCTGCCTTCGAACTGCCGTCCATGACTTTATGCACTCGACTGTGGATTTGTGACTGGTTACAGATACGAACCACAACTTTGCTATGCCCCTCGCGACTGTTAAAAGACTTGCACGATGTTTGTGCCCTTGCTTTTCTTTTTCGTCCTTGATTCTGCCCTTGTGAATAGGAACCCACGATTTCCGGCAGCAACAGTGAGCCGCGACTTCACATAGACATTATAGTCTTCTTTGCCCTCAAAAAATGCAAATATGCCAGATTTTGACTTTGTAACAGTTGTTCTTCCCTACACGACTATAAACATAAGTAGTTTGTGCCGTATCAAACTACGATTGGACTTACTCAAACCATTTGCACTCTACCGTACCCTTCTCGGGCTTCCTCGGCTTTCTCGGGCTGTGAACCTTTGACGCTCTGATACCAATGTTAGCATATGCAAAGAGAAGAAAGAATTCAGAGAAGGCAAACTGCACTGTTCAAATGTCACAGGCAGAGTGAATTTATTATGTGAAGAGGGTGGTTACAAATTGGTTGAATAGTTACCGACCCGAATAACTACATAACAGCTTTACATGCTATATAAAGCTCTCTATTTTAACATGTAGAGTGTATACATCAGCTTGCACTTTCAAAAAAACTAAACCGAATAAGTCCTCTGGTCAAGTAACTTAAGACATTGTAAGCAAACATGGGAAGTAAATTCCTAACCATGGATGAAGGTTGCGTTGTTATATTTGGTCTACAAAAGTTATAAATAAATTTTTAGCGACACATGGTACTCACCAAATGTTTTAAAACAATGTTATATAAGAATGTTAACTATCTCAATCAAAATAAATAAAAAGGTGGAAAACTACTAGCAAAATCAAGATCCTTAAAGACTAACCCTCATATCCAAGTAGTTTAAAACACCTGTTATGCTAGATCACATAGGAAACTGTGCTCTGTTACTCATTTTTGAGTTTTATGGCAGCTTTTTTTCTGTTTAAAAAGACAACATGAAAATTTTGGAGATTTGGTATACAGAACATTATCAGTGGTTTCACTCTATTGAGTTGATTGTCACCAGGATTCTATTGTTTGTGTGTTTGTTTGGTAGCTTGGATTGGACTAGTTTGTGATTAAAGTAGTATATGATGACTACATTTCTACGTTTTTCTTAAAAAACTGGTGACCTTTGAATACAGACATTTGACCGAGTATTTAACTTTACTAGACATTTCAATTACCTTGATAATGGGTGCTTTTGTCACCCTATTGCTCATTATTTATTTTCAAAAATTTCCCTTGATCTGCATGGTAGTCTGCCTTTAAATCTCTTGATTGTTGTACATATTTGTAACTTCCCTTTCTTTAATCATCTTCCATTTTTCTGTAGTGACTAATACAAGAAACTTACTAGTATGCTAACTAGGATGTATATATTTTTATTACATGTTTATGATTATCGGATAGAGAACTGTGTTTCTCTATTTTTAAACATTCCCACTCCCTACCGAGACCATAGGATACTCATATGACCAATTTGCAAATGATTATTGTCAATATCTATTCTCTATTAGATGAACAGGCTGCCATTTGGGGATTTATATTCTATGCACATTTTATTATCTAGCCTGTCCTTTAGTTGTATGCCTGATTTCTCGTGATAAGTATACAAGAATCCTATTATTTCTGTGGAAAAGATAGTCCTATGCTGTTATTTGAATGTCGATAAATGTAATCATTGTATAGAAAACAACCCTGTGTTTTTATCTTCCAGACATACTTAGATGGTAGCTTGCCTTTAACTTAGACTCCTTGTTGTAGTGTTGTATTCATTCTTGCAAATAATGTTTTACCTCTTCACACCCTAAATACTGCTATTTTTCAGTACAATGTGCGAGATATACTGTTCTTGGCATGCAGCTGTGTCTGAAAAATTCTGCATGTTAGTTGCTCTGATTTCCTCCTTCCTATTTTCCGTGCACTAATATATAGAATGTTTTTATTGATATACGTAAATGACGTGAAATACCTAATCTTATTTGACATTGGACAGACTGGTGTAAATCCTAATGTAAGGACAAACGAGGCAAGACACCCCTCCATGAGGTTCTCTCTCTCTCTCTCTCTCTCTCCTTGCTCTCCCATCCTCTCTGCTGTCAAATATGACAAAACAGTGGTTTGTTGTAAAGAATGATAACTGAGACAAAGTCAATAATAGTTGTGCAATATTTAGAATATTACTATGGTGTATGTGAACTTTGAAGTTGAAGAATAGTGTTGTTTATGATTTTGTGTTGAGGTATTTGTTTGCGACTGCTTTTGACTCGAATATAGTGTCGAAAAAATTTGGTTGGGACGATCTACGGATTTTGGCTTGTTACTTGTGAGAGGCTTGTGTGACAAGTCATTGTTGGCTAGCGTCACGGAAGAATTCTATGTTTATGTAGATCTTGGGGTATTAAATTTTTTATACCATTTCATTTGTCTCCTCAAGGATCTAAGGGGATGACTATAAGTTGAAAATCAACTACTTAGATTATTTCGTCTAGTAAGCTTTGCCTATGTAGGTACTCATTGCAAGGACCTTTACACCTTCAAGCATAAATGCCTAAGTTCACAGTACAACCATCAATCAATCATTCTAGTGTGATTGAGCCAATCATCAAGTGTTTAATTCATTCTTATCCTCATAGCATAAGTATTTCGGCTATTTTCAAACCATGATATCTGTGCGAAGTGTCTCCTCTACATGGCTGGAATATTTCCAGCCATTTCAACATGGAACAATGATACTACAAGAGATTTTAGGTCATTTTGAACTGTGTCATTTTTTCCTATATTGAAGTGCTGGAGGAATTCCTCAACACTATTTAGGAACAAAGAAAATTTTCGTCTTTTTTAGCATTTTGGGCATCTTGTGATTCACTTTGGTCTTTTTTTTCTTGATTTCATTGTTTTGTTTGTTTGGAAACTGTTAAAATTCGTAAATTCTTCATGATTTTAATTCGAAGGGATTTAATAGTCGATCTCTAATGAATCAAAGAAATTTTGAAGTGCCCATCTAGGGCCTTATTGTGTAATCAATTTGGTAGGAACAAGATCACAACCAAGTGGTTGTAGCAATGCATATATGGTGAAGAGGAAACACCATAATATACAATGAACTCAAGGACTTTGAAATTTATGTGTTTTTTTGGATAACTAAAATGTATTTATGTTAATTTAAACTTAAATGTTACAACTGATAGAAGATGTGAGTAGAGAAAGAATGAACTAAAAAACTGAAAGATCCCCAAATGGATCTCTTTGTTTTCCAACAATTTAGATCAATGAAAAACACTCAAGGCCGATTTATGACTATTATGGCAATCATACTAATGCAGATCTGAATAAAATGCGACTAGGGTTTTGAATAGAATCTACTCAAATGTCAATACAATGCTAGCTTTTCTATATTAGCAGACCCAGAAATGATACCCAAACTGATTTGAAGACTGTGCAACAATAAATATAACTGCTGCAGAAGATTTCCAGCAATGGCGACTAGTTTGGTATATTAAATTCCCCACAACAGCAATCAAACAAACATGTTTTCACCCTAAACTGACCTGTACATATTGGCAGCTTAATATACATATAAAATCTGACTTTCTGAGATAATATTAACCTGAAATTTATATCAGAAATCTGCAGATAATAGAGGTTTGAAACAGCACTATAAACCCTTCCAAAAATTACAGAAAATGCTTCATTTGATCCACAAAAATTAATGCAACATACAGCAATAAGTTTCAGACCTGAAATGTCTTCAGAGCCCCTCCAAATGGCCAAAAGGTGGGTCGCTTCATTGGATCAAAATGGCATAGCCCAATTACAATCTTTATTCTTCACACCCTGATACAAGATCTATCAACTATTGACTGGAAAGATTGAAAATACTCATGCTAGCACAATAGAATTTCCTGTGTGGAAATCCCTCACATTCTCTAAGAGGATTTTCGTCCTCGAGAGGCAATATACTAAGGGTTTTGTCCTTAGAATATTTTATACAAAAGCACCAGGCTTAAGATCAAATTCAGAATTGATAAAATGATTATATGATGATCTGCCCAAGCTGCCCCTCCTTTTTATAGGAAAAATATTACAAAATCACCTTTCCATCTTCCAATGACAAAAGAGTGCCAAAATACCCTAAAAGTATGCCCAAACCCAGTCGCACTTTTCTCCTGGGCAAATAAACAATAATTAATGTTTTATTATTTTCCTAATGTCTATTTTGGCCCCCCATGCCAAGTCGCAGTTTTCTTGGGAAGAGTAATAATTTTTATCCTTTCTAAACTCTACTTTCCCTCTTTTGTCCAAGTCGCATTTTTGCCTAGGGATGACACAAAAATAGCATGGGTCTCTTTTCTACTCTCCCTAGAAAGGATACAACATAATATTAGACCCAATGCACCTATTTAGAGATTACAAATATATTATTAAGTCAAATAAATTAATACAAGTGCTTTATTGATATTTTTTGCACTTTGTAATAACTTATTGTGACTTAAGTCACCCTTATATTTTTCCTTTGGCCGTCGGGTTGACGAAATGGGCCAAAGGTCTTCGACTGGGAATAGGGGACATTACAGTCCTCCTTTCCCGAGATTGCTTGCCCCCAAGCAATCATAAACTGCAATTCTGCATTCTTATCAGTCCTGGATCCCAGATCAGCCGAAGCCTTTTTAATAGCTTCATATGCACTATACAAGGCTGGTCAAACACTGCAAAAAAATCTTATGCAACTTACTTGTCATGAATGAAACTAGCCTCCTCATATGCTTCAAATGTGCCGCACTCTTCATTACTTCCTTGCTGGTCCATGCTGATATGCAGTGAAAAATCTTCGTAGATCTCCTCACGACATGTTTCCTTATCCCAAACCATCATAGACTTAGCTGCCATTTGATGGGGCAGCGTGTACTTGAGTGCTCTCTATGTGACTTGTTTCCCTTTGTGTTGGAAACTCAGCTCCATAGCTTCCACATCTTGAGTGACTCTTCCCAACGAATGAAGCCATTGCATGCCAAGCACAACATTGTTATCTTTCAAATCCATGACATAGAAATCATCACAAAGTGTATACTCACCAAATAAAATGCTGACTTGGTTGACCTTCTTCTTGCATGGGAGAGCGAGACCTCCTGCTATAGTCACATCAAAGCCTTCAAAGTTATCACATTGCAAACCCTTTTGGTCTACCAAATCTGCATCTAGGCAGTTATGTGTAGATCCACTCTCCAGAAGTGCCATGATCCTACACCCGAACATTGTGCCTTCAAACATGAATGGATTAAACTTGGGTGCTCCCGAAAGATAGGTGAGTCTACCCTCATTTGTAATGCCCGGTGCTGGCTACTCCCGTTCATCCTCGGACTCTTCATCCTCAACCTTTATGAGATGTATTTTACCTTTCCCAAGACACCTATGCCTCGGTTCCCACGGATCATTGCAATGAAAGCATAAATTTTTCCGGCGAAGCTCCTTCTTTGAAACAGTCTCCATCTTGGGTTGTAAACTCAACCTTCGAAGAAGTGGGCTGCTCTTGTTGTTCTAATTTTTCCTCCTTGACGTTCTTCCTTTGGGGTTGCACTGGAGTAGTGTCTAAGTCCAAGGCTGTCCGAATAGCCTCATGCAAAGTTGTAGGCTTAAGAGCCTTGACCAATCCCCTCAGCCTGTCATGAAGTCCTTCAATGAACAACATCACTACTCGCCTCTCAGGCATCTCTGGCACCATCACTGCTATACGCTGAAATTCGTTGATGTATGCATCAACGTGTCCATTCTGTCGAAGTTGTGCCAAGTCTCTATAGTAAAGCTCTGCATCCCTGCGATCAAATCTCGCAATCAGCTTCTCACTAAACTCCCTGTATGATTGCAGAAGATCATGTCTCTGTGTGATAAGCCCATGGTGCCAGCAATCATACGCTACTCCCTTAAGGTGCAACGTGGCAAATTGGATAGCCTCCTGCTCCTGCATAGGTTTGAGAGTGAGGTATGTGTCGAGCTTGTGAATCCATGCTTTGGCACTAATCTTTCCACTACCATCAAATGTGGAAAGGGTCACCTTGTTGGTGGCCTGCTTCAACTCCCTGTTCTGCTGTTCTCTAGGCCTTTGTACCTGTCTAGCTCTCAAGCTTTCCCTCCTTTGAACACAATATTGGTGGAGGGGAAAGGCATTCCGTACCTCTTGTGGTAGAGCTCTCCACTCATCATGCGCTACCATCACAGTATCTTGGAAGGCTATGTCTTCAAGTGGTTCCTCAACTAATGGCGGCTCCTCCCTCTGTAGGAATCTAGGCTGCATAGGTCGATCCGCAGCCCTTGTGGGTCTCCTTTCCTCTGTATATCTCTGATCACGTGGAGGGGAACCTCTCACGCTACCCACCTCTGTAGGTGCCCTGCTGTGCCTTCCGTGGCTGATGGCTATGGATGCAGATCTTTCCCTTCTATCATGCCGATTTCTCATCCTATCCATGGTCAGATTCTCCATCAGTTGTCTCATGGTTTGAATCATTTCCTGATGGGAATCAATCATACCACTGTAAAGAGCATCTGGGTCGGGTCGCTCTCGTCGTGGAGGAGTGCGTGAATCCTCCCTTCTGTCCATGATTCTGGAACCACTTTCAGTATTCAGTTCTGTTTGAATACGAGCTTGACTCCTTGTATAATATCTGTGTGGCCCAACTTCTCTAGGCTGCATAAAACAAAACCCTCCAGGTGGGAGGATTGACGCTCTGATACCACTGAAAGATCTCCAAATGGATCTCTTTTGTTTTCCAACAATTTAGATCAATGAAAAACACTCAAGGCTGATTTATGACTATTATGGCAATCATACTAATGCAGATCTGAATAAAATGCGACTAGGGTTTTGAATAGAATCTACTCAAATGTTAATACAATGCTAGCTTTTCTATATTAGCAGACCTAGAAATGATACCCAAACTGATTTGAAGTGTTGGCTAGATTTTCTGCATAGCATTAAACCTAGGCAGTCATGAGATAAATCTCCCTCATTTAACCGGTGAGGCTCCCGTGTCAGATTTGTCAATAAAAATGTGTTATTATCTATCAGGGGTTTTACTTTAACCACTTAGTTCATGAACCATAACTAAGAAGTTCTGCAGTAAGTGAGCAGCTGTTTAAGAAAGGAAGTATTTTATAGAAGAAGGAAGTAAAGGAAATACAGAGAAGAAATGGGGAAGATGTGCATCCCAATTAGTAGATAGCAGAGCTAATTGCATGCACATATAAGAAACTTAATAGATATGAACACACATAATTATAAAACAAAGGCAACTCTAGATCTAGATCTAAAATAACACAAAGTTTATCAAGAGATCTAAGATTCAAAGCAAGAAACACAGTACACCGTGACACAAAGTTCTCCGGAAACCTGCTCCTTTGTATTCCTTTGCTCCAAGTTGCACTCAGGAGTTCAGCACAAAGTCTAGAAGTCAGGATTGTTGCTTACAAATTCTGATTGATTATTAACCCGAAGGTTCTTCCTCTACTTATAGAATGTAGAGGGGCAATTACAAATTGGAAGCTTTAGTTGAACTGGCACATGTGGAAGTCGGAAAAGAAACAACTGGCAATCTCCCTCCTGGAATTCCTCTTTGCATGACATGTATGATTTGCAACTAAAAATAGAACCTTCTATTTTGCATGCCTGCCACCTATCTCCAAGTAGTTGATTTCTTCAAGTAATGGCTTTTAAACCAATCACTTAAGTTGTATAATTGAATTGATCGCTCAATTACTTTGTCGAAGGAAAGAAGAAGGAAGAGGAAAGCTGACTTTGTCGGAGGAAAGAAGAAGGAAGAGGAAAACTAACTTTGTCTTTTTTCATGTCTGCATGCAGCTGATTCAAACTGCATCTGGAAACAAGCTGGAATTAGTTGGATCTTGAAGCCGCTGGATCTGGAAACAAGCTGGAATTGCAAGCAGTTGGAATTGGAAGCAAGCTGGAATTTTACCTTCGCATTGTCTTCTCTTTTATCCTTGAAGCTTTTGCAGTTCTTCTATTGTACATGCATCAGTGCAAGGTTGGCCGTAGATAACTCATCATCCTTATTTTTAATTGCATATGAGCAATTAAAAATTCTGGAAAGCACTCAGGGTGAATGAAAATTCAATGAAGGCTTCAACTGGAAGATGAGAGCACATGCACAAGGTCTTGGAAGGAATTTCCCACGCATTGTCTTCTTCATGGGCTGCATTTGAAACAAGAGGATGAAGCCTTTGTGCCAAAAGCTTTTGCAACTATGAGATCTAGATCTGGATTTGCATATGGATTTGCATCAGCATCTGCATCTGGATATGGATCTGCACCTGCATAACAAATTCTGGCAACTGGGCTATGGATGGAAAAGCTGCAGCTCGAATAATTCCACTGCTTTTAATCTGCACGCATGAGTGAAGTTTCTCCTGCATGCATGAGTGAAGTCTTTCCTGCTCTGGATCTGTCTATCAATTTAGCAAGAGGTTCCGAGCCTAGATCCGTGTTTCCAATATCTGCAAATTTAGAAGTGATGCATGACTCCGTCGTGCTTTCTTTTTCATCTTTCTTTGCCATAGCTTTGTCTATCCTTGTCTGAATGTCTTTTTCTTCTTATTTGACTGGAATTCTTCAATACTGGTGTAGATCTGGACAATTCTTCAGATTCAGAGGATATATGCAATGTATTGGACATTGATAAAAGCTCCTTTTTCTTTGTAAAGCACCTATAATGAATTCCTGCAATTTATTCAGACAAAAATGGCCACCGGAGCATGAATAGTGAATTTTAATTGTAAAAATCTGCACTTTTCAAGCCTGCTGCCCCAAGGTGGGTCGCACTTTTTTGCATAAGAGAATTCTATTTTTAAGAATTTCTGACAATGGGATTTTTTACCCTGCAAGGCAGCCCCGGAAATCCCATGATCCACTTAAGTGATTTGACTTTGACAATGGGATTATTTACCCTGCAAAGCAGGCAATAAAATCCCGTGATTTCACTTAAGTCACTTTTCTTTTATTTCACCATGGAAATTTTTACCCTGCAAGGCAGGGAATAAATTCCCGCCTGCCTGCAGCCTCTAACTTTCCCACTGCAACTTAAGTGAATTTTATATCACGGGAAAAAGTACCCTGCTAAGCAGTTATAAAATTCCCACCTGCCTGTTGCTTCTATTTTTCCCACTGCAGCTTAAGTGAATTTTCTATCACGGGAAAAAGTACCCTGTAAGGCAGGCAATAAAATCCCACCTGCCTGCTGCTTCTATTTTTCCCACTGCAGCTTAAGTGAATTTTATAACACGGGAAAAAGTACTCTGCTAGGCAGGTATAAAATCCCACCTGCCTGCTGCTTCTATTTTTCCCACTGCAGCTTAAGTGAATTTTATAACACGGGAAAAAGTACCCTGCCAGGCAGGTATAAAATCCCACCTGCCTGTTGCTTCTATTTTTCCCACTGCAGCTTAAGTGAATTTTATAACATGGGAAAAAGTACCTTGCTAGGCAGGTATAAAATTCCCATCATGCCTGCGGCTTCTATTTTAACCATCGCAGCTTAAATCCTTTGTTTTCCAAAAATGCGCCCATCCCCGCAGGGCTTTTCTGTGCACGACTTCGCTTTTTCCCAGTGATCCAGACCTCCGATGGCGACTTCCTCCGGGCATAATGTGCGTATATGTTTTCCAGCTAATCCAGGCCAAAAATCGGGCTTACCCGGTAAAGGAATTGTTCCAGAGAAATTTCACAGAAAACAAAACGGGACACCACAAAGACACGAAAAATTGCCAAAAGTTGCAAATAAAGCGCAAAACTTAAAATAAGTTAAAACCCTTCTGGCACATAGGAATAATAACATATTCGCTCATAATAGAGTTAAAACGGAGCGCAAATAGCCTCATACGGGGCTCAAAATAATTAAATACAAATTTCCCGCAGACAAATCTCGACGACAGAATATAACAACTTTGGGCATCTGGGTATGTGGCGAAAAAGGCTAATATGGCTCTTTGGGATTATCTTGACGCAATACAAGAACTTTCAGGCAATAAAAACACAAAACGACCCATTATTTCAAAAGTACGAAAATTTTTCGGATAGGGTAGTCGCAGATTTCAGGGTGAAATCTGAGTGACACCATGAAGACTGTGCAACAATAAATGTAACTGCTGCAGAAGATTTCCAGCAATGGCAACTAGTTTGGTATATTAAATTCCCCACAACAGCAATCAAACAAACATGTTTTCACCCTAAACTGACCTGTGCATATTGGCAGCTTAATATACATATAAAATCTGACTTTCTGAGATAATATTGACCTGGAATTTATATCAGAAATCTGCAGATAATAGTGGTCTGAAACAACACTATAAACCCTTCCAAAAATTACAGAAAATGCTTCATTTGATCCACAAAATTTAATGCAACATACAACAATAAGTTTCAAACCTGAAATGTCTTTAGAGCCCCTCCAAATGGCCAAAAGGTGGGTCGCTTCATTGGATCAAAATGGCATAGCCCAATTACAATCTTTATTCTTCACACCCTGATACAAGATCTATCAACTACTGATTGGAAAGACTGAAAATACTCATGCTAGCACAATAGAATTTCCTGTGTGGAAATCCCTCACATTCTCTAAGAGGGTTTTTGTCCTCTAGAGGTAATATACTAAGGGTTTCGTCCTTAGAATATTTTATACAAAAGCACCAGGCTTAAGATCAAATTCAGAATTGATAAAATGATTATATGATGATCTGCCCAAGCTGCCCCTCTCCTTTTTATAGGAAAAATATTACAAAATCACCTTTCCATCTTCCAATGACAAAAGAGTGCCAAAATACCCTAAAAGTATGCCCAAACCCAGCCGCACTTTTCTCCTTGGGCAAATAAACATTAAATAATGTTTTATTATTTTCCTAATGTCTATTTTGGCCCCCCATGCCAAGTCGCAGTTTTCTTGGGAAGAGTAATAGTTTTTATCCTTTCTAAACTCTACTTTCCCTCCTTTGTCCAAGTTGCATTTTGCCTAGGGATGACACAAAAATAGCATGGGTCTCTTTTCTACTCTCCCTAGAAAGGATACAACATAATATTAGACCCAATGCACCTATTTAGAGATTACAAATATATTATTAAGTCAAATAAATTAATACAAGTGCTTTATTAATATTTTTTGCACTTTGTAATAACTTATTGCGACTTAAGTCACCCTTATATTTTTCCTTTGGCCGTCGGGTTGACGAAATGGGCCAAAGGTCTTCGATTGGGAAAAGGGGACATTACAAAAACTGAAATGTGTCTGTCATTTTATTGTGCAAGAGATAGTTACAAAATGATTGAAGTGGTTACAACCGTACATTAGTTAATACATAACTCATAGTGACTTAATAATAAATGATAAGCCTTATATTCTAATATCCCCACTTAAGGCTTACAGTATAGAAAGAAAAAAACAAAAATATTGACAAAAGATTAAAATAACAAAACCAAATAGGGGCACACATTCTTCAAAAGATTTTCTTTGAAAACAATTCTAGAGTTCCATCAAGCTGCTTCAGAACCTTTATATAGGTGTAGCTCCCGTGTTGAATTCTCGAGTTCCCAGATTTCACCTCCCAAAACTACTAAATTGCGAACCTCCCAAATTATTGGACAAGCATCCATGTTCACCTACTTCCACAATGCTCTATCAAGTTGTCTCATGACCCTCGTAAGGGTATAATTCCCAACATCCACAAACTCGCGAACTCGCTGAGCAGCCATCCATGTCGAGCTTCATCCACACTAAATCCCTTCATGTCTTCAAAGTGTGGGACTTCTTTATAATAGGTATTCTTCATCAACAAATTCTTCACCACTTTCAACATCTGGTGGGTCTTCAACGCTGGCTATCTCAACTTCATTTGGCATGCCTTTGAGATTTCCCTTGAAACAATCATTGGCTCAAATGCTACAATTCCATGTTGTGTAACCTCGTTTCTTTTAGTAATAACATTCAATCTCCCCTTTGTCTTTATCCGATCTTCTACGATAATTTCTTGAGTAGAATGCACTTTCATGTTGAAGATCACCTTCAGTATCTCCTGCAGTTGTTCTCTTTTCTTCATCTAAGAGAGCTGAAATCATATCTTCTAGAGATTGAGAATGTATTTAACTGAGAGAAAAAATGACATTGTTGTATTTAGAAGACAAATTGTTTAACAAATTAGCTTTGACATCCTTGCCATCTATTGCAGCCTTGACATCTGCTAGTTGTCTGGTAAGAGACCTCATATTGCTTATGTAGCTAGACATATTGACTCTATCATCCATCTTGAGTCTAAATCACTGAAGCTTTAGAGAAAGCTTTGCATTAACCACTTTTTCTCTAAACAATATATTCAAACTCTCCTAGATCTCCTTGGATGATTTTTCTAGGTCTACATGATGTAACTTGGAATCGAAGAGAGCAAGACTAATAATAGATTTGTCTTTATCATCTCTGCTTTGCTGATTCGGAAATTTAATGGCATTTGTTGGTGGTTTCTCATTCCCATTCACTATTCCCCACTAAGTTTTGTTCAACGGTTACATCTATATTTTTACTTTCCAGGTGTGAAAGTTGAGACCAAAATAATTGTTTAATAGCATTTCCATTTTTCAAAAAAATAAAACAAAAAATAACACCTTTCAAATAACCCAATTTACAACATGAAATTTGTTTATTTATAGACAGATAAGGAAGCCAATTTAAAAAAAAATGCAAACATAAGAAAATGACTGTGGATGCCTGAAAAGTTTTCACCAAAATAAAATTGAATATTGTCGCCAAGATGAAATACTAGAGGGTAGTGTCATGCCCTAACATTTGGATCTTGCATGTTTGTGCTTGAATCCGCTCCTTATTTGACACAAATTGTACCATAAATGACTTCAAATGCCCTTGATTTTGTGCAAGACTGTGACCTTGAACATGTCTTAGTGTTTCTGATAGGAAAAGCGAGCCTTTGATATTTGAAGGTTAATGATAACCCTGGAGTCTGATTCTACTATTATACTAGGACATCCTAGTTTAGATGCTTTCAGGAGAGCACGCTGGACTTCCATATTTCAGCCACATTGTTAGTTTAGTGTCCTAATTGATATGCAAAGAAGAAAATAGGAGTTCCCAAGGAGTCATGAGTTATCCCTCCCATACTGGCTGGACCCGGATTACCTCTAGCTGCCCCATCAATGTTTAATTTGATAACTCCGAATGTAGGAGGCTTCCATATTTTAAGAGCAAAAGGTACCATCTGTTTGGTAGCTTGCTTTATTTGCAATTGCGTGTTTCCTAGATTTAGTTTTTGTAAGAGAGCTTTCCACCTCTCAGGGAAAGGAGACGGAAGTTTTAGATTGTGTATGATAGTTTCTCCAATATTACTTCTAGTCAAGTCCATGATATACCACCTGTCTCTGCTTTCTAACTTGAAGATGCGTCTGTTTCTTTCCTTTCAAACATTCCACAACAATAGAGAAACAACCAACCATATTCCTTTGGCAAATTCTTGAGTATCTCTAACTGAATTTTTCCACCCTCTAATATTATCCACTATATTCACAAGCTATTGCCATGTTACCGAAAGACAATCTGCTAGTGTACCCCATAGTGCCAAAGTGAAGGGACATTGAAAGAAGATATGAGTTAGGGTCTCTTCTACATTTTTGCATAAAGGGCACCAAAAAGGTCCAACCATACCCCTTTTCATCAAATTATCACTTGTAAGAACTCTATGATAGATGAGAAGCCAAACAAAGAATCTCACTTTAGGCCACAGAGCAGGTTGTTGGAGGTCCATAAAGATATTTTTCCAAGGATGTGGATAAGGGCCCACTAATAATCTATAGCCCTTAGCCATTGAATACTTTCCATCTCGCTCAGTTCCCCATCCTAATGTATCAAATGTCGAATTCGTACAAAGGATCCTATTTTGCTAAAGAGTTTGGAGGAATTGTACTTGTGCGTGAGTTAAGTTAATCTGCGACAGAGATGGAGGAATCCATTCACTCCCTGGGTATGCAGGCTGAATATAGTGCCTTACCTTAGTTTTTCCTTGTCCATGGAGGATCTCCATAATATTACTAAGTTGTGGATATTGTTTGATCAAAAGAGGATGGCCATCCCATGAATCCGTCCAGAAGTTTGCCTTCTCGCTGTTACCAATTTTCCCAAGCAATTGTTGCTTGATAATTCCTTCTCCAATTCTGAGAACTGTAAGAATGGGAGATCCACCGGAAGGTAACAAGTATCGGACTATGTCATGGTGTCTTATTCCATGTGTATATTTTGCTCTTATATTAATACTCCATAATTGGTCCGGATTTTGCTGAAGTCTCCAATATAATTTTGCTGCCAGGGTCTTGTTATTCTGAACGGTAGCTCCAAATCCCAATCCTCCCTCTTTCTTTGGCAGACACAATGTTGTCCATTGCATGAGATACCATTTCCGAGCCTGTCGGATGCCTGACCACAGGAATTTTTGACTAATAGAATCTAAATGGTGTAGGACTGTTGCTAGAATATTCAAGAGAGAAGCAAAATATACAGGAATAGCTTGCAACACAACTTTGATTAAGGTTATTCTTCCCCCTGATGATAACCATCTATTAGTCCAATTATTAAATTTCTGTTGGATCTTAGCAAGTAGTCAGCCCCAATCAGAGATTCTTTTAGAGCCCAATGGAATACCTAAATATTTTAAAGGCAATGTGGTCTTTTGAAATCCAAGTTTTGTCAGTATGTCTTGTTCCAGCCTTGGCGAGCAATGGAAGAAAATTAGTTTTGACTTATGTCTATTAATATCCCGACTATTGGCCTTAGAAAAAAGTTCCAAATTTTTATGGATCTGAGTAGCTTCCTTCATAGGTGCAGCCCCCATTATATGCGAATCATCAACAAACTGTAAGTGAGATAGTGGGTCCACCTATGTCGCCAATTTTATACCTTGCAGCTTTTGCTGGATTCTTGTCCTGACAAATAGTCTACCAAATGATTCTGCAACTATGACGAACGAGAACGGAGATAAAGGATCTCCCTACCTGATACCTCGCGATGCAGAAAATTGTTTTGTAGGATTGCCATTAACAATAATTGAATAAGAAATTGATGAAATACAAGTTTGTATCCACTACACCCATAGAGGAGAGAACCCAAAACAGAGAAGGATGTCAGAAAGAAAGGTCCAGCTTACCCTATCATAGACTTTAGATAAATCAAGTCCTACAAACATGGCTGTCTTCTTCTGAATGTTTATAGAGTGAAGAGATTCTTGAGCCAACACAATGTCATCATAGATTTGTCTATGGGGAACAAATCCACCTTGCTTAGGAGATATTACTTTGTCAATTATGGTTTTCAATCGCTGAGCTATTACTTTAGTGATTATTTTGTACAACACATTACATAGAGCGATGAGACGATATTCTGTAATAGTGGAAGCCTCCTGTTTCTTAGGGATTAAAGCAATATAGGTGTAGTTGATGGCCCTAAGAATTGTCTTTTCTTGTCTGCATTCTTCCAGTACATCAAGCAAATATTTTTTAATAATATCCTAGAACTCCTGATAAAATTCAATCGGAAATCCATCAGGTCTTGGAGTTTTCCCTTTTTTCATGGCCCACACAACAATTTGAAGCTCCTTTTCAGACACCAGTTGCAGAAGTGACATATTGTCTGCCTCACTAACCAAAGAAGGAATACTGTTAAACAATTGTTGTTGTGTGTTCCTGTCTAGATTAATAGCCCTAAACAACTCTGAAAAGTAGTGTGTGGCAACGTGTTGAATTTCTTCATGTGTATTTGTCCGGGTTCTATCCTCTTTGTCTAGGTAAGCAATATGATTGTTGGAGCGGTGAGCTAGAAGGGATTTATGAAAAAAGGAGGTATTTTTATCTCTCTTTCAGCCACTTAATTCTGGCTTTCTATTTCCAGAATATTTCCTCCCTTAATTCCCATTCGGTTAATGTCTACTTAAGTAGGATTTTCTTGTTTTGCAGTTCCTTTGAGTACCCTTGTAGCCTTATTTGTTGAGACACCTCCTGTAAGGCTTCCAAGACTTCTTGTTTTTTTGCATGAACATTTCCAAAATTTGAAATATTCCATTTCTTGAGTTGATTCATGAGGTACTGCAGTTTTTTGACGAAGCAGAACATTTTAGTACCATGGTGAGGCTGATCTTCCCTCCACCATTTCTCAATTAAAGAAGGAAGATGTTCATCTCGTAGCCACATCAATTGGAATCTGAAAGGGGCTCTGAACGAGAGTGATTTTCCCAATTCCAATAACACCGGCCAGTGATTAGAGCCAGAGTTGTCAATAACATTAGCTATGGGAATGATGTTACTGTCTCCTTGCATATGATGATATGTTTGACGAAAAGGATTTGAACTCTTTGCATTGCAACCCAGTCGGACTTGAGTAAAGAGGGTCCCCAAACCTTCAAGCCATAAAGAACTGTGGGCCTGACAAGAGAATCTGAGAAGGATAACTTGGACGGGATGACCTGGAAGTGATGGCGGAAGCATCGTCTCTCCAAGATCGCTAAAGAGCCATAGACCGTATTAACCCGAGGCTGGCGAGCCGGTCGTAGACTGAAGCGAGGTCCAGAAAAGAGTAGTCCTAGGTAAGTGTAAGAGCTGGTGATCTCAAGCTCTTCCCCCTTGTAGAAGAAATGAAACTCAGACGTTTTCAGAGCATTGAAGATCATAATTTTGGTCTTACTTAGGTTGACTGTCAGTTGCTTGCGGTCACAAAAGAGGGCTAAACCATCGAACTGTCTCTGTAAACCTTCTGCCAAGGAGGCAAGAAAGACCACATCATTCGCAAAAAGAAGAATATAGATCAGAACCTGGTGGAGAAGACAACCGTCCCCCTCTTGGATATGATCCCTGAGAAATTCCTGCAGCTCGTCCATATAGATATTGAACAATGTAGGAGACAAAGGGCAACCCTGCTTGACCCCGATGGTACTCCTAATGAAGTCAAAGAACCCAGTGGTTGTACGAAGATGGCCCAGAACCTCCTCATATAGACGCATGATGACAACTAAAAGAGTCTCAAAAATGCCAATCTCTTTGAGCCTCAGGAAAAGTATAGGATTTGATTCTTGCTGCGGAGATTAGTGTAAACATCAATTTGGGTTCTATGAGTGACCTTAGGATTTGCTACTTTCCATACGAGGGGTGTGGGTATAAGGTAGTTGTGAACATCTCTAGTATTGTGTTGTTGGATAAAGGGTGTGAGGTCACAAAATCTTGTTGTGAGAGAATTATGAGGAAAATATGGCACAAAAGGTGAACATAGCGTTGAGACTAGCTGACTTAGCCAATGTGATAAGGGGAATACAAACCTGCTTAGAGGCTACGGAGACCCCACAATGCATAGGAGTTGTGGATGAAGATGAGAGCGACCATGATTGCAAAATGAGAGGATCCGTAGAACAAAAAGATGTGGAAGAGCATTTGGATGCACAAGAGGATTAGTTTTTGCGATCAATCATGAGGATTGGAAGCAAATCGAGCATAGTTCCATGTTACTGTGGGAACTTGGACCTAGAATATTTGGTAGACTAGATCGCATAATTGGAGAAGTAATTTGAGTACGAAGGTGTGGAGGATAACAAGAAGGTCAGATTTGTGAGTACCATGTTGAAAGGTCATGCATCCTTGAGGTGGGATCATGTGCAAATGAGAGAGTTCAGAGAGGTAAGGACAAGTCGAAGAAATGGGATCGAATGTAATATCCCCTTCTAGGATAAGTCAGGAATCAATACAAATTTGATCACACATAGCTGTAAATAATTAATTTTCAAACCCCAACAGCTGCAATTTTTAATAATTCATATCTTTGGCTAGAGAAGTCCAAATGAGCTGAAATTTTGGATAATGGACCACAAAAATATGGAGAACAATATGCAAAAATCAGATTTCGCACAGCCAACTTGAAACCCTAATTTTGACGTAAAAAGTAGGTCGCCCAGCACTTTTAGGGCATCAAAACCCTTCCAAAAATTATGAAATCAATTTATCCTTATTCCTCCTAATTTCTATAATCAAATGCAATATTAAATCAACCCCCAAACTGCAGATTTGAAATAAATATTAATTTACCATACCTAGAAAGGCCTGCAGACAGCTGAAATATTAAAAAATGCATAACTCCTTCAATATCCCATATTTTCCCTTCAAATAAAATGCAGATTATTCTATAAATTAAGATCTTTCCAAAGAACTAAAGATCTGAATTTTATGACCACTGGAAACCCTCCAAAATAGCCCTCAAAATCTTAAACCTAGTCGCTAGGATTAGCATAAAACATGTAGATTATTTTCAGCCCTTGGAAACCTTCAAAAGCATCCCACAATGGCTACCCACATTCAAAAAATCAAGCAACTCAGATCAGATTACAAATATAGTTTATTCACTCGTAAAACATGCCAAAAGATGCTCAAATCAAGTCGCCTTAATTAGGACAAAACCAACAATAACCAGCAGATTATACAACACCATCAAACCCTTCACAATATTCAACAATATGCAGATTTCACTCTCAATAAAATGCACCAATACTCTAGACAAGTCGCCAAAGCTAGAAAGGGTATCACCAACAAGTAGATTTGCAAACCTAATGAAGATACTTCAATTGAATATCAACCAACACAAAAACTCCCACGCAAGAGAGAGAACATTAATGGGCATGCATCCACACTCCAAGCATGGAGCATAAAATAAATATCATCATAACATAAGTCTAACAATGATCCTAACACTCCTTTTATAAGCAAGGAGGCACAAAATTCGAAATCCCTAGGAGAGGGAACTTATTAAATAAAAATAGTTTATTTTCCCTAGGTGTGGCGTCCCCTTTTTAAAAGGGTGATTTTGATATTTAAAAGCCACCTAAATATTATTTAATTAATTCCCCTTTTTAATTTGCATTTTGGGAATTTAATTAAATAATTACTTGCTCCATAAATATTAAATAAATATTACTTTATAATGTCAAATGATAAAAATCACTCTCCAAGTAATATTATAAAATTATTTAATATAATTTTCCCCTTGCAACATCCCTAAAGTCCACAGAGAATGATAGGCTAAGGGTCTTCAAAAATGGGGACATTACATCGAATGGTAACAAAGTTGAAGGCTAAGTGTATGCCTATGGATTACCAGTATCATCTATTCAAGTGGTTGCAAAATTTACAGAAGGAATTGAGTCTAAAGAAGTACACTGAGGAGTTCTACCAAGTCAACGTCAAAGATGGCCATGTGAAGGATGACGTCGAACAAATCTTGTTCTGAAGAAACTAGACATTATGCATTCGAGTGTCCACAAACTGCACAAAGCAGTGGCAGCAAGAGAAATGATGCCAACAATCATGTTGCTCAACATGCGGACACAAAGAGTCATCCATCAATAAGTATCACAGAAGAACCTGAATGTGGTGAAGCATTGATGATGAAGAGAGTGTTATTGAAGCCTTCAAAAGAAGACAACATGCATGCGCAAAGGAAGAATCTATTCAAAATCATTTGCAAGTCTGGAGGTAAGTGTTGTAAAATCATTGTTGATAGTGGTAGCACTAATATTCTCGTTTTTGAGGAGATTGTAAAGAATTTTGGTTTCAAGAAGATTGTGCACCCGAACCCGCATAATGTATTTCAATTGCTTGTGAATGAGCAATGTAGAGTACACATCAAGATTAATGCATATGAAGATGAAGTCCTATGTGATGTAATGCCCATGGACGTATGCCATGGTTTGTCAGAGAGGCCTTGGCAATATGATAGACAAGTGGTTCAAGATGATTGCAAAAATATCTACACATCGGTGAAAGACAAATGAAAGTACACTTTGAAGCCACTGAAGGATTCAAGTGTAGATGTTGAGAGGAGTCTGTAGGTATTGCTTGTTTCAAGAAAGGAGTTATTGAATGCTGTAAAAGGGCATGGTAGATGTTTTGCATTCATTTCAAGGCTTGTGCAGAAAGTAGGGTAGTGTGCAACCATGCAAACATGGAGATCCCATAGAAGGCGAAAGAGATGATAGGTGAGTACGTAAATATCATGACAAAGGATATTCTGGATGGATTATCAACTACTCATAGCATTAGTCATCAGAGGGACTTGATACCAATGCTAGTTTACCAAAGTAAGCCGTGTATAGGCTGACACGTATGGAGAATGAAGAAATGATGAGTCAACTGTAGTTATTTAACAAAGGGTTGATCAACGAGTCTCCAAGGCCGTGCGCAATACCCACAATATTGGCACTAAAGAAAGGAGGCAATGGAGAATGTGCATTGATTCTAAAGCCATCAACAAGATTACTATCAAGTATAGATTTCCATTGCCATAGATGGATGATTTGATTGATTGTCTGAGTGGAGCGAGTACTTGACTAAGATTGATTTGAAGAGTGGATACCACTAGATCAAAATCAGGGAAGGAGATGAGTGGAAGATTGTGTTCAAAATGCAGGATTGTTTTTATGAGTGGTTGGTCATGCCGTTTGGGATAACTAACACACCAAGCACATTCATGTAGTTGAAGAATAAGTGAAGCCATTAATGGGTAAGTTTGTCATTGTTTACTTGGATAACATTATGCTCTTTAGCGAAATGCAAGAAGAGCACTTAGTCCATTTGTGGAAAGTGTGAGAGTGTTTGCACGAGGTGAGCCTGCTAGTAAACTTAAAGAAGTGTAGTTTCATGCGGAAAGAGTTGGTATACTTGGGATTTGTGATATCTCCTAAAGGCTTGAAGATGGATCCCGAGAAGGTGCAAGCTATAGTGTATTGGCTGTCACCCAAAAGTGTCACGGAGGTTGTAGCTTCCATTGATTTGCGAGCTTTTACTGGATGTTCATCAGAGGATTCAGTGAGATTTGCACAACGATCATAGAGGTGATGCAAAAGGATAAGGAGTTGTTGTGGACCATGGATGCGGAGTATGAATTCTAGAAGTTAAAGGAGAAGGTCACATAACAACCAATATTGGCCTTTGCTGATTTCAACAAGTTAAACTTACCAAACTTCGCTGTGTAAGCTTACCCCAAGCCCCCTCGCACACAAAGTCACATTGCGCGATTAAATTGTACACACTCTCTGTAGTTATGCTGCACACAACTTGCACAGACCGATGCTTGGAACCGGGAATGTTGTCACATCCTTAAACACCGGTGGAATCCGCCAAATACTGTGTCTTGACGTGTTCACTCATAATTGATCAAATGATTGAATCTATAAGCTCTTGGAGTGACTGTCAACATCAACGCCTTTGTAGAGAGTGCACATGGGCCTTGATTTGTCCTTCATGGCCAGGATCCAGTAAAACCATCTAGTTTGAAGCTTGATCCAACAAAGTGGAGCATTCCTGTGAAAATCTCCAGCAAACCAAGGACACCTGAAAGAATATTCTCTTAGGCGATCTTTACCTGCATTAGTATCTTTACTCTCCCGCCCGAGGACTTGCGAATTGTCTATGTAGAAGGGGGTTATAAGCTTGTGAGGCTTCTTAAGAAGCCCAAATCTTAATCTGAAGCATTAAGATCGATTGTCCTTGTAAGTGAGTCAGAGGTTGCAGAGGTTGGTTTTGTAGAATCTTAGTAGAGTCTGCAAGCTTAGGATAGGTCTAGTGTTGGAATTCTTTGCAAAATTCTTGTGGAGTCTCTCTGAAGACTGTAATTGGAGTGAATTGGCGTTGTCCCTGAATCTGTAAATTATATCCTTGCATTAATATAAGCATTTGTCATTGTTTCTTAGAAGATGTTCCTTGGATCTCGCACTTGTGAGGTCTACTTTGATGAGGGCTGCATGGTGTAAGGTGTCCCTTCAGTGGGAACCATGACCATAACTGCATCATGTGCCCTCGATATCTGAAATTTGTGATTGTATTTTGGTAATAGAAAGTGGCGAGTTTATTTTGTTTTTACTCATGATTGTATTGATTCATGATTGTATTTTTTGTAATGGCAGCAATAATGGCAGTCAAACAATGGCAATTGTGAGCTCATGCCTTCAACGGCCTTTCAAACTCTTGAAGCTTGACTGTATTTTTGATATGTGCAAAAATCCCGTGCCTTAAGTGAAGTGGATATTCTTCATGCCCATGCTTGAGCTTCTTAACAACCTCATGTCCTACCCTTTCTCCTCGATTTGCAGACTCCTTTGAGCACCAAGGGCTCTGATACCAATGATAGAAGATGTGAACATAGAAACCATAAAGAGAAAAAATGGAATGTACACTTTGTAGTTTGTGTTTCTGTCAGTTTATGATGCAAGAGACAGTTACAAAATGGTTGAGGTTGTTACAACCGTACATCAGTTAATACATAAGTGATAGTGACTTAATAATAAACGATAAACCTTATATTCTACATTAGCATTTTGTTTTAGCCATGAAGGCCAAAACCAGAAAATGTTTCAAGCTATACATCTTCTACCAACATTTAGTACACTAATACATATTTGAGCGTTACCAACATGAATATTAGTACAAAAATGGCTGCCGTAATGACTCTTAGGTTAAAGCAGGAATCACCACTGTGCAAGAACCACCGCTGCATAAATTGCAAAATACGTCAGGAACAACAACTAACAACCCCAAACTCGATGACTTATGCGTGTACAAGTCCCACAAAGAGCATGACCAATGCTTGAAATGTGTTCCAATTGGCATTCATGATACCTTTCACTGTTTGTTGGGACGAGTACTCTAAATCCCTCCAAGCAAAACAAATGAAGGTTTTTTTTTTTGGTTTTTGCTTTATTAGCTGATTTTCAAGATCTAGCAACTTTACCCCGATTTAAAAAAATGACAATTTCAATCATTATTTTTTTGATTGAAGGATAAACATTCTAATCCTTCAGTCTTTTAGCATCTGTTGGTATCAAGTGCACGAATGATCGTTTCTTCAGCTTAGTGCCAATGACTGGGGTGTCCATTCCATTGAATTCGTATAGGAATTGAATCCAACTTCATCCCATTTTGTTATCTCCTGGGATTCACACCTTGGTGGAAGGTGTGGAAAATGCACTTCACCATCATCCACATAGATAGGATTACAACTTATTCAATTATTTTATTCCTTTTGAAAACAATTCGTAAATGAAATCAGAATTTCACTGATAGATTGGTGATCCTGGTAACACTTCCATATAGATATTCTCACACATTAGTACTGTAAAGGATGATGATACAAGGGTAGCTATAGTAAGCAATCTGCACTACTGGCATTCATTTGCAGCAAGGATCGTCTAACATGTTCTGAAAATGTTGTGTTAAACAACCTATTAGATCCGTGATTTTATTGAAAATATCTGATATACGGTTGAGAAAATATAGAAAGCTTCATTGAAAGAATGTTTTCAATAAAAACTGAAATTTGACTTTGAGTTTGAAATAAGAGGAAAAGTATTTATTAATTTGGGGGCCGGGGGTAGTTCACATGTTTATATAAGAATGAATAATATTTTTCTCATACCACAAATCAATTGAAATATATACTCGCTTCTCTTTCATGAAATAATTTTTCTGCTTGATGGAATGTAATGGTTTCCATTTTCTTCTTTACTTGATTTGTTATAATCTTGTCCACACGCTTCAGTTACTAACACACAATCTGCACATTCTAATTGTAAAATAAACTAGACTTCTACCATATAAGGTTTTGTCTAATTTGAATTGCAAATATGATATAGGCTTGTTCTCACGGGCATCATGAATGCACAAAGGAGTTGCTGGATAAGGGGTCAATAATAAGTCCTCACAAGACTAATGGATTCACTCCCATGCATTATGCTGCTGCTGGAGGTCATACTTCTATTGTTCGCTTGCTTATCTCAAGGTACCAGTCATATTATGCGAAAAGAAGTTTTACTTTAAAACAATTTAGTTCTTTTTATTCATGCCAAAGGCAGGTTTATATAGCATCTATTAGATGAAATAATTTTATGTTCTTAATCAGTGTTTAAAAAATTGCACGATATCAACCCCCATAAAATCCGCATTTTTTACCAGTTAAAACTTCGGTTTTTTGACCCAGTACGGACTTGTTCACATAAACCGTGTGAAACCTGCAAATCGCGATTTTTTAAATAAACAATATGGAAAAATTGCAATTTATTGCGAAAAACCTGGATATATTCAAAAAATCGTGATTTTGCCTATAAATGTAAAAAAGAGTTTGTTGAGTTTTATTTCATTAATTTTGAGCCAGATTTTCAGCGTTTTTTAGCAGTTTTCAAACAACATTCAGAGGGTTTTTAACTGCTTTCAGCATTCACTGACTAGGTACCGTTTGTTGTAAATTTTTTGATCCAAAATTAAATAAACCCTAACCCTAAATGTTGA
The DNA here is from genome assembly GCA_019776745.2 of Taxus chinensis. Lineage (NCBI taxonomy): Eukaryota > Viridiplantae > Streptophyta > Pinopsida > Cupressales > Taxaceae > Taxus > Taxus chinensis. Next base: position 848,458,918 of record CM034146.1, on the reverse strand, counting down.
TTTTCCAGCGTTTAGGGTTGGGTTATTTAATCAAAATATCTACAAATTTACAAGATTTACCTATTTAGTTTTATTTTTTATAAGTACACCTTAACCGTAACCCAAAGTGCTTCCTTGCATTTTAGACTCTGTGCCAACAAAAAATGAATTTGAAACAAATGTTTGTTTAAACTGAGTGGGTGGACTCTTCCTTTGCAAAACATATGGATGGCAGAACTGTGGGTGAGTATGTTTTCTCACTGTCTTTTTGGGAATAGGCAGAGCAAATTGTCCCATTCTTTGAGTGTCTAGTTCGAGTATTGAGACTCGTCGATGGGGATAAATCCCCCATGGGTTATCAACTTATCTGTATGAGGCCATGGATAGGGCCAAAGAGGATATTATGAGCAAATTGAAGAATAACAGTTTATGGGGGATAGTGGATAACATATGGGATCGACAAATGTATCCCCCCTCTATGCAACTAGATATTTCTTGAATCCAATGTCATTCTTTAGTGACTCATTTCGAAACGATACAAAGGTCACATAGGGCCTATTTAAGTGCATGGAGACAATGTTTCCCAAAAAAGAAGAGTTAGAGGCAGCTATGGAAGAGTTGCCGATATATGAGCAGGCAAGGGATTTGTTGTCCTGTAAGTCGGCCATCATAGGAAGGAAGACCTGCAAACCAGGTAGACAGTTTTCTTACACACATATGGTAAAGTTGTTTAATTTTGATTGAAGTGTGCATGTTACAATTTCGACAAAATTTTTGTTTGCAACACAAAGGTGGGATTTCTTTGGCAAAGAAGCCAAACACCTTCGATGGATGACAATGCACATTTTGAGCCAGCCATGTAGTTCATCTGCTTGCAAGTGTAGTTGGAGTGTGTTAGAACATATACATATCAAAGAATGCAATCAACTCATTCTAGAACAAATGAATGATCTGGTGTTTGTCCACCACAATCTTTGCCGAAAGATCAAGAAAGTGCAAGATTAGGAAATGTTGGATATTTTAATTCTCAGTTCACATGCGAAGGTTAGGAAGTATTATTCGCCAAAGTCACTAACATATGCATTCTATTTGATAATGTCATGTACCATAAAGGACGACCAACTGATTGACCTTGATGAAATTGATCCCGAATCTTAATGACTTGAAAATGATGATGCGCCTATTTTAGACACAGGATTTTGATATTTTAGAGGAGTGTGGCTATGGTGACGACTTCATCTCTCAAATAAGGAGATGATCTGACACTAGAACTTCAACATCTAGAGTCTATATGTGCTGAATACCGATCACAAGTCTACCTTGCCATTGGCTCCCTCACTTTTTTTGTAATGTAATGAAATCGAATAGTATATGGATTGATGAAAGAAAATAATTTGTCGATTTTGATGGTGTACAATCTCATTTATCTTCCTCTCATAACTTTTCTCTTTTCTGTATGCAATTGAAATGCCTAATATGTATCTGAATGCAATGAAAATGACTTAAAATTAGAAAACAATTTTTTTGTCACATTTTTTTTTTGGCGTTTTTCAGTTTTTTTCTATTTTTTCCTTGTTAATCGCGATTTTTTGAAAAAACTTTTACTTTGGGAAAAACAATTTTTTCTTGAATTTTTTTTCCTACTATGTTCTTAATCAATCAAATGTTAGTATTTCCATATGTTTTAATAAATTCCAAAGTTTAACATTAGATAAAAATGGAATACTCCTCGAAGGTGTTACTGTGGAATATTGTATTTATCATGTCGAAACTTTATAATGTAAACCACAGTATCAAAAATTGCCAAATACCGGTGATTAATCGCAAGTCAACTACAAAACAATCAATCAAATGGAAAATTTTCAAAATTGTGATGAGAAGAATGTCAATTAATTGTCGAGTTTTGCCAAGTAATATCAACAATTACTCAACAAAATCACCAAAAATTGGCCATTGAAACCTAGAATGGAAAAAATGATAATATTCTTATTTCTGCATTTTTGCTCTGTGTTTTATCTCTCCGCGAAATTGTGAATAAGTGCATTGACAGTGGAGCTAGCCTGCTAGGGTTTTAACTTCTCATTGTTTCTTCATCCTCTGCTTGTCAAACTTCAAGGAATACATACACACAGTGATTAACAGTTTAAGTAGGGTTTTCTGCATTTGAAAATTTCAAGCCAAGGCATACATACTAAATCACTGATAGTCTAATACAGCCCCTACAGTGGTACAGCCTACAGGTATTTTAATTTGTCTTCATTATCTTTAAAGTTTGAACTTATGTGGGCCTGTGGCTAGATTTCATTTTGGTGATAGTTCTTACTTATCAAAAGACTATAATCTCTCAAAGACTCAAAACTATGGTTGAACCATTGATAAATTCAAACTGCCAACAAACTTACATCTGCATTCTTAATTTCTGACCCACTTGGTTGGAAATCTAAATACAGTAATCTATTTAGTAATTTACTTTGGTACTCACGCTTGCACTTTACATCCACTCCATTCATGATATATCTCTGTCATAAGTTTTAAAGTGGGTTACTCTGTGCTAAAACTCCAATTTCAAATGACTCAATCTAAAAATTAAAGCAGATACATAACCTCATATAGAAGTCATATTCAAAGTTAGATTGAAATTTTCAAGACATTAAATCAGGTTAATAATATACTGAACTGATATTAAAAATAAGTACTACTAATATCTAATTATACCATATTGAACATTTGTGTATACACCTAATTTTGGTACGGGGGTATTTATTAGTCATGAAATTGCATTATTCTAGGGTATGTGTGTGTTTGTTGATTATTGGTCCAGATTAGGCTTTTATTATCTTGTTTTCGCGTATTTTGGTTGGTCTCTGTTGTGCTCTCATTTTTCTCTCTTCCCCCTATTCCCCTTTGTTTTTTGTTGGTCTCCCCGGAACCATACATTTACAGCTATGGGTTGGGTCTTGTAGAGCTGTGCATGTACATGCTTCGTGCCCCAAGAAATTTGGGTATACGGAAACAATTGAATGCACTGTGAAGACAAATAGTGTTATTGCTTTGAACTGTGGTCTGGTCGAGATACTTCTGAGGATGGTGCCTATTACTAAGGAAGATGACCGTACTCACAAGTCAGAGCAACAAAACTCCTGCAGACTTGGTTTCCCCATCTTGAAGTCCATTTCAATTTTTTCAGTATGTCTTAAGAGGTTGAAGTTGTTCTTGGCCAGATATACTAGCCTCATTTCAAGTACCCAGTCAAGGTGGGAGTGCCAATGCCTATGTGTGGTGAAAACAAATACAAACCATCTTCTCTTATGACAGTAGATTGCACATCTTGCATTTTCAAAGAGTAGACATGGTTCTCTCAGAATATGCTTACAAAATCTGTTACTAGCTTGGACTGTGCTGAGAAAGGAGGTAAAGGAAAAGTTATCTTCTGCCAAAGATAAATGCATAGAGCTTTCCATGCTTCATTAAGTAAAGGAAGCTACATTAGCAGTGTACCTTATGCTACCTATATTACCTATTAATAAGCTCTGTTTTATATTGCTGTAATGTACCTATTAACAAGCAGGAAATATCAACTATGGAGACGAAAAACAAGTTCAATTCTCTCAAGAGGACCCTCTCTTTATCTTAAGCCTTATAGGGATGAAGCATTCCACCCCAATGAGATACAATAGTGACAACCATAGTTATCAGGTTCAGTTGGATCTGGACCAGATCCGGTCCGAGCTGGATTTTCTGGGGCATTCAAATATATTCAATCCAGTTTGTCCTAGTTTACTATTAAAAAAAGCAAAAAAAAATCCTAAAATGAAAACTCTAAAATTTTACAGCGCTAACTGGATAATAAAAGTGATAATAGATAGTGGAAAAAGAAATTTGAGGCATTTGTAGGAGGCACAGGCAGTTGAGCAAGGCAGAGTTTGAACTTCGAAAGCGTGAGGCAGTTTGAAACAAAACATCAGGTGGAGAGTGCAGATGTTTCACATTCATCAACTTAGGCATGGCTCAATGGTGCTCTTTTCTGGTTCGTGTTCAACAGTTTAGGCTTGGCAGTGGTGTGTCTCCTAGTTCGCGTTCATCAGCTTAGGCGGGAGAGGTGGTCTAAGGTGCTCAGTAGTGGAGGTGGTCCAGAGTCCATGTCCTGGCAGCGGTCAACAGTGGTTGGCGGCCAAACAACTTTGCATTTTAATTTTACTTTTTAGGTTGTATATTTTTATGATAAAGATTAGGGTTTTTTAAAGTTGAATGACTAAGAGCATGGTCCCATGGAGGGGCTTCCACACCTATTTTCTTGCAGCAGCAGGTCCCATGATTATTTTTGAAGTCAACTACAGGAAATAATAGAATCTAGGCCTAAAAAATAGGAGCTCTGCTTTTTTTGCCCCCTAAAGTTAAGAGGTGGCTGGAGAGGGGGGGCTGAGAGTTTCTCCCTACAACTTAGGCTGATTTTTACCCATGTAGAGCATAACATGCATTTTTGCCAATAATTTATTGTGATTCTACTATTTTAGAGAGTTGATTTTTATTTACCTGCAAATTATCATAAAACTGCAATGGGATCCTAAAATATCTTAGCGTGTATTTTTAAAGAAAGTAATAAAAAACATAGGACCTTAAAATTGCTAAAATGCTCCTTAATTTTCCCAGCAGCACCTGCTGAAATATTAATGGAGTCCCCCCCTCCATGGGACCATGGCCTAATATTTTAAACTTTAGTGTATAATATAATATAATAATATATTAATAATAATTAAATCTACTAATAACTAAATTAATAATAATATTTGTAATAATAAATTATTTTAATTAATCATAAGAGTTAATAACTAAATTTTATTATATATAACAATTTTTTTTAATGTAAATAATAAAATTAAAATAAATATTTAATAACTAAACAATGCTTTTTCCCTGATTTAAATAATAAGATGGATATATTATTTTTCCATGTTTTACTTGATTTATGTTGTGTGTGTGTCTAGAATATATGTGTGTGTGTGTGTGTGTGTGTGCACTGAACCAGATTTTTCCAAACTTTTTTGAGAACTCCGGATTTCCAGATTTTTTCTCCCTTCTGAGCAGATCCGGATTTCTGAACTTGGTAACTATGGTGACAACTACAACAGCAGCAAGAATGTATCAGCCTTAATTCAATGCAACCCAATCAAGATTTCCATCCACAACACAACTTGTTAGATGCATTGAATGACTGCCCGTAAATTTAAGGATACCTTACATGTAAGACATTCATTGAGCTCCTGTTTAGAAAGTTCCGATCATTTGAAGAAAAAGTTCAATCTCTCCAAGGGCTCCAGGAATTATTTGCATTGTATTCTGTTGGAAACTACTTGTTATAGATTTATGTTACCGGGACTATAAGTATTGTAATGCCCCTTATGCATAATGGAGATTGACATCGTTTGTGCATAGAAGGAATAGTATTAAGCATCTATATGGACTGTGGTAGAAGACTATAAAGCTTTACGCAGACAAACAATATATCTAACAAACAGAGTTGTTTATAGCTTCAATTTCTTTTGCACCATATCTTTGTAACATTTATGTTAAAATCTATAGAGTAGACAAATTATACATACAGAAACATACTCTGCAGAAAGAGCAGATACTTACTCAAATATTGCAGAAAAGCTTGTGTATTTTTTAATGAGAGGAGAAGGCATCTATTGAAAATCTTCACACAAGATCATTCAAGAAAGCCTATGGAAGCAGTGTCACCATATGCACATTAAGAACTTCTGTACCCGAGCATATAAAAAAGTATTTACTTGGGGAGACTTGTCAGTATTGTTTTAAAAAGTATATCAATGTCTATATGACCCTCTGCATCAGATAAGGCATATAATAATGCTATCTCTATAACTTCATACTTTCACAGCTAGTGGAAAACCTTCTCTCTGCATAGAGGATAGAAAGACTCTCTACCCACGGTGCACAGATGGAAATTTGTGTGTGTGTGTAGTGTTTAATAATTGTGGGCTTTACCCTAATAGTATGTTCAGCTATCTTAAAAGTATTTTTGAATAGGAGAAATGAGGAATATAAAACTTTAAAGTATTTGTTATTTTATTTAAGACATTTTAATTTCAAAGAGTTATAAGATGTGATAAGATAATAACAGTAATGTTCACCAAAGGTAACAAACCCAAAAGAGAACAAAGACTAAAAAGAACATGCATCCAAGTAGAAATATATGAAAACAAATAATATCCTCGTATGTCTCGTGTATCTCCTCATATCTACAAACTTGTTATAAGGCATCTTCCTACTCTATCTTGAAGATGAAACAAGGTGAATGAAAGAAGACATTTTCTAGGTGCAGAGCATTATGGTAGCAAAGTATCTGGGTAGGATAAGGTGGGGTATCTTGGCCTATATAGAGATTTGGTGAATGTCGATAGAGAGATTTGGCTAGGATACATAGGGGGACTAGCCATTGATCTATCTAGAACCGAAAGGTTGGGACCCTGTTTATAAATATGGCATCTCTCTGGGATCGAGGGCATCTCTCGTCCCCCCACCCCACCCTGAACTCTCTATATATATGGCGATGGCCTACTGTTTCTAGTTTCTGGTTTCTGGTTTCTAGAGAGTGATGGCCTATCTATATAGATTCTCTATGTGCCAGTCTTTAGAGAGAGTCGCTCGGGTGCCTAAGCAAGTCCTTCAATTTGGGTTGGATCAACAGAGGTATAGGCATCGTGAAGTCCATTGCGGGCACAGTCCAAATTAAGGTGTACAAATACACCAAAAGTCTCAAAATGTTGCGGGACTTCACAACATATAGCATTAACATGTTTGCGGAGAAGGGCAATAATCCAGTCCTTGGTTTCCTTGTCAAGAGTAGTCAAGGCATGAGAATTAGGGTTACAATTATCAGGAGCAACAATATCTCTTATAGTATGAGGCTCATCACAATCCATTGCCCATTGAAGGATTCTAGGAGTCTTGAGCCAAAGATTGCCTTTAAAGGTTCACTACTCTATGCTTCCCCTTCAGCTGGGAGAGGATCAACTCGGAGATAATAAGTTTGGGTAATGGGGTCCCAACTAGTCAGATTCTCATCTTGTGCATCTCCATTATTAGGAACATGAGGCCAAGGAGGTCTTGTCAGTCTAGGGAAGCACCTGTTTCCCTCAAGTAGTCAAGATCAATCTATATGGAGCCAGAAGCTATGAAGTTTCATAGCTCTTCTCTAGGGATTTTCATTTGAATATTGACCTGCACAACAAGCAAATGAACTATGAATTCACTTTTGAAGATAGAAACCCCCTGCCATTACCTTGAAAATCATCATTATTTTGGGGTTTCGAGAGATATCGTAGGACTTTAGTGGACATGAAGAACCAAAGATTTTGCAAAAACAAATGCATCTTAACATAAGATCTCATCGGACCAAATAAAACATCAAACCAACAAATTTGCTTTTGAGCAACAATACTTCGAGGAAATAGAACATGAGACCAAACATTCTTAGCAAAATGACAGTCCAAAAAGTATGTTTAGCATACTCCTCATTGCTACACATAAGCATTGCTTATTACCAATACCCATTTTAGACATAGAAGACCTAACAACAAGCTTATTAATGAATTAGAAGCCATCTAAAGCAGATTTTTTTTTTTTCAAAAACACCACCAAAATATTAGATTAGATAGGAATCAAAGGTACATATATGACTATGCCAAGCCTGAAAGCTATTTGACCAAGCTTGAGCATGATACAAAAGAAAAGCTAAAAACATAATCATGGTTAGGAGTCCAAACTTAGAATATATTTGATATCCCGTTGGAGCTTGTTGGACCACCATGCAGGAGGCATGCCATACTAAAGAAGATCTTTATTATCTAAGGCCCAGTTCGCTAATCCATCAACAACTTTATTTCTTGCACGGGGAATGTTGTACATCTGAACTTCTTGAAATTTCTGCTTCAATTGTTTTATCCTCCATACCTCTTTAGCTATTCGCCAGTTAGGAGAAGAATCAATTTGATCATCAAATAATAAATGATTCGGGAGTCCGATTCAATTTGAAGCTTTTGCCATCCAATTTTTAAAGCCTCCTGCATGCCTCTATAGATTGCTTTCACCTCTGCGAAATTGTTAGTAGTAGTACCCAAATTTTCTGCAAAGAAGAATTGCACCTCACCTTGACTATCTCTAACAATGCCTCCTATAACAACTCTTCTTGGATTCCCTCTAGAAGCACCATCTGTGTTCGATTTTCCATATCCTAAAGGAGGTCTTTTCCATTGACCTACACTTATGGCCCCATGTTTTATTTGCCTCCAGGGGAGAGTAACATCCCTAGGGTCTAGAGATACCTATTTGAGGATATGCAACCACTTCGGGGACAAAATCTGGGGTAAAGATATTTTATGTTTCAAACTTTCAGCTATGTTGATTTTAATTTTCTCCTAGATAAAAGAATTCTCTTTACTTGCTGAAAAATTCTTCTATTTCTTTCTTTCCAAATATTCCATAGAGTGAGGGAGATGCCATTCCACATAATCGAAAGGAGATTTCGGCCTTTAAGAAGATTTCTCTGCCATGCTTTGAAAGTCTCCTCTATGGATGTAAAGTTATTCCAGTGTAATTGAAACAAAGAAGAGAACTGATGCCAGATAGGAATAACCCAAGGACAAAGGACGAAAAGATGTGAAGAATATTCTTTGTCTGTAAACACAAAATGCTGAAAGGGCAATACATACCTCTCTTCAAAAGATGGTCTCCTGTGAGAATTTTTCTATGAATAAGAAGCCAAACAAAGAAACTGACTTTGGGCTACATACTTGGTTGCCATAAATGTTTAAAGAGAAACCGAAGAGGATGAGAATTATCAACCAACAGGGAAGAATAGCCAGTAGATACTGAATATGTACCAGATACATCCCGCCCCCATCTCAGTTTATTTAGCAATGGTGAAGAAGACAAAGGCCTAGCCTGGAGGGCTCTATGAAGCAAAGTGAGATCCTCATGGTGTACTGCAATGGGCCATTCTGAAATAGGAACCCAATCTTTTCCATTCTCCCAAGGAAGGAAAACAGTTCTCCCATAATGGGCAACCTTAATCCAACCGATGCCCCGCATGTGTTCCATAATGGGTTTGAGCCGAGGGAATTGTAGAATGAGAGGGGCTGACCATCCCAAGAATCCGTCCAAAACTTAGCCATTTGACCATTGTTAACAATCCAAAAAAGCTCCTTTTTTATCAATCTTCTCCCATTCTGATAAACATCAAGGTGGGAGAGCCTTTAGAAGGGAGGGTAGATCTAATAATAGTCTCCGAGGGATTATTTTTAGCATACTTAGCTCTGAAACTAGCAGCCCACAAATCATTAGGATGAGCAAGTAGTCTCCAATATAATGTAGCAGCTAGAGCTTTATTCTGTTTAGGAGAAGATCTAAATCCTAATCCTCCAATTTTTGGCCGGCATAATGTTTCCCATTTAACCAAGGACCATTTCTTCTTATTTTGAACTCCGCTCCATAAGAACTTTTGACATATAGAGTCCACCTGTTTCAAAATAGTGCTAGGAATACTTAGAACAGAGGCAACACATTTTGGCATAGCTTGAAGGACAAATTTAATCAACGTCATCCTCCCCCTGATGAAAGCCATTTGTTCGTCCGCTTTTGTAGTTTTGAATCAATCTTATTGATTAACCAGTGCCAGTCTCTCAACATTTTTGAGGAAGGAACACCTAGATATTGAAGAGGAAGCATGCCCTTCTTGACCTGGAAGAGTTTTAAAATTTGCTCTTCTTGTTTGCTAGAAGTATGAAAAAAGAAAATACTGGATTTGCCTTGATTAATCAACTGACCGGTGGCATCTGAAACGGTACCCAACATTTTCTGAATATGTCTTGCTTCCTGGAGTGTAGCTTTTCCAAGCATCGTGGAATCATCAAGAAATTGGAGACAAGAAATTGGGTGGCTGTTGTTGGCCAACTGAGTTCCATGAGTTCTTTTTTCCTGGCAGGTTTTTTTGATAAGTCGCCCCATGCATTCTGCCAAGATAATGACTAGAAAAGGGGATAAGGGATCTCCTTGCCTGAGACCTCTGGAAGCTCCAAAAAATTGTGTAGGAGAACCATTAACAAGAACATCAAAGGAAACAAAGGTAAAACATGCTTCTATCCATTTCATAGAGAAACCAAGCTGAGCCAGAACCTTACAAAGGAAACCCCAATCCACTCTATCATAGGCTTTGGATAGGTCCAATCTAATAAACATTGCTGGTTTTTTCTGAATTTCCATGGAATGCAAAATTTCCTGAGCTAACACAATATCATCATGGATCTGGCGACCCAGAAAGCAAGATTTCTTTGACTCAATACAAGAAGACCACAAAACATTAAATCTACGGGTCCATCTACTAATGGGCTCACAAACATTCCACTTATTGTAAGGCCCAGGGAAAGGTTTGGGGAGAAGGCAATATTTTCATAGAGTTGTTTAGAGGTAGCCTCTTGGAGAGGAGGCCCTTTGAGCCACCTCACTATATCCCAAAATGTCATTCTCATCCTCCATAATTAGTCCAATAGAGGGAGCTGTGAAAGCATTTATGAACATTGTGTACATTCTGAACTGAGATTGAGGAAGATTATACAAAGCTTTAAGGTCTGTCCATTCCATCCACTTCCCAAATCTGTGCAAGTCATTAAATATTTTAATTCCTTTCTCAAACCAAAGGAGGGCAGAGCAGCATCTTGTCAAGGCAAGGATCTTGTCTTTATATTTCAGATTCCAGCAAATCAATTTGTAGGCTTGGCACTTAGTTTCAAAGGAAGATAAGATAGGCTGCCCAACCACCAAGTGCTTCACTTGTTCCCATGCCTTTCAAATTGACTGAAGAATAAAGGACCCATGAGGAGCAACAAGAAAGCTTCCAAATAGTAATTCAACCAAATGAAGTCCTTTACATTTCTCTTGACCCTTGGGAGCCTATTGACAATTTTGAATCTCACAAGAACTTTTCAAGATTCATTTCCAGTCAAATCCCTCAAAACTCACTTTGCAACAAGAGCAATTCCCCACTTGAGATTCTTGATCCTTCAACCTCCAAGGGCTTTATGCCTTCAACATATATCCCAGTTTGCAGCATGTCTCTTCTTTCTCTCCTTGTCATCCGACCAAATGAGATCTCTTATAACTTTATGCATCTTGTCAATATGTGTGTTAGGGAGCAGCCAGGAGCAGCAGTAATATATAGAGAATGAAGATAAGACCTTTTGACAAACATGAATTCTACCTGGTAAAGAGAGGAGACGACCCTGCAATTTTGTTAGCTTCATAGAAATCTTTTCCAACACCCATTTCCACATTTCTTTGAGAGAGAGAAGAGCAAAAGGTGTCCCTAAGTATTTGATCATCTTGTTAGGGCCACCCCAAGACCATCCAAGGGAAGTCATGCAATCTAGGGGGCTTCATCCCAACTTAACAACAAAGATTTGGTGGTGGATACTCTAGACGTAGAGGCACTGCAGTAAATATCAAGCCTATTAGTTATCCACACAAAGTTGCCCTGGTCAAATCTTCACCTGCAGATACTTATGAATAAGATTTTTGTATGGTATATCAATGTCTATATGATCCTCTACATCAGATAACGCAGAGAATAGAGCTAGATCTATAATATTGTACTTTCATGGCTAGTGGAAAATATTCTTTCTACATGGAGGATAGAAAGACGCTCTACCCACATTGCAAAGTTGAAAATTAGTGTATAAAAATATATGTAGTGTTATGTAATTGTGCGATTTAGCCCAATGATATGTTCATATCTTAAACCGTAGTTCGTATACTTGTATTCAGCAGACCCAATTTTTTTTGACTTGGCAAGGCTTGACGAATATTTGGCAATATTCAACAACTTAAAAAATACGGAAATTTCTTTAAAAAACATAAAGTTTATGCAAAATATAGCATCAAAATGTATCAAATGAGTTTGTGAAATGTTGGGGAAGTGTTTTCTATTAGATTTGAATAAAAATGCAGTACAAAATCGCATCATCATGCGAATACAATAGCCAACTGATAAGTGTTATGAATTTTTGATGATTGTCATTTAAAATTATCATCGTAAATTGCATATATATGCAAGTTATAATTTGCTCTTCGAATTGGCTATAAAATCTTCAACTCATGCAAAGGATGCTCAATAGCCGTGTGGTTACAAGTGAGGGAGTGTGATGCATTTATAAGACAAATACGAACGTCTTTTCAGCGTAAAATCTGTGTTTTTCTTGTTTTCCGTGCCCCCGTCGTCTATGGCGAGCTTTTTGGCTAAAATCCCCAAGTTTTGGCAAATATTCAGCAAATATTGCAGCTAGTATTAGTGAATAATCGCCGTTTTTGGGTGGTGAGTTATTTGGGCGAATATTCGTCCCAACAGAAATCTGGAGAGTACTCGCCAACTCGGGACTGAATAGGCAAACTATGTCTTAAAGCATCTGTTAATAGGAGAAATGAGGAATATGATTTTTTAAAGTATTTGTTGTTTCTTTTTTAAGTGGGAAGATTTATAAACTGTGATAAGATAATAATACTAATGTTTAGTAGAAGTCAAAATTGGTCTATGGGACTGGAAAACCACAATGTAAAGTAAGGAATAGAGAGTGCAAGAGCAATTTAAGCAAATCCAAAAGAGAACAAAAACTAAAAAGAACATGTACCCAAGAAGAAATTTGTGAAAAAAATCATATCCTCAGATGTCTTGCTACAAACCTGTCACAAGATCTATTTCTGCTCAATCTTGAGAAAGAACCAAGGTGAATGAGAGAAGAAATCCTCTGGGTGTAGAGCACTGTGAAAGCAAAGTCTCTGGCAAGATGTTGGTGAAGATTAAACATCTCTTGAAAGAAAAGAGCTAGGCATTGCTGATCCTCGTAAGCCATGAAGGTATGGAAAGACATATATGATTATCTAAAGTGTAAAGGTAACTGCCCCTGATGTTATGGTAAGAAGAGCATCTAAATACAAAATGATCTTTGGTTTTAGGCTCCATGGAACACATTTGACAAATATGATGCACTTAAGGAATACAATTATCTGTCTCTATGTGGAGGTGGTGTGTGAACAAACCTTGAATTGTGCCAATGGAATTCCCAAACTACAGGGTAATTGAAGCTTATTAACTTGGAGGTTCGATGAGCCCATCTTCAAAGTGAAGATATAAATGGTGAGAGGGATGCCAATGTTTAATTTTCTGGCTTTATTTTTTCAATATGTTATTTTTCTGGAACATATATAGACACAAGGACACAGGCCTTGATTACAATAGGGGCCTTCTAAGAATGAAGTGTAAAGGTACCTCTCATCGACAGAAAGGTTCCCATGGAGTTGATTAGATGCCTTTTAGTTCTTTCATTCAGTTTGGCAAGTCTTAACACTAGGCATGTGAACCATGGGTATCGTCACAAGGCCTTGACATTGTTTCACCCAATCTGACCAGTTCACCATTTTGCACATAGGCCTAACTTGTGCCAAAATAAGAGCTTTCGAACAAGTATGGGCATTTTTGAAAGTGTTGTGGACAGTATAGTTGCCAAATCCAGCTGGATCTACATAAAATCTGAGTGGATCTGGATTTTTCAGCGGACCTGGATAAATTTGGTTCAGGTCACCTGTTAAAATTTTTTAAAAAAAATTTTTCCCCTAAAAAAAGACACCCAGCAACCATTAATGTATTATTTAATATTCTATTATATTAAAATTTTATATTACGTTATTAATTTGTTTTCTTTTTTTGGTCAATTTTGCATAATTATAAATTATGCTCATATGTAATACTTGGATATTTCAGACTGGATTTTCGGAACTTTTTTTCAAGATTTCTGTATAACCAGATTTTTTTTGCCCTCCGGAACGGATCTGGATTGCCAAACTTGGTATCTATGGTGGAAAGCATAGTTATTAGATCTGGCCGGATCTACACAAAATCCAGCCGGATCTGGATTTTTTAGGTGACCTGGATAAATTCGGTCCAGGTCGGCCCTGTTTTTTCCCCATTTTATTTTTATTTTTGCAATATAAAGACACCTAACACCCGTTAATATTATTTAAAATAAATATAGAACATTTTTATATTATATTAGTAATATTTTTTTTCTGTATTTGTGAATTTATTCATATTTATAAATTATGCTCATATATAATATGTATATATTTGGCATTGAATTTTTCGGAACTTTTTCAATTGGATTTTTTTCCCCTCACGAACAGATCCGGATTTCCAGACCATAACTGTGGTGGAAGGACAATTTTTTTTTTCTGTAGTTGCAAGTGCTCTAGTAGACATGTATGCAAATGTTGAGGCATACACAAGGCATGTGGGTTGTTTTGCATTCATGTCTGTTAGGGAATTTCACAACAAAACCTGACATAAATCTTCTTTCAATTAATGTTTTGATGTGTATTTGTCTGTTTATTGATAATTGGTCCTTGGTTTCTCTCTCGCCTCCTTGTTTTAAAGGGTGTCTGACTTTTTTCCAAAAATAAAGTGCAGATCTGGACGTAAATGATTCCTGTCTATGACCCTGAATAAGAGAACATGTTACACATGGAAGACACGGTAAGGTTCATTTTACAAACATGCAAAATAAGCATTTTTGTATCTAAGGTGATTTATACCATACAAAAATATTTTTTATTCTATTCGCTTGTCTACATTAGAAGAAAAAAAACTCCATACATAAACCAATAAAAAAAAACTAACAAATATTAAATAAAAACAAATTTTACTCTGACATTGCTGCCGGCATTCTTTGCAACTCATGTGCAATTGCTAGTTATTAGTTTTCTTTGTAAGAAAAGATCTTTATAACATGTTTTTTCAACCAGAAGGATAATTACGATAACGAATAAACAGAAAATGCAACGCAAACACATTTCCAAGGTGTTCACAGTTATTATTTAAACGTGGCAGGCTTTCTTGGCATTTATTTTTTACAGATGAGAGGTTGATTGGGAATACATCTTGGTGTCAATCAAACAATAATAGATAGTGGCAGGTCGAATTTAGGATAGCGGGTAGGACTTTTATGAATTTAGGATGCTAGTACATATAGTGATTATTGGTCCCCACATGTGCATTCATCCTCTCGTGGGTAGCAGGAGCATGAATTTCTGTACAGGAGTCTGCTTTTCTTTTTATATACTTGCCAATTTCTTAATTAGCCTTGTGCATAGGAAATCCTGAAGTGGCATTTCTAAATACTGTTTGGATTAGAACTTCGAGGGACAAGGTTTCCTATGCCACCACTTTTGTACTAAGTAGCTGAAACGTTTTGGATACGGGAGCAGGAGTGGGGTATCCGATACGTGGAAACGACAAATTTTTTTTTTGACCCCGGATACGGCGTAGGATACGGCAGTACAAAAACTATATAAAAATTAAAAAATATATAAATCTCAGCCTTCTAAATAGGAATTTAATTATAAACTACATATTATGTATATGAAAAACAAGATAAAAGACAAGTTATACTATTAACTATAAATTTATAATAATGTACAGTATATACAAAACGAATAAAATTAAATTTATAGTGTATGTTATAGATTGTATAAAATTAAATAATGTATTTTATATAAATGTATATAATGTACAGTATACTGTATAAGTTGTATATACCATAGTTGGAACAGTCGCATAGTTGTATTTTTAATTACTAATCTGTCTACAGGCCATCAAAGCTCATGATTCTTTCAGAAGATTGCGAGAAGTTGCTTGGTCCAAAAAAGTGAAAAAATGGATTTTATGAAAATAAGAAAAATATTGCCATCAATGCATAGAGCTCGAGAAAATATACACTTTTAGAGAAAACGACCCCTGAAACGGAGCCACAGAATGAAAGTTATGGCACATGCAAGTTTTTGCTGCTACATCTTCCCGGACCCTTTCCAAAAAAGGCAATTTTTTTTCTTCCCCTTGTGTTTTCTTCACCAAAAATCCAAAAAAAGCAAGAAATGCCAAAAAAGAAAAAGAACGATTCGAGAAGAAAAAAACAAGAGAAAATGCGTTTTTTGCTATTGGGAGCGGGCAGGGAGCGGCCAGAGGCCTGCGGAAATGGCCGGGTACGGCCTGTTCTGTACCCGGCTGTTTCCGCAGGCCTCTGGCCGCTCCCGAGGCCCCTGCCTGCCATTTCGGCAACTTAGCTTTTGTAGTGATTGAGTAGCTCTGCAGAGATTGAATACAAATATTTAATGGTATGCTTTAATCCAACCAATCAAAACTGCATTAGCTTCGAATCATTATAAAGCATGTGGATGAAGTTATTGGAATCATTTTCCAACTGAACGTAATTTGTATGTGAATGCTCTTTAACATGAGCTACAAAGGTTTAACAAGGTGGAATGTGTTATATATTAAACTGAACCCTTCATAGAAAAAGCAACTACTGGGAAAGATATCTGGTGGCTACTCTATGAGAAATGTTTTTGAAAAAGTAGATACATATTACAATAGACAAAATATTTGTTATTAAAGGTTAGATTAAGTACACCTTATCACGTGCAATCAGAGAATCATGTTTGATATGCTGGTTTTGAGTAAACATGCAAAATTTATAATGCTATACTAACATCCGACCCCATGGTTTTATGATGCATGCCCTTAAAATAGTTGTGGAATGGAAAAATGGATCAGATCCCCTCGGATCTATTTTGTTTTTCTTATTCAGCATAACAGAGATTATTGGTCTACCATACTTTCTTGTTGGTATGACAAGTTCTTGAGCAGACAAGCTAGGTCAATTGAGTGTTCCTGATGATGAAGGGGACTGATTCCTCAGAAAAATGGTCTAAAGATGAAATATAGTCAGGATTTACTGATCAAGAATAAATAAAGCGGGCTTGACTTGTTTTAAGGTAAGCTTTAATAGTGGTCTTTGCTATTGTATTTATAAAACAATACCAACAAACAGCAGTCAAGAGGGAGTACGAGTCTGTTACCTATGGTTAAATGCATAATGCAAGACCCTTTGTTCTTTTCACAATGATAATGTGCACGGAATATTCTGCAATTCATGATCCAAACTTTTTTTTTTTCACAATGATAATATGCATGTAATATTCTGCAATACAGGATCCAAACTTTTTCTCAAGGACGGGAAGTTGTTTTAATAACAGGGAAAATGAAGTATCCCCTTTTGTTGTTTATGTTCAAGGGGAGCAAATGTAGATGATTCTGACAACAAAGGAGAGATGCCACTTGATCTTGCTGCTCGTATTGGATCAGTTTCAACCGTTGAAACTTTGTTGTTAAGCAAGGCAGATGTGACTCATAAAACAAAGAATGGTCGGACCAGGTATGCTTTAGGATAATTGAACTCTTCCTCTATAGCACTGGCATTTTAGCCAGGTAATCTCATTTTTATGAACATCAGTGTCAAAATTATGGACCTGCATAATATTATTGACTCTACTTCAAGGATACAATTATAATTGCGATGAAATGAAGAGGAAAAGCATGTCTCAAGTTTTTAATTTTCTTATACTTTACTAACATCCAAAAGCACGGTATGGGGCACCTTTAATTTTAGTGCAATCTTCTATTTTAAAGTTTACCAATCCCTACAAAAAGTCAATACAGGTGATTATCCAATGCAATTCTGGTGTGCTTATTCTGAATTGTGTTTTGCAAAACAAGTAATATCTGGTCAATCAAGACATTGATTTTACATATGAATTATCTTATGTACTCTTAACCATAATTCAACATCATCACCATACTGGGCAATGATGTGGGAGACATGTGACAAGCTTTCATTATCTTATATGTTTCGAAAATTGGCATTATATCAAATTAATGATTCAAACATTACAATAATCAAGCCTGAGCCTGAATACACAAGAGTGGAAGGCATTGGTATTCATTCTGCCCTTTTTGTTGCTCGCAAATTTCTTAGTTTTACAAATTTAACTCAAGCTAGACAACAATTTTACTATGTTTAGGATGTAACCCCACACAACCAAAATTTGATAATTCTATGATCAACGTAGTCACAAATCAATGTTTGGCCTACTTGTCACTTGTACACTCAAGGCACACATCAAAAAGTTCGATCCCCGATATAGCAGAGGCAATAATATTAAATAATTTCAATGATCAATAAACAATCACACATAAAACATACCAATGAGAGTAATACAATATTAAAGCATGTGAACGGCACTAATACATCAGAGTTAACCAAAATCAAAGCAGAGTAGTATATACTATTCCTTGCTAGATAAGCCTGTGATAGTGGGCAAGTAATCATAGCATAAAGTCTGAAACAAAGTACTACCATATCAACACTCCAGGCCTTTGAATACATTCAAAAAGGGCATCTAGTGCCGCAAAATAGTGTAGGTATATCCGTCACATGTGACAAGATCAAACGTAAAAGGAAAATAATGCAATGTGAAAATGGGCCTTACACATGCTCACTATGGCATAGGAAAACCCATTCAACTAGTGGTGGATATATCATAGTTTGACATCATTATGAGGTCATTTGCTTCCTTTCATAGGTTTCTAGTTCCTCTACTGCTGAGAGTAATTGGTCTACATATAACTTTATCCACTCTAATAGGGAAAAATTACCTTGAGAAGAATGGAGAAGCTAGTTTTTGTATAGAGTGTCTTGGGTCTCGACTCTCATTGATTGCAAGACAAATGAGTACAAGAGACTCCAACAATATGGTCGGATGTAGAAGCCAAAGAGCCGAGGCAGGTTGATAAGGGCCAAGATTGGTTGGGGTCTCGTTTTAGTAGCTAGATGAGTCCAATAGTTTCAGCAATTACAAGCTTTTTAGGGGATATCCAGCTGATGATGAATCTTATTTTTGAGTTTGTTGCTCAGTACTAATCATTTTCATTTTGACAAGATGATTTGCAATGTTCAATTTGTTAGTTCAACTTCAGACTATTGTTGATAATGATCATTCTACAACTCTATTTTTTTTAATTGAAGGATAAGTATTCCTGTTTTGAGTGCACGGATAATCAACCTTCTTTGACTTAGTGCCAAGGCCTGGGGGTATCCATTCCACCGTTTTTTCTCAGGACTTGAACTTGGCTTCATCCCCTTATGATGTCGGGCCTTTGCATTTCGTGAGAATTGATCCCTAGTAGGCTCTTGTGAGCCAAACAACTTCATTAGGGAACCAAGAACCACTTGATGCAGCTGTAATTTTGGTATTTGAATTTTCAGCTGTGTGTAATGTCATCCAATGTCAGATTGTGGATGTTATATAATTTCACTTTCAGCTTCTTTGCTTATAATACATATTTTTCCGAAATTTTAATTATATATATATATATATAATTGTAAAAAAATAGTAGTCGTCCCCAAGAGGTACCCAAAAATACGTAAAATTTAATTGTCCCTAGAAATGTGTCCCACACCACACCCCCGTCATGTCCACTTTGCCTCCCGTTCCTTTGTCCTAGGAAACTTGGAGAAGCATTGGATATTACAAAGGAGATTAAAAGAATATATAGAGTTTCACTAGTAGTGGATTTGACTCTAGTTACATGTTATGCCTTCCAACTCATGTAATGAGTCTATATATAAATGCCAATGGATATAGAATGAATGATCATGATGGCAATCCTTCACAATAATCCATGGGAGGGAGTGTTAAAGCACCTCAACTAAGAGATCTTGGGTTCAAGTCCCCTGATTTAAACTTGTTGGGTGGAGTGGGGCATTTGCACCAATGCTGTGGCTATAGTGATAGGGCAATTCGAATCCGTGACCTCCAATGAAGAGGCTTCCAGAGAGGACTAGCTTACCAATTTCCCTCATATCAAATATATATATAATTAGTCTATAAGCTTTCTAAAAACACAACCTTATTGTGCTGCACACATAATCAGGTACCACTTGTTGAGTTGGATGGAAAGGTCTTTGAGCTAACTAACGTTTCTGCTGAAATTTGCTTGGAACTTGAAACTGGGCTCATTGCTTCTAAACGTATTGGGACATACCCTAAACAAGAAAGAAACTCTGGGATGCAATAGAAACCTCACCTAATTCACTTGGTGAATAGTGACCTGATCACCTTTTTATAGAATAGGATTAATAGCGTCCTTTGTGATTCAACCCCCATTACTTTTATAAGTCGTAAATTATGAAGCCACATCTGAAGTCAAATATTTCTTTTTCAAGGCCCTTGATTGATTATTATAGACAAACTACTTATAAACCATATTTTTCAAGTGGTGCCACTAAAGCGATAGCAAGAGTAGATTGCCGAGGTGCCAAGTCGCCAAATTGATCTGGGAGGGCAAGTCACCTAGGTGAATTAGGGCCGAGTTGAGCCCTTCAAATGCTCCTCCTCACTAAAAACACTCTGCAAATCAACACAGGTCCAAATTGGTCTTCTTCTGCTTGTCCACCACCAAAGGGCACATGAATGCAAAATTTGGTTTGCTTAGATGCCAGGTACGCTACAGTGACAAGGTTGGCTATGATACCATGTAGGATCAGCCGTTAGGATCTAGGTAGGGAACCAACAAGGTTCTCGTCTTTAACTATGGAGCAAGAACTTCCCTAAAACTCTCTGTAAACAAATATTGCACACCAAAAAATAGTATATTATTATTTTTCGCACCCAACTATTTCACAAGACTCGAAAAACCAAATAAATAGGCTTTCTGAGGAGGTTAAGACCAACGACCTCTAAGTTCAAACTGATTAAGTTCAGAGAATTCCTAAATAAAACTCATATGAGCACTAAGTTGTTGAAACAAATAATTACTTGGTTATAACAAATTAACTCCCTATATGAGCGTACAAAGTTTGAATACAACTACAACTAGGTAGGAACTATCTCAAACTACTACCTAATGTGAACACAACTCTAACAAGTAATTGAGTAAAATTTAAAATAACATCAACAATAGCTACTGTTAGCATATGCAAAGAGAAGGCAAACTGCATTGCTCAAATGCCATAGGCAGAGTATTATTTATATTGTAGGGATGATGACAACATAGTTACAAAACAGTTATCAGTTATAACTGCCCATAACCAAATGGTTCATTATATATTCAACACTCCCTCTTAATGACTAAACTTTTGTCCCGAAATTATACAAATGTCCTATAACCCATATGTTTAGTCATTAGATCTGCAGACTGTGCCATAGGCTGTACTTCAAAATCAACAGTCCATGATGGTGTTGTGGTTGTCAAATGGAGAAAAACCGCAAAACAAAAATTTGGTCGTGTGAACAATAGATATGGCAAGTGGTCCACTGGTTCTTTGTTACGTGATTATTGACCAGTGATGAATCATCAATGGCTGAGAGTGTCAGCCCCATCTCCAAGGTGTTGAAATCAGAACCTCGGAGAGGTGGATTGAAAAATCTGTTGCAGGCTTGTGTAGCCTGCTGGAGTTTGTGTAGAGACTTAGCTATCCTGCAATCGAAGTCACCTCGATCATGTCCTTGCAACACATGTAGTGCTCATCCAACTTTCTCAATAAGAGAAATGTGACCATCTGTGCAGTAGGAGTTAGAACCATCTCTGTCTCATCCGTCTCAGCAATGGGAGAAATACCTATCTCCACAGTAGTAGGAGTGAGAACCAACTCCTCATCCATTTGCTCATTTATCCCCCTCTATTGGGAGAGATCTTTCACAACACAATGAGAAAACTGTTCATGCTCTACTGTCCTTCGAGTAAGTACCTCTGAGTGAGTGGCTTGGCATGCCATCTCACCATGCACTGTCAATGCATTTGCAATAGTGGAGTCTCCATCCACAACAAACTGTTCTTCAGAATGAGGAAATCCATCCTCCAAGGCATGTCCGCTTCCCGTACATTTAGTATAGTGGATACTCCCTCCACAATAAGTGCATGTAGGTTGACTGTATCCAAGTCAACAAATCTGTGAGCAATGGCTTCCTCCCAAGGCATTGTAGCCTCCTGCACATCATGTATGGTGGAGTTGTCCTCCACACGTGCATTCATGTTGATCGTAGCCAGATCAACAAGCCGATACTGACCACCTTCCCCAATACCAAGGGAAATTATCCGTCTCTGTTTCACATCAGAGACATCACACTTCTTCCCATAGAAATCCACAGAAATATTGGGATTTTTAGTTAATTGACGAATAGATAGAAGATTCTTTTGTAAAGAAGGTACGCATCTAACATTCTGTACCAACAATTTATGAGCATTATTCAATACAATGCATGTATCTCCTATACCTTCTACTGCAAGTGATTTTCCATTAGCTAGTACTATTGATTCAAAACAAATATTTTCAGTAATTGAAACATACTAGTCCCTGCAACATGAAAAGTGTGTAGACGCACTAAAGTCAATGATCCAACAACTAGTACCACTTACATGCGAGCATATGATGTCGTAAGACAATAATGAGCATGCCCATCATCCGAATCCCGTTCTTCTGCAACTGCTGCCACATGTTGCTCATCACATGGCTTCTTGTTCTGTTGCGAAAGATCATACTTTCGCTTCCAGCAATCCTTCTTAAGGTGCCCAACCTTCTAACAGTAATAGCATGTGACCTGATACCGAGTGGATGATTCACCAGAATGACGTTTCCACTTTCCCTTTGATCGAGTCACAAGAGCACTCTCTGAATGGTCACAATTAGATTCTGCCTGAAGTTGTCTCCGCTCCTTTTGTAACAGGTAGGAACTCACCTTGTCAAATGTGAGTGTTTGACTTTCAGCCATTAAATGGAGTGCCTCCACAAATGACTCATACGAAGAAGGTCAGCTGTTCAGAACCAGAGCCACCATATCATCGTTGTCCACCTTTTTGTTGATGGACGATAACTGGTCTCGGGGGTCTTTCATCCGAAGTAGGTGCTCAGACAATAATCCACCTTGTAACTTTACGGAAAAGAGCATATTCTTCAGGTATAAAACTCGACTCTTTTCTAATGTCTGATATTTATCCCTCAGACTGGCCCACAACGTGCTAGCCACAATAGCATTCTGCACTTCCGGTATCATATCATCTGACACTGACAACTTGAGAAGCAATAACGCTTCCTTATGACGTTTGTCATAATCTGTGATGTTCATCGCTGATTGACTTTCACTACTCGTGATTATTTTATCACAATCATGAAACTCCGCAAGTGTTAAAATCTTATGGCTCCATACATTGAAATTAGTGCCCACTAATTTTTGTGTCTCCGGCAAAGTCAAGTGTGAAATATTTGCCATTTTATTATTCCAAAGCAATGGAAATAATAAAATAAAATTTTGCCCACACTTAATAAAACAATATTACTTTTTCCATCAATTAATATTATTTACTCCAGCATATAGTATGAATACCTTCGTTGAAAAATAACATTATTTTAGTGTATTAATTCACCAACATTTCAACTCTGCCTCTGCCGTTTTTGCCTGAGGATTTGCAACTGGCTATTTCGAACCACAACTTTTCCAAAAAAAATGTTTGCCCATGGTTTTCCTTCTTCTACGACTTTACCGCCATCGACTGTGCCTTCGAACCACGATTTTGCCTCACGACTGGTCACGTTTTTGATTTGCGACTAGGGTCTGACTGGGTATTTGCTTCACCTCTCTGCCGTCTTGATCAGGAAACCACGTATTTGCCCTCACGACTGTATTGTTCACGACTTTCTTTCCACTGGATTTTTGTTCTTTCTGCCTTTTGCGACTAGACTTTTTGCCCACAATTCTCCTCAACGTATTTCCTTAGACGTTTGCCCTTGTTTTTCTCTACAATCAGTCTGCTGCCCACGAATGAGGAATTTCTTCCTTCTCTGCCCTAACGTCTGGTATTTTTTTCCAAATACCTTCACGTTTTACCAAATTCGTGCCCTATTAGGGCTTCCTCGAATTTCCAGTTCTTGCCTCTTGGAGGCTTCCTCGAACTGCAACCTTAGACACTTTGATACCAATGCTAGCATATGCAAAGAGAAGAAAGAATATAGAGAAGGCAAACTGCATTGCTCAAATGTCACAGGCAGAGTATTATTTATATTGTAGGGATGATGGTTACATAGTTACAAAGCAGTTATCAGTTATAACTGCCCAGAACCGAATGGTTCATCATATATTCAATAGCTACATCTGAACAAAAACATCAGCCAATCAACCATCAGTTCGCAGAAGCTTCAACTATGGACTAAAATATATATTAAAAAAGAAGTTTGGGATGCAACTACTGAAGAAGAAGAAAAAACATGGGATGGCCAAGTCTTATAGCAAGTCAATAATTAGAGAAATTAAACATTCTGGGATGGGAGGGGGAGATTTAGAGTGTACAATGTTTATGTTTTCCCCAAGTATTTCTTTGAGCAAAGTTCTAACTAGGATCAGTTTATTTTCCCAATCTCTTGAGGCAGTGAACATAGACTCTTGTAGCATACATGTAATCGGTGCCTTTGTAATCATCAAGTAATTGCTGGAATGCACTGCATATTATTCATTGGTTTCTATCTGCGTTGAATGCCTCTTGACTGATTCATCTCTAATGATCTCTCTTTGACAGAGGTCTATGGTCTTTCTAAACAAGCCTATATGTTAGATTCCATTGGTGGAAATGTTTTTTATTGTGGGACAGCTGCATGACTCGACATGGAACAATATTGGGAATACTGTTAGAAAACATGCACAAGGAAGAAATGAAGAGAAAGTGGAATGCACACAATATTATTGTGTCTGTCATTTTATTATGTGAAAAATGGTTACAAAATGGTTGAAGTAGTTTCAAATGTTTATTAGTTAATATTTAACTAATATTAACTTAACACTAGGCCTTATATTTTAATAAATACTATACGGATTGTTCTCATATCATTTATTTAGATGCAAATTTGCCTTCCACGAAACTGTTTAGCTGCCAATTGGTAGAGATTGAGGCTTTTAAATGGATTCATCTCCTTTTGTTGCTGGAATGGAGGTGTTTATGAACGATGTAAGTTCTTTAGATGTAGGGTGAGTATTCTCGAGCCATTTCCGAAGTGTCAACTGTTGTGCTCACTATTTTTGAAAACAATTACATTATTTAACGTCTTTCCCGTAAGGGTTAGATAGCTCATAAACATGCCATAATGAAATTTTATTCATTAGAAAAGGGCGAGATACTCCTATCCCATATTCTCCTTGGACCTTGCTCCCACAAACAATTGAACATTGAAACCTCCACATTTTGCCATTTTGGTCACCAATATAACCCAAGTTGACTTTTGAAATGATCCAAGAAATTGCGTCATTGAACATGTTGACTTTTGTAGGAACTAAAGTACCTCTCATGTAATTAGGAAACTGGATTTTTTATCATGTCTTCACTTTGCTAGTTTATAGCTTAACAATGAACATGGCTTTGCATAAGAAATCAAACTTGTGTACTATTATTTTGTGTTGAGACAATATCAAGTCTTGTAGTTACATTACACAACTACATGTGTCTGAGTTGTAAATGATTTTTTTTTTCCCCACAACAGATCATTATGTTATGAAAAACAGAAAATTACATATTCGGTTGTGCTAAGCCTGAAAGCTATTGGTCCAAGTTTGAGCATCATACAACAAAAAAGTAGAAGAAATAATCATGACAGAGAATCAAGATTATGAATATATCTGATATCCTCCTGAAGCTTGTTGGACCACCATGGAGTGGGGCATGCCATAGCACAATAGGTCCTTATTGTCTAGAGCCCAATTAGCTAGTCCATCAGCAACTTTGTTCCTTTCACGAGGAATGTGATTGAATTGGACCTCTTGAAATTTTCCCCTTAGTTTTTTTATCTTCCACACCTCTTTGGCAATACGCCAACTGGGAGGAGAGTCCAGTCTATTTTCAGAAAGCAGGTGAATAATGATTTGGGAATCCGAATCAACTTGGATCTTATGCCATCCAATTTTCAAGGCCTCCTACACGCCTTTATAGATAGCTTTAACCTCAACAAGAGTGTTAGTAGTAGATCGAAGATTCTCAACAAAAAAGAATTGGACACCACATTCAACATCCGTACCAATGCCTCCCATAGCGGCTTTCCCAGGATTTCCTCTGGAAGTCCCATCCGTATTCAACTTACCATATCCTGGAGGGGGATTATTCCAATGGCCATCCCTTAGCTTTCTTCTTATTCGCCAACCTAGGGCAAGAAACATCCTTAGGATCAATGTTACGCTGATTACAAATATTTTCCCACTCAGGGGAAAGATCTTGAGGCAAAGATATCTTATGTTTCAAGCTTTCCGCTATGTTAATTTTCGTATTCTCCCAAACAAAAGAGCTATCTTTACTGATTTGCATGAAAATTCTACTGTTTCTTTCCTTCCAAATATCCCAGAGAAGAGAGATACCACTCCACATCACAGGGATAAGATTTTGGCCTTTAGGAAAGGATTCTTGCCAAGCTCTGAAAACTTGCTCAAGAGATTCACAATTTATCCAATACACCTTAAATAAAGCAGTAAGGAGTTGCCACAATGGGGTAACCCATGGACATGAGAAAAAAAGATGAATAGAAGACTCCTCATCATGAAGGCGATCTCCAGTTAAGACTCTTCGGTGGATAAGAAGCCAACTAACAAAACTGACTTTAGGCCACATACCCAGATGTTAGATGTGCTTGAAGAAAAACTGAAGAGGATGAGGGTTTTTCAGTGACCAAAGAGGCATAGCCAGCAACAACAGAATAAGTACCAGAGGCCTCCTTTCCCCAACCCAGCTTATCAAGCTCAAGGGATGATGAAAAATGACGAGCTTTCAAAATATTGTTAAGCAACAACTGCACTTGATGATCCATAGCAATTGGCCACTCCATAGGCGGAATCCAGGATTTCCTAATGTCCCATGAACGAATAGCTGGTTTACCATATTGGGCACTTTTGACCCATCCCAACTCATGCATTTGTTCCATAATAGGTATGAGCTAGGGGAATTGATGGATGAGAAGGGGCTGCCCATACCAAGAATCCGTTCAAAAATTAGCACATTGCCCATTATTAACAATCCAGAAAAGTTGTTTCTTAATCACATCTTCTCCCACTTTGATAAATTTCAGAGTCGAAGATCCCTTAGTAGGCAGGGTAGATCTGATAATTTGCTCAGGAGGATTATTCTCAGCATACTTGGCTCTGAACATGGCTGCCCATAAATCATTAGGATAAACAAGCATTCACCAATGTAACTTGGCAGGCAATGCCTTATTTTGCTTAGGAGAAGATTTGAATCCCAAGCCTCCAGCCATCTTTGGCTGGAAAAGAACATCCCACCTAACCAAGGACCACTTTTTCTTATCTTGAGCTCCACTCCACAAGAATTTTTGGCAAATAGTATCCACCTGTTTCAAAATAGTGCCAAGGACGTTAAGGACTGAGGAAACATAGATAGACATGGCTTGAAGGACCGACTTGATCAAAGTCATCCTTCCTCCAGATGAAAGCCATTTATGAGTCCACTTCATTTAAGCTCAAACTTGTTGATTAACCACTGCCAGTCTCTTAACTTTTTGGAAGCTGAAGGAACCTCCAAATATTGACACGGGAGCCTTCCTTTCTGAAACTGGGAAATTTTCAGAATTTGCTCCTCTTGTTTCTTAGAGAAATGAAAAAAGAAAATGTTAAACTTTCCATGATTAATAATCTGACCTGTAGCAGCTGAAAATGTGTGGAGAACTTTTTGAAACTGCTTAACCTCCTGTTGGGTGGCCCTTCCCATCATAGTGGAGTCATCAACAAATTGAAGATGAGAAAGTGGATGGCTGTTTCTGGCCATCTAAATATCGTGGATTTTTTTCTCTTGACAGGCTCTATGAGCAAGTCTCCCCAAAAAGCCAAAATGATGAACAAGAAGCGAGATAAAGAGTCTCCTTGCCTAATGCCTCTTGAAGCTCCAAAGAAACTAGAGGGAGACCCATTCACCAACACAACAAAAGAGGTTGAGGAGATACAAGTCTTCACCCACTGAATCCATCTCATAGAAAACCCAAAACAAGCCAATATTTTGCAAAGGAAGCCCCAATCCATCTATCGTAGGCTTTGGAAAGATGCATTCTAATAAACAGAGCTGGTGTTTTTTGAATTTCCATAGAATGCAAAATTTCCTGAGCTAACACAATCTCATCATGGATATGACGACCAGGGACAAAATCCCGTTGCTCAGGAGATATAATCTTATGAAGAATAGGTTTAAGTCTTTCCGCTATAACCTTAGTGATAATTTTATACAGAACATTACATAAGGCTATAGGACGGAAACCAAAAACATCTTCCACCTCATTTGCTTTAGAAATCAGAGTGATGTACGGCTTGTTAATCTCCTCGAGCAAATTATTAGTCATTCTAAGTTCTTCAACTACCTGTAGCAAGTCTCTCTTAATAATATTCCAAAAAGTTCGAAAGAACTCAATAGGAAATCCATCCGGACTAGGGGTTTTACCTTTCTTCACAATGATTGTAACATCATTACAGACTATAAACTCTCTGTTCCTATTATTTTTTTGATAGACTTTGCATGCTAGAGTATAGGGTGTTGTAGAGTTAGTGATCCAGGGGATGGTCATGTAAACATCTTTTGATAGAATACTGCTTAGCCACTTTTGTTGCGGTCGTACAATTTGGCATGTCTAGATGAACTTTTTCTAGTCCCTTTAAGAATGCGTACAAGACGAAGGGCCAAACTGTGTAATGCCCAAAATTTCTCATTGAAAACCAAGCCAACATGTATTTTTTGTATGTTTGTTTAAGACCCTCCTCCAGGTTTGCCACACATGCACATGAAGGTTAACAACTACGAAAACACAAGTATACTTAAAATTGAGAAATGATTACAAGGTGATCTGGCTTCTAGGGCTGACAAGGTCGAAGTGGTCACATGAATGAGGTCTAGTCAGCATGATGGCACACCCCAAAGAACAAGGTCTTAGATGAACATTTGCAAAGGTTAGCCGAATCCACCCGAGCACATTCTAAATTAACTTTTGCCTTAAGGGTCACAAGATTCATGAATATTCATACATTGATCTTCAAGGTGGGGTTGCTTTATGCTTTTAAGATGCAACATTGTGTTTGTTCTCCTATTATTTTTTGCTAGTTTTAGATTGGATATGCTTTATACAATATAAGTTTGTGCAAGGGAATAAAGCACATTTATTATTATTGAATAAAAGGAAAAGTCACTTAAGTCTCAAATAAGCTTTCCTTCCAAAAGTATAGGACCCATTTGAAACCCTTGGGACCTTTTGAACCCAACCATTTAAATGATCAAAGCGATAAAACAAATCTAACATCCTTATTAGAGTCATAAAAGAGTATCTCAAGGCCTACGGGGCTCATTAGCACACTAACAAGTTGAGGAAGGAGTGAAAGGGGGGAGAGATGAAGCAACAATGACTTCCTTTCCCAAATCCTACTTGAACCTCCAAATTGAGATATTTAGCCTATTTAATGGTAGCTCCCCCTACAAAGCCAGATTCTTTAAGCATTGGAAGTCTTCCTTAGCTTTTTTCTTTACAAACTTTCATTTCGTTCTTTAAGGTCTATTGCACGATTATTGTATCAAGTTGATGAGTTTTTTGTAATTATATGGTGTACATGGAGGTATCGTCTCCTTGGTTGGTCCTTAGGACCGCCTCCATGAACTTCTACAAATTACTAGTGCCCACAAGGCCCCCATGGCCTCCTACTAGGCCTTAAGGATTTAATAAAAAGACAATCTGGTTCTGCCAACGCAAGTCTGAAAAAATCAATTTAAGTATAGGAAAACAATTTGAAATGGCTAATGATTAGCTTTCAAATTTTGTAACTAACAAAATTGATCCAAATCTTTTAAAATTTCATGTTCTTATTCTCCTTGTTAAAATCTATAAGCCCAATTAAAATTATAAAGAAAAATGTTTAAATTGAAGGTGACAATAGCATGTCAAAATGCTGTTATTAGAATGTTGTACTTAGGACAAAATTGTAAATTAACGAAGGAAGTAGTTCAAGATGAGCTCTTGGAGTTCTGTACAAAGAAAATGAAATGTTTTTTTTATATAATATTGCTTCGTTGAAGTTTAGCAGGAACGCTGTCAATTCCATGATTGAGTTTACAATTGATAGCCCCGTGAATTCTAATTGTTTCATTTTGGGGCCGACAACTATTGGCTATTGGATTCACTATAAATAATTCAAGATTCCACTTTTATCATGCACATTTAGGTCATTCGCAAAATCAATGATTGGATCCTACCACATTTAACCTCTAGTTTACATCGGTGTATTCAAATCACAATTTACAACAAATTTTATGCCATAATGCTCAAATTCACCTCCATTCTAAATTTCATCAATTTGTTTCAAAATGGCTCAAATAAAGACGTCCAAAAGTAAAACAAGTCGAAATAAAAGTTCATATCAATGTCCATATGGCCCATTTTATCAATCGTAATAATAATACAAGGGGGTGCTTAAGGGTGACAAATCTTGAACAACATAAATTAGAATAAAGTCTGCAAATGAGTTCAATCCGCCAACAAATATGAAACCCATAACCAGTATATCCCTTTTGAATACAGTTATTTGGCTTAACTAAAGAGGAAAGAGTTATAATCCCTATGGTAAATACTAATTTGCCTTGAAGGCAAATATGATTGTAAAAGGGATTATTATAATTTATTCTTCCTAGAGAGGATAATGGCGACATCTAGGAAGGATAAAAATATTATTAATTATGTATTTCCTCCTAAGGAAATGCAACTTTGCATCCAGGAGTGGACAATGGAATAGATGAACAGATAGTTTTTTGCCTCATTGAGAAAATGTGTCTTAAGCACTTGAGCTTGTGTCCAATCAAAGCCACCACAATAACACATCTTTGTGAAACCACTCAAAACTAGATTGTAGCAATTAAAACCAACTCTTGACTAAGGAGAGTTTCAACTTTCCCGAACTGAGGGGGGATCCAAAATTTTTGTCTCCAAGGATAACTAATCTCTTGCATTGAGCTCTCAGCTTGTATGCCAAAACATTGCAAGGACGAAACTAGCCTTAAGTATCCCTCTTGTGAAGAAAAACTTTCCCAAGAGTTTGTGAGGTGTTTTTCACTCAGAAATTCCCATGCGCAACCATCCCCAAAAGACCTCTTGCCATTTGCAGCAGTGTTCCAGAAGATATGCTCAATTTTTCGTCTTTGTACATGCAATACAATTTCTTATAATGGATCGACCTAGACTTGGGCAGAATTTGGCATTGCTTCTGAGGTATTTAGGTCCTGATGCAATTTAACCAGTCCAAATCATCTACTACTTATTTGTGAAGGGATGCAAAGAAGTTTTCCATAATAACTTGGCACTGTTTTTTGCAGCATTTTCAATTCAGTGTAATATTCAGATGCCAGATGTTTTTGAGCAATTGTGGCCTCTAAATGGTTACAACAGATTTTAATATATTTGGGTTTCAAAAATCTGAAATAATTGAGATCAACAGTTTTTTCCAGAGATCGTTTGTGTTGATTTCTCATAGTTTACCCTATTTGCAAATTTCTCCTAATGGCAATTCAGATTGCTGCCTAGTTTATCTGCCATGAGCTTTCAAACTCCCCCATAAACTATTTGTGAGTTTGGTAAAAATCCTGATTTTGGGCAAAGAGATCCATTTCGAGACTATTCCACTGCAATAAGTGGGGCAGTATGCTTGCCTATATTGCCATTTGATACTGGTATGGGTTTGGGTACGGGTTTGTTGATTTAAGAATAAACCTTGGGTACATCCGTAGATTTTACAGCTTGTCAATATCTGTTGCCAACTTGGATACTTAGTCAATACATTGAAGGGCTGAGCATTTCCCGACATGAGTGCATGCGCAATCAACTCATGGGAGGGATGACAATGTTTTCACTTGGTCATTATTCTGAATGTTTTAAATCAATGCATCATATTCTTACCAATTTTCAAAATACACAAGGAAAAACTTCAAAACAATCCAGAGGGATATTATGGAACAAACAAGCATCGAGTTTATGAATTTGAATTATTGAATAAGAAAGTATAAACCATCAAAATATTAGGTGTGGATGGTCATGCTGAAGGCTTTTTTTGCAATGGAATTGTTCCCTATTTCCAACAAATCCAATCTCCAACAAAGTAAGCAAATCACCATATAAACTTATAAAAAAACTACACTGATTTAGGACAGTACCACTATCAACATACATCTTTTCTCCTCTTACAAATTTGGTTAAGGATTTCAGCAAATCAACTATGATAAACACTCTATTGGATTGACATTGCAACATGAACTATGAAGGGTAATATCTAATAAAGTGACAACTAGGCTCTACTTGATCACGTGTCCACAAAATCAGAAAACCGTCATGTTTAACAAGGTTCACAATGTTTACCAAAAGCTTGTGCGCTTCTTGCTCTTTACCTGAAGCATAATATGGTGTCACAAGGTAAGACTTTTGCCATCCCTAGATACAAAAGGAGCATGAGGTACAGAGATTCAAACCACAAATAGGATAACATCAAACAAGTCCAGACCAAATTTTTCGAAAACTGAGAGAATCACCAAATATTTGGCTGTAACTATTAATTTTACACAGAAGCTAGAGATTCTATTCTTTATTTACAAGACAACCAAATCACATATACAACATACACAAGATACATGTTAAGCACTTTAGTAACCCGTATTGTCTACTACAAAAGGATAGAGGGGGTTGCTCACTATATACAGGGAGAACCATAGTTACCATAAGTCTCGGGGATAGGGGGACAGGGGTACGGAGGGACGGGGTTTCCAGGACGCAAAAATTTCCTAAATTTTAGGGGACGGAGGGGGACGACTATTAAAATAATACATAAAATTAATATTTCAATATTTTTAACTTTTTTCAATGACATTTAGGTATTTAAACTGTATTTAATGTATTTTAGGTACTTTCAAGATTGTAATTAAATGCTCTTGGTAAAAATAACATCTTTTTAACAGTTAAACATCAGAAAATTTTGAAAGATTTTAAAAAAATTGGGGACGCCCCCTCCAAGTCCCAAGTCCTAAAACGTCCGGGACGTCACCAAAATCTAGGGGATTGTCATATGTAACAGGAAGTCTAATTAAGTTTTCTAACCTAGATCTTGATTCCATACTAATTTGTTTTTGATCACCAAGCGTATATTCATTCCTTTCTCCATGCGAGGTGAGAGCTTATCCAAAGTTACTGTTAACAAAAAATAACAAAACATTTTGCCTTTACTAATTATAATTTTCTAACCCAGAACTTGATGCCATCCAACATCTGTTTTTGTCACGTAAAGGTGCGAAGTGTGGCACTACACAAAGTTAGGAAGTGTTTAAAAGGTGGCAATAATAAAATATGAAACGAAATAAATAAAAAAATAATAAATAAAAGGCGGAATCCACCGAAATAATACCTATAATGACCACCCCTTATAATGTTGACGAAAATATGCCAAGCAAGGCTTCTGCCTCTAAACGTAGATTGTCCTTGATTAAAATTTAAACAATGGAACATTCCAAATCGGGCTGACTGTCTATTTCTGAATGATCAATGGAAAACAATGTTCGTTTTGCCACATGCTAAACAAAGTTGAAGGTGTTGGTTACAAGACATGGCTGCCCCCAACTCCATCCTCCTAATCTACTGGCCCTCACGATCTTCAACAATTAGAGAATCTTTGGCATGCGGGCGTCTGACACTTGCAAAAACCAACTTAATGAATTGTTTGTGGGTCATAAAACCTGGAGTGCTTCATTGCATAAATCCTAAGGCAGTGCCTTACGCAAATATTTAATTCAATGTAAAGGCAAGCTTTAAGGATAGTGTTTTAATACAGTCATATGACCATGCAGTCATATGCAAATTGTTTTTTTTTTAAACAACATTGCCAATACCCTATGGGTCATGTTTCAGAGTACATTCCTTTAAGCTTTTTACTATGATCAGCCCACTACCTTAGAACATATTTTAGATCCTTAATTCGAAACTTTGTATTTGTAATAGGTACCAAAAAGTATCACCTGCACTTGGGAATGGTAGCCTAGATCTCATTAAACTTGGAAGGGAACATCCCGCAATTCAAGTGGATTTTGACATCACCAGCAATGGAGTCATAGTATGAAAACATTTAAGAGTACTGATAATTCTTTTGGCACAAGTATGCAGAAAATTGGGAAAGTGAAAACTTGCCAGTTTAACCTGTTCAGAGCCGATGTCTGGCTGTTAACATTCTGAAAGATGTTGACGAATACTCACAACATTTACAAAAAATTGGCAGTTTTGAAACCTATGTCATTTAAAGAAATTTGACGTACTGGTTAAGGGCCGAATATTCACCGGTCTTGTCTTTTTACTGAGGCAAATGTTTTTGGGTCTAATGTATTTTCTGATATGAGTATGCGAATCTATGAGAGGACACAATCAGTGCTCACTTTGAATCATTCCAAAACTTAGTTTTTGCCCCCTGCATCCAATAGTGTTCTTCTGCTAAAAATGTGAAACATCCGAAAAATTGTCTGGCTCATTGTCAGAAACGTCTTAAAATCAACACGGGCTGTCTGTGACGCATGCTACTCCAGACAGGGTTTGTCAAGAATGCAACTTCGAATTGATTTAAGGGCAAGATATCAAAATGCAGAATTTAAAAACAAGTATTTTGCTACAATTGCAGTAGTAAATAATTAAGTGTGTGTGTTGGGAAGATGGGATATTTCATAGGACTTATCATCAAGACTCTGAATTCTCATGCCAACATGGGGAAGGAATATCTCGTGATAGATCAGCAATTCTACAGGATAACAAATCAGCCTAAAGTTTTGTTTCCATTTCCTACCGTAATATCTTGGGTTTATAAAGATGTATGTCCTGACAACCGAATGTGATATGAGATAACAAATTTTGAAATAACTCAGAGTAATGAATCGCATGCATATGCACATACAAGATAGCATTTATGAACCCTAATCTTGTCAAGCCATAACCTAGCTGTATTTTCCTTTTTTTAACATGAAATTTCCTATTTAGTGAGTTAGAGAATGCGATTTTTCAGATTTCACTAAATCTTGAATGATCACTACAAACTATGTCACAAGGTTCAGAATTTTACTGAAAAAGTTCGAATTTTGCTAACAACTTTATTCTTGTTGAACATGAACTTGAACTTTATTGATTATTTTTGCATGGGAAGTTTTTGACATGATATTGCGTTAGTTTATAAATGTGTGTGTGTGTGTGTGTATAACAGTTCAAATGAGAGGACATAAAGCTTTGTACCAATCTGATCCCTCCAACATTGGAGTTAGAAGGCCGTGTTCAGAAAATGGGAATGAGTTTGGAAAAATGCCAATTGTTACAACTATGCAAGGATGATGGGCAGATCTTTGACTCGAACCTTATCCCTTGGTGTAGTTGCAATCTGACTTTATCCTAGTTGAACATGAATGTAATGTCCCCTTTCCTTCACCGAGGGCCTAAGGGCCATTTTTCAGTCTTAGCCTTGGTCATACCCAAGGGGCTAACGACGTTGGAGGCTATTGGGCATGGATGACTTATTACCACATTGTTTTTTTGTTATATTTTGTCTATTGACATTAGCATTGGGCGACTTGGTGGTAATAATTGTTATATTTTGTCGTTGAGGGGGGGACTTCATAGTACTTTATTATTCTATTTCTTCGTTGGCGGTGACCTATGGTACTTTATTATTCTATTTCTTTGTTGGGAAAAAGTCACTTAAGTTACTTCACTTTTAAGTTGTTCTCCACATGGAGGGGTCCCATTGGGGTCTTTTTGGGCCTTTTGTAATGAAAAGTTATATTATAGGAGGTACTTGAGGAGAGTGATAGTAGCTCATCCTTACACATACTTCTATTTTGATCATTGGAGCAAATCGCTATTTGCATTCTTCTTTCTTGTGGAGTAAAATCCCACAGGAACCCTAGCCTTCGGTGGTAAGAGATCCACTCTTAGCTAGTAGGGCACTCTTCGGTGGTGAAAGATCCACCCTAGTTTGCTCATTTTGAGAGCCTGATTCAGGGCAGATGCTCAAACATATTTTTTAGAGATTTCAGAGAAGGATTTTTAGAGGGTTTCAGAGTATATTTTTCCAGTACCAGAGAGAGGGAATTCCAAGGGTTTTGCATGATCAGACTAATATGCAACATTCAAAGGCAGAGTTTGGCGCAAGCCTTTAGAGACATTTTTAGTGGATTTTCCAGCTCCTTCCCTATAGGGTGATGTCAGCCCTAGGGTTTTGCAGCAGCTTTCTTTAGGAGGTTTCCAATTGATATCGTTCCCAGATCTGGAGGTTTGGAATCTCTTCTATATCATTTTGTAGATGTTATTTCCAGAAAATTCAGATTTTTATCTATTGTATTTGACAAAGTAATGAATTTTTGGAGATTTTCAACAGTTAAGGGCATTCTAAAAATTATTGGCAGTTTTCATATACTATTCAGAAAAATCCAAAAATACATTTTCCTAGTCTTGTGTTATCATCTGTAGCAAGCTCTATATAAAGTTTTGTGGGATTTGGATAAGTATTTTGTGAGTTATCAATAAAATTCAGTTCGCTGCCCTAGTGGGCTTAATTCCAAAAAAATCAGAATATCAATTGCTGCAAATTTTAATTAAATTTTGTCAAATTTCAAGTTATATCCCACAAGGGATATTTTAGTGGTATTAGAGTTGTTGTTTCTCTAGCCTGTTGGGTTGAGAAGATAGGTGACAATGAAGATTTCGATGTGGACTTGATGAAACAATTGTTTACCAATATGGTTAAGCAACAAGAGACCACTAATCTTTATTTAAGCTAGCTCACTGAAAAATTAGCACAGGGCAGATTTGAGAATCATGCTGAAAGAGGAGAAAATAGTAACACATGCAACAGGGTCGAAGGGGTGAAAATAGCAATACAGGGCAACACACTCCCTGTTCTCATAATACCCATTCAAGCATGCATGAACCCGCATTTTTGAAAGATCCGAAAAATACACAAGTGAGACAACAATCATAAATTTTTGATGAGGAAACTTGGCGGAAATATGAATCCTTGAGCTAAGGGTTTGGGGCTAACATGCCTTTTACTGAGTACTGCAAGATGAAGATCGGTAGTAGGTCCAAGAGGGATCACTCCACTCAGGTTCCGGAATTATAGAGGAGATTAGGACAAATCTCCATTCCACACTTCAATGGATCAAAGAAGTGTACAACGCAATCATGGATTTAGAAGTTGAAGACATACTTTGACTTGAATCCCATGCACGAAGAGGATGTAATTAAATTTGCAATCCTACACCTTGAGGGAGATACACATCACTGGTGGCATCATGGTCTTATTACACAGGGACACATGCATATTAGGACCTATGTGGAGTTCACACAGAGGTTGATGAGCAAGTTTGACAGGAGAGACCCTGACAGGTATTTGAGAGAGTTGACTCATGTGAGACAGACAGGTTCTTTAGACATGTATATTGCAGATTTTCAGAGATTGTCAGTCATGGTTCCTGATGTTTCAGAGATGAGGTTGACTTCACTTTTCGTAGCAGGGCTGACAGATTCACTAGCAGGGTTTGTGAAGGCATTCGAGCCTTCTTCACTACATGATGCCATCAGAAGAGCCCGAGATTTGGAGTTAGCCACTCTGAAGCCAAGGTTTGCACCTCGAGTTCAGCAGAGACGTACCCCCATCTAGAACGGATGGGTTCTCAACAGAAGGGGCCACCACAAAGGACAGGAGACGGTCTAGAAAGCCGTTTATTTCCCGAGAGCTTACGAGATGAGTTGAGGCAAAAGAAACTATATTTCGATTGCCACACACCGTGGGCCCCAAGACATGATTGCAGAGGAAAGGGCAAGGCCCAATTCATTGAGGTCTTTGAGGTAGATGAGAGAGAGTGAAGATGGAGATGCGCAGCTAGAGACTCTAGGAAATGGATGAAAAAGATAGAAGATGCTTTGGGCAGTGTTGGTACTGATGAGCAGGAGGAGGAGGTTTTCCCTCAGGAGACTATAGCCACTTTGTCTAGTACCCCGAGGTACAAGGCATTCAGAGTTAGGGGAGTTATGCAGGGGCAACAAGTAGTGTTGTACTTATTGATAGTGGGGCTACCCACAACTTTATCGATGCATCCTTGGTTGAGAGACGCGGCCTACAGAAAGAGGATTTTGGGGGCTTCAAAGTTGTTGTAGCCAATGGTGGGTCTATGAGATGCACTCGTAACGAGTTCCATAGGTG
This sequence comes from Taxus chinensis, assembly GCA_019776745.2. Lineage (NCBI taxonomy): Eukaryota > Viridiplantae > Streptophyta > Pinopsida > Cupressales > Taxaceae > Taxus > Taxus chinensis. Next base: position 848,420,710 of record CM034146.1, on the reverse strand, counting down.
AGCATCGCCATGGGGAACTTTACACCGCTATTGATGACTTCTATATTGTCGGCATTGGAGAGACCAACCTTGTGCTTGGAGTACAGTGGCTCCATTCTCTTGGTGAGTTCCGGACTAACTTTTAGACGATGGAGTTGAAGTTGAAGTCCGAGGGGAGGAATATGATCTTGAGGGGATTATCTACACATGCGGCCAGGGTTGTCATGGCCTAAAGGATTGAGAGGATTCACATGCACAATAGGGTGGATTGGGCTGTGAAGTGTTTGGTTATGACCAAGGAGTAAGAGGATGGACGACTAAAGTATCACGTAGATGTCCAGGGTCTACTGGACAAGCATGGTGCAATTTTTGGTGATATACCTCCAGGTGTGCCTCCAGACAGGGGATTTGAGCATGTGATTGAGCTTGGTGACAACAAACATGTGGTTACTACTCCTTACCGTCATCCCAAACGGTTTAAGGATGAGATTGAGAGGACTATACACGAGCTCATAGATATGGCGCACATTAGACCTAGTTCCAGTCCCTTTGCTTCTTCAATAGTGTTGGTGAAGAAGGACGGGGCCATGCGGATGTGCATAGACTATCATGCATTGAACAAGAAGACAATCAAGAATAAGTATCCAGTGCCATGCATTGATGAGTTATTAGGTGAGCTATAGGCGGCACTCTATTTTTCTAAAATAGATTTGCGATCTGGATATCATCAGATCAAGGTCAGAGAGGACGTGTATAAAACGACTTTCAAATGCCATAATGGTCACTTTGAGTTTCTAGTGATGCTCAATTAGTATTTAGTTCGTCTAATGCACCAACCACTTTCCAGTCTTGTATAAACCATGTGTTCAACTGCCATTTACGGAAGTTTGTATTGGTCTTCTTCGACGACATATTAGTCTACAACAGGACTTGGGAGGATCACATTAGGCACCTTGATGAGGTATTGGGTATATTAGAAGCTAACTCGCTATACTCGAAAACTTCTAAGTGTGAGTTTGGTATGACAGAGTTATTATATCTGGAATATGTGATTGGTGGAGGTGTAGTCAAGGTTGACAGGGAAAAGATTCAGGTGATATTGGATTGGCCATCGCCTAGGACATTGACATAGTTGAGAGGGTGGTTGGGGCTATGCACACACTACAAGAGGTTTGCGAAGAATTTTTCTCGCTTAACTGCACCATTGACGGATTTGACTAAGAAGGGGGCTTTTGCTTGGACAGAATCAACACAACAGGTTTTTGATCACCTCAAGGGGGTGACGAGTTCATGTCTTGTTCTTGCATTGCTAGATTTCTCTCGTCCATTCATACTTGAGTGTGACGCATCAGGTGAGGGCATTGAATGAGTTCTTATGTAGGATAGACATCCCATTGCCTACAAGAGTTGGAAATTGAGCCCTTTAGAGAAGGGGTACTCAATTTACAACGAGGAGATGTTGGCCATTATTCATGCTTTGGCCAAATTTAGACAGTACCTTGAAATATCCCTTTTCTGGATTTATTTTATATTCAATATTTCCAACCAAATTTTGACAAATAACAATCTGATTTTATACCTTGCTGCCATAAGTGTACTTTGCTGTCATATTTTTCTATATACTGTGTCATAAGTGTACTTTGCTGTCATATTTTTCTGTATACTGCTGTCATAAAAATCAGATAGTTTTTTGTGAAAATTTGGTTGGAAATCTTGAATATAAAATAAATCCGGAAAAGGGATGTTTCAGTGGTATTAGAGCGGTCTTTTCTGTAGCTTGTTGGGTAGTGTATGAAGATTTATTCTAGGAAGAATACACCCAAGAAAGAAGGTCCAGACATGGCGGATAAAGACGGAAAATCAGAGGAACAACTGGATGAGGAGTTTATGAAGAAAATGTTTATAAATATGGTGAAACAACAAGAGACTTCAAACCTCTACTTGAGCCAACTCATAGAGAGATTATCACAGGGTGGCCTTGGGAACCATATGGAAAGAGGTGAAAATAGTAATTCCGGGTTGCGGACTCATAGAGATGAAAACGGCAGATCAGGGCAGCGCACTCCTTCATCCCAAAACACACGATTGAGCATGCATGAACCGGTTTTCCTGAAAGATCCGGAAGTGACACTGGTAGGGCAACAAGAGGATATTGTTGATGAGGAGACTTGTCGGGAGAAGTATGAATCCTTGAGTGAAGGGTTCAAAGCTAATATGCCTTTCCTGGAGTATTGAAGGATGAAGATTGGTAGCCGGCCCAAGCGAGATCACTACCCTCATGTTCCCGAGCTACAAAGGCGATTGGGGCAGATTTCAATTCCATACTTAGACGGATCCTAGAAGTGTACCGCGCAATCATGGATTTAGAAGTTTCAAAACTTACTTTGACTTGAATCCCTATGCGCGAAGAGGATGCAATAAAATTTGTAATCCTACATCTTGAGGGAGATGCACATGATTGGTGGCATCATGGTCTTGTCACACAGGGACACACACATATGACCACTTATGCGGATTTTGCAGAGAGACCGGTGGGCATGTTTGACAAGCGAGATCTCGACAAATTCTTCAGAGAGTTGACTCATTTGAGACAGACAAGATCCTTGGATGGGTACATTGCAGATTTTTAGCGGTTGTTAGTGATGGTTACTGATGTTTTTGAGGTGAGGTTGACTTCCCTTTTTATAGCAGGGATGACAGATTCACCAGAAGGGTTTGTGAAGGCATTCAAGTCTTCTTCACTACACGATGCCATCAGGAGAGCCCGAGATTTGGAGTTAGCCACTCCGAAGCCGAGGTTTTCACCTCGAGTTCACCAGAGAGGACCCCCAGCTAGACCTGATGGTTTCCAGCTGAAGAGGCCACCACAAAGACAGGAGACAGCTAGAAAGCTGTTTATTTCACGAGAGCTTAGGGATGAGCTGATGCGAAAGAAACTTTGTTTCGATTTCTGTTCACCGTGGGCCCCGGGACATGATTGCACAGGAAAGGGCAAGGCCCAATTCATTGAGGTCTTTGAGGAGGAGAGAGAGAGAGAGTGATGGAGATGAGCAGCTAGAGACCCAGGAGATGGATGACAAAGATGAAGATGCTTTGGATGGTACTGATGAGTACGAGGAGGTTTTCCCTCAGGGGACTATAGCCACTTTGTCTAGTACCCCGAGGTACAAGACATTTAGAGTTAGGGGAGTTATGCAGGGGCAGCGTGTTGTGCTACTTATTGATAGTGGGGCTACCCACAATTTTATTGATGCATCCTTGGTTGAGAGACGCGGCCTACAGACAGAGGACTTTGAGGGCTTTAACGTTGTTGTAGCCAATGGTGAGTTTATGAGATGCGCCCGTAAAGTTCCACAGTTGAGCATCACCACGGGGAACTACACCGCTACTCATGACTTATATATTGTCGGCATTAGAGAGACCAACATATTGTTGGGAGCTCGGTGGCTTCACTCCCTTGGCGAATTTCGTACTAACTTTCAGACGATGGAGCTGAAATTCAAGTCCGAGGGCAGGAATGTGACCTTGAGGGGTCTATCTACAGGAGCACCCAGAGTAGTCACAGCTAAGAGGATGGAGAGGATCTTTCGGCACGATGAGGTGGATTGGGCCGTTCATTGCTTGGTTTCGACCAAGAATACAGGGAGTGACCGTCCAGAGTATCACGTGGATGTCCAAGGCCTATTGGACAAGCACAGTGCAATTTTTCAGGACATAATCTCCAGGTGTACCACCAGACAGGGGGTTTGAGCACATGCGTGAGCTTGGGGACAGCAAGCCAGTGGTTACTACTCCTTATTGTCACCCCAAACAATACAAGAACTTAAGGCATTAGATTGAGAGGACTATACACGAGCTTCTTTTACATGGGTCATATTAGACCTAGTTCTAGTCCTTTTGCTTCTTCAGTGGTGTTGGTGAAGAAGAAGGATGGAACCATGCGAATGTGCATAGATTACCGTGTACTGAATAAGAAGACAATAAAAAATAAGTATCCTGTGCCACGCATTGATGAACTACTAGATGAGCTACATGGAGTAGTCTATTTTTCCAAAATAGACTTGCGATCTGGATATCACCAGATCAAGGTCAAAGAGGAGGATGTACATAAGACAACTTTCAGGTGCCACTATGGCCACTTTGAGTTTTTGGTGATGCCATTCGGGTTGTCTAAGGCATCGACCACATTTCAGTCCTGCACGAACCATGTGTTCAACCGCCATTTGCGGAAGTTTGTATTGGTCTTCTTTGATGACATTTTGGTCTACAATAGGATGTGGGAGGATCACATTCAACATCTTGATGAGGTGTTGGGAATTTTTGGAAGCTAATTTGCTTTATGCGAAAGCTTCTAAGTGCGAGTTTTGTATGAGAGAGCTGCTATATTTGGGCTATGTGATTGGAGGAGGCGGATTCAAGGTGGATAGGGAGAAGATTCAGGCGATTTTTGATTGGCCACCACCTAGGACTTTGACACACTTGAGAGGATTCTTGGGACTATGCACATATTATAGGAGGTTTGTGAAGAACTTCTCTCGCTTGATTGCACCCTTGACAAACTTGACCAAGAAGGGGGCTTTTGCTTGGTCAAATTCAGCACAACAGGATTTTGATCACCTTAAGGGGGTGATGAGTTATTGTCCAGTTCTTACATTGCCAGATTTCACTCGGCCATTTGTACTCGAGTGCGATGCATCAGGAGTGAGTGTTGGAGCAGTCCTCATGCAGGATAGGCATCCCATTACCTATGAGAGTCGGACATTGAGTTTAGTAGAGAGAGGATTCTCAATTTACGACAAGGAGATGTTGGCCGTTATGCATGCATTGGTCAAATTCAGACAGTATTTAGTGGGCAACAAATTTTGCGGTTCATACGAATCACAATAGCTTGAGGTGTTTTTTGGAGCAAAAGGATCTCAATGACCACCAATAGAGATGGGTAAATAAGATACATGCTTTTGATTTCGACATGGAATATAAGAAAGGTAAGAATAATGTGGTGGCTAATGCACTGTCTAGGAGACCTTGCTTTAATTCTATGATTTGCGTTATGTCAGAGATTTTAGCTGATGGAAGGCTCATATACTTGTTGAATACTCCAAAAATCAGTTTGCATGTGAGATTATGGATGACATTATTCCGGATGATCGATACAAAGTTGTGGATGACCTCATCTACTACAAGGATAGAATTTTCCTTGTACCAGAGTCCAAAATGAAGGAGAAGATCCTTTGAGCAGTGCATAATACACCCTTGGCTGGACATCCTGGATATTTTAAGACATACAGGTACATCAGAGAGAGATTCACATGGAAGGGGTTAAAGGACGGTGTCCTTAACCATGTCAGGGAGTGTTTGGTTTGTCAACAAACCAAGGCAGAGCACTCTTTCCCAACAGGACTTCTACAACCTCTGCCTCTTCCGAAACAGAAGTGGGAGAGTATATCCATGGATTTTATCACAGGTCTTCCCTCAGTGTATGGGTACGATTGCATATATGTGGTGGTTGATCGGTTAATTAAATATGCCCATTTCCTTTCTATGCCTTCAGGGCATAAGGCAACGCAGGTGGCTTAGACTTTCTTCACAAGTATTTTTAGGCATCATGGGTTGCCTAAGATTATTGTCAGCGATAGGGATAAGATTTTCATAAGTACATTCTGGTAGGAGATCTTCAGGCTTACAGGTACGGAGCTGACACCTACTACCAGCTATCATCCACAGACTAATGGGCAGACTGAGATAGTGAACAAGTGGATAGAGGGCTGCTTGCGTAGCTATGTTGCAGGACATCAGTGTGTATGGGTCAAATGGCTACATATGGGTGAATATTGTTACAATACCACCTACCAGACGAGTTTTGGTATGACTCCTTTTTTGAGCATTATATGGTTATGAGGCATCCTCATTTGTAGACCTAGTATTATCAGATAATCGAGCTCCCAAAGCTCGTGATTGGGTACAGGAGAACCAGGACATTCTAAAGGCTCTCAAGGCGAACATACAGAAAACGCAGAATCAACAGAAGGTATATGCAAACAGGCACAAAGTTGAGAGATCATTTGAGGTTGGAGATTTGGTCTTCTTACGGTTGCATCCATACAGACAATCCTCACTCAAGAAGAGCAGTGCAGAGAAGCTAAAACCGCGATTCTATGGGCCATACAAAATAGTGTGCAGAGTTGAGGCAGTAGCATATGAGTTGGAGCTTACAAATCACAATAAGATTCATAATGTCTTCCATGTTTCGTGCCTCAAAAGGGCACTTGGACAACATATTGCGCATTCCACAGATTTACCACCATTGGATGACGAGGGGAAGCTGGTCTTAGAACCATAATCTATTATTGAGGTAAGACAAAGGAAGCTTCGAACAGGGTAATCACAAAATATCTAGTGCGGTGGAAAGACTTACCACTAGAGGATGCCACTTGGGAGGGAGAGCAGATTTTACAGCACCCTAGTTTACGTTCGCTTGAGGACAAGCAAATTTCAGGAAGGGCGGACTGTAATGCCCCCATTCCTACCTCCACGGTCTAGCGACTGGTTTTCCGTCTCAACCTTGGTCATACCCAAGGGGCTAGCGACGTAGATGGTTGTTGGGTATGGTTTTCACCTACATTTCACTTATATGTTATGTTTTGGCGTTATGCATGTACTTTATGATGACTTAAGTGAAAAAGGTGGGGTAATGTTCTATTTCTTTGTTGGGGTCACTTAAGAGGACCTTTTTTTGGCCTAGGAGAAATAAAGTCACTTTAAGTGATGATTAAAACATGACATATCTCCAAGGGGGTCGAATCAGGGTTTTATGGGCACTTTTATGATGGAAAAAGTTATAAAAGGTGGTGTCTGGGGAGGAAAAAGGATTTGGGATCATTTTGCCATCATATGTTGGAGATTTCAGCTTGCTTTCCTTGCTTGTGGAGGTGAAATTCCGCAGGAACCCTAACTTCGGTAGTGAAAGATCTACCCCTAGCTAGTAGAGCACTCTTCGGTGGTGAGAGATCCAGCCCTAGTTTGCTATTGTGGAGTTTATTCAGATCGGGTTGTTAGATTCAGAGTTTCAGAGGCTTGCTGATCTAGTTTCATGTCCAGAAAGAGAAGACAGCCATATTCCGTAAGAGAGATTATTTATTTTATCAGTGGAACTTCTTGTCATTGCATGTTGATGCATGTTACATGCATGTCATTGCATGTTGATGCATGTTACTTGCATGTTGCTGCATGTTAGTTTAATTGCAATAAAAGTGAACCAAGTACATGGGCATGACTTCATATATGTGGTGGTTGATCGGTTAACCAAGTATGCCCATTTCTTTTCTATGCCTAAGGGGCATAAGGCACCCCTGGTGGTTCAAATATTCTATATAGGTGTTTTTAGGCTTCATGGTTTGCCTAAAAACATTGTCAATGATAGGGACAAGATCTTCATGAGCACCTTTGGGTAGGATATTTTCAGACTTGTAGGTACGGAGTTGACTCCTGGCACTAGCTATCATCCACAGACTGACGTGCAAACAAAAAATAGTTAATAAATGGATAGAGGGCTATTTGCATAGTTATGTGACAGGACATCAACGTTCATGGATTAGATGGCTACACATGGGTGAGTATTGCTACAATACCACCTACTAGATGAGCATTGGCATGACTCCTTTTTGGGCATTGTATGGGTATGATGCTACGTCATTTGTAGATTTAGTATTATCAGATAGCCGAGCTCCCAAAGCTCGTGATTGGTTACAGGAGAACTGGGATATCTAAGAGCCCTCAAGGAGAAGCTTCATAAAGCATAGAATCAGTAGAAGATCTATACAAATAGGCATAGAACATGGATGTAGCAGAGTTTTGCAGAAAATTTATGCATTTCACTCCATATTCATACGTATGAACCCTTTAGGCCTGTGTGCATCTTGATTCTCTTTAAGTCTACAAATAGTAAACCAGAACTCTTCAATATCCACAAAGCTTAGATACACAATTTCACACTCAGGCAGGTAGGCTCATTACTTCAAAATGAAAAGAATTACAAAAGTCTTATCAGGTGCAAATCTAATTTTGTTCTGATTGTATGATTTTCATGTTTAGAGCTCCAAAAGTTAGCATTGGATCAATTTTTCAAGTATCAACATATCTCTCGACCAGGCAAATCGAGATAGAACTGGCAAGCAGTAGATTATTAAATGGAACGTAGTTATCTTAATTATTATTATTTTCTATCTTCCCTTTCCATTCAAAGAACTTTGGATGCAAGACACAATATTTGAGAAAATGTTTTCCTTTTGTACAAAAATGGTAAGCGTCAAAATTCATATTATATGGAATTTATTATCTTGATTTCAATAGGTTTATTCCATTTAAAAATTCAGCATTATGGCTTCATCCAGTGAATAGAATACTTGATATGTGAAAAGGTGCGTGATGAACATTTTTTTTTTGGGTGCAATGTTGGGAAAAGGATTACTGCCATTGGAAACATTCAGCTTTTGCCTCCCTGTCTCACATTGTCTTTATTTCGATTCTTGTATGCTATGAATAGTTTCATAAACCTTCTTAAAGTTTTCTGGTAACCTTAAGAACCTCAACTCTAAATTTATTCATTCTGAACTTTTGAACCTTTCTGAATATTTTCACCATTCATCAGGTAAAAAGGGTGTATTGGATTGATTCCTCAGAATTTAATAGAACAAATAAATTGTTAACTGTATTGTGTCTCACATTCTAGTACAAGGGTTTGGTTTTATTAAAGGAAAAATGCTATGAAATATTTTATTTACTTGTGGAAGTGTGGTAAATGTTATCTGGAGAAGAGTCCCTCTTATGGGAAACCCATTCAGGGGGCTTTTATTTAATTTAATATGAGACCAATCAAGAAGACCTGGACATAAAATACTTAAATTATCTTGATAAAGGATGAAATGAAGGTTGTCTATGTTTATTGTTTTCTAAAATGATTTTTCACAGATGGGTGCAGATGTGGAAGCAAAGGATGACAAGGGTTCAACACCTTTATTTTTGGCAGCAAGCAGTGGTCATGCAAATGTGATTATTATGCTGGTCAATGATGCTGGAGCTAATCCCTCATCAGCAAATATACACTGCTCTGCACTTCATGTAGCTGCAGGTCGGTTCTTATTCATAACTTAGCTATCAAACTATCATTGCTTCAAAAGCACATTATTGCATCTTTTACCCAACGAATCAATACTATTAGTCTATTACAATAAGAAAAGGTTAGAACCAAACATCATATATTATGTGTGAAACTCAACAAGTGTACTTTTATTATAGTACTGGAAATGTCCTTTTGGACACCGGAAAGGGTACTTGAAATCCCACACACTCGATCTGGCTTAAGATTGAGGACAGGGTTTGGAAGCAAAAGCTAGACTATGAGCAAGTGGTGTTCAAGTGTCAGGGCTGCTAGAAAACCTACAAGTTCAGGAGTAAAAAAGACGAGAAAAAATCTTATTCTTACTTGGTGGCATGGCACAGGGGAACACCATCACTTTGTGGAGGCAAACCCTGCTTCTGCCATGGAAAAGGCAGAACCCTCCCCCCGCGGAGGAAGGAAAATTTCTCTCCTCCCCTTTCGTCCCAGGAGGTTTCAGCTTCTCCTGAAAAAGAAATTCCCCTTAACAGAGGCAATGCAGGTTCTCCTCCCATTATTCAAGAGCCTGCCTTTGGAGCTTCTCTTACCCCACAGGTTGTGGATTCTTCTCCACTTCTTCAGCTAATGTAAGCTGGAGCTTCTTCTTTTCCTCGGATTGCTGCCTTGGTCACTTGCTCCTTTAGCATTGAACCCTTAACAACCTAACTCTCTAGAGTACTCAACTCAAGTTTCAGCTGATTAGGGCTGGACGGAGGTTAAGAAACAGAAGGATCTAGGAAATTCTTCTGGCCAAATGAATTATGAAACTGGGATCAATGAAGAATCTCAGATCGGAGTTGGCCTGTTAATGGGATTTTAGCTTTTTTTAAAGTTGGTGTACACTGTTCAGCCTTCTTCCCTCTGCTCTCTTTTCTAATCCTTACCCACAGGCTCTCTTTCTCTTTCCCTCCTCTCCCCTCCCCGTTTTCTCCCTTCTTTCTTTCCTTTATCTTATTTCTCTTTCTATGTTATTCTCTATTTAAATCAAGGGCAAAAGTCCCAATAAAAACCCTCTATTTACCTATAAAAAAAATGTTTCCAAGGGATATTTACCAAAAAATTCTCCCCTTACTGATTTTGTCCATGTCATATTACAACATTAATATATGTTCACAGCCTTTGCTTAACACACAAATTGTTTAATGTTGTTAAACTGGTAAACGAACTTCAATGCTTATCCAGTTTGGTTGTGAAATGCGTGGTTTCCAATCCTCCATTTATATTCAAAAGCATTGTCATTGCTGGATGCTAATATATCGCTTCCCTGATTTCGCAGTTTTCTTATGTCAAAAGGTCTCTATTGACTAGGCTGCCATTATGTTTTAATCAAATATTCTGTCTCTGTGATTAATTTTCTTTGGCATAATGGTATAGTTTTTAAAAACCACAATAATTTTAAATAAATCATACCACCATGTTTTACAAAAATGTAGTCATGTTTTATACATAAGTACTAATGGTATGAAATTAATTGCTTCGTAGAGCTTCATGTGCTCTCACGACATAAGCAAGGAGTCCCAGCATGTCTGACAGATGTATGCTTTGCCAATATCTACAACAAGCATGTTTTGTCCTAAAGTCATCTCTAAGACAATGGATGCCTATCTTAAAAAATAGTTTCACATAATCAAAATCAACTGACCAGGAGGCACTCATAATACCTGAGACATGATTATTATGGAACATGAGTGAAGGAATATGTGGTGTAAATAATATCAAACATAAATGCACACAGCCTTAAACAGAATGTTACCAAAATCAGTTTAAACATCCACATCTACGAGCCATATGAAAGAGAATTTTCAAGTACACATTCACAGTCAGCCTAGAAAATTTGAAGAATCTTTGCCTCAAGCATACAACATACGTGATAGAGATTCACATTTTTGAAATCCATTGAAAGTAGTTTTAACTACAAATTCAGCATTTTGTAATAATTATCAGCTCGAAAGGAAATGAAGGTTTACCTTGGCTGCAGGAAGACCGCTTAGATTTTTTATAATTTTATAGAACAAAACCCTTAATAATTTATGAAATAGAGCGATATTAATTTATATAAAAATATTACAAACTATTCATCAAAAAAGGCAGGTGGCATGGAATCAGGCCCCAAAATCTACCACACTAGGCCAAACGGCCTAGGAATATGAAAAACAAAACCATAGTGGTCTACATATGACTGGCCGTGAAATCAACTAAACATTATAAAACGAGAAAGCAATTAAGCAGCCAGAGCAAGGAGGCTGGCAGTGGGCAGTGCATGAACAACACTTTTGGGCTTATGAGATACCTTTGTTTTTCATCAGATTTCATCTCCATCTCATCGTGACAGGGAATAGGCCTATTGAGATCTGAATTTGTGCCTTCTTGGTGGTGATTCCCCTACTAACTACCAGGTGTCAATGCATAATCAGAGAAATCAACTAAAGATTATAAAACAAGAAAGAAATTAAGCACAGCTAGAGCAAGGAGGCTAGCAGCAGGCAGTGATGAACAACACTTTTGGGCTTACAGGATACCTTGGTTTTACATCAGATTTCATCTCCACGTCATCATGAGGAGGCATGAGCCTATTGAGATCTGAACTTGTGCCATTGTGGTGGTGAGTACCCCCCTACTGATTACTAGGCTAAGCTCTGTAGACTTGAGGCTTTCTATGTTTTTTATCAGGCCTTCTTATTTCTTATGAATTTTTTTTGTTGTGTACACTGTCATGTACCTTGTTTAGAAGTTGTCTACCTCCTTCCATAGTTTTACTCATCTTTCTTGGATGTTTACGCAAGGAATATTTTGCAGAACAAATTCATTTCTCATTTAAACGATTTGGCCTAGCTATATAATCATTTCATAATCACTTTCTACATTTTACATCAGTCACCTATGTGACCAAATAATTTCATTCTTCCTTTATTTCGTACATACAGTCTTACATAATTTCTTAGAATAGAATGTCCATATAAGAAAGTGTAGCACTTTGTACATAAACAAACTATTTCTCGATTCAAATCATTTCCCATATTTATGCATCCATCACTGGGTTTGACCACCTTTTTGCTTGGTTAATGTCATTGCACTTCCTTTTGCAAGATTGATTCAATTAATGCCAATGCATATGTTTCTAGCGATTGTGAGGTTTATCAAGAAAAGGTAATGGTTTTTTCTTAGTATAATTAAATTATTGCATTTCTTGTCTCAATTTTGCATGTTTGGAGTTGTTTACACTCCAAAGCAAATGATACTGAGGAAAAGTTTTTTACCCCATGAAATATATATAAGATGGGAGCAATTTAGGCTCCTGAAATCTTACAAACACTAAAATTTAATAACCTTGATTGAAACTTTTCCATTTTTATTCTTTCTTAAATGCATGATGGAAGAACATAACATGTTAATAACATCCCACATTCTAAATTTGTAGGATGGGGACACATAGAAGCTTGCAGGGTGTTATTGAATGTTGGTGCTGATAAAAATGCACAAGATAAAGATGGAAAAAACTCCATTTCAAGTTTGCAATGTCATGCAACCAATGTGAGGAGGTTCAAAGGCTATTAAGTGAGGATTGAAGATTTTAAATTAAGTGGAGCAAATATATGTTGAAAAAGGTACGAGGATGGAAATTTGGGTATTACAAACTCATTGCGTTGTTTTTAAAAATGTTTTGAGGTTGTATGAATTGTTCTTAACTTTTGTGATGTCTTTTAGGATTATGCGGATATGCGTGTCTAGTTTATTTGGGCGCAGATGTGTAAGAAACTATACCTAGATTAATGCAAGAAATTCATCATAAAATTTGTGCACGTGTATATGAACCCAATGCAAAATCATTGAATAATGTTTGGCAACTAGAATTACCTTGTGTACACTTTATGGATATTGCCGTGTGTTATTGTTACATGTCCATTTATTCCCCGATCAATTAATAGGTACTCTCTTTTAGATTTTCCTGTTTATTATTGAATCAATACAAACGTGACAATCGAAAGTGGACCTTGGTGACTAGGTTGTAGAAAAAAACAATATTGACATCAGCCCAATCCTTTATGTAGGGGCATCCAAAACCTAGAATAAAGCTACAAATATATGCATCCTCATAGAAAGGAAACCTGGATAAAGTTATAACCAAAATGGTAATGACTTGGTCTATTAAAGCTGAACTCATAACTAAATTTAACATTGTATCTAATGAATAAAAAATGAATAAGAATAAGATGAATCTATATAAAATAGTAAACATCAACACAAAGCAAAGGTAAAGATAATTTTTTAGGTCACGTTGATGCTAATTTTGCACGAGAAATATTTGTATGCTTGGATTTCCACTCCATTATTAAGCTCAAGAGAAAATCAAACCTTGCTAATCCCACCTACATAGGGAGTACTAAGTTCATCCTCTGAATGTAAAGGCAAACATATTTAAAGTGTGAATTGAAGCCACTAAGTTAATCGTATTTGCCATTATTAGACATTGAGTACTAAGTTAAAGCTAAGCAAGGGAATTATTAGACATTGATGGATTACATGTATTTGACTTACAATGAATAATGCCCTTGAGAGATCATAACAATGTGACATTTGAGCGCGTACAAAAATGCATGCTTGTAAATTGCAATATAAAAAGAAGAGTACTAATTCTATCAAATATGAAGAAGATTTCAAGACAATTGAAATTTGAAAGGCCCCAAGAGAAAGGGAAAATTCTAAGTCAGAAAGAAGGGACCCAACAATCAAAACATACAAGAGTAGCTACCAAGATAGTTAACAAAGGAGTGAGGTGAAAGAAACATGATGATAGAAAACAAGATGTTAGGGAATGTAACCAGACAATATAATTGAAATCGAGAAAGAAATCACATGTGGTCATCCCATAGATGTGTATACTATAATATTCACAGTATCATCCAGAGCAAGGTAGGGCTTGATATCTTGGACATGCTTGGTAAGATTAATTGGCCCTATGCCCCCTTCACTCAAGATTCACTCAATGGAACTGGGAAGTGATTTAAACATATGACTATAGGATCTTGTAGTTGTGAAGCGAGCTCTCAAAGGTTGAAGGTGGTGGTGAATGTGTTTGTAGTAAACCAACTTTGTAATGGGGATTCAGTGTGGTGTCCTCAGATTTCATCCTGAAATCTGAGACTACCTTATCTGAATTTTTTTTGTACTTTTAAAATAATGGGTCGATTTGTGTTTTTATTGCCAGAAAGTTCCTGTATTGTGTTAAGATATTCCCAAGGAGCCATATTAGCCATTTTCGCCAAATACGCAGATGCCTAAAATTGTTATATTTTGTCGTCAGGATTTGCCTGTGGGAAATTTGTATTTAATTATTTTGAGCTCCGTTTGAGGCAAATTGTGCTCTGGTTGAACCTTGTTGTGATCGTACATGTCATTTTACCATATACCAGTAAGGTTTTAACTAGAAATGCATTCTAGGCTTTATTTGTGACTTTTGGCAACGTTTTGTGTTTTTTGGGTTTCCCATTTCGTTTTCTGTGAAATTTCTCTAAATCAATTTCTTTGCCGGTTTGGCCTGATTCTTGGCCTGGAGTATCTGGAGATCACATACGCACATTGTGCCAAAAGGAATTCACCATCAGAGGTTTGGTTCTCTTGGAAAAGACGAAGTCGTGCACCAAAAAGCCTCTTATGCGCTGGCAGCATTTTTGGAAAAAGAGGGTTTGAAGTGGATCATGGGATTCTTGGAAGCAACAGGTAGGTGAGAGTTTTGTACCTACCTAGCAAGGTACTTTTTCCCATGGGAGCAATGCCACTTAAGTCACAATGGGAAAATCAGAGGCAACAGACAAACGAGAATTTCTTCCCTGTCTTGCAGGGTAAAAATTCCCATTGTGGAATAAAAGAAAAAATCACTTAAGTGAATCATGGGATTTTATTGCCTGCCTTGCAGGGTAAATAATCCCATTATGAAAGTCAAACAACTTAAGTGAATCATGAGATTTTTAGGGCTGCCTTGCAGGGTAAATAATCCCATTGCCATGTGACTTTTAAAAATAGGAATCCTTTATGTCAAAAAGTGTGACCTCTTTAGAAAAAGAAAGGTAGCCTTAAATTAATTAATTTCTCTTCCAATTTTGGCGCCCAGGCTTGTGGAAAAGTCAACAGAAGTAAATGGACAAAAGGAAGTTGGAAAAACTGTTCTAAAATTAAATAAATAATTTTTATTTAATGCAACGCCTTTATGTCAAAAAGTGCGCCCCATTTGGGAGAGAAGAAATACTTTTGTAAGTATTAAATGATTAAATTAATTTCTATTTTCAGTGGCTAAGGTCAAAGTATACTGTGAGACTTGAGTTAACTGGAAACAGAAGTCTAAAATTAAATAAATTCAATTTATTTAATGGCAGCCATGAGCATGCACAAAATAGGCACCCCATTTGAAGAGTAAAGCTTATTAATTAATTAATTAATTGCCAGGAATAAGAAAACATTAATTAATTATAGAATCATGAGGATTATATAAGTAGGGGCTGCCATAAGGATGAATTAATTAATTCACAAGTAGAGAAGTGTAGCCCAGAGGAAAAGTGCGCCCCATTTGAAGAGGATTTTTGCTCGGAAGAAGGTGAAATTAATGCTGAAAGCTTCCAATTTTGGTGCACAGGTTGAAGGAGGTTGATTTATGTCTGGATAATTATTTGCATAAGTGATACATGTGCTCAGGGGAAGTTGGTAAAATTCATGCTTGCTTTGCATGCAAATAAAACATCAAATTTGGGGCAACAGATTTGAATTATACAGTTTTTTATGATAAAAATCCACTGTTCGTGTTCTGGTTGTTATCTTTGTCTGAATTAATTGCAGGGATTTATTATAGGTGCTTTACAAAAGAAAGGGAGCTTAAATCAATGTCCAATACATTGAATATATCCTCTGAATATGAAGAATTATCCAGATTTGCACAAATTTTGAAGAATTCCGACAAGATAATGAGAAAAAGAATTGTTCAGACAAAGATAGACACAGCCATGGCAAAGAGGGATGAAAAAGAGAGCACAATGGAATCATGCATCACTTCCAAATTCACAGACATTGGAGACACAAATCTAGGTCCGGAACCTCTTTCCGAATTGATTGACAGATCCAGAGCAGGAAAGACTTCCCTCATGCGTGCAGTTAAAAGCAGTGGAATTATTCGAGCTGCAGTGTTTCCATACACAACCCAATTGTCAAAGTTCGTTATGGAGTGTGTTAGGTCTTACCATCCATCATCCATATCAGTCCAAGATGCTACAGAGAAAACAATAATTCGGTTGGACGCACAGTTCATCAATTATTGTTTGAAGATTCTGACATGAAAGGTGGTGACTTCTATTAGCATTCAAGATGCCGGCAACAGGTGGGAGAAGCATAGAGTTGAGTGCGTGAACGTAATGAACAACAGATACATGAAGAAGCCCAGATCTCCTTCCAAGTTCCCAAGAACTCTTCCGCGGTCCAATCTGGTACAGGAGGTAGATGATATTGCCAAATTGTTATGCAGGATAAATGGCGAAGCGAACGCTCACACTTTCTGTACATGGATGTATGCTTTCATCAGGACCATTGAAATCAACAAGGCTGATTCAATAATCTATTGGTCAGAAATCATTAGCGACAATATTGGTGAGCAACTCTGAAACGTGAAGCGTACTTTCAGCTTCAAAATAACTTCTAATTTGGTATATGCAGGAACTTCACAAGACATTTTCTCCAAGTTAGATAGATGTGGTATTCTTTCCAAGGACCCCATTTTCGAGTGGGTATTTCAAAGTGGTCAATGATGGATTCTTCTACGAATTCATTTGCAGGCTAGACAGGGACCTAAAGTCCAACAGGGTAAGCAAGGAAGCATGTGAGGCTGTATCCAGAATTGACAGTCTATTCATTCAGTTTGTGGATTTCACATACCTCAGGGTCACCGGCTTTTTCGGAGAACCGGTTAAGCTGCCCAGATATCCGAATGATAGATTGATCATAATGGAGTTGAACAGACAACTTGTGGAGATGCACGACCTTCAGTCGAAATAACACAAGTCTACGGGTTTCTTCCCAATCACTGTGAGTCATTATAGCTGCCAGAGCATTCATAAAGCTCGATGAATGGAGGCGGAGATGTTCTCTGAGTACGAGCAAGAGTTCTTCCTGACACGGTTGAACTTTGATGCATTTGGAGTAGCCAGGAAGACGATCTCCGAGGAGTACGCACATGTGCCTTCATTAGAAGATTTCTGGATGAAGTGCAAAAGTGAGTACGAGGTTAGAAAGAAGGATTTCAGCAGGCTATCAGCACAACAAGTATTCGACTTTGGATTAGCACAGATACATGCAGATCTTAAAGATGATTGGGCGGTGTTACTTGACGCATACTATCAAATGGGAGGAGATAGAGCCGTACTTAAGGAGAACGTAGGGGGCTGCCATACAATTGAGGAAAGGTCTGCCGCAGTTCTGGTGAATACTTCAAATTGGTTGCTGACGAAGGGATACTGCCTTGATGAAGCATTGATGAATCAAGTCACGGGCAACTTCAGCGCAGGAGATTCCCTTAAGAGGAAGCACAGAGGAGAAAGCAGCAGAAGGCTCGAGAAGATAAAAGTGCACAAAAGGTCTCCTTCGAAGGAGAAGATCACTTCCACGGCCATGATGTTAGTTCCGGCTTCTCCCACATCCAATGTTCACCGATTGTTGCACCTCAGCAAGACACTTCCATGCCTCCACTGAATCCGGCAACATTCATCTTCTCTCCTCAACCACTTCGTTCAACGCCTGTTCCTGAAGAAATGTTGAAGCTGCAAATGACAGAGTTCGAAAGAGCTTTGTCTTTAGATCATTCAGAAGATGACATTCATAACACTGTAGTAGTTTCTGATGGAGAGGAAACAGAGCGGGAGATAGTAGTACACTCAGCAACTTCTTATTCTCCGAGAAGTAATTTATCAGAATGGTTGACTTCGCAGCTGGTTCCAGAGGCTAGAGTGGAAATGAACTTGGAGGAACACGACTTGTAGCTGCTCCTGAGTTTAGGCAGAAAAGACAGAAAACCTAAAGTTGCTAAGGTAACTTCAAGGTTGATCATCGATGAGTCGTGGCAGAAGTTCGTTGAGATGTCAGTTTTGGCAGAAGGGAAGAAAGATGATGAGCTCACAACAGAAAACATAACAGTAACCAAAGTATCTATCGGTCAAGCCACCGCAGAGGGATTAAAGCAGGATATGCAGACATTGATAGATGCTCTATTCCTTAAGCTTGATAGAGAAAAGACAGAAAGTTGAACTTCAGAAGTAGGTATCTCAGTTGTGCGAGATCATTGCCAAGGTTGCTAAATCTTCCACTCAGCCCATTTCAGCGCAGAAGCAGGGGAGTGATCATTTGATGCAGGAGATGGAAGATGCAAGCAATCAGGTGAAAGCTATTGACGAATGAAAGAATTTGATTATTTGTCAAGCTTCTGTACAACTCGGAGAGGTGCCAGCCCGCCTAAAGGTTATGAAAGATGCAACAGATCAGCTGAAGCAACTAGTGACAAGCATAGTAGAAATGAACACAGTTGCTGAGAGTAACCTGAATACTTTGGCCGAAATCAATAAGCTGTCGGGATAAGTGTTGGTTGCGGAACAAATAGTACTGGACGGATCAGTTGAGAAGGGGAAGCAGCTGGAGTTTGCAGTATCTTTCCGTTTGGAGATCTGCAGAATTATGCTAAAGAGGATGCAGACACTTGAGAGTATGGCATCGTCTTTACCAGACAATATCATCATTTTCACTCAGGAGGAAGTGGTCGGAAATGTTACTTTATACGTATGGATCATTCCTAGTAGAGTGCCTAATTCCCTGGAAGGGTCTCTTCTGATGGTATAAGGGAGAATTGATGGAGCAACTAAGCTTTTCACGACGAAGTCCATCAGTAGACTGGTGGCACTGCAGTCAGATATTGTGAGGTTTGGGCCGAACTTGGAGGATGTGGAAGCATGTATCAAGGTGCTGAACGAATGATTGCTACAGTTTAGGACATAACAAGAAGTTGTGGCTAAGACAGATGGGAAAATGCTGAATTACATGTTTGACAAGTATATTCAGTATCAGAACAAAAAGAAGATATAAATGTTACAGCGGGCTTGACTTATTCTATTTTCCACGTTCTCTCATGAAATTGTAAAACTTTGAAGTTATTGGTTTTGAAACCATTACTTTAAGTTATGTGGAACAATTCTATTAGTTAAGTGATAGATGTGTCACTTAAGGAGTTAGTGGAGGATGATTGCTAGATGTCATCTTTACTTCTTGTTTATGTTTCAGTTCAGTTAAGTTTTCCATTTGTACTTTCCTTTCTACATTCTATAAGTAGAAAAAGAACCTCTGGGTTAATAATCATAATTTCTAAGCAACATTCTTTTGTTCTAGACGTTGTGCTGAAACCCTTGAGAGCCACTTGAAGCAAAGGAATATACAGGAGTAGATTTCCGGAGAACTTTGTGTCATGGTGTATTTTGTTTCTAGCTTTCTATCTTAGATCTTTGAACAAACTTTGTGTTATTTTAGATCTAGATCTAGAGCTGCCTTTGCTTATAATTTTGTGTTGGTATCTATTGGTTTCTTCTATGTGCATGTAATTAACTCTGTTATTTATTGATTGGGATGCACATCTTCCCCATTTCTTCTCTGTGTTTATATAATTCCCTTCTATAAATATTTCTTTTCTTAAACAACTGTTTACTTGCTGCAGAACTGTACAACTATGGTTCATGACCTGAACAGTTAAAATAAAACCCCATATAGATATTAGCATATTTTAATCGATAAATTTGACACGGTAGCCTCACTGGTAAATGAGGGAGATTTATCTCATGACTGCCTAGGTTTTATGTTATGCAGAAAATCAAGAAGCAGATCTTTCAAGCAGGGAATGCGACCCCTTCAAGAATAGCTCCTGCTCGGACCTTTAATGGTCAAAATCAAAATCAAAATCGAAACAGACTTGCTGCTGCACCACAACGGTTGGCAATTGAAGCTGCTCCAAGGAATAACTTGGAAACTAATGAAGAAGATTTAGGCATTGATGAATCATTTGATGATAAAGACTTTGTAGATCTCGCTGGCGACTCCAATATTGGTTACTTGGACTATGAATCTGACGATGACTACTATGAATCTTTTGAAGATTTTGATGGTCACACATTTGCGGTGTTCATAAGGTCCCAGACATGCCAAAATGCCAAAGCATCCACAAGCGGCCAAAGAAGAGAGAGAGAAGATCATGGGCCGAATGTTACTATCTTGAAAAGAGGCAACCCTCTTCCTTATTCATTAGCGCCCAAATATAAATATTCAAATTCTTTCAATTTGCAGCAGAGGGCTAACATACATCCGGCTGACGCAAGTTAAACTTTCGACATCATTGACCACATGAAGAAGACCAAGGTCCAAATGTCAGAAGCTAAGTATTTGAGGGCATTCCTTGATCAGCTAAATAGATTGGTCAAGTATGTGCAAAGTAACGGTCCCAACCCTTCAACAAATAATACTTCACGGGGTATCTTGTCAAGTCCAAAGATTACTCCTTCAAATAATGTAGCTGCAAGTTCTTGTCCTTCTACTTCTTCTCCTACTACATTGGAAAGGATCGAGCCATTTTACGTATCATTGCTTATCAACAAGTACAAATTAAGCAATTGCATTTTGGACTCTGGAGCTTCTGACAACGTCATGCCTGCCAAAGTTGCTGATGCCTTGCGTCTCACATTGACAAAAACCATCGGAAGATGCTATTCAATGGAAAGGCAAGTTCCTCTTGTGGGGAAAATCAAAGATGTGCAGGCAGTACTTGTTTCGTTTTCAGACAAAATACTGAAAATGACTATCCTTGTAGCGGACATCCCAGTCTCTTATGGCATGTTGTTGAGTAGAAATTTCTGTAAAGAGTTGGGCGGAGAAGTCAAGATGGATTGGTCTTGTGCGCACATACCAATCAAAGGAGTTAATCAGAAGTTAGAACTTGAGAAGAAATCCAAGTACACAGTATCAAAGTTTGAGGATCCTAGATCTCAGATCTTGTTTCAAGAATCTGATTATGGAGTTTATTATCTAGAAATGGATAAAGAAGAAGTTCAATCTGTGATTCAAGAACCACATCAACTTGATAACAAGGTTTGGTCTCTAGAATTTGATGGCAGCTGCTGTTCATTTGGATCAGGTGCAGGCGTTGTTCTTATTTCTCCTAAGGGAAAAGTGCATGCACATTCCATCAAATTGATGTTCGAAAATACTAACACAGCAAAGTATGAAGCACTGTTGTTAGGCATGGAGCAGGGAAGAACAACGAGAATCAAGTTTTTACACGCAAAGGAAGATGCTAAGCTGATTATTAAGCAGATAAGAGGTCTCTATCAAGTAAAAAAGGACAAACTTCGGCATTATAGAGATCGAGTTTACTCTGCTAGCTTGGATTTTTCAGCTTTCTCGGTATCTTATATTCCAAGAGAAGAAAATTCAGGAGCTGATTCACTTGCAGTGACTGCAACTTTGTTAAATCCAGATCAGCCTCACATTTTTCAGTCAGGGGGATTACAAAGTTGAGATGGTCTTCCGCCCCAAAGTTCCTAACAACATCCAGCAATGGCAATTTTTTAACGATGACAAGCAGATTGTTGCATTTCTCTAACAAAAGGACAACTTCGAAGAGATCTACTATGAGGGAAGCAACTCACCTCCGAGACAAACTACTGTGGGAGAAATGGATGCAGACGTTTTAGGAAGTGAGGAGATTACCCAGCTAAAGGGAAATAAAATTCCCGAAGGCTTGGTATCTCTCGAGGAAATGTTCGACAAGTATGATCAGATGCTTAAAAAGAATGAAGAAAGTGGGGATAGTTATTCCTCCGATACACAGTTACTGAATTTGGGAGCCGATAATGATCCCAAATTAGTAAATCTGGGTAAGTGTTGTTCAGAGGTAGAAAGAGAAGCTTTTACAGAGTTTCTTAAGAAATACATGGATGTTTTTGCCTAGTCTTACCAGGATCTGAAAACATATCAGCTTGCAAAAGTTCAACACTACATCCCATTAAAAGTAGAACAAAAGCCTTTCAAGCAGAAGCTGCGGCGACATAACCCTACCATTTCTGGAACTATCTTTGTAGGGATCTAGAAGTTGTTAGATGCAAAGATTATTTATACCATACATCACTTCGAATGGTTAGCCAACATAGTTCCTGTGAGAAAGAAGAGTGGCGAGATTAGGTTGTGTAGATTTTCGCAACCTCGAGCAAGCTTCATTAAAAGATAACTACCCCATCCCCATCATGGATCACACTCTACAAGTGGTCACTGGATTTGAGATGCTTTCTATGCTTGATGGTTTCTCAGGCTACAATCAAGTCAAGGTGGCTGAAAAAGATCAATACAAAACAACATTCATTATACCTTGGGGAACTTTTGCTTACCAGAAAATGCCGTTTGGTTTGATCAACACTGGAGCTACGTTTCAAAGAGCTATGGATTTAATTTTTGCTCATCTCAAGGATATAAGCATAGTGGTGTACCTTGATGATCTGACATTCTTTTCCAAGGATAGAAGCACGCACATTTTAAATCTGGAAGAGGTTTTCATACAATGCTGCAAACATAGTATTTAATAATCAGAAATTGTAAACAACATTCTTGTGTTCCAGACTTTGTGTTGAAACCCTTGAGAGCCATTTGAAGCAAAGGAATATACATGAGCAGATTTCCAGAGAACTTTGTGTCACAGTGTATTTTGTTTCTAGCTTTCTATCTTAGATCTTTGAATAAACTGTGTTATTTTAGATCTAGATCTAGAGTTGCCTTTGCTTATAATTATGTGTTGATATCTATTGGTTTCTTTTATGTGCATGCAATCAACTCTGTTATCTATTGATTGGGATGCACATCTTCCCCATTTCTTCTCTATGTTTATATAATTCCCTTCTTCTATAAATATTTCCTTTCTTAAACAACTGCTTACTTGCTGCAGAACTGTACATCTATGGTTCATGAGCTGAACAGTTAAAGTAATACCCCATATAGATACTAGCATATTTTAATTGACAAATCTAACACAGGAGCCTCACCGGTAAATGAGGGTGATTTATCTCATGACTGCCTAGGTTTTATGCTATGCAGAAAATCTAGCCAACACAGTGTGAAAAGTTTTGATAAGTTTGTTTGCCAAATTTTCGATGTTTGCATGGCACAATGCAAATCCCTTGTGCTCCATGATCAATTGAGTGTATAGATGATGAACTGAGTTAAATTGGTCACCAACTCTGCCAAATTTAAGATTTGTTGCTCCAAGAAAGTGAAATGTTGGCATCCCTAACTAATAGAGCATGTTCAAGATGTGTGTATTGGTGATGTGGCTCATGGGACACATATGAAGCTAGGTGGCTCAGATAGGTCATTGAAGTCCTTTTGGTAGGAGATCCTTGTTGGGGATGCATTCATTGTTTGGGTGCTCCGCATTGATGGACGTTAGTAATTATTTTTTGATCTTATTGGATAGCCTTGCGAGGGGAAAAAAGGAACTTATGTTGGCATCAAACAAACTTGTTCAAGAGGAAGCAACAATAGACTAATATTTATCCCATTGTGCAACATAAGTTCCTAGCCTTGATTGATCGAAAATGGACCTTCCCACAAGGCCCCTTTTATATAAATACCACAAACTGTTTCACTTTAACGAAGGAATTCTTCGTTGAGGCAATGTGGAGTCCTAGTTGGAACGATACACATTTTTTTTGTAACCTCAAGCATAGGCTACTCATGTGGGGTGGAGACAAAAATGCCACAAATCACACCCTTAATCTTTCTTAGTTGTGTAAGATCAATACTTTGATGCATCACAAGTTTTCAAAATTTTTGAGTTGGCTGAACCAACTTTGTAAACTTTTATCCAAAATTTATTTGCTTAAATTTTGAATATTGTGTCCATTGTTATGTCCTTTCATGGCCATAATGAGGGAGGCACTACAAGATATAACAATATATGGTGGCTCTTAGCCATGAGGTCGTGTAGTAGCAACCATTGAATTTGAATGCAAACACTCAAAATGAGAGACTTTAAAGCTCTACCAAAAAAGCTTGAAGGCTACAACAGAGCATGAATACACGGATGAAGTGCAAATCTAGGAATTATTGAAACTGATTTTCCAACATCAATAATAGAAAAGGAAAATTCAATCTAAGGAGTATACAACTCCCAACCTTGTAGTTGTGCTTTGAAAAAGAAATAATAAGGAATCAACTCGAGAACTTGAAAACTTTTCATACCATAATAGTGAAAAAACAAAAGGGATGTTGTTTGATGTGCTAGCAAGATAACGATGAAATAGAGAAGCACACTGCAAAACTGTTAGTTCTAGGGAATATCAAAATCCTAACCATATGGAAGGATGTGGTGACCAACTTGGTCCACCTTAAAGGCTTCACCTAAAAAAATTATAACATGAAAGTTCATGTTATGGCCATGAACAACTAGAATATGCATTTTCCCACGTTTGTTTTTGGGTGTATGAAGATGTGATCAACCAAAATATTTTGCAACAATATGGAGCAATCAACACCCATAAATTGCATTCAACTATTGAAAAATAGTAGTTGGCTTAATTGTATCGTTGGCCGTGACCGATCACCATTAACTAAAAGTATGGGGGCCCAAGAAGAGGTCGTACATTGTGAAACTCAACATGGATGCCTTTTGGCTTAGTGTCTTATAGTTTTGATTGTGTCAAAATGAAGAGACAAATACAATGTGATGAATTGTGCAAAAAGAGCGTACTTTTCTCGTGTATTTGATATGGTCCTTGGCATGGTGAGTTGAAGGAAGGACAATTTATTTGATGTAAATGAAGAGGGTTGGTTGTAAAACTAATTGTGGGATGGATGAACAATTAAAAATTGGAAGAAAATCAAAGGAGGCAAAGTATGACTAGTGGAGAATGCTAGCTCACATAGAACCCACCAATATTTGATAATCAATTCCTTAGAGGTACCGGATAAGTGATGGAAAACGGAAGAAAAAACAAAGGGTTTGGGCACACATAAGGAGGGGTGACAAGGAAGTTTAGGAGTTGAAATGTGTAAAGGATGGAGTAGAGCTTATAAGTGTTGTAGAGATACCAAATAACAATAACTTGTAATTGAATAATACAACTTTCAAAGAGGTGACAAATGTTATTTATATGCCAATGACAAGATTTATTTGTACTTCCTTGTATTCATAGGCATTAGGCATGCATGATGAAAGTTGTGAGTTGTGTACCAATGAATGACTTCATCCGACTCAATATTTTATGTTCCTACCTTGGGAAAATAGCTGCTAGGGTATTAACATCATGTTAGACATTATTGAATTTACAAGTCGACCTGAATGTTATCTTTTCCAAAAGAATTTGAAGAGTTAGGGCATATCCAAGGGGAAGAACTATGAAGAGCAAGTGAGACGAGGTTTTCCATAAATATTTTTGAGAAGTCTAAAATGACTTGTGAGTCGATCTCAACCACAATCTTGGTGATACCAAGTGATTGGATGAGTTGAAGCTCCCTCATACAAACATCTGCCTCAGTAATTTTATTTGCATTGTAGTTCAAAATTTGAGAGCCCCATTGCATTGTATCTTGTGCTTCCCGAATAATCGCATTTGCTTGTACATGCCCAAGATTGCCAAAGTTAGAGACATTAGAGTTTACTTTAAAGAATGGTGGATTTGGTGGCAAACAATTGAGTTTAGGATGGACAATAAAGCAACGGGTTCAAGCAACCCCCCTTTTTTTTTGAGATTGTCCATCTTCACAGACTTGTTGTGTTAGGCAATCCAAATGAATACTCATATTTGGGACAAACTCTTAGTGTGTGAATGTAAGACTAGTGCAAGCTTAAAAAAAAACTATATTAAATTTCAAAGTATTTTTGATGTTCATTCTGCCCCATCGTTTAGATTGAGTCTATGCCAAGAAATGAATAAGTATTTAAATTTGACAACAATTCATCTCAAGAGAAATTGTTGTTGAATGTGGGAAAAGGCTCCCTCAACAATCTACATAATAGGCATGAATGTGTACATGTGCACTTACATTGCTCGAAGGACCAACTGCAAAAGTTGAACTTTCCCCATCTAACATAAGAAAATTATGGTTCGAGTGGAAAAGCTTATTGAAAGAGTGGATCTACTTGGACAATAGTGCCACATGAAAGAAAATAGCTTATGCCGATCCACAAACAACAAAGAGAAACATGCAATAAGAATTCGTCTATTACTTGCAAATACATGTGATACATGCTACAAGGGAGTCATATAATATATATAGCAAGGATGGTTTGTTTTCACAACAAATTATTTGTTGTCAAAAAAATTGTTTGTATGGATTGTTAAAATCATGCACATAACAAAATATCTATGTGCACTCAATGTGTTAATCAAAGCCAATATTGACTAACCCTAAATAAAACTTAGGCTAATCAAGTGTGAACAAGCACAATTTAAAACTAACTAAATAAACCCCTAGTTTTGTAACAATCTCTTATTAAGACTTCAATACAAGGGATTTTTTTTTTTAATCTTACTTTATGTTTCATTGATTTAAATACCCATATATTTAAACCCAACATAAATCTTAAGTTCATATCTCATGTTTCCTTGTTCTAAATTCTCATGATTTGTAATTAACATCATCTTAGTCAATCCATCATATAACAATCATAAATCATGTGCCACTGCATGAGAGTATACATATCCTACTCAATCCCCCTCAACACTCTTTACGAGTGTGTTTAATCTTTACGAGCAATTACGCCAAGTGTATCATTTGGTTTTGTGTATACAAAGTATACTAATGGTTTCGTTCATCTATCAAGAATAGTCAAATATTGCATTCTAAGTGTCTACCTGGGCATTCGTCATTGAATCCCATCCGACATCTTACACTTAGATCCTTGGTGACTTCGGGACAATGTAATCAACCACTTACACTACTTTGGACAAAGTTTTAGAGACATATATATCATGCTCGGTTCCGTGACGATACACTTGTTGTTAGGAACTTGTCCATCACCTCATTAATTTCTGTTATCTAGATTAGGACTAGATCGTGAAGTGTCAATCATTTACAAGCTGTGTATGAGGCACCAATCCGAACCAGCTTGCATGGGTAAGTCCCACAATGTCGGCTTAGGATGACTAAGGGAGAGTGAATGTCTCCGTATTGATTTGCATCATTACGGGCCACTCTCTTTCCCATAGTCATCATAAGATGACATTGGGTGCTTAACCATGCGGCACTATCCGCATTCATACCTCAGACAATACTTGCATCTTAGTGCATTATGACCTTCTCATTTAGAGGAGCTTGATGAGATAACT
Organism: Taxus chinensis; assembly: GCA_019776745.2. NCBI lineage: Eukaryota > Viridiplantae > Streptophyta > Pinopsida > Cupressales > Taxaceae > Taxus > Taxus chinensis. Next base: position 848,393,197 of record CM034146.1, on the reverse strand, counting down.
CGACATAGCAGTTGCCTCGCTGTAACCAAATAACGACCTTAGTCATTAAGTACATACAATGTGGCAATGGCCATACCGAGTAGGTTTGCCGAGTTCCGCTAAATGGGAACGTCATATCTTATGGTTATTAAGTTACACCATGACGATATCTAAGTTTCAACGTTACTATCACTTCGGTAGAATCCATACCTATGATCTAAATGGGGAACTCATGCATATTTATTGCATCTTTAGATTCATATAGTCATAATCATAATAAATACTATTTGTAGATTTAGATCCCTTTATTATAATAAATCCACAGTTTCCATTATTGATCATAAGTAAGTAGTATACCAAGTATCTCACTTAATAGTTTTCACACCCAATGAGTACTATAGTCCTTAATGAAATTAACCTGGGTATAATTAATTTCCGCATGCTTATATGTTGATCCATAAATATGATAACATTCATACCTCAACAATATACCAAAATTACCCACACATAGGTTTCATTATTTTTATACCTCTAAAATGGAGTGACATTTCCTTTGAGCACAATCCATAAAAATTACATCTCTGATTGACTATATATATATATATTTGAGCACATTTATATACTCTCTGAAGTTACAACCTTAGCTTAGATTAACCATATTATATGTTTATACTAAAAGGGCAACACATAGAGCAGTATGGTTCTCGACTCTTTATCTATCACTTATCAATACATAGAATAATTTCAACATAAATTACAATCAAGTGATCAATCAAGATAAGAAACCTTTCTTCACTTTTATGAAGTAATTGAAAACTCAATTCAATAAAGAATACAACTTAATCTTTTCTTTTCCAAACAGATATGATTGGATAGGATAATTTTGCCTTATTAACATCTAACCAATACAACGATGTTTAGCTCAATTACAATTTTCACTATGCAATACGATTCAACTTTTTATCATTCAAATTGACCAAATATATTCTTTCAACTTTTCACAACAAGAACAACTTTATAGATTTCATCTAGGCATAGCAGTGAGCAAAGGTGTAAGACACTTTTTTCTTCATAATTAACCTGCAATGTTAATATCCTGCATGGAAAAGATTCCATTGTACATGGTCAGTTCCAACTGAACTGACATGAAAAGTCCCATATCCTACCTAACATCTTGACCCATTTAATATTTGAATAAAAGAATGCTGCCATATATATCAGAAAACATTAATAATAATGAAAATCAAATACTTCATCTCAACATGAATTACTATCTATCACTAAGGGTTTAATCATTGTCATAAAAGCCTGATTGTCTTCGTGGCAGATTTGAAGGAACAAGTCACATAACTGAGTATAAAGAAAACAACATGCTTAGCATTTAATACTTTGTCAAATATTGATACTGAATATAGTCACTAACAAAACTCATTCCATTCCCTACTCATATATATATATATCCCGAGTTCGCGCATTTAACAATTATCCATCTATTTCACACAATAATATCTTCAACCTTACTCAATTGAGTCGAGAAAAATAGGTAGCATGTTTGACACATATCTTAATAATCTCCCAAACACCTACGCATAACCCTTTTCTCAATATTAGAGTTAGACAACAAACATAGCAGTAACCCTCTTACCTAGGGGTTATATAATTGTTTCGACTGGATTAAGGTAAAATTTCCTTTTCCCTTAACTTACCAATCATAATATTACCAAACAAACCCTTATCTAGTATTTCCAAGAACCACCACTATAACGTGGTTACAGTTCGTTTAACAAAGATATAAGAATGATTTAAGACCGGTATAGTATCTTGGTTGTTTCTTCTGATAATTACAAAGTCAAGATATACATCTTTTGTTTCAAATGCCATGTAAGTACATGCATGTGCGAACAAACCCAGTTACGGCTACATCAAAACTCAAGAACAATGACACCCAAGAACTAGATGAAAACCAACATCTAACAATATCTAATAGATCGTAGGGATTAAGGTAATTCTTTTTGCCTTAATACAAGTGAAGGTACCCAAAACTACCATTTGTAATCATAACTGCCACTGATATTATCAATTGATGCCCAAAGGGAGAAATAACATCATAGATCAAACACATGCATATAAGGGTTCGATCTAAGCCTAGTTTGGTAATCAAAGGTTACGATACCAATGATGATAACGAATCGTTATCAAGCCCTGGTGTCCCTAGATTTCATCCTGAAATCTGGGACTACCCATTTAAAAAAAATTCATTCTTTTTAAAATAATGGGTCTTTTTGTGTTTTTATTGCTAAAAGTCGTCTCTATTAGATTAAAATATTCCTAGTGAATCATATGAGCCAATTTCGACAAATACACAAATGCTTAAACTCATTTTTATCTCTTTGCCAGGTTTTGTCTGCGGGAATTTTATTTAACTATTTATTTCATAAATAAAGCTTCGTTTAAAGTAAATTGTCCACCCTATTGAAGTTTTGCATGCTAGTATTCACACATCTCAATAGGGTTTCCACCAGAAATGACTTTAGAGCATTGCCTGCAATTTCTGACAACGTTTTTTGTTTTTATTTATTTATTTTACTTTTTTTTTTTATTTTCTTCGTTGTCTTTCTGTTAAATTCCCCTGGATCCATTCTTTATTCTGTATACTCTGTTTAATTGCCTGGAACATCTGGAGATCATTTATGGCCTCAGCACCAGAAGGAATCGGTCTCAAAAGGCAAACTTCTGACCAAAAAAGATGAAGTCAAGCAAAAAAAGTCTCTCCTAGGCAAGTCACACTTCTTGGAATAAATAGATCTAAGCTGCAATGAGAATTTTGGTAGTGGCAGATAGGCGGGAATTTCTTACCTGCCTTACATGGTACTTTTTCCCATGAATTCAAAGTCACTTAAGTTGCAATGGGAAATATTAGAGGTGGCAGACAGACGAGATTTTCTTATTTGCCTTGTAGGGTAAACATTCCCATTCTAAAAGAAAAATAACTTCAAGCTCCATTGGGAATTTCTTACCTGCCTTGTAGGGTAAAAATTCCTATGATGGAAGTCAAATCACTTAAGTGGAAGAGGGGATTTTTGGAGCCGCAGTGCAGGGTGGAAATTCCCGCCAAGTTGACTTCCTATTTTTAGCATCTACCCCTACCAAAAAGTGCGACTCACCTTGACATTAAACAATGCATTTAATGTTATTTATTTATGGCCTTTTCACTCAATTTTGGCGTCATGTATGGAAGGAAAGTCAATGCAAAAAGACAAGCCAAAGAGAACTGAAGGATGCATGCTAAAAATAAATAAATAAATTTATTAAAAAACAACCAGCAACATGCGTAATTGGGCGCCTAAATTGGATGAATAGACATGGCTATTAATTAATTAAATTGCCAGAAATAGGAAGATACAATTATTAAAAATAGCATGTTGGAGGTTATATAAACATGGGATGCCATAATGGAGAAACACTTATTTCTTTTTGATGAAGATTGCAGCCCAGACAAGTTTTGGCGCCAAAAGGAGGATTTTGCATTAAAGTTTATTTTTCATTGCCGTGAAGCTTCCAGTTTTGGTGCCTAGGGTTAAGATAGTCTAATTTTTGCCATTATGAGCATCTGCATGTTGGTATATGTGCCCAGGTGAATTAAATAATATTTTTGCTTGTTGTGCATGTAAACAAAGCCTTAAATTTTAGGGCAACCAATTTTATATGCGGATTTTGGTGATAAAAATCAAGTATTCATGCCCTGGACTCCATCTTTGTCTGAATTAATTACAGGTATTCATCACAGGTGCTCATATAAGTGAAAGGGAGTTCAAATCAATGTCGGGTACATTGAATATATCTTTTAAATCTGAAGAAGTTGTCAGATCTACGCAAATTGATCTAACTGCAAGGGATTTCGACATAATTAAAAGAAAAAGAACTCAGACAAAGATTGTTCCAACCATGACGAAACACGATGAAAGAAAAGGATCAACATAATCATGCATAGCTTCCATATTTTATGAAGTCAATGATACAAACATAGGCCTTGAATCTATCATCGATTTAATTGACAGATCCAGATCTCATAATTACAAAGGCTTTTGACAAAAATTAATCCTTTTGTTTCTAACGCAACCCGTGTAGAAGTCGGTGCATAGAAAATTCCTTCCAGGATTTTGTGCATGTGCTCCCAATCTTCTTGTTGAAGCCTTCATTGAATTTACTTGTATTTGCATTCACCCATAGTGCTTTCTAGAATTTAAAATTGCTCATGCAATTATAAAATAAAAATGATGAGTTTTGTCTAAATTATTTACGGCAAACATTGCATTGGTGTATGTACTCGAGAAGAACTGCAAAAGCTTCAAGGATAAGAGGGAAGACAAGTCAAAGGCAATACCCGCAAACAAATTACAGTCAGTTGCTTCCAGATCCAGTTTGGTGAGAATCAAAGGCAAAAGAGTCAACCACATGCAGAATATCGAAAAAGAACAAGACTGGAAGTGTTGCAACTTTCTTCTAATTTCTTTTCCTCTTTCTTCTTCTTTCTCTTATTTTCTTCGAAAAAGTAATTGAGCAATCAATTAAATTATAAAACTTAAGTGATTGGTTTAAAAACCGTTACTTGGAAATATGTGGCAGACATGCAAAATAGAAGGTTTTATTTTTCAGTTATAAATCATGTATGTCATGCAAAGAAGAATTCCAGGAGGGAGATTGCCAGTTGTTTCCTTTACAACTTCCACATGTGCTAGTTCAATGATAGTTTCCTATTTGTAATTTCCCCTCTATACACTATAAATGAAGGAAGAACATACGGGTTAAATGATCATAATTTGTAATCAACATTCTTGTGTTCCAAACTTTGAGTTGAAACCCTTGGTGTTTTTTTGGAAAGCTAAGGAATAAAGAGGAGATAAATTTTCGGAGAACTTTGTGTCAACGATGCATTTGTTTCTTATTTCTTTTTAGATCTTTGCATAAACTTTGTGTTATCTTAGATTTGGATATGAAACTTTCCTTTGCTTTGAATTCTGCATTTTAAGATCTATTTGTTTCGTTTATATGCATGAACTCTGTCAACTATTGGCTAGGTTGTACATCTTTTTTGTTTTCTGCTCGCATTCAATTATTTCTCTCTTCTGCATATATACATTTCTTATAGCTGCTTACTTGATGCAAAACTTCCTAGCTATGGTGCATGAGCTACACGGTTAAAGTAAAACCAACAGATAAATATTAGAAAATATAACTGACAAAATCTTACACGGGAGTCTCACCTATAAATGAGGGAGATTTATCTCATCACTGCCTCGGTTTTTAGTTGTGCAAAAATGTCAGAGGTTCCTTCACTGTTGGAACACTTCAACATTATTGTAACCAACAAGCCCTAAAGCTGATTGATCAAGGGCATAAGTCTCTAACAACAAAGGCTCCAACACAACCTCCATTCTAAATACTGCAAATCGACCCCCATATGGTTCAATATTGTTTAAAACAATGACTCCCTATGCACCATGTCTTACTCTTTGATACCAGATCTATTTTCACAACCACGATTCGCAGGTAAACACCCATCAATTTTTTAAGTCTGAGTTCATGCCAACATTCGGTAAAATCACCATTCAAAAACATATGAACACCGAGGTACCTAGAGCTTTCTTTGGATCAATGCAATTCATTGGGAGCTTAACCACTATTCTGACCTCTAACAGTGAAAATTCAGACAAAGCAAGGCACTTAAAAAGTACGCAACCTACACTAGAACAATATTACACACAATGCCCTCCACAGATTTACATTGGAATTTGTAGCCTAAATAAACTTAAATACCACCCTAATATCTCCTTTTTTTACTTTTCAATCCAGGAAATGGATGTTTCACATTTGTTAACTCTAACAAGATACTTTAACAAGGGTTGGTAAACACCATCAAATTCCCTAAACAAGAGCATTTTAAAAAACAGGGATTCTCACTCATCTTTATGCAATTAGGTCATGGTACTTCACAACACATTTTTCACCCTCTATCACTTACTAGACCATCATTTTAACAAGATAACATTTCGAAACAAGAGCAATTACATTAATTTCAAACGTGATATCTCTATTTGTTTAAGTTAGTTCACCAAGCCAAGGATTCACTATGCCACTGGAATATCCCGAACAATAAATCAACATGAGAATCTAAACCAACATGATTTATTAATATTAAGATGATGTGCCTATAACATTAATTTTATGCCCATGGAAAGAAAAAGGGGGTGAAACGCACAAATGACCCCGTATGGGCCACATCCTATCCTAACAATCCTTCTATTAACTAATCCTTAAGAAAAAGGACAAACTTGACAAGACCAAACATAACCATTATAAATCTTACATGAGGGTTACTCAATCATTCACAAGAACACAACACAGGATACATAGCTTCCAAAGGATCTGTTGTCAACAACAAGTTGACTTTAACCTTTCTGGTCAACACATAACCATTCTGCTACAATGACAGCAAGGAGGTCGTATCACAAGGATCATCACAAAAACCAGTCAAACAATGAGTTTCCAAACACACCAACCTTCACAAGAATGAAATTTAAACATCTTTACAGAGAAAAACGTAGAGTAAATTTCTTACGCATAAAACCAACATCCCAGTTTTAAGATTTGAAAACTTCCTCTCTATTGATCAAGTAGATCTCGTATCCTCCAACATGTGTGAAAAAAAATCAAGATAAGATAAAGAGTATTTCCTCTGACATTTTAAGCATCCAAAGAAAAAAGTGAGTAATGTCAAAAGAAGACATTCCATAGGATCAGCTACATTCCTCAAAACATACAACAGTCACCAAGGGAGAGAAGGTGATTCCAAAGACAACAATCTCCAAACGGTGAACAAATTGATATAAAATTATGAAGATCAACCATGACACTCGAAGAATAAAAGTATTTCTTCAAGCGATAAAAACAATAACAAAAGCAACTAACCTAGTTGAGAGTAATACCAACTTGGCTCAAAATAATCAGTCAAGCTAAGTACACACCAAGGCAACCGGGAAGGGTTACTAGAACCTAAAACAACTAAAAGAAAAGGATACAGGTAAACATCATTCATCTATACACAACGCACTGCAGTACTCAATCACTAATTCGCAAATACCCAACATAAACCAGAACTACAGATCTCAAACCGAAACAAGAATAATAAGGAGGAAAAGAGACATTTCATGCCTTGAGATTAGCAAGCGTCTTTCTAACGCCAAAACAAACACAAACGAGCCAAGATGAAGTCCAGCAATGCCCTTACTGACTTCCTCACGTAATTCTTCAGCAGAAACCAAGGATTCCAACTTTTCCAAATCTTTTATAGATTTATAAAATCTCCACAAAGTCCTAACCTTGGTGATCTCATATTAGGAGCAGCCCTAGTTTGAGACAAAGCAAAAGAAGATGGCTTTAAAATAGATCACCGCAGAAAACTCCCTATAAATCTTAGAGCTTTCTCCTTTAAAGGCCTTAAAATCCTCAATAATAGTGACAAACTCATGGTTTATGTCCCTCATGCAGTAACATATTCCCCAACAAGAACACACTCGCAGCACCCCAAAGAAAGTGGAGTAACACGCCTGCTGTACCCGCTGTGCACTGTGCGCGGCCAGCAACAAAAACCCGCGCCCCTTCTTCCCCCAAAACGCACCAGGCAAAAACAACAACAAAACATGTCCACACGACCACAAAAAACGAAGCATTCCTTCACCCCACAGGCAACACCAAACTTTAGCATGCAGAGCTCCAAATGGAGCGAAGAAAACATAATGAAACCCTAATGCTCACTTCCACTAGAAGCTTCCCATTCAAGACGTCTATTTTGGAGAGAGATTCCCATTCAAACACAGATCCTAAATTCTCCCCGTTTGAGGAGTTCATTAATGTATTAATTGCCAGTGTTATCATCTCATAAATCCATCACCGCCTTCTAATTATACCTCCAAATTTAGCAAACTGGAGTGGTGATACCAGATCTATTTTCACAAACTGGAGTGGTGGATAGTTAACTTAAACTTTTATCAATGTTAGAAACTTGCATGCATTCTAACTTAACACACCATTACTTGGATGGGTCGTTTGCCCAAAACAATCATTAACCACCTTGACCTTGCATGGCCAATGCGATAAATAAATATTACAAAAACCTTGCATGGCCAATGCGATAACCTTGACCAATCAATACATCTTTCGCATCAATAGACAACATAATTATAAGATGAAACAACGACTTAAGATTTGCCTTGGGCATGCCTTTATTATTTGTCCCTCCAAACCTTATGCACATTAAGCCTTCTAATTTTATGCACATTAAGCCCTGCAATATAGCCTTAATCATAACTTAAGCACCTTTTAATAACATGCCCATGCTTTGTAAAGTTTAGACTTAACGGGGGTGGGGGGGGGGGGGGGTTGGGGGGGGAGTGGCGGGGGTAACTACATTAGCCTAGCAATGATATGTTAGCCTATTATAAAATAACGTAGTCAATTAATCTAGGCCCTCCCTCAAGTATGCATCAATAGATAACAAAGTCTAATTTAATTGCCTTGTAATTACAATCTTACTCCTTAGCCTTACAATCAAGGCCCAAGGTAATTGTCTATAAAACAAACATGTTTCCCATGTGAATAAGATGTTAGGGACTGTAAACTAGTTTATGCTACAACATACTATCATAACACTAATCCCCTATACAATGGAGTCAAGATCGGTCCAAGATGACAATCGAACAAGATGAGTATCACATTATAGTGAGGGTACCATGATATTTAATTCAACAAGTTATACCAGCTAAAGGAATCTCACTGAAATTCCAGCACTAAAAATAGCAGACAATGACTTATCATTTATGATCAATACTAAGTTTTGCAGGGTGCGACAAGTTTAATGAGAATGCACTAACGCTCTCCCGTAAGTGAAAGTTAGGGAGGGAGACAAGTTAAATTAAGTATGGGTCCTGAATACTAAGCCTGATAAGGTACCTATTTGCAATTAAAAGAAAAATGGAGTAATGATGGACCTCGTGTTTTATCCCCCCAATGACAACTTCCTTCTCCCCAAGCATTATTTGCAACTGAAGATAACGAGGTGTTGCGAAGGGTTTAGTAAAGATTTTTTGCAATCTATGCAACAATATACATAAATTTGAACTTAACAACTCCATCTTGAATGAGCTTTTGAATGAAATGCATGTGAATATTAATATGCTTTGTACGTTGATGTTCAATCGGGCCACGCACAATCTTGATTGCACTTTGGTTATCATGCCAAAGAATATTGTGTTTAAGTTACAGGAAACCAAACTCACCTAACAACTATCAAAGTTAGAGTGCCTCTTCGCTAGCCTTAACAACACAATATTTTGTCTTGGTGCAGGACAATGTAGTAGTTGTGTATTTCTTGCAACCTCGTGTAACTGGACAAAAACCAAGGTTATAAATAAAGCCGGAGGTGGACTTGCAAATATTAACAATGTCAACCTAATTTGAGCCTCTAAAATCCTCAATCTCAGAAGATTCTTATGGTATGTATTGAATCCCAAATTGTGTAGTGCCTCAAATGTAGTGCAAAATATGCTTAGTCATTTGCTAATGACTCTCATGAGGTTCATGGGAGCATCAAGAGACAAGACTAACAACAAAAGAAAGATAAGGATGAGTGTGTGTCAGACACAAGATATTGTCCACCAATTGTCAATACAAGGTTGGATTGATTGTAGGAGTTTTACAACTAGTAAACAAGACAAGACCTAACTGAAATGGTGCGAGAGCAGGCTTGCAATTAGCTTTGCCAAAACGGTGAAGGAAATCAGGAGCATACTTCTGTTGTCCAATGAAGATCTCCTTAGAGGATTGATGAATCCAAAGGCTAAGAAAGTGGTGTGGAAGACCTAAATTAGTAATTTCAAATTGCTCCATGAACTTATTCTTGACATCTTGAATCATTGTGTCTAAATTGCATGTGAGAATGAGATCAGTAACATATAGAACAAGTATCAACTCCCTTGTTTCCAGATGTAGACATTATGATCGTAGTGACACCTGTAGTTTGATCAAAACACTATTATCCCTAATATTGCCCTAACTAGTCCTCTTCCTGCAAGTTGGCAACACCTCGTCAGTTAGATCTATCTAACTCCCCTTGTTCGACACTTTTATGGTCTTTTTCCTCTCATAAGTCAATTAAATAGGTTATAATAACCTCTTCTTGGCTAATATCCTCTTCTTTACCACCTCTATTAGCTCCCTGGAATATCAATCCACTTCATTGGATTGATTAGGTCTTTTAGAACCCTCCCAGAACCCTAATTTCTCTCTAAATAGGATTAATTAGCCTAACCTAGGTTAACTAGTCCTAACCATGGTCAACCTCTCCTAAACCACTTGTGGACTCCTTTTTGATCCCACATGCACCAAAAACCTCCCATTTCCCAAATGAAAACTATAAATAGCCCACTACCCCCCTCTCATTTCTAAGAACACTTCTCCCTCTAAACCAAATTATAGTATTATTGCTAGGGTTTAGAGTCTTTATTTCATCCATGCATTGAGCTATTTGCTTTATCATTGTCACACACACAAGCATAGAGTAAATGGGAAGAACCATTGGCCTTGAAGCCATTAATGGTGAGCTCCCATTCTCTAAAATGCAAACTGATTGCTTAAGTCCTTATTAGGCATATTTTATTAAGCTTTCAAGAATAGAGGTTAATGATATTTGCTAGATTTCTTGTTTAATTCAAGTTTAATACATGCAAATAGGATTCCTTGCTCATTTCTTATCATATGGTCCATTGAGGGGATTTTGCACAAAGCTTTGGGGTTCTTGAGTGTTCTTACCCCATTTCAATAGCTCTTGCAAAACCTTTCATTGAACACATTTGGCACGCCCGGTGGGACATGAAGTCCATCCTCCATTAATGGAGGCTTATTTCAAGCTTTTTTTAACCCATTTTCAACTTTTTAGAAAAAATTAGCTTGTTATTTGCTTGTTTCCAATTCTTAAAAGGGTTAAATGAGCTTGGTGCATAGTTAATTTGTGGGTCAAAGTTAGAAATATTTTTCTTTAACTGACAAAAAACCTGTTGGCTTTCGAAAAATTCCATTTCCATGTTTTTTGTAGGTTTTTCAGGGGGTACGCGCAGGTGTCTTCACGGGGAGCATCTCCGTTGAAACCCTAGCACTGGTGTTGAGTTGGGGTGCACCTGTCTGGGCATACTACACAGTTGACAACATATTTAGAAGAGGTCACGTCTCCGTCTTCGGTTAGCAAGCGCACCTGTCTCTCTGGAAGCGCTGGCGTATATCAGCTCACTGTGTAAAAACTCTATGTCATATTTTTTACCCTAGGGCCACATCTCCATTGAACCATCGGCGTCTCCTATCAAACTATCGGCGTCTCTGTTGAACCATCGCAATTAGATATACTTGTTTTTCTAACAGTTTTTGCCTGTAGGCGTACACGTCAAACTAGAGGGTGCACGTGTCGAAACCCTAGCATACCTGTCTGCCAGGCCCACGTAGGTGTCATACCCCTCTGTCAGTTTTTCTTGCCCCGTGTCTGCACTGGTAAGGGCGCGTATCCATTGGCTGGGGCACGCTGGTGTCATTTTGGGCACAGGCGTCTGAGTTAAAATTAGAAACTTTTCTACAGGCTGTGAAATCATTTTTCTAAACTTTTCTGAGTTTGTTTTGAAGACTAACAAGGTGGTTGCAGGGTTTTGTTTGGTTATTTCAACTAACAGCTTAAGTGTTTTCATTCCTTAGCTTGAATAAAGCTTGTAAAGTGTGTATGCTCTCTCCTCGTGCCTTTTTGGCGATCTTGGAGATCAAAAACACTTGTTCAAACTTTATGTCATACTTTAAAAAACACTTGTTCTATGATGCTAAAAAAGTAAAATAGATTTCCATATGATTTGTCTTAGTGGAATTTTCACATTGCGTATGCTCTTCCTTCGCACCTTTTTGGTGATCTTAGGAATCAAAAGCAAAGTGTAAATTCTCTTTCTTAAGTTTGCAAATGGAAAACTACTAAACTCGTTATCTACAGGACCTAATGCTTGCTAAAGAAAGGCATTGAAGAAAACACAAAACTTCTAATACACGTGTTTTATGCAGGTTGCCAAATGGTGTGCTACTTGAAACCACATTTAAATTAAAAAAGATAAAAAAACACACCACTTTCATCACACTGTATTGTAGGTTTCGGAAAAGGGTACGTCCCTATCCACTCAACTGGAACATAACCCCTTTGGCATAACGCCTTAAGCTACAACAATGGGGGTGGTTCTAGGAACCCTAAAGTAATCCACCATTGAGTAACCTCGTGGATGAAACAGGAAGCGCTCCGCTTACCCACTTGACTAGTTTTTCCTTGTGAGTTAGCGTTACCAGTTGTCCATATGGCGACCCCAGTGAGAGTACACATGGACACATTTATTGCCCACTGTGCTTGAAGGGGGTAAAGTAAAGCCGAGATACTCCCAATTTAGTCATTGCGACTTTTTGGGTAAATCGCTCGCTTAAGACAACTTTGTAACACCTAGTTGAGAGAACTTATTAAGGAGGCCATTCTGTCTTGGAGCCCACTTTGCTAGTCCGTTGTTGCGTCAAGCCATCACGAAAGTGACAACTCATTTGGAGTTTGAACCTTGTTTTTCAAACAAGGCAAAGAATCCACGTAAGTTTGATCTAAGTGTCTTTCATCACGGAATTAAACTACGTCCCACTTTAGCTCAATTTTATTCTCGTTTTCAGACGAGGTGAAAACTCTGCCCAAGTGGCGCTTAGTTTATTTTCATCTTTTGATCTATACCCTTGTGTTCTCACCACCCATTTTTCGGGGTGAGAAAGGTGCATACCTTGCGCATTTTTATCAGAGATAGTACTCACCACTTTTTTGTCCGTTTACGCCCATCCATGTTTGCGGCTGGGTTGTTAAACATCTAAAGTGCGCAGGTACATTTTTCATATCTTTGATAAAGTCCTTCGATCTTGATTTCAAGATCATCTTCACTGTTGCGAGTTCAGTTCATCATTTGTCTCTTCTTGAGTTGATAGTTTTTCTCACATTCTAGTCACACAACCTTGGTACTTACGTCGTGTTCTCATTTTTTTGAGAACGTGATATAAGTCCCTTTATTGCGTGGTTACGCTGCTCACACAATTAGAAAACTCCTTGTTATACTTATCACTTGGTTTCAGTTTCGACGTCATCTGAGTCTTTTTAAAAGTGTCGATATCACCTTATATATATCGTAATAAAGTTGTCATGATACTAACACCTTGCTTGCTCGGTTAATGTATCACGATAGCCTTGTTACGCTATATCTAGTCGCGACTTCCATTTTTCAGAAGGCTTAGCTTTCATCGCATTCAAACTAATTTTAAGTATACCTCGTCGAGGAGACTGTGTCAATACCGCTTTGATATTTAGGTCTTGTTAGGGAATCTAACTTGACCTACGCATTGATACGATATTGTCACTATCTGTTTTAGGGTATAGGCTTGGTAGCAACAAAATTGAGTGATTATTACATTTTAAGTGTGCATATGAGTGTTCTTTGATAAAAACAACTGCATAACATTGCATCTAGGACACACTGTGGCATATTTCAAACATCACCTTGAACGGCTTGCAAAAACCACACACTTAGGGGTCACGCTAGCTTCATACGAATGTCGGCTAGTAATGCCTAAAATCACAAAGATGGAAACTAAATCAAATGAGCATGACTTAGGAGAAAACCCTTTCGAAACCTTCCCATTTAGTGGCAACAATTTAGCGCCTCTCTTTTCTCAAGTCAAAGATGTGGAACTATTAATTGACCATAGTGGAGAAGAGTCAGACTCTTCCGGAGAACAACAGAGATTAGACCTAGGTAGATTTGATGAACTCCTATATTATAATAAAGATCAAGTACTCGCAAGAGTCTTGGAATTAGGAGCTAAACTTCCGCAAGAGCGCGAAGTAGAAACTAAGGTCATTAACCCTAAACCAGGAGAACGAAGGTTCCTCTTAGACATAGATAACCCTTTTGATGTGGGATACGCTTCCACTTCGGGGCAACATCATGCCACTGTCGAAGGGGACCCATCACGAAGACCTCACTACAAAGCTTCACGTAAAGTGAAAATTGAGCATAAAGCTTTACCTCCTCCCAAATTCGATGAAGAAGAGGACCCTCTAGTTGAAGAGGAGATCCTTCAAAAACAGATCTTGAAATTGAGCCAGAAACTAGCAAACCTAGGCTCTTCAAGAAGAAACATATACAGGAGACAAAGACAAAGCTAAACCTAGTGAGTTTCACTTTGAGCCATACACTGACACTACCTTTAAGGTGACTCAAGTACAAAGACCAATGTCACCTACTAAAGAACAACTCATTCAGAAAGAGTTACGATCAATGAAAGATACACTTACTACGTTACAAGAGGGAAACGTAGGCCAGAATAGGAAATATTCGTATGAAGAACTATGCCCTTACCCCTTCGATAAGGACATGTTACGGGAACCCTTCCCAAAACACTTTACCGTTCCCAAGTTTGATAAATATAAATGCAAAAGTGATCCTCATGATCACATAAAAGACTTTTATATGGCTTGTTAGGAGGTTGCATACAGTGATAACTTCTTAATATGACTTTTCCCTCGCAGCCTAGGAGCCATGGGATTGGAATGGTTCTATAGCATACCCAAGGGCTCCATTACAACGTGGCCCGCATTAGCGGAAAAATTTGTACGACATTACTCCTATAACATGGAAAGTGACATCACAATGAATGATCTATGCAATACAAAACAAAAACCCAATGAGACCTTTGCAGGATTTTTACAACAATGGCGAGGGTTAGCAAGTCGTTTCCCTTGTGCATTACCAGAAAAATAGCTAGTGAGCATATTTGTTCCTAACTTAAACCTAGAAATAGCCTTTCATTTACAGATGCACTGTGGCTCAAACTTCAAAGAGGTCATAGAGAAAGGTGGTCAAATCGAGAAAGCCCTCATCATGAAGGGAACACTTAAGTCTGCCATTAAAGACAAACATGAAGCCAAATCCGTAGACAAACCAAAATTCTTTAATAAGAACAAACATCTCGTTAGTGATGGCATTACAGACTCCAAGAGAGTCCAAGCCGTACAGACAGGCCCACTTTTAAAGCTTTCACAAGGACCTCGTCCCAAAGCACCTACTAAACATATGTTTACGTCATTAACAGGAGTCCTTATCTGCCATACTAAAACAATTAGATGATGCAAAAATGGTGGAATACCCAACTACGACAGTACCATACCCAGAGGATGCTCCAAAACCTGTTTGGTTCAAAGACCATGAGTACTGTGACTTCCACCATGTTAAAGGACACAAGACAGATAGGTGTTTGAGACTGCGCCATTACATACAAGACCTCATTGAAGAGGGTAAGATCACTGTAGATTCTCCCCCTGAATCAGGACAAAGTCAAAATGAGAAAATGGGTATCTACAAAGAGCCTTTTCCTAATCATGCAGATAAAAAGAAAAGGAAGCCAGATCACGGGAAAACCTCCAACGACTATAGAACTTCCTCTTATGTTTACCCTACTAATGATAGTCCCTTTGATTCTCTCATAGGATGTATTCGCTCATCTAATGAACATGTCAACACTATCAGGATCTTAGAGAATAATTGTGCAGTAGGGACAAGACGTACTCGTTTAATCATACCAGATCCCATGCCTATCCCTCAGGAAGGTCAGTATAATTTGATAGATCAGTTAGAGAAAACACCTGCTAGGATATCTATTCTCGATCTCCTCAAAATCTCTACTGCCCACAAGAACATACTGTATAAAACATTGCAAAATTCAAGAGTTTCTACAGATGTAGATCCCACAAACCTTCAAGCCATGATTGCGCGCCTAGACCCAATGATCATATTACTTTTGATCACACTCCAATCCCACGTAACAACCCAGAACATAACTTACCCTTATATCTAGAAGTGGTGGTTACCCGTCACAAAATCAAGAGGGTACTTGTGGATGGTGGATCTGGTCTAAACATTTGCACTCTAAAGCTGGTTAAGTAGCTAGGCCATTCAGAAATAGATCTGGGAGCTAAGACTATCATGATCATGGCTTACGACAATGAAGAACGAGAATCAGCGGGTACTATAGTAGTTCCCATGGAGGTAGGCCCTACTTGTCATGACACGACATTTCATGTCCTTGACTTAGACCTTCCATATAACATGCTCTTGGGCGCCCATGGATTCATGCCATGCAGGTCATTCCCTCGACTTTCCATCAGTGTATCAAGCTCTGTCATGAAGGACAAGTGGTTACCATTCTGGGTGACCCAAAACCATTCACACATTGTAGGGCATTGCATAGTTTTTCCCGTGTGGCTTATGAGTGTCCTTCAGGTGGATGTTGTTGTCCCCCTACAAATGGAAACTATTAAGAAACAGGTAGATTCAGAGTCACTCACACCTTATAATCAAGATTTTCCTTCGTTAGTCAACCCATTCTCTTCATGGGAGGAAACGTCAGAAAAATATGGCCCAGGTGAGCCATTCACTCTTGAACAGGATTTGTTAATATCAGATTTATCAGTATCTCCCAGAACAAGGGGTAAGCCTTATTTTTAGTTCAAGAGCACTCAGGAGCAGTGTCCTAAACCATTGGAAAAAAAATTCCATAGCGGTCTCCTATCTGAGGAGAAAATGTTAGAAGATCCTACTAGCAGAGTGCCAGAAGGTACCATGGCTTCATGCCATCAAGCACCCCAGTACATCAAAGGTCACCGCATGATGTTTGTCATGGGCTACAGTGGATTTGGATGTGGAATCAATGCACAAGGCCAGCTAGAGCCTATTCCCATCCCCCGTTTCAAGTCTGATAAACATGGCCTGGGGATAAGGCCTCATAATGCTCTACCCTCTGAGATTGATGCCACCTCTTCTGAACGTGAGGACGTTTCATCTCATTCTGATAGTGACACAGATTCCCAATGTAGCCTCTATGAGGATCTTGCTTCCACTAACCTATTCCCAGATACAAATTTCCTTACCTTATCTGAATCCAACCCCCTAACCCACTATCAAATAAACCTAGTGTATCCTGAACTTATAGATTGGGATCAACAACTTCACGTGCCACTAGAATTTTTTGAAAATAGTGAGGCATTTGTAGAGTTCATGGGACTCAGGGATTCTATTCCAGCTGGAGACCACAAGAAAGGATTTGCAATTCACCTAGACACCTGTGCATACTTTGGAGAAGAGGTAGAGATGTGTGGACGTTTGAATAAGAAAGTGTTAAACAAGAGGTAAAAACACTTCAGAGAAACCTTGCAAAAAAGATAAACGGAAGTCTCACAGTGACAAACTCTTTGAAGCACTCATAGATAAACAGAACAAAGAGTCTGTGGATGAAGTGGTTTACCCATTTAAAAATGATAAGGAGCTACCACAGGAAGTTGATCTTACTCTTCCCCCTGATCCTACACGGATGGAAGATGCTTCCAAGATGCTTGTTGAAGAAACAATTAATGTCAACATTGGTTCAGAAGAGCAACCAAGACTGGTAAAGTTGGGAGCTTCACTCTCAGCTCAGGAACAAAGGTCTTTGTAGAACTCTTAAGGGAATATGCAGATATATTTACATGGACATACGCAGATATGCCTGGTTTGGACCCAGAGTTAGTTGTGCACAACCTCGTTGTGCACCCAGATGCCAAACCCATCAAGAAAAAATTGAGAAAGATGCACCCTAAGGTGGCGCTCCTTGTCAAAGAAGAATTGGAAAAACTGTTAGCTGTTGATTTTATTAAACCCATTGACTATTCAGAGTGGATATCTAACATAGTCCCATGTACAGAAGAATCCAGTCGGCATAAGAATTTGTACTAATTTCTGTGACATCAATAAGGCATGCCCTAAGGATGACTTTCCTTTACCTAACATCGACATGATAGTTGATTCCACCGCTGGTTATGAGATGTTGTCTTTAATGGATGGGTTTTCAGGCTATAACCAGATACAGATTGCAGAAGAAGATCAACATAAAACAACCTTCATCACCCCTTGGGGACATTTTGCTACAAATTCATGCCTTTCGGACTCAAGAATGTTGGGGCTACTTATCAGTGGGCCATGACTGTTATCTTCCATGATATGATGAATGACATCATGGAAGATTATGTTGATGACATCCTAGCAAAATCCAAGAGTAGGGGAGAGCACCCTGAAGTGCTGAGGCATATTTTTTAGCGTCTACGAGACTATAAGGTTCACTTGAACCCTAAGAAATGTGTCTTTGGTGTTTTATCAGGAAAGCTCCTAGGGTTCATTGTTTCACAAAGAGGGATTGAAGTGGACCCTGCAAAGGTTACGACTATCACAGAAATGCCACCACCTACCACTCTCAAACAACTAAGGAGTCTATAAGGGAAAATTCAGGCAATCCGTCACTTTATTTCACAACTTGTGGATAAGTGCCACCCCTTTACCCATTTACTAAAGAAAGATGTTGCATTCAATTGGGGACCAGATTGCCAAAAGGCCTTTGCACTACTAAAATAGTACTTGGTCAGCCCACCTGTACTCATGCCACCTACCCCAGGTGAACCTCTCCTCTTGTACATTTCCGCTACCTAGTTTGCTATTGGTGCACTGCTTGCCCAATACGACTTAGACCATAAAGAGAGAGTAGTTTACTATCTCAGTCACACCTTGATTGCGTATGAGCTGAATTACCCCCAGATAGAAAAGGCCTGCTTGGTAGTTGTCTTTACCTTCCAAAAGCTTCGCCATTATCTCCTAAACAATAAAACCAAACTCATATCCAAAGTTGACCCTCTCAAATACCTTTTATCCAAACCCACCCTCACAGGTCGAATGGCTAATTGGATCATTCTCCTAAGTGAATTTGATATTGAGTTCGTGAATCAGAAGTCCTTAAAAGGACAGGTATTGGCTGATCAATTAGCAGAAGCCCCTCTCCCAGGAATGGAACCTTTGTGCCTAGATCTGCCAGATGCATCTATGATGTATATTGAAGAATCTATAGAATGGTAGGTCCATTTTGATGGATCTTTCACCTTCCACAGATCCAGAGCAGGAGTGGTGCTTATCACTCCCACAGGTGATGTCATACCAAGAGCATTCTCGGTTGGGATTTCCGTGCACTAATAACATTGCAGAGTACGAGGCACTCATCGCTGGCCTCAAGCTAGCTATTACTTGGAACATCAGACAACTACGAGTCATTGGAGACTCTCAACTTATCATTAAACAAGTTAATGATGAGTACAAGGTTAAAGATGAGAAACTCATTCCATATAAGAAGATGGTCAAAACCCTGAAGGAGTACTTTACACAGATCATATTTGAGCAAAATCCAAGGTCACACAATAGATCCATGGATGTTATGGCTACAATTGGGTCTCTGTTATGCATTCCCCCTCAGGAAAGTAAGATGTGTTTCTTTGTAGAGCATTTACAAGTGCCTGCATATGATATGCCAGAGTCATGTTTGGCATGTGAAGTTGTTGGTCCATTCTCTCCCTGGTATGACCCTATCTTTTGATACCTACAAGATGGAACTTTTCCACCAGACATCACCCATTCTGAGAAGAAAGCCCTTATCCACCATATAGCCCGTTATACCCTCCTAGGAGGCACCCTTTATCGTCGTGGCTACGACGGGAATCTGCTTCGATGTTTGGATGTTGCTGACTCAATCCACGCTATTAAGGAAGTACATGGTGGTATTTGTGGAGCACACACTAGCGGCATGGTCTTAGCTAAAAAACTATTAAGAGTAGGCTATTATTGGCCTACCATGGAATCAGACTGTTGTAATTTTGTAAAGAAATGTGAGCTATGTCAGAAGTATGGAAACTTAATACATGCACTAGCCCAGGCTTTGCAGCCTATCACAACGCCCTGGCCATTTTCTAAATGGGGTCTAGATCTCATAGGGAAGCTCCATCCTTCTTCTTCAGATGGTCATACTCACATCATCACTGCCACCGAGTATTTTACCAAATGGGTAGAGGTTGTGCCTCTTACTTATGTCACTAGTGCGCAAATTTCAAAATTCATCATGAACCATCTCATCTGCCATTATGGTATCCCCTCTGCCATTGTCACAGATAATGGTAAATCCTTCAAAAATAAAATGGTAAAGACATTGTGTCAACGTTTCCATATCCAACTCAAATGGTCTACTCCCTATTACCCCCAAGGTAATGGACAAGCAGAGGCTACTAATAAAACCCTTGTATGGATTATGGAGAAAATGGTCAGTAAAACCGGTCGTAATTGGCACTTACAGATACATCCCGCCCTCTGGGCCTACCAAACTTCCATCCAAACTCCTACTGGTGTGACCCCATACTCACTTTTCTATGGCACAGAAGCCATTATACCTCTGGAAGTGGAGCTTCCTTCCCTGAGAATATCTCTCATGGACTATCTTGATAAAGATGAAGACTACAGAGTTTCTCGGCTGGTAGAGTTAGAACTATTAGATGAAAAGTGTATCAGAGTGCTCAATCACCTAAAGGTCTATCAGAACAGAGTGTCCAGGGGATACAACAAACACATCATTCATTGGGACTTTGATGTAGGAGATCTAGTCCTAAAACAAAATCAGAAGAACACCGCCAAAGACAGAGAAAAGAAAGGTAAGTTTGAAGCTAACTGGCTAGGCCCTTATGTGGTAGTTGCTAAGTATGGATCAGGAGCCTATAAAATTGCATACTCATATGGTGAAGAGCTTCTAGAACCTATGAACGACATGCACCTTAAGTGGTTATACGCTTAATCATGACGAGAATATCATATAAGAACTAAAAAAAAGAAAAACAAAGAAAAAACAAGCAAAAAAATGGAAAATTGAGAAAACAGTAAAGAAAAAGTAGGTCATCCACATGTGAAAACCACGTAATTATGGCACAATGGGCAGTTCTTTGGGTGAAAACTAGTTTTCAGGTGCTCAAGGAAGATTCTTCAGACATAAGTCACTCTTACAGCAAGATGGGTAATCATTACCGCTTTCTAGATATGACTTCCTTTGCTAGGTCTAAGAACCCTACTGAAGGCTACCTTTTCCAAACCGTGATCTAGCTTATTTGCTCTTATATCTGCGTGAAGGACATTGCCTTTGTATATTCTCATCTAATGTTGGGGGCACCTTCACATTTTCACCTTCTCGTACATACACGTGTGGCATTCTACCTTTTGTATATTCCCACATCACGCTGGGGGCATCCACGCTTCTTTGTTCTTGTACATTACTTTCAGAACATGACCTTAGAAAACACAAAAACACTCAGAAAAGGATACACAAAAAACCTAAACATTCAGAAAATCTCCCTTTTAGGGATGAAGCTACAACAACCGCACAATGTTGTCTTAGAAAACAATATGAACAGTAGCCTTGAAAAACTTATCTTTCTAGATAAACCCAAAAACATTAGAAAAACATATAGTAATGTTGTCTCACAAAAAACAAGGTAATGTTTCAAATATTGCCTTTGATTGTTGGTTTGTATAGTATTAATATGCTGAACTTTTCATATTGTATATCTTTAGGAGTAGTTTTTTGCTTACTTTAGATTAAGTTGTGTTTAGTTTAGATTGTGTATTGCATTAAATCCATTTTCTTGTACAAACATTGGTATGATTTCACTCATTTGTTATATGCATCTATTAGGGTTCATTTTACTTACTTAGGTTAAATGTCAAAATTGATCTCTTTAGTATGTTTTATCAATTCGTGTGTTTGCATCATAAGTTGTGTTGTGTTGTATAGGTACAATTGTTTAGCTTTGTTAACTTTTGCTTGTGTATTTGTCTCTTGCACAATTGTTTGTTATCACATCTATCATCTACCATTCATCACATATAAACACCATCTACTACATCATATATACAGAAATGCTAAGTATTACATCATGCATGTATGCTAAGCTAATCATCACATATCATATCATCAATGGGGGCAAGAGGGGTTGCGCATAATCACAAATCTATCCCCCCCACACCAATATCATCTAGTATCATCCCAAGTGCTAGAATAAGAAATCAGAAACATCTCATATATCCAAAACATGTGATACTATCTCTATAGATATATCATCAATATGAAAGCATGAAACATACACATCTCTAAATCTAAAGTATGTCACATACATAGAGGAAAGGGAAATCATACATCATGATACAATGATTACAAAGCAATAATCACTAATCATACAAAGCATAATCACAGTATAACATGACAAAATCATCATCAAAATGTCCATATGATACATGTATAACTGTCCATGTCAATACTCAAGTGTACATCATCGATACAATATGCCATCTAAAAGGGGCATGCATCAAAATAATCAAGCCTTCATCAAGAGGCATCATCAAAACAATGGTACATGAATTTATACATCAAAATCAGCCTTCATAAGAGGCATATATACAATACATCTATACAAAAGGATAAGTAACGAGCTCAACCACAGCTCTCACCCTCGTCGGGGCTCCCGGGACCATGACCTGGAGGATGGAAGAGTGGTGGCTGTGATGGACCAGCACCAGGGGTATCACCCTACTGTCTGGTTGGCTGTTGTCCAGTCGGATGCTCTGCAATAGGCTGCCGAACTGATCTAACTGAATGGCCTGATCACTATGACCTAGAGCCTGTCGTGCTCACACCTGACTGCTCAAAAGGTACCACTCGCTGCCCTACCAGGACTATTTTGAAATAGGTAGTCCTATAGTATAAGGCCTCACCGCCGGCCCTCATAGCATCCCATATCAGATCAACATCTCCAGAAGCAATAGCTTCCTGTAGGGCAACATCTCACTCACCTATCAATCTGCCACTGTCAGCCTGAACCTGTCTAGAAGCAGCAACCTCTTGGTCTCTATCTACAGTGATAGTCTACACCTGGGCTCGTGCCTGATCTCTCTACATGATATAGCCCTGTGACTGTGCCTGGGCATGGTCCCTCTGAGCAACAACCATCTGCACCTGGGTCTGAGACTGATGTAAAAGGCTCAGTATCTGAGCCCCCTGTGTGGTGCCATCTCACTAATCCAACTCTGCCATAAGGTACTATCACTACCCTGAGTGGCCTGTACTCTGACCTGATCCCTCTCCACTGTCAAGATCTGTACCTGAGCATGTGCCTAATCTCGCTCTACTGTAAGGGCCTGTACCTGTGCCCTGGCTGCATCCCTCTCTCCAGCCACCTGTAACTGAATGGAAATTACTGCCTGTAACTGTTGTTGAAGGGTAGCTAACTATCCACCATTTCCACCACCCCCTGGAGCATGAGGTGGCGGGCCCTGCTCTGGAAATACCTGCTGAAGAGGGGTGTATATCCCCATTGGAATGCCTACTGGAGGCAACTCTATGTCAGGTGCCCTGAAATCCTGTCTCAGCCTAGGCCTGGGACCCTGTCCCTGTGGCTACTGTAATGTTGGACCCTGTCCCCTGCCCCTAACATAACGATGTGAGTCGGGACCACCATCATCATCATCATCACTATCATCACCACCAATGGCTCCACCCTCGTCACCACTAGGAGGCCCCACTGGAGGAGCTCTCACACCAGCGTTATACACCACCCTAGAAACAGTCAAATGGCATGGAAGCACACCATGGTACCATGGTGCATACTCAGGTGTAGTACCCAAATCTCTAATCTGTCTCAGTGGCACCCACATAATAGGTACCACCTGTAGGAAACTGGCTAGTGCTCTATCTCAGGTAATCTGTGGACCCATATCAACGTACTCTCGGGCCCTGCGAGTCATACCACCTATCTGGCCCAGGAACATCCTGGGTAATGCCAAACTATCTCTGGCACCGATCCACCCTGTACAACTCCCACATATAGCTGCGGCTGCCTAATATAAAGTGCTCCACTGTAGCGGTACTGAGCTCTAAACCATCCTCAGGCCACTGGAAATGTCTGTAGGGCCTCCATACCATGGAAGCCTGTTGTAGCTCATCAAGCTCGTGGTGATAGTGATATGCATCCCCCATATATGGCCGCACATCATCCCCCATCGGGACCCAACCCATCGTAGAAGGCTCCTCGGGTACCCGAACTCTCAAAACACCTAAGGGGTGACCAATGGCAATGTGGTCCCACGCCCAAATCTGAAGCAAGTGGGCTGGTCCTACCATCTTCTGATGGTAGTAGGTAATCAAATGAAGGTCCCAGTATAGATGTGCTAGAATGCACTGACCCCAACAATAGGTCTCTCCCTCTACCAAACCATGTATCACTCCAAGGAGGCCAAGCGGAAATGAAGCACCGGTCTTGTCAGGGAGTAAAACTCCACTGACAAACGCCATCATATAAACCACCACTCAGTCTAGCTCTAAGTCCTCAATACACCGTGATAGCCTAATAGTCATCCCACACCATGGTATCATCGGGACACCAAACAACTCTACGATGTACCGCTGAATATCAGGCCAGTGGCTCGTAGACTGGATAAGCTGACCTTGGATTAGGACCCACATAATACACCACACATCCTCAAGAGTAATCGTGATCTCCCCAGTCAGGAGCCAAAAGCACTGACTCTCGTTGTGCCATCGCTCTTGCTATAGCTGTCAAAAGGCCATGATCTAATGTGATCTGGGCATATCAGCCACATGAGCCAATCCCGTAACATATAGGAGGTTGTCCAATATCACTCTATCATCATCATCAAACTGGGCCTCTATCGTCGCTAGCCGACCATATCACTCACGGGTCTACAGGACGGGTAGTATACGCTGCAACAAGAAAACACACATGTATCAGTTGACATTTCTATCTACTTCTATCTAAAATTGTTGGTAAATCACCATTCTTCCATCTTATTTCCTAAAAATTTCACTTTCTTCTAGTCTACCTTCTTTTCTCCTTGGCCATTTGGCTGGAAGGGTGTTCTACTCCCTTCTTCAACGTGCACACCTACTTCTGATGCCTACACCCCATCCTGACACATACGCACCTATCTCGCGCATACGCGCCCCTTTTATTTTTTCTCATCTACACAGGACACATACACGCCCAGTATGACACCAACACACCTGTCTCCGCACATGCACGTGCACGTCCCCGTTACCCCCACCCATGACACATATGCGGCCCTTTCGACAGACATGCGTGTGCACGCCCCTGTCAGTTTCCCTCCAATAGATACGCATGCACGTATCCATTCTTTTGACAGATACACGTATGTGTACCCGCTGGTTTCAACGACACATGCGCGTACGCGTATACATCATCGACACATGTATGCACGCATACATCAAAATTCTTCTACCCTAGCCTAAAAATCCCTAAAAATGCATTAAATGCGTAATTCACCAAGAGGGATAGGCCACTCACGTAGGGTCCATCCGTTGGGTCTCGCATGAACTCTCAGATGTGATCTACTCGTCTCCTCCTGCTCGGTAGCCTCACCATCTCACTCCAGGGCTGTCACTCTCGCTCATGGTAAAAATTCGCAAGAACTCTGGTAGAAATGAACTGATCGTGATTGATTTACCCCCCCCCCCCCCCCCGGGTGGGTATATTAGGCTGCCGCAATGCCCCTGGGGCATGTTTTCTCCGCCGTGATCATTCTAGCCCTTCTTCTATCCGCCGAGGTGATTATTTTTCTATTAAAATAATTATTTTTACTCATTTTCACACGCTGGGGCGCTTAGTGTCACCCTGCGGTCACTTCTTCATTACACTGGAATGATTTACACATATTCCAGGTGTCATTTCTTATCATTTTTCTTCTATTTTTCCTCTATTTTTCACTGTCATGATGATTATTTTAAAATAATTATTTTTGGCTTATAATTCTTCTCGTCGGGCCACTTTCTGTGCTACCTGACACCTTTGCCTTTGCCTTTAGGCAGTTGCACATATTTTTAGGAGATCTTTGATCTCTTATACAAATTCTTCGACCAATCAAAAAAAATAAAAAAATTGTAAAACCATTTAAAAAAAAAAAACCAAAAACATTGAAATACTTCGAAAATGGACTAAAAATTGGTAAAACACTCATTTACAGCTGAAATTTGTGTCTCTCGCATGGCACTCATCCCATATCTTGTTGACGTTTTCAAATATTTTGAAACAACGACTTGCATGGATCATCTAAATCTTCAATCACCTACAAAAGCTACATTGCTTACTTTGTCTGTACTCTGGGGCACTATCAGTTGCCTGGTACTGTTTTCGTCATGCACATTGCTTTTTCATTGGACCCAAGTGTCCTCCATCTTTTCCCTTGCATATACACATTTCTTGGGGCATCATCCTTCACCCTTTTCATTTATCAAAACATTTGGGACTACATCTCGATAACAAAGTATTTGTGCAACTATCTTGAACGTTGTTGGTTTAAGTGTGTGTGATTGTACTTATTTCCCTGTTAAGTGAGATTGTTTATTTCTCGTATTGCATTGCATTCATGTATGTTGCATGGAGTTGGCCATTTTTAGCAAGGGATGGTTGTTTGTATCTTGGCTTTTCATGTCATTTTACGCCTCCGTCGTATGCTTACATTTTAATAAGGACCGATGATGAGGATTCTAAGCAAAATGATGATTATGCATTGTTTCTATAAAGCACTGGTTTGTGGATAGCTCAATATCCCCTTTTCCTTGTTATTTTCTCATCTCCTTTCTTCTCGATTTCTCTCATGTCTATTTTATTTTTGATTGTCGATCGAGTTCCTCCATCACCCCATCGACACTCGAGGGGGCATCCTTCATCCTATTAATTTTTCTTCTACCCCTTCAAAATTTTTCTACTCGTTTGTACTTGTCTACTTTCTTTGAAGTGATGTAGCTTACGTCACCCCAAAGAGGGGAAAATGTAGACACATGTAGTTTGATCAAAGCACCATTATCCCTAATATTGCCCTAGCTAGTCCTCTTCCTGCAAGTTGGCAACACCTCGTCAGTTAGATCTATCTAACTCTCCTTGTTCGACACTTTTATGGTCTTTTTCCTCTCATAAGTCAATTAAATAGGTTATAATAACCTCTTCTTGGCTAATATCCTCTTCTTTACCACCTCTATTAGCTCCCTGGAATATCAATCCACTTCATTGGATTGATTAGGTCTTTCAGAACCCTCCCAGAACCCTAATTTCTCTCTAAATAGGATTAATTAGCCTAACCTAGGTTAACTAGTCCTAACCATGGTCAACCTCTCCTAAACCACTTGTGGACTCCTTTTTGATCCCACATGCACCAAAAATCCTCCCATTTCCCAAATGAAAACTATAAATAGCCCACTACCCCCCTCTCATTTCTAAGAACACTTCTCCCTCTAAACCAAATTATAGTATTATTGCTAGGGTTTAGAGTCTTTATTTCATCCATGCATTGAGCTATTTGCTTTATCATTGTCACACACACAAACATAGAGTAAATGGGAAGAACCATTGGCCTTGAAGCCATTAATGGTGAGCTCCCATTCTCTAAAATGCAAACTGATTGCTTAAGTCCTTATTAGGCATATTTTATTAAGCTTTCAAGAATAGAGGTTAATGATATTTGCTAGATTTCTTGTTTAATTCAAGTTTAAGTGCATGCAAATAGGATTCCTTGCTCATTTCTTATCATATGGTCCATTGAGGGGATTTTGCACAAAGCTTTGGGGTTCTTGAGTGTTCTTACCCCATTTCAATAGCTCTTGCAAAACATAAAACAATGATATTTTTTGAAATAAAATGGCTCATAAGAGCAACACCATATGTTTGAGAGGGTGTACTGTGAGGATCAAAATGATCATTAACTAAAGAACTTGGGCATGGACTGACGAGAAGATAGTGGAGGTGTTGGTGTAGGAGCATAATCATCATCAGGAAGTAAGTCCTCACACTTAGATGGAAAAGGAGGTGTGAGTGATGTCAAAATAGTAGATGTTGGCTCCAACGGGATGTAACTCTCATCAACCTTGACATGTCATCGAAACATAACATCATGAGTGACTGGGTCAAAGAGACAAGACATTTTTACATCATAACAATGGCCAACAATATGAGCAATTGACTCTTCTTCTCCATCTATTTGTGCTTATCATAAAAAACAAACATCCACACCTTACTTATTTTATAATCAAGCTTCTTCATGTGTCTTGTTTTGCACTAACTTGTAGGGTATTCAATTTTGAATATAATTTGCACAATTTAATTTTTTAGCCCCAAATTTAGCTACCATATCCTTGGACTAAATGATGCAGTTCACCATATCTTTCAAGGTTTAGTTTTTCTGTTCATCAACACCATTTTGATGAGGAGTATATGGCACCATGAATTGATGGACGATGCCATACTCATTATGAAAGACTTAGATTTGCTTGTATGCTCCCCCCATTATTTGTACGTATGTTCTTAAGTGGAAGAGACAAATACTTCTCAACAAAGGCTTTGAATGCCTTAAAGTTCTTAAAAACTTCACTCTTGTACATTCGAAAGTACACCCACGCCCTTTAAGAGAAATCATTAATGAAAGTGAGTACATATTTTTCCCTTGAAAATGACTGAGTGGAAAATGCTATAAGATCATTGTGCACCAACTTAAGAGGAGCTTTCGCTCGGGAAGCCTTCCCTTATAGAAAAGGGTCATAGTGTTGTTTGCTAAGCATACATCCTTAACAAATGTTAAGAATACAAGAGACTTTTAAGAAGGCCAATCACCAAGTTCTATGTGCTGAACTATTGAATATATTTGTAGGTGCCCAGAGCATTAATATGCCACAAGTTACTCATTGAATCACCATGAGCCACAAAAGATGAACCTGTAGAGGGCTCAAACCTCCCAAAATTATATAAATGTTAACAATGATCAATAACATATGTTGCAACCACGTCCCATTGATCCTACTATTCTCTTATTACAACATTATGTGGAGAAAATTCTACAATATTCTTTATGCTTGAATTATATATTTGATATATAGAAAGTGAATTCAAGGAAATATTGGGAACAAAAAGTACGTCACTTATGCATCCATCTTGCATTTGAATTGTGTCGAAGCCCAGAACATCAACTCGAGAAGAGTTGGCAACAAAAATATGATAAGTGTTACAATAAAAAATATATGTGAGATGATGACAAGAACGTGTTAGTGTAGTGCCCCTCCTGGGACACCAAAAGAATGCACCAAATGTGACCAAAATTTCAGGGTAATTTTTTTTGGAAGTGCTTAGTTAATACTATTACATCTCTTATACCCTTTCTTTGATAATTACTGATTTTATTCTATTTTAATTTACCTAATTTAACTAATTACTAGCCATAAACCCGTCCTTAATTATTTACTTATCTTGTTAAATTTACACACATATAATATCTCTTTCTCTTAGTTCTAAAAATGCCACATGAATAATAACTACTCATTTTTAAATAGTCTTCAATTTCCCACTTAGGTAACTTATACCTACAACCTCTTCTGTAAAATAGGGTTAAGTCCATCCCACCCTTCCTCTTTGATAATGCTTCCCATTAAAATCCCTATGACTAATAAAAAAAAATAGGACTTCTAAAAATGACCCTATGATTAAAGCCATCTGAGCTTTCTTGGTCATTTAGAAAAGTCCTAAATTTTGGCCTATTGCTCTAATGGCCTATTCTTTTCTTTCTCTTATGTGTGCAGGAAAGAAGGCTCAAGAGGTTTGCTTAAATCTTGTTCTGGCTTCCTCCCTTGGGTCATAGTTTCTTCTTACCAGAACTGGTGTTGGAGGAGTTATGGAGGTTGAGCTATGGGTTTATACTATGAAATTTTCCAAATATATGTGGATAGACCCATATCCACATATATTTATACTCCTCCTTTTTATATCCTTTTATTTAAAAGTTTTGAAAAGGGGCGGATTTGAAGGATGTCTCGGTTTAGACTGTAGCCGCATTTAGAGGAAGGGCGTGGACAGGGGCGGTTGTGGCGGAGAGGGACTAACAAAGGGGCGGCAGACAGTGGAGCGAGGTGCAGCGTTTTTGGCGAGTGGTAGTTGGCTGTGCATGGGGCCGTGGTAATGGCGGCCGAAGGTGGAGGAGGTGGTGACCAGGAGGCGTTTGGTGGAGCGGGTCAGGCCCGCGACAAAGCTGCGCAGGCTGGGGGAGACCGTGCAGCACGGGGGTGGGGCAGACGACGCAACGGCCAAAGTGAGTGGGTGTGAGAGGGTATGTGGGGGGACAGTGCGGTGGTTTTGGACAGTGTGGGGCGGCGCCCCCCACGACAGCTTTTACAGGGGTGCGGGGGGGTCCGACCCCCCCGCCATTGTTCCTTTTTTTTGTGTTTTGTTTAAAACTGAGTAGGGGGGGCGAACCCCCTCCCCCACTATCCTTTTTTTTATAAAATTATTTAATACTAAAAACGTTTCTTTGTGTGTGTGTATATATATATATATATATATATTTATATATATATATACTAATACACCTCTATATTATACATTTATTTGAAAGTTTTTGGGCCAGGGGGCGGATTTGAAGGAGGTGGCGGTTTAGGGTTTAGCCGCAGGGAGAGGAAGGGCGTGGACAGGGGGCGGTTGTGGCGGGAGGAGGGACAACAAAGGGAGGAAAAAGGGGGCGAGGGCAGCGTGGCGGGTGGGTGCTGCGGGGTGCGGCGGTGGTCAGGGTGGCCGCGGGTGGAGGAGGTGTGGACCAGAGGTGGGGGCGGGACAGGCCCGCGGGAATGGTGGCCAGGGGTTGCTGTGGGCGGCGGGGGTGGGGCAGTGGCTCGGACAAAGTGCGGGGGTTGGTGCTGCGGCGGGACAGTGCCGTGGGGGAGGTGTGGGTAGCGCCCCCCCAAGGGCTTTTACAGGGGTGCGGGGGGGTCCGACCCCCCCGCCAATTGTTCCTTTTTTTTGGTGTTTTGTTTAAAACTGAGTAGGGGGGCGAACCCCCTCCCCCACTATCCTTTTTTTATAAAATTATTTAATACTAAAAACGTTTCTTTGTGTGTGTGTATATATATATATATATATATATATATATATATATATATATATATATATATATATATATATATGATTTTTAATCTATGTAAGTATTTAAACATATATATATATATTTTAATCCCTCTATTTAAAAAAAGATATAAATCCATAAACTAACATGAGATTATGTTCCATCTAAAGGGAATGCACAAGCAAATATACAGTTTTAAATATAAAAACCAACAGTACCTAGTTAAACTGATCATATGCTTTTATTCTATAATTTGTATTGAAAGGAAGCAAACTAGTATTTTCCAATAAAATGAAAGACTTATTTCTAAAGGAAAATTTTTCAAAGGAAAATTTTTCAAAGGAAAATTTAATAAACCAAATAAGGTTGCTTCCTAAGAATACAACGTTAAAACTTCTCTATATATTATTTCCAAGAAGCTATAGTAAAAGAAACTAAGGACAAGATTTCTTCAAAATAAAACCCAACAAACTAACAACTCTTTTATTTGTCATTTTTTTACAATACTTTTTCAATAGTAGCATTTTGAAAGATTTTACAACCACTATAGTAGGAATACAACATTCTATGAGGCATGAATGATTTACATAAATCTTGTATACATATACACACTTTTATGGAATAAGATTTATAAATATTTACAACCAAATGAGAGTTCCCAAAAAAAAATGAAGGAGACAAAGTTTCATTACAATGACAATTTTCTCTCATGGAGAGTAGTAAGATTACTCCCATTACATACAACGTTCCAGCCACACTTAAAAGGAAGACATACATTTAGAAGCAAACACTTGCTTGAAATGATATACATACCCCCAAAAAGGAAGGCTTACAAAGAGGCTTACTTCAATATTATTACAAAGACCACATGCTTGAAGAAAGGCAAAAACATTTTCCAACAATAGGAGAGGGCCAATATACACCATGCCACCAAAGCTACTCCAGCAATCTTCAAACTTAAGGCTCCAACTATCATCCATATGAATTCCAACTTTTGAAGGTTAACAAGGATCCCCACTTGAAGAGAACAAGGTTTGTTTTACCACCCAACCTTTAGGCATCATGACATGCCTTTCCCAAGGTTGGGATGCATGCTAGCCTCCCCCAAGCCCATGGGAAAGAGGACAACAACCACAACTTGCACAAGATGGAGGGGTAACCGATAATGATACAAGCACACAAAAAGAGTTCACAACAAAACAAAACTCCAAATCACAAGGAGGAGAACCCATGTTCATCCTCAAAGATGGGGAAGAGAGGAGAAAGATCTCCAAAACTATACATCAAAATTATTTGCACAAAATGCACTTTTCCATATCCTCCTTATTGCTCCTGATTCAATCCAAGACCCTCCTTATTCCTCCTCCCTTTCTCCAAGTCCTTCTTGGAAGGATTTTCAAACCCCAAAGGTTTCCTTGCCAAGAATGGGGAAGGAGATTCAAACCAAATGAATTAACTTCCCCACCTCAACCATTTGAGGGGAAAAATAATAAGACCCTATAAGACTTGTCCATCAAGTCTTGAGGATTGAGAGGGAAAATTCCCTCTCTTCCCCCACACTCCAAAACTCTATCATGCCATATGATGGAGGGAGTAAATCAAACAAACAACAACCAAAAGCCACATACAACAATAACAATTTTCCACACCCAAACTAGTATCAAAAAGGAAAACAACATAACAAAGACATAAGAGCCTACCTCAAGGAAAGCTCTCCAAAAAGCTCTCCTACTTCAATTTCTTCACACTTTGACTCAGCCAACCTCCAAGCTCCAAAACACCCAAGCATCCAAGCAAGAAATTCTAAGGAAAAAAAAAGTCCCTTTCATCTCCCATGAATGAGAATTTGAAGAGAAGCCAACAAGCATCCTCACAAATGAGGGGGTGACATGTGTCACCCCTCTCCCTCATCAAGGTCAAAGATGCCAAAACAAAAGAGAGAAAGGGTGAAATTAACTTTTGCCCTCTTCTTCCAAATTCCCTTAAATGCAAGCAAGACAAAATAAGTGGAACTTTTGATAAACACACAAATCCACATCCCTTACATGGATGTGACTATTCAAGAGGTAGAAAGGGAGGGAAAACTCCCTCTAGCCTTGAAAATAAGCCCCCCTACCCATTAGGTAGGGTCCAAGGGCTCATTTTTGTGATAGGGGGACTCCCAAGCTACAAAGGGGTCCCCAAAAATGCCCAAAATACCCTAATTTCGGGTTTTGCATTTTTGGCACAAGGGTAGAGGGTGTGGGGACCACCCAAGGGTCTCACATGTGACCTTAAACCCTTGTGATTAAGTGACACACTTAACATAATCAACAATTTAAATGAAAGAGGAGTTATTAACTCCCAAAACAAGTTTACATCTTAACCAACTACCCTAACCAAATTGATAATTCAAAGCACAATACATTACATACATTGGGGTCACTCATAGTGCCCAAAATTAATAATCTCCTATACTAAGGCTTCACACAATGAACATGGCTAGGACTTGGCCCGTGGGCTGCTTGTGCAAGATTGAGTAGCTGGCCTGAATCCCACGTTCTCCTGTAAACTTGTCACCTGCACACTCATTGCACACATTAACCGCACCTATCCGATATAATATAATTCAATGACATAGTAAGATATCAATGCGTTCTAAACTAACCTAACATCCTACTGAAATCAAGATGCGATAACGTGCACAATTATATTCAATATTCCAAAAGTTAGACAATATGATAAAGTGACATATAATCCCACCATGCAAC
This sequence comes from Taxus chinensis, assembly GCA_019776745.2. Taxonomy (NCBI): domain Eukaryota; kingdom Viridiplantae; phylum Streptophyta; class Pinopsida; order Cupressales; family Taxaceae; genus Taxus; species Taxus chinensis. The sequence continues at coordinate 848,359,467 of CM034146.1, read as the reverse complement.
AACTATCCATCATTATAATTAGGTTCCAAACACATCATCATATTCTTTAGTTTCCATGACATAACAAGAAAATGCGACAATATAGAAATTAAGATAAATTGGCGTTATACGCCTAAATGTCGACACTTGTCTAATAAGATCAAATATCTAAATATAATGTCCAAGATATAACCAATCACTGTCAAAACATGTCTATGAGCAAAGAAACAACAAACTACTGAGCTATAAAAAGTGTGGGCACTACATCCCCCTCTACTAAAATTAGACTTCCTCCTGGAAGTCACTGAAAGAGATAGGGATATCTAGCCCTCATAGGTATTGCATCCTCCCAGGTAGCTGTTGTTTCGTCGTACCGGTCCCACTGTAATCTAACCTGGTCCAAGTCTTGACCCCGAAGGGCCAACCTCCGGTGCTCCAGTATGCGTACGGTCTCCAATCTCCACTGTCCTTCGTCCTCTACCTGTAATGCCAACCAATCCAAGACATAAGAAGCATCAGGTACATATCTACGTAGTACAGAAACATGAAAAACATCGTGGGCCCGTGCAAGGCGTGGTGGAAAAGCTTGGCGATAGGCAACTGGACTGATGACCTCTAAAATATCGAAAGGCCCCACAAAACGAGGCGATAGCTTAGAACCCTTTCCATAACGGATCGGACTCTTATGCGGACGAACTCTCAAGAAGACCTTGTCACCCACTGAAAAGTGACGATCAATCCTCTTAGTGTCTGCATACACCTTTTGGCGTGCTCTAGCCTGTTCAAGACGCTGTCTAATCAACACAACCTGCTGCTCTAAATCCTGAAGATAGGCTGGTCCCAGAAAAATCTTGTCATCTATTGTATCCCAAATCAAAGGAGTCCTGTAAGGTCATCCATACAAAGCCTGGTAAGGAGCCATACCAATGGAACTATGATAGCTGTTGTTGTAGGAAAACTCAACTAAGTGCAAATAGTCTTCCCATTTCTTCTGCTGATCCATGACATACATTCTCAACATGTCCTCTAACATCTGATTAACCCTCTCTGTCTACCCATCTGTCTCTGGATGATAAGCGGAATTGAAATTGATCTAAGTACTCAGAGCGTCCTGAAAAGAAGTCCAGAATACTGAAGTGTAGAAAGTATCCCTGTCATTGATGATGGTCTTCGGAATCCCATGCAGCCTAATAATGTCTTCCATAAATACTTTGGCAATGGCCTGTGCATTATAGGTGACCTTGGTTGGCGAAAAGTGCGCAACCTTAGTCAACTTATCCACGGTGACCATAATGGCGTCATGACGATAAGATGACATAGGAAGTCCGACTATGAAGTCCATGGAGATCGCATCCCATTTCCACTCCGGAATATCATGAGGATGTAAAAGTCCTGCGGGATGAGAATGCTCTGCCTTGACCCTCTGACACTCAAGGCAACGTGCAACAAAATCTGCTATGTCCTGTCAAAGACCTGGCCAATAATATAACTCTCTCAAATCGGCATGCATTTTCTTCACTCCTAGATGTGCCGCATATGGGGCTCGATGAGCCTCTGTGAGGATGAAGCTATGCAGATCACCTGACTTAGGCACGTAGATGCGCCTGTGAAACCGAAGCAAACCATCTGCCTCTAAAACACACCCAGAATATCTGCGCTCTAAAGAACCCTGAGACTCTAACATCTGTTTAGCTCCCTCATAAAATCTGTCCTCTGGAAGGTGCTCAAGAATCCTGCCTCTCAAATCTGACTGAAGTGTCAAAGAAGCAAGCACATGCCGTCGTCTACTAAGAGCATCTACAACCATATTTTCCTTCCCTTTGATGTACTGAACCTCCATATCATACTCACATAGGAACTCCATCCAACGCCGTTGACGAGCGTTGAGGTTCGGCTGTGAGAAGATATGCTGCAAGCTACGATGGTCTGTCCTCAAAATGAAAGGCCTACCCAAAAGGAAATGTCGCCAATGAACTAGAGCATGAACAACTGCTGCAAGCTCCAAGTCATGGGTAGGATAATTAAGCTCGTAGTCCTCGAGCTTACGAGACTCAAAAGCAATAACCCGATGCTCCTGCATAAGAACTGCTCCCAAACCCTCTAGTGATGCATCTGTACAAACAACAAAATCCTCTATCGGGTCTGGAACTGCTAAGATGGGCGCTGTGGTTAACCTTTCCTTAAGCAACTGAAAGGCTTGCTCACATTTCTCTGACCAATCAAACTTCTTCCCTTTCCTCTGAAGAGAAGTGATAGGGTGAGCAATCCTAGAAAAGTCCTGTACGAACTTGCGGTAATACCCTGCCAAACCCATGAAACTCCTCACCTCAGTAACTGATGTGGGTGCTGGCCAGTCCAAGATAGCCTGTATCTTAGAGGGATCTACAGAGATACCCTTGCCTGAAATGATATGTCCCAAGTACTGAATCTCTGTTTGAAAGAAACTGTATTTTTCCAAGTTTCCATATAACTTCTGCTCTCGCAAAACCTGAAGTACCTGTCTCAAATGCTCCTCATGCTCCTCCTCGGAACGAGAATATATCAATATGTCATCAAGGAACACTAAGACAAAGCGATCCAGAAATGTCCTGAAAACACCTTACATGAGGCTCATGAAGATAGCTGGGGCATTGGTCAAACCAAAGGGAACCACTGTGAACTCGTACTGTCTTATGGATGTCTGCATCTGAAATGCGCAATTGATGATATCCTGACTTGAGATCAATTTTGGAGAACACTCTCGCTCCCTGCATCTGATCAAACAAGTCATCAATCCTAGGGAGCGGATAACTGTTCTTTATTGTGACTTTGTTGAGCTGCCTGAAGTCTACACAAAGTCTGAGAGAACAGTCCTTCTTTTTCACAAATATGATTGGCGCTCCCCAAGGAGATACACTAGGGCGAATGAGACCCTTATCCAACAACTCCTCTAACTGAATCTTGAGCTCATGAAGCTCTGGGGTCGTCATCCGATAAGGTGCCCTAGAAACTGGTGTTGATCCAGGTACTAAATCAATGGTGAAATCCACCTCTCTGCGGGGTGGTAGCCCTGGAAGCTCGCCTGGAAAAACATCTACATACTCCCTCAATACTGCATGATCATCTAAGGATGAATGCTCTGGAATGCTCTCAGATCGATCACTGATGGTGATAGCAAACAACTGACAACCCTTACGCATGCTCCGCTTGAGTTGCTTAGCCGAAATCATGCGTAAGGAGATAGGTCTCTGCATCCCTGATATAACAACTGCATTCCCAAGATCATCCTGACACTCAATGACCTTATTTCTGCAATCCACCTTAGCTCGATGAGTCTCGAGCCAATCCATGCCCAAAACTACCTGATAGGAACCTAGAGGGATAACTCGGAGGTCAAGAGTAGTGGAGAAGCCTCCTAAATCTAGTACACAACTCTCCACATACGAGTCCATGGCGAGTTTGGCCCCAGAGGCCAACTCAACCTGACAACTATCTGGTTGCCTAGCCACCACTAGCCCACACTGGTCCACTATAGAAGGTGATATAAATGAATCTGAAGCACCTGAATCAAAAAGTACTGAGACAGAAATACCCCTGATAGTACCTGTCGTCTCAATGACTGTGGCCTGATGCTCGGCCTGACAGTTGTCAACCGCTGCATATACCCGATGGGAACATCCTACATCACCCACCGTCTACTCGGATCTAGCAGCTCTCTGTGCATCCATGGTATTGGGTTTGTGCGGGCACATGCGCACAAAGTGATCTGGAGATCCACAAATAAAACAACCTCCTGTACCCCTCTGAGATGGGGTCCCTCCTGTACTCTGGTGTACTGATCCTGCTGGTCCAACCCTAGCAGACTGCTGAGTGCGGTCTGGCTGTGTCTGCTGAGTGCCCTACCTCCTATCTCTAGCTCCACCAAAACCTTCTCTAGAAACACCTCTCTGAAATCCCTGTGTCTGTCTAGCCCCCTGTTGCGGGTGGCCCTGCTACTGTGTCTGTCACTGAGGGTGTGGTGGGGCCCTCGTGGCTGCTGGCGGAGGCCAAAATCCTCCTCTAGGGGGTGGTGCAGTACCTCGTGACCTTTGACGCTGGAAGGCCTGTATCCTCCCCTGAAACTTGCTCTTGTTTCTATCACGATGCTCCTGTGCCTTGGTCCTGTTCTCCTCAGCTAAGTAGGCCTTCTCAATGGCCTTCTCAAGTGTGGGAGGAGATAGCATCCAAACTGCTCCTACTATATCTGCATTAAGCCCTCGAATGAACCTGTTAACCTGCAATTTCTCATCTTGCAGGTAGTCCACATACTGTAGAAGATCCAGGAACCTGCTCTCATACTGTGCTACTGTGCCAGATCCCTGTCGTAAGTCATGAAACTCATCGATCCTCTTTTGCACAAAATGCTCCGACATATAACGAGCCCTGAAACGCTCCTCGAACATCTCCCAAGTCACTGTCTCTCGAGTCAGATGGAGCTTCCGCTCCTCATTCCTCCACCAAACGCCTGCTGCGTCTCAGAGGAGATGTATCGCGAACATTGCCTTAACATTGCTCTCGTAAGAGTGCAAGCCAAAGCAACTATCCAAACTAAGGAGCCATGACTCAGCCCCAAAGCCATCTGTAGAGCCGGTGTAAGTGGGTGGCTGCAAACGAAGAAGATCCCTGATCACACTGCCTGTATCTCGGTCCTGGCGATGTAGCCTAAGAGGTGAAGGGGGTCGCCTATCCTCGAATGGTCCGTCGAGACTGTGTGAGCAGCTATGACGGAATGAGGCTACGTTCTCGTGATGAACGGAAGGGTTGCGTGACCTCTCCCGCCTCGGTGTATCGTGCTCTAGCGGCTCCGGATGCACGTCCTCGCCTACCGGCTCCTCGTCTCCCAATGGTGCCTCCACTCTCGTCTCCTACGGCTGTGGTAGGCGCTGCTCCACAACGCCTATCAGCTAACACAAGGCCTCTAATATCCGAGGCCCAAAATCGGGTGTTGGCGGCTCTTGCGTAGATGCACTACGCCCCAAACCTCTAGCTGATCGTCCTCGCTTGGGCGCCATCCTGCGCACGAGGTGAGCGAGAAATTTATTAATTTAAAATTTAATGGTAGTGGGTGAATCATTTATTTTAACTGTTTATTTTTATTCATTTAGTTAATTTTTGTGTTGTTAAAATTAACATTAATTATTTTAATTAGTTACCCAGTGGTCCGCGAGTGCGAACCCCAAGCTCTGATACCAACTGTAGTGCCCCTCCTGGGACACCAAAAGAATGCACCAAATGTGACCAAAATTTTAGGGTAATTTTTTTTTAAATGCTTAGTTAATACTATTACATCTTTTATACGCTTTCTTGATAATTATTGATTTTATTCTATTTTAATTTACCTAATTCAACTAATTGCTAGCCTAAACTCGTCGTTAAATGTTTACCTATCTTTTAAATTTACACTCTTTTAATGTCTCTCTCTATTTTCTATATAATGAAAACTCTTTATTAAATAGTCTTCATTTCCCACAAAATTATCCAAGAATTAATGTATGTAGGGTTGAGTATGGACCCCAGGGTTAAATGCATCTTGTCCCTAGATTTTTATATAACCCTAAACTTCTTTATCCCCTCTCCTTTCCATCTCTTTCTTTTCATTTGAAATTTGTTTTCTTATTTCTCCTCCTTTTTTTTTTTTTTTGTGTGTGTGCAGGAAAGAAGGCTAAAGTGGTTTGTTAAATTTCTTTGGCTTCCTCCCTTGAATCATAGTTTCTACCTAACAAAACTTGTGTTTTTGCTATGGAAGATATATATATATATATATATTTATACACCTTTATATATACCTTTTATTTGAAAGTTTTGGGCAGGGGCGGATTTGAAGGAGGCGGCGGTTTAGGGTTTAGCCACAGGGGGGAGGAAGGGCGTGGACAGGGGCGGTTGTGGCGGAGGGGGAAAGCAAAGGGAGGAAAAAGGGGCGAGGGCAGCGTGGCGGTGGTGTTGCGGGGTGCGGCGGTGGTCAGGGTGGCCGCAGGTGGAGGAGGTGTGACCAGAGGTGGGGGCGGGACAGGCCCGCGGGAATGGTGGCCAGGGGTTGCTATGGGCGCGGGGGCGGGGCAGTGGCTCGGACAGAGTGCGGGGGTGGTGCTGCAGCAGGACAGTGTCGTGGGGAGGTGGGGGTAGCGCCCCCCAAGGGCTTTTACAGGGGTGCGGGGGGGTCCGGCCCCCTGCCATCGTTCCTTTTTTTTGTGTTTTGTTTAAAACTGAGTAGGGGGGGGGGGGCGCGAACCCCTCCCCCACTATCCTTTTTTTTTTAAATTATTTAATACTAAAACGTTTCTTTGTATATATATTATATATATATATATATATATATATATATATATATATATATATATATATATATATATATATATATATCTGTGTGTGTGATTTTTATCTATATAAGTATTTAAACATATATGTGTGTATATAAGTTATATATATATATATTTTAATCCCTCTATTTAAAAAAAAGATATAAATCCATATACTAACATGAGATTATGTTCCATTTAAAGGGAATGCACAAGCAAATATACAGTTTTAAATATAAAAACCAGCAGTACCTAGTTAAACTGATCATATGCATTTACTCTATAATTTGTATTGAAAGGAAGCAAACCAGTATTTTCCAATAAAATGAAAGACTTATTTCTAAAGGAAAATTCTTCAAAGGAAAATTTAATAAACCAAATAAGGTTGCTTCCTAAGAACACAACCTTAAAAACTTCTCTATATATTATTTCCAAAAAGCTATAATATAAGAACTAAGGACAAGATTTCTTCAAAATAAAACCCAACAACTAACAACTCTTTTATTTGTCATTTTTTAATAGCTTTTTCAATAGTAGCATTTTGAAAGATTTTACACAACCACTATAGTAGGAATACAACATTCTATGAGGCATGAATGATTTGACATAAATCTTGTATACATATACACACTTTTATGGAATAAGATTTATAAATATTTTACAACCAAATGAGAGTGCCCAAAAAAAATGAAGGAGACAAAGTTTCATTACAATGACAATTTCTCTCATGTAGAGTCGTAAGATTACTCCCATTACATACAACGTTCCAGCCACACTTAAAAAGGAAGACATACAGTTAGAAGCAACACTTGCTTGAAATGATATACATACCCCCAAAAAGGAAGGCTTACAAGAGGGCTTACTTCAATATTATTACAAAAGACCACATGCTTGAAGAAAGGCAAAAACATTTTCCAACAATAGGAGAGGGGCCAATATACACCATGCCACCAAGCTACTCCAGCAATCTTCAAACTTAATAGGCTCCAACTATCATCCATATGAATTCCAACTTTGAAGGGTTAACAAGGATCCCACTTGAAGAGAACAAGGTTTGTTTTACCACCCAACCTTTAGGCAGCATGACATGCCTTTCCCAAGGTTTGGGATTCATGCTAAGCCCTCCCCCAAGCCCATGGGAAGAGGACAACAACCACAACTTGTGCACAAAGATGAGGGGTAACCGATAAATGATACAAGCACCAAAAGAGTTCACCACAAAACAAAACTCCAAAATCACAAGAGAGAACCCATGTTCATCCTCACAGAAATGGGGAAGAGAGGAGAAACTATCTCCAAAACTATACATCAAAATTAATTTGCACAAACTGCACTTTTCCAATCCTCCTTATTAGGCTTCCCTGATGCAATCCAAGACCCTCCTTATTCCTGTCCTCCTCCCTTTCTGCCAAGTCCTTCTTGGAAGGATTTTCAAAACCCCAAATGTTTCCCTTGCCAAGAATGGGGAAGGAGATTCAAACCAAATGAATTATGTTCCATTTAAAGGGAATGCACAAGCAAATATACAGTTTTAAATATAAAAACCAGCAGTACCTAGTTAAACTGATCATATGCATTTACTCTATAATTTGTATTGAAAGGAAGCAAACCAGTATTTTCCAATAAAATGAAAGACTTATTTCTAAAGGAAAATTTAATAAACCAAATAAGGTTGCTTCCTAAGAACACAACCTTAAAACTTCTCTATATATTATTTCCAAAAAGCTATAATATAAGAAACTAAGGACAAGATTTCTTCAAAATAAAACCCAACAAACTAACAACTCTTTTATTTGTCATTTTTTTACAATACTTTTTCAATAGTAGCATTTTGAAAGATTTTACAACCACTATAGTAGGAATACAACATTCTATGAGGCATGAATGATTTACATAAATCTTGTATACATATACACACTTTTTATGGAATAAGATTTATAAATATTTACAACCAAAAGAGAGTTCCCAAAAAAAAATGAAGGAGACAAAGTTTCATTACAATGACAATTTTCTCTCATGGAGAGTAGTAAGATTACTCCCATTACATACAACGTTCCAGCCACACTTAAAAGGAAGACATACATTTAGAAGCAAACACTTGCTTGAAATGATATACATACCCCCAAAAAGGAAGGCTTACAAAGAGGCTTACTTCAATATTATTACAAAGACCACATGCTTGAAGAAAGGCAAAAACATTTTCCAACAATAGGAGAGGGCCAATATACACCATGCCACCAAAGCTACTCCAACAATCTTCAAACTTAAGGCTCCAACTATCATCCATATGAATTCCAACTTTTGAAGGTTAACAAGGATCCCACTTGAAGAGAACAAGGTTTGTTTTACCACCCAACCTTTAGGCATCATGACATGCCTTTCCCAAGGTTGGGATGCATGCTAGCCTCCCCCAAGCCCATGGGAAAGAGGACAACAACCACAACTTGCACAAGATGGAGGGGTAACCGATAATGATACAAGCACACAAAAAGAGTTCACAACATAACAAAAACTCCAAATCACAAGGAGGAGAACCCATGTTCATCCTCAAAGATGGGGAAGAGAGGAGAAAGATCTCCAAAACTATACATCAAAATTATTTGCACAAAATGCACTTTTCCATATCCTCCTTATTGCTCTTGATTCAATCCAAGACCCTCCTTATTCCTCCTCCCTTTCTCCAAGTCCTTCTTGGAAGGATTTTCAAACCCCAAAGGGGTTTCCTTGCCAAGAATGGGGAAGGAGATTCAAACCAAATGAATTAACTTCCCCACCTCAACCATTTGAGGGGAAAAATAATAAGACCCTATAAGGCTTGTCCATCAAGTCTTGAGGATTGAGAGGGAAAATTCCCTCTCTTCCCCCCACACTCCAAAACTCTATCATGCCATATGATGGAGGGAGTAAATCAAACAAACAACAACCAAAAGCCACATACAACAATAACAATTTTCCACACCCAAACTAGTATAAAAAAGGAAAACAACATAACAAAGACATAAGAGCCTACCTCAAGGAAAGCTCTCCAAAAAGCTCTCCTACTTCAATTTCTTCACACCTTGACTCAGCCAACCTCCAAGCTCCAAAACACCCAAGCATCCAAGCAAGAAATTCCAAGGAAAAAAAAGTCCCTTTCATCTCCCATGAATGAGAATTTGAAGAGGAGCCAACAAGCATCCTCACAAATGAGGGGGTGACATGTGTCACCCCTCTCCCTCATCAAGGTCAAAGATGCCAAAACAAAAGAGAGAAAGGGTGAAATTAACTTTTGCCCTCTTCTTCCAAATTCCCTTAAATGCAAGCAAGACAAAATAAGTGGAACTTTTGATAAACACACAAATCCACATCCCTTACATGGATGTGACTATTCAAGAGGTAGAAAGGGAGGGAAAACTCCCTCTAGCCTTGAAAATAAGCCCCCCTACCCATTAGGTAGGGTCCAAGGGCTCATTTTTGTGATAGGGGGACTCCCAAAGCTACAAAGGGGTCCCCAAAAATGCCCAAAATACCCTAATTTCGGGTTTTGCCATTTTTGGCACAAGGGTAGAGGGTGTGGGGGACCACCCAAGGGTCTCACATGTGACCCTAAACCTTTGTGATTAAGTGACACATTAAACATAATCAACAATTTAAATGAAAGAGGAGTTATTAACTCCCAAAACAAGTTTACATCTTAACCAACTACCCTAACCAAATTGATAATTCAAAGCACAATACATTACATACATTGGGGTCACTCATAGTGCCCAAAATTAATAATCTCCTATACTAAGGCTTCACACAATGAACATGGCTAGGACTCGGCCTGTGGGCTGCTTGTGCAAGATTGAGTAGCTGGCCTGAATCCCACGTTCTCCTGTAAACCTGTCACCTGCACACTCATTGCACACATTAACCGCCCCTGTCCGATACAATATAATTCAATGACATAGTAAGATATCAATGCGTTTTTAAACTAACCTAACATCCTACTGAAATCAAGATGCGATAACGTGCACAATTATATTCAATATTCCAAAAGTTAGACAAGATGATAAAGTGACATATAATCCCACCATGCAACAACTATCCATCATTATAATTAGGTTCCAAACACATCATCATATTCTTAAGTTTCCATGACATAACAAGAAAATGAGACAATATAGAAATTAAGCTAAATTGGCGTTATACGCCTAAATGTCCACACCTGTCTAATAGGATCAAATATCTAAATATAATGTCCAAGATATAACCAATCACTGTCAAAACATGTCTATGAGCAAATAAACAACAAGCTACTGAGCTATAAAAAGTGTGGGCACTACAGTTAGATGGTGAGATGCATCATAATCAGAAGTCCAACTATCATGTGATGTAGTTATTTCCCTAGTAGAAAGTGCCACAAGGATCAAACTTCTTTTGTCTACATGATTTTTTTAGATTTATTAGAATTGGGAGAATCAAAGGTAAATTATGTAGGTTTATTTTAGGACATTGTCTTGGGCTTAAGTTTTGGTTTTCTATTATGAGAGTTAGAAACTAGTCCATGAAGAGTACTGGGAAGAGCATTAAGAGAAATCGACTTGGTTTTCTATCTAGTTAGTCATTCACAAAAGAACTCTGAAGTATTCATTTTGAATTGATCACCTAAGACATCCATTGTAGAGTAGAAAGTGGAAGTAAAGACATTAAATGAACCCTTCAATTTTGAAAAACCAAAAAAACAACCTCTTTCCTAATTATCTTGTCCACAAGCTTTGAGTTGTGATTGAATGGACTTGAATTTGGCAAGGAGTTCTTCAGTAGTGAGAAAGTATGAGGATGGGATAATAGTCAATTCCACATTGAGTTGCAACTTTCTAAAATAATTTATTTTTCAAAATAGTTTTTAAAAAGTATCCTAGACTTTCTTTTGGAGATTTGGCATTTGTAATGTGGGAAAACAAATCAACAGACACATTCAGACCATTCAGACCTAAAGCTTCATCATGTTTACAAGCATATACATATTTATCTTTTTATGACGTGAAAGACAAATCCGACTCCTAGAACACTCTCCACATTATGTTTTCATTTGGTCTCTAGAAATGGTAAATGGAGGTGTTTAGGGGTTCAATCAAATGGGGTTCGACCATCGCAAAAGGAGGTAAAAATGAGGAGAAAGTTTAGAAGGAAGATGTAAGACACAAAATACCCCCCAGACGTGCTTATGTGAAAAAAATGACTCCCCTTAATAAGCATGCACAATACAAAAAGATGCCAATATTGATCTTTTGAATTAAAAAATATACCTCTTACAAAATTTGCTTCTTTTTAAAAAATGCTCCCAAGAAAAATATGCCCTCTTCAAATGTTCGCCTTTTAAAAATAAATAGGATACCTCCTCCAAAAATATTCCCTCGAGTCCCCCCTTAAAGGATTGATCCCCATAAAGGTCATTCCCATCATAAGACAAATCCCCTTTTTAAAAATATGAGAAGAGAATTGAACTCTTGAGCTCAATGAGAGAGAGAGAGAGAGAGAGAGAGAGAGAGAGAGAGTCTCTTAATAAAATATGAATGAGAAATATTCTATTTAAATGTTAAACTAAGCAATGCAAAGTTTAAAGAGGACATTTATGGAAGAGAAGGTCCGTGACAGTAGATCACATTGAACTGAGGGTTGACTATAACAAAGCTAAGAAAAAATATTGGCAGGGGTGCACCAGGCTATTAGTTTGAAGATAATGTGAAAGAAACAAGAGGTGTCAAATGAATGCCTTTGGTGGTATGATGGTGTAAGGAGGAGTGCATTAACAATTGGTAGGAGGTATCAATAATATTCCATAACATTAGGGATCAATTGAGAGTGGAGAGGTCATACACCGTTGATTTTGGAGGTAATAGAGGACAAACCTTTCGAAGGAAAGTGGCTATAGAAAATAGTGGTTAGATAGTGTTGGTAGACCTAAGCCACTATGAGTGGCAGTGCCTCTCATACTCGTGCAAGGCCAAAAAAAATCCTGACTTACAAATAAATGGTAGATTTTTTATGACATTTGGTGTTGGTTCTAAGACTCGATAAGGGTGATAAGCCAACATCAGTTTTGCTAATTGGGTTGTCTATGTGGAAGTCACAAAAAAATTGCAAGTTGTTATGATGACGACAACATCATGGGGTTGAGCATGGAGGAGGCAACATGTGGAGTGCTACACTGGAGTAGAGAGGTGCCTCATTGGCCAACAAAAAACAATCTTAAGTGTGGAGGGTTGAGCATACAATGGAAGTGGCAAATGAGGTTTGTATTGCACGCATGCAACGCTTCAATTATTATTATACAATGCCAATGTCATTCACGTATCAAAGAGAGGGTAGTGCTCTACAACTAGGGGAGACGAACTAGCTGCTTAGCACCCTAATTTTAGGGGCGTCACGAAAAAAATTGGGGGCACGGTGGAACGCCAAAAAAGTGCCATGTTAGAAATTTTGTGGCGAATTTAAAAATATTTTTTTCCACCTAGACGCCACGTTGCGCTCAACACACATTGATAAAATCAAAATTGGACTACAAAGCAATGTATAACCCTTCTCGCATAAAACAATGCATGCAACCACATGGCACACAAACAATATTTCGTTCGTAGCTAAATTCAAACGCATTCAATCCAATTCATTTCACCCATATCACTCCGCTTGCCTCCTCCGTCATTGTAATTGCACACCAATACAATATTCAATGCTGCCATTAACTGGCCCCATCCGTCCATTTTTCAACGCACTTAGGAGTGGGAAGATGGACATTGCCATCCCCTTTCCGACCTCCAATGACACCGATGGGGAATGAAAACTAGTTGCAGAGGATGTATTCATGGCCATTTCCTATCCTATTTCACTCTTTATTTCGAATCACCAAGTGGTTCATGAGGTGAGCCCATTTCCTGTGGTTTTTTGATCTTTTCTTTGTGGGTATCATGTAATGAGCACATTCGGAATCAATTCTAAAATTACAAAGATATATTCATTCTATATTGAGTTATCTTAGTGCATGTTCTTAGTTAATCTTTTATTTGGCACGCACTCTACTGACACGATGTTATAAATGTTAGAAAATAAAGTATTTTCATGCATGGACACTAAATATTACATACATAATGCGTGGCATTTATGCTTTTTAGTGTTCGACTATTTAAGTGCATTTCTTATTTAATCCTTCGTTCGCCATGAACTATGCTAATACGGTGTAGAAAATGTCAGAAAATAGGGTTTTTTCATGCATGCATGGTGAACTATTGCATACACAATGCACGACGTCTTAGATTTTCAGTATATATTGAATATTTGCAGTATATGTTATGAAAATATAGTGTTATTGTATATTCAATGATATTATTGAATATACACTTATATTAGCGAATATACTTTGAAGTTCAGTTACCATAATAGCTAACACATGTCTGCTGTTGTAAATAATGTCTATACATTAAAAATGTGAATATACATTGAGCGTCGGTTAACATAACTGAAGAATATATGAAACTATAGAAGTGTTGTGTTTTTTTTAGGTAATTAAAATTTTAATATACATAAGTGTTTTGTTTTTTAAGCAATTAATATATGCATATCCATGGTTAATTTTATATTGACTGGATGAATATACACTGGAATTATGGAACATACATTGAATATACTGGTTGTAACTTTGTCATTTTCTACTACACATTCAAACTTTTAATGTGCACTTGAAATTATTGAATATACTTGAATACAGTAACTAAATACACCCTACCCTAACATAAATTAGTTCATCAACTTGTTATGCTCGGCAATTGTTGCCTCTCCCCTAAACACTTAAATGACTTACATTGAATACACATTTGTAATTTAGCCATGGAAAATGATGTGTTCAAAGGAAAAATTTACACCACGTTTATTTAGTATACATTCAGTAATTTCAGTGTATGCTGATAGTTTGTAGATATACCTAAACACATTTAAACTTTGCATTCATTTCATCCATGTCACTTTGCATGCCTCCTCCATCATTTGCAGTTGCACACCATTGCTCCGTTCAATGTTGCTATTAATTGTTGCGATTTGTTCATACCACTCCGCATTTTGGAGCATTTGGATTAATATTCTGGAGCCCTTCTAACCTGTAATGGTGCCATTGGGGAATAAAACAAATGTGTCTCAAAGGGTTTCATTGTTCATTTCTTGTTCTAGTTTTCTCTCTATTTCAAATTACTAAGTGATTCATTAGGTTGGCCCAATTTTAAGTGGTTTTTTATGTTTTCTTTACATTTTTCATGTACTAAGCACATTCATAGGCAACACCAGGATTACAACCGTATTTTCAATGTGTATTGAGTAATTTTAGTGTGTTGATATTCAGTGATTTCAGTATATATTGAGTTATTTCGGTGTATATTGGGTGGCCTTTTAAAGCAACCTAGGCTATATTGTTGCATACAGAATGCATGGCCTAATATATGAATGTACAGTGACATGATTGAATATAAGGTTGTAATTTAGTTACCTTAACACCATAAAAATTGTACGAACATGTAAAGAATGTTGGCTATACATTGAATATTTTTATATACATTGAGTATCAGTTAACATAAGGCCTACATAATAACTGAAAATACATAAGTGGAATTTTTTAGGAAGTTAATATCTAAGTGTACAGGGTTCATATTTTAGTAATTGTTTGAATGTACATTGGAATTATTGAACATACATTGAATATACATGGGTGTAAATTTGCATTTTTCAACTACAAGTGTTTATCTTGGTATTGCTTGCAAATGTGCTCATTGCTCCTGGGTTTCTATTTTTGCAGATTGGAAAATGGAAAGGGGTTTACGAAGGATTGCCCAACTGGGAGGATAGGGGAGAATGTTACAAATGTGTCTTTTCACCATTAATCTCCAAGAAATAATAAGTCTTCTTTCTTCAGGTAAGGTCATTTATGACCTTACTTGAGGCAATGAATTTTTTTCCTTTTCTATCATCATTATTGAAACATTTGTACACATTAAAAACACATCTATAAGAATATGATACATGTTTGTACACATTACAAAAACTTATTGCTTGTATATTGATAGGATGACAATTAACAAAATATAAGTATTGACCTATTGTTTTCCCAAAAAAACTACATAAATAACGTCTTTGATCTTTTATAATAAAGTTATAGATTTCTTACATTAAAAAAAGGTTATATATAAGATATCTCCCACAAAAAAAGTTACATAATTGAATTATGCTTACCACATGCAACAAAAATCACATGCAATGAATCTAAATTATACAAAAGCTAAATTCTTCTTCAATTCCATCTATGTTCCCACTTTTTTGTTGTTTACTACTATTCCATTCTCCATTTGGGGTGTAATTGGCATGTTGGTTGACCTTGGAGAAGGAATTTTTGGATTGCTTGCATGGCCTGATTACATTTGGCTAGAAGTAGTGACATGCATAGGACTAGAAGTAGGAATTACATGTTTATTGTGCTTGCTGAAGAAAATTGCATATTACTTGCATGAGCAAATTGCATTTGTGTTGACAAAAATTGCATTCTTGTTGTTGAAGGAAACTACATTTGATTTGTAAGGAGCAAAGGTGTTGCAGATTTGGTAATTGGCCACATTTGGAAAAGTTGGAGTGTAAATGTTGTAGAAATCTTTCATAATTGGATGTTGTGAAGGAATATGATTTCTTGGACTACTCAAATGTCTTTTCCTTTGCATTTCCTTTTCTATCCTCTCTTTCTCTATTGAAGCTTCTCATAGTTCCTTCTTTTTCTCTTTTTCTTATTGTTTTATCTTCTCCATTTCCTTCCTTTGCTTTTTAAGTTGCCTTTCGAGTTTGTTTGCTTCCCTTTTTTCTTGTTTGATTTTATTTTACCTTTCTCTCCTCGAGTTGCTCTTTCTTCCCGTCTTTTAACTCCTCTAGTTCCTTCCATTGTGCTTCTTATTCATAAAGCAATTGTAATTAGTACACTTGATGTGAGAATTTGTGATTTCTAATCAACCTTATAGTCCCTTTTTTTGCACATTATTATCTCTCCTTAACCCTTTCAATTAGAAGCTTAAGAAAATTTTGCAATGACCCACTGACCTAGTTTCTTGATTTTGCATTGCATGGTTGTTTTGGTGTGTCTTGTACAAATGTTTGTGAACACTCCAAATCTGCAACTTCCAAATGACTATTGTCTTCATTTTGCCATTCATTACATTTTTCATAATAATGAACTATTCCACTTGGCATGTTAAGAGGAGGGGATGACATGAAAAACAACATGTCTTCATTGGGGAGGTTGATTGGAATCCCCAAGTTTGCATAAACTTCTTTCAATCATTTTGGTTGGCTAACTAGTCTTAGCATACTCATCTTATCGTTGGTTATGATGGGTTCTTGTGTATGACTTATATGAGTTGGTGTGTTATTGTCTTTAAATTGAACATGCATTTCAAGTTTATTGATCATGCTTGTACTTTTTGATTTTTTAACTTATTATCGTTGTCTTATTTTCATCTGAAATTGGTTGTTTCACATGTACCCCTATTTGTTGATTTTACTTTACCTCTGCTTGTTTTTTCATTAGCTTGTTGGATTGCTTCATCATTGACTATGATAAATTGATCAATTTATTCCCTATTATAACTAACCATTTTAATAATGATCTTCATTGTTGTTTCCTCCTTTTTCATCTCAATAGTGAATGCATCATTAGGGTGAATGTTATTGACCAATACATCTTTGTTGGAAGGCCATATTCCATTCCTTTTAAAACCAACTTCTATATTGGATGCAATTAAATATCTCTTGAAAGCCTTGATGCTAAATGTCACCAATTATAATCTCCTCACATCCACTTTGTGATGTTTGAGCCATCCATTTAGATCTTTCATCCTTGAAGTAGGTTTTAAGTGGAAAAAACACACTAACATTTAATGGTTGTAGTTTTTGGGTTGGTATGCGTAGTAACGTGATTATATTTATGCCCAATGTTATTGCCTCTTAGAATTGTCTCAAATGCCACATGGCTTGTCATGGCCATCAAATATTAGTAGATGCATCTTCTATAGTGAAACAACACCCATAACTGATCTAACAAAGTAGTGCAATCAATTCATAAATAATTCCTTTTTCATCCATGCATGTGGTTGGGTTTCCATACATGCACCAGGATCACAGTCAGAAATGTATTTTGCTAATTGTCCTTTGAACTTAAAATAGGTAGAAGTATGGTATACTCTGAGTTGTTGCATTAACATAACAAAGTATTGTGATCCACTCTCTACTCTTTGAGAGTATGTGGGTGTAGACTTCTATTTTCCAGTGTAAATTTTAGTGGCTGATCTTCGTTAATTCACGAAATTTGGATTTGGCTAATTTTGAGGTGTCACGTTGCATGTTATTTCACATAAATTATATGGGTACAAGTTAATTTTTTGGGTTGGTTCACCACATTTATAATAATAGCCAACTTTTTATATCCAAATCACCTTTTTTGCATATATGAAAGAGAAATTTGCTACCGAATGATAGTCACTACCAACCGGTAGCATTTCCTTTTGATTCATGACATTCACCATGATTTTGAAAGTCATTTTAAAACATTCGCTAAGTAATATATATGGTTGTTTTTTAGGGGGGTCTTAAAATTTACCATGTTATTGCATGTCTTTGTAATAACCCTCATCCCATAATTCCTACCAACTTCATTGTAGTTCCAAATCCTGTAAGGTTCATACTATTTCATTTTATCCAAGTTGTCATATAATAGAGAAACTATGTCAAGCCCAAACATGACTATCATGTCACGATCAAGGCCTTATGCATTCCTTAAAGATACATATATGTGCCTCTTTTTGAACCCTTCCCACCAAGATCTATCAAACATACCATTAAGTGAGTGGAGTAGTTACCTTGTTTCAAATATCTATGCCATGTGAGCTTTTAAAGAGTTTATTTGTCAGATAATAACACATATTAGCCACATCTTTACAATATTGTACAATTTCTAGACTCTTCTTGATCTGTTAAAAGGGTTGGGGTCCTTTACAATTCATATGGTTCTGAGACCATTTAGCTAGTTTTATAATGAACCCATTAAGAACTCCCCACTTTTCTTACAACATCCCTAATTTAAAATCCATTGTCTTCAGTATATCTTATTTCTCCAACCATGTTTTTAGTCATCCACTCAATTATAAAGAAAAAAAATTAGATGTTTTTATGCACTTTCCACTGAGATAATCATTTACATCAATTTGTGGTGTTGGTTTTGGCTCAGGTTTGTGATGTGGACTGGTCTAAAATTGTTGTTTTTTATGTTCATTAGCTAACTCTTCCTCTAAGTTCAGGTATATAATCAAGTTTTCCACCCCCTTTTTAGGGTCCATCGTGATTTCCTCCTTCCCACTGTCCTCTTGAATACCATGATAGTTTGCAATTATTTTGGACAAATTAACAAGAATACAAATGTGTTGAAATCTCATGTAAATAATTCTTGTATGGAAAATACATTACAAAGATGTGATATTATTGTTTTATTTGTGCATTATAATTTTAAGTATGCATTTTTGTACATACATAGACTATAACATGTTCCTCGGGTCCAAAATATGGAGGGTTATGGATGGATGGGGGTAGTTAATGGTAGCATTAAATATGAACATTGGTGTGATATTGTAAATGATGGAGGATGTAGGTGGAGTGATAAGGGTTTAAATGCAATTAGATTGAATGCATTTGGGTTTAGACTATGGACGAAATATTGTTTGTGTGCCACATGGTTGCATGCGCCATTTTAGGCAAGAAGGGTTATATGCCAATACACCATCCAATTTTTACTTTTTAATGTGCATAAGATTTTTATGGGATATTTAGTGTTCAATTCGCCATAAACTCATAATGCATTCAAATATTGCATATACACTGAAATTACTGAATATAGATTACTAATCCAAGAATTTCACACAAAGTATCAATTGAGTTAGTGTTGACATGAACATTGAATTACAACATAAGTGAAATTACTAAATATATATTGAATACACAGCTTCAAGTTTAGTAGTGAATACATTGAATTGATAGAGTTTTTGGCAAAATGAACATTATATATGTATACACACTAAAATTATTGAATATACATCAACTATACAGCTGTAATTTTGTCATTAAATGCATTGTTTGAAATTACAAAATTATTTTTGTATATTTAATACATATTCAATAATTCTCGTTTATATACAACCAGTTAATATAATACTAAATGGGTTGATGTAAAATGAAATAACTCAATATAAACTGAAAACACTTGTAATCCTAGTGTTGCTTTCATATGTACTCATTGCATGAAAACCATATAGAATATTAAAAGGATCTCAAGGACAATCTCACTTGATGATCAATTTGGTGATTTGAAGTAGACAACCATATACTCATAGGTGTATATTCAATGTGTGAATGCATAGTATAAGATGACAAAATTATACTACGTTTATTGAATGTAAATTCAAGTGTATTAAATGAATATAGTGCATATTGAACAACCTAATATAGTAGAGAACATGTTTATTAATATGTTTTTTAGTTACTATTGTAATTGAGGTTCAAAATATATTCATTGATATCATTGTATATTCATTTATCGGAGGCCACAGATCTTGTATGTAATAGTTTAGTTTGCATGGACGAAAACACCCTATTTTATGACATGTACTACACTGTATCAGCCGAGTTCATGGTGAGTGGAAGGTTAAATAAGAACATGCACACAAATAACTTAATGTAGACTAAAAATATGTTTGTAATCTTGGTATTGTTTACAAAGGTGCTCATATACCCTAGAATGTAAGTATATTCAATGTATTTTCAATCATTTCAATATACAAGATAGAGGCATATTTGGTGTATATTCAATTGACATATAAAATGTATATTTTGTAATTTCAATGCATATGCGAAATTGGAATGCATGTAGGTGTATCTACAAATTATCAACATACATTGAAATTATTGAATGTACATTGAATGAACGGGTGTAAATTTTGCCTTTGAACACAACATTTTCCACAACTAAATCACATATATACATTCGATGTATAGTTAGTCATTTAAGTGTTTCGGGGAGAGGTAGTAGTTGTTAAGCACGTAGCAGTTGATGAGCTAATTTTTGTTATAGTGGGTGTATTCAATTACTGTAATCAATAATTTTAGTGCACATTAAAGTTCTAATGCATAGTAGATAACGAAAAAATTGAAGTCGTATATTAAATGCATGTTCAATATTTCCAGTGTATATTTATCTAGTTAATATAAAATTAATTGTGAATATTCAAATATTAATTGTCTAAAAAAAGACAACACTTATGTATATTCGTATATTTAATACTACAAAATACTCAGAACTTAACGTATATTCAGATTTTAACTGCCTAAAAAAAACACTTATGTATATTTAGATATCCTTTAGTTATGTTAACTAACAGTCAATGTATATTCACATATTCAATGTATATCTAGACTTTATTCACAATAACACACGTTTGTTAGTTGCTATGGTAACTGAACTTAAAAGTATATTTAATAATAGCATTATAGTTTCATAACATGTACTAAAACAACTTAATAAGTACTTGAAATAAGAACATGTAGTGAACTAGTTCAATGTATTCAATGTATATGCACTACTAATAAGGAAGTAAAATACTAACAATAATACCTTCATCCTTTGTGTTCTATAGCAAACCTTAAGAATGGGCTAGGAAACATGGATTGAGCCATGATTGTGTGATATGTAGATGACTTTTCTCAAAGACAGGAGCAAGGCCTTCCTACAACAATGATCCACTTACTTTGCACCAAATGGGTAAAATGATTATGGATTTGGGGTGTTTTAATATGAGGCTATTTGGGCATTAGGACGAGGTGGGAGGATGTTCTTTGCTCAAAGGATGTAAGAACTTAGGACATGACATTCAAGCTTATTCTCCGTGTCTTAGAGGGGAGGGGTGAGACTCGTATTTATATCTTGGGGAAGTGATTAACTTAGAGTAATTTAATTAATCATGGTTTGAAAATTTGGGAAAGATTAGGTGAGTTGGAAACACAAAGAATGGGTGAGGATTTGAATTGAATTTTTAATTCATAAATGGAGGATTTTAGGTGAGTGGGGATTACGAAGAATGGGTGAGGATTTGAATTGGATTTTTGAATTCATAAGTGGAGGATTTTAGGTGAGTGGGGACCATGAAGAGTGGGTGAGGATTTGATTTTCAATTTTTAATTCAATAGTAGAAAAACATGGAGAATAATGACATGTGGTAAGGATTAGGTTATTTTTAGATTTGAAGTGGATAGTTAATCAAATTATATTTGATTAATTCGAAGTGTATTTTTGTGGGAAATGAGGTATGGGAATAAATTGATTTAGGATAGATGTGAAATTAGGGTGTCTACATTTACTCCTCTTTGGAAGGGTACTATGAAAGTAGTTTCCTTTCAAAGAAAGTAGACGAGATAGAGTGAATATGCCTCAAGTAGCAAGATTGAATATTTTTGAAGAGATTATTCTTAAAGGAGGCATTCCCTTAATAAGAAGTGTTGGCATGTGTATGTAGCACTCCCTGCAAGTTTCATGACATGGACTAATTACCTCTCATAGATCCTAACTCTGGCGATTGTAGCGGAGATTAATACCTATGGGTTTTGGTCTAACAGAAATCATGGTCCAACAAATGGTATTAGAGTGACAAGTCTTGAGTTTGAAACTCACTCAAGTAACACTAAGGTGGAGATTGTTGGCATGTGTGTGCAGTGCTCCCCATGAGTTTCGTGACATGGACTAACCACCTCTTGTAGATCCTAACTCTGGAGATTGTAGCAGAGATTAATACCTATGGGTTTTGGTCTAATGGAAATTGTGGTCCAATAAGAAGTTATCAGAGGAAGAAAAGAGAAATATTTCTTAATAACTTGAACAAAATTTCACTTGTGAGAATGGGGCAAGAATTCAATCTACTTTTCCTAAGAAAAAAAAGTAGAGTGAATGTTTGTTGGGGAGAATAGAAGGTGGTGAGTGACATATGTCATGGTATCCTATAAGACAAAAATGTCATGAGAAGATGTGATTATGGAAATATGTGATGATGCCCCCTTGAGAGGGCTGACGAGAATGGAATACATGACAGAGCTCTCAAAAAGAGGAGAGATTAATTTTATGGAGAGGAGGACAATAATGGGGTGGAATATAATGGAATGACCGCACAATGTAAATAGAGAAATGATTCAATCGACATTGAATGCTAGGTGTGAGGGTGTGTGGGACGATGTAATGGGAAAGAGAAAAGGGAATGGATATGATTAGTGGGTATGATCATGAGAAGAGTCAAGAAAGGTGAAGAGTTAATGGAGATAGAGGAGGGACAAAAAAGGAATGAAAGAGGTAGAAGAGAATAAGAGAGAGGGATGATAGGGGAAGAAGGGAATGATGAAGGAAAAATAAGAAGAAGATAGGAAAATGACAGAGTAGAGGGTGAAGTTATGAAATAGAGATATGTGTCAAATGAAGGAAGCAACAAAGATAATAAAGAGGGATGCATGAAAGGGAAAGAAATGATAGAGATGAGAAAATCAAGAAACAGGGAAAGGATAACTAGAAGGAGAAGATGAGGTAGGAGGAGGGGGTAAAATCGATGAAAAATTGAAAGAGGGTGAAAGAAGAAGTAGAACAGAGAGAAAAAAAAGAAACTATGAGGGGTGAGGAAAGTGTGAAAAAATATTAGAGAAAATAAGAGAAATGGGTACAAAATGAATGAAAAGGTAAGGGGTGGTAGAGAAAAGGAGGGGTGGTCAGAAGAAACGTGAAAATTATGGGAGAGGAACGGAGGATAGAGCGAATACAGAGAGAATATTAAAGGAACCAGGTCTTTGCATGTGGAAGACCAAGGGAAAGAATATGGAACAAACAATATGGAGATGTATGTGGAGGGTGGGATGATAAAAAAGATACGGGACAATGCTGAAGAGCTAGGTTATTGATGGGGAAGTAAGTAGGTAACCTGATGTAAAAAGGGGAAGAAGACGATACAGAGGAAGTGAAATAAGACGATACATAGGAAGTGAAATAAGACGAGGGGTGGGAGAGAGAAGAGGATAATAGAGAAAATGATGTAAAAGGAAGGGAATACAAAATGGGGATAATAAGTGTAGAGTGAACAATATGAGGAATGTAAAGAGAAGAAAGAGGGGAGGAATGACACAAATTGGAAAAGATGCAGAGATGCATGAAATGAGGATACTAGGATTACGAGAAAATAGACAAAGGATGTATGATGAAGATAGTAAAAATACTGAAGAGGGCGAAGGGAAGATGGAGAGGTGAGGAAGAAGTGACAAGAAAGGGTGGGAGTGGGGGAAAAGAATATGAGAGAAAAGAGAATGGGGTATAGAAGAGGCAATCCTAGTAAGGGTACGTTAGGGAAAGTACACTAAAAATGAGTGGTGGGGAAGGATGAGAGAAAAAATGAAGAAAGGGAGAAAGTTAATAAGGAATGGAAAGGGTAACACCAATGAAGGGATGATTAGGGAAATCCCACTAACAATGAGTGGTGGGCCTAGAGGAAGGAAGGGATGAAGGGAAACTGTAGAAGGTCCAAGGGAGTGAATGAGGTCATGTGCAGAATGAGGATTGATGATTTTTAGGTAAATTCCAATAACAATTATTAATGCGGGAATAGAAGATGAAAGAATGATAGAGGAATGTTAACAACAATGGCGAAGTAAGCATGTGGAGTAGATATGTGGGAGAATTCGAGAAGATGAAGTGAAAAGAGTAAATAAAATGTGAGGGATGAGTTATGACTAGGTGAAAGCAAGGAGAGGATGCGGAAGATGAGGACGAATGAGGTGAGGATGAAGAAACAAGACATGAAAAGAATGGGAAGAAATGGTATGAAGGATGATGGATCAAGAAGGGGAAAATGGGGGAAAAGAACGTGATTGTAGGCGGAAGATATTAGACATGGGTTGTGAGATGATAGGTGGAGAAAGGATAATGGTAGGAGGAACATGTGGTTGGTAGGAGAGACCAGGTGGAAGAAGTGATCAACAAAGTGAACGAAGAATGGGGTAAGGGAAAAGTTCACAATGACGAGTTTGACGTAGGTAAGACCCTGACGTAAGACTATCATGCGACGGAAGTGGTTAAGCAAGATTGCCAAGCGAGTGACACTGGAGATGACAAGTGGACAAGCGAGAAGTGGTGTTTACGAGAATGGAAGAGGAGGTGATAATGGGGAATGTCGAGAAAAAGTGAAGGGTGAAAGATGTGTAGTGATGGGCAAAGGCAAGAAGAAATATCATCCTTAAGAGGGACTCTTAAGTGAGATCGCCATGTTGTACGAGTGGTTAAGTAAGATTGCCAAACAGAGGATGGTGATAGCGGTGGTAAAAATATGTGATGATGAGGAATGCAGAGAAAATATGGATGGTGAGAATGTGGAGTGATGGGCGAGTGCAAGATGACAGGTCATCCTTAAGAGAGACTCTTAAGTAAGATCGGCATGCTGGTTGGAATGGTTGAGTAAGATCACCAAACTGACATGGATGATATGCAAGGAGAAAGATAAAATTATATTTGGTACATGGGCTGGAATGGTTTTTTGAAGAAGATGATCATGATGAGACGACGGGAGAAATAAGATGGGGGAAATATGATGGGATGGTGGAAGGCCATAGGGTAGATCAACCTTAAGAGAAAATCTTAAGTAAGATTACCATGTGACATAGGATGGTTAAGTGGGATCGCCAAGCTGAAGAAGAAGAAGAATGATGATAGAGTTGGTGGGAATAGGGTATGACAAAATGGACTGAAGGGGAAACCGCGAGTGAATTTTCCATACTATGAGAACGTGTAAGTAGGATGAATAGGCATAAAACAGATTTGGGGAAGGATGAGAAAAGAGTGAGTGATGTATGCCAAAGTGGAAGAGGATACAAGAGGAGGTGCCCATGACAAGGAAGACAAGGAAACAAAGGAGTGTAACTGTTACTCCAATTTTACGCACATGGAAAAATTTTTTTAAACAAAGGGCCTTAATTACTATCAAATCCATGACATTGGTCCCAGGGATCCCACTTCTGGATCATCAGGTGAGATCGCTCATTTTTCCAATTTAATGCGAGCTTAATCGAGGAGTTCGATACCAGTCTTATTCTCGCTCGGTCGAGCTATTTACAGTGCCAAATCGGGAATAAATTTACTACGAGTCATCATTAGGAGTTCGTTCACTTGTCCTAACTCGGTCATAAATCAGATTTCACAAGCCTTAGATGAGTTCATGAGTAAAATGTAAGTTACGATTGTCCAATATTTGGCTCCTGTCATAAAAGAGTCTCGATAGGAGTGGAGGATGTCTTCGATGGTTAAGCTCATATGAGGCTAGAGAAATGACGAGCTCGACTTGGTTTAATTTTGACATGAAACCCTTTTATCTCATGCTTTCCTTTTCGTTGGAATGTTATTTGAACTCATTTGCATTGTTAATGTTACTCGTATGTAGAGGACATGCCATGGAAGCATGAAAATGACTGATGTTTTTCCCGGTCTGGTGATAAGCCATAACCCACAAAGAGAAATCATGTCGAGTTCGTGGTGAGTCATAGTTGGAATGGATATGATGTCGATCACCATACATAGTAGGTTTGATATGATTGTTTGCTCGCAATGAGACCAATGGAGCTCAAGCTTGGACTAATAAAACACAATGGCATAGAGTTGAGATAAAATGGCTGAGCCACAACGAGATGAAAGTGGAGGTAGACACGGGCTACTGTCACTAGCTTGCAGCTTCATCTATAACCAGGCGCATACGGTGAACGGGTGCCAGTGTGGCTAGGCGTCTGGAATAACTTCCAGCCATTACTAGAAACAGTAGTGAACACAATTGTCGGTGCTCATTCGCACAACAACAAGTGCCTCAAGGGATTTGATCGAGCAAGGCTTCCATGGAAGGTGACTTTCCAAAGGTGAAAAGGGTTTCGAGACAACTCAACTAAAACTTTATCTCGTTCTTCTACTACAACGGCAAGATTTTACAACTACTGATCACGGCTATGGTTCGCATGCAACCAGAACATCAGGATCAACACCAACTGTGTTCCTTGGGATCGCCCTGTGGCAGCTGTCAAAATTAACTCTCTCTGGAGGCGTATTGATTTCTGAGATAAAGCTATACTTCTCTACCCTGTAGCTGCTCCGTATAGCCAATATAGGCATGATATATTAAACATGGCAAGAGAACAATATAAAATTCCGTGCAAGGGAAATGACGTGATGTCAAGCCGTTGAAAAGATCAACCGCGTTACTGGTGGGAATAGTGGAGAATTTTATCAGGTCAAATTGCCACATATATAAGGCACGATCATAGGCATAGAGAACGATATTTCCGCGCATGGGAAATATTATCACTTGATTTCCAAGTGGATTTTTATGAATGTACAAGAGAAACAAGCTGAAAATCTACGCGCTTTCATGGTGGAAATTACGGAGATAAGGAATGAAATTTCCAAGGTTGCGTAACAAATTGCTGAGGCCGGGGCCCGTGGATTAATTCATTTCTAATACACGTTATGGGGTAAGCAATAATTGGAAGACTAGTTATGCCAGGCGTGGAGATATTGGTTTCGAAAACTATGACCAAACTTCACGTAAGAAGGGGAGATTCGGGCAAACACTGCCAATAGTTTTCTTCGGAAATATTAAGATGGAAAACCATGATCAGAATTCCGCACGGGCTCATGTCAAATAGGATCAGAGCACGTTGTGCCCAAATCAAGAATGATGCCAGGAACCTTGGAGGAACAAGTCAAACGCCGAGTGCATGGAGATCAAAGGAATGCGTGTTGCATGGACTGTGGATTGGTTTTCTATAGGATCATACGAGAAAGTGTCACAATCCTTCTCATTGCACAGATCCGCCCTTGTTAGGATTCCATACATAATACTTTCAGACTTTGAATCGGCTAAGATAGCTCCACGGGACCTTCTCCTCATCAACTTCTGTACATGATTCTGAACTAATGTGGTCGTGAGACAGATCAACCACAGGCAGCAGGCACGTGCAACTACAGTAGAAGTCTTAATTACAACGACTTCATAGCAAGCACTGCAGGAAACAAATATTCACTGCCGTATACAATGGATTGGAGCTCACGCCATTCAAGGCTTAATAAAATTTTCAAACGAGTCAGGAGATGAAGAGTTTACTTACAGCGCAGAATGAAACGATTCGTATTGCTCAGCATTTCTTTTCAAGAGACAATAAGTAATTACCACAATAGAGTGTAAGAGATCAAGAGCTCTGAATCCAATACCCGGTCAGCCGTTTCAACATGAGATCCTTGTTACTTGTAAATGGTCTCTTTGAGAGAACTCTGTAAGGCAGTAGAGCAACTATGTTATGCCACCCTTCCATTATGTGCATCCAATTAGACAACAAAAGTATTCCTTTACCAAGGTTGAGATGAATGCTTGTTTCCCCCAAACCCATGGGAATGAGGACAACTTATACTGTAATTTGCACAAGCTGGAGGGTGATCTAGCTTATTTCTATCAAGCTTTGATCCACGACTAATGAGATAGAATTCATATGGTTTTTACCTGTACATTTTTCCAAGATCCTTTTGAGTTGCCCTCATGTTCTTCGTTCAACGTATTTTTTGAAGAGAGTTTATTTTATGTGTTGCAAATTGTATACATAAAGGATTCTTTTAGTTTCAAAGCAAAAATGAGTCCATATGGTCCTTATTGCTCACAGCTACCTATGCCATACTAAGATCCCTTAGTGGCATAGATTGTTGATTGGAGCCGAGATTTCTGAGTTTCACTTACCAAGAATACCGAAGGAGCTCTTTGGCCAAGAATCAGTCTTAAGGGTGTCTAACGACATGTTACGGGCATTTGAGCCTGGGTCATCATCATGGCAGCTACTAGGTCTTTATTGATACATGGAATTTTCTCATCGTTTGAGAAGGTGCAAATCCCTGCTCTATTCCCCCGCAAAGCCAAAACATTCTTACTACAAGTGTTATATGATGGAGGAAGTAAAACGTGAGCATTGTGGTAACAACCAAAATCTTTTTAGAAATATTGGGTTAAGCTCGGTATTCAAGTGAGTTTGAGCCCAGGAAAGGTAAGATCATTTCAACATGGATGCAAGAACTTGGTGACTTCGCAAGAGCCTAGCTCATGGTGATGTTCTCCATGAAGCTTTGAAACGTGGAATGCATAAATGGCCTCGAGTCTAGACTCAGAGGAAAATGATCAAGAATCCCAGTTCACCCATAGCTTGCCATTAGCAAGGACTTTCAAAATGCAAAAGAGTCCGGATCTTTTCCAAGGCAAGGAAAGAGTTAGTGTGGGGTCAAAAATCGAGTGCAACACCGAGTTAGAGGATTCAAAGCTCACCGAGTTGAGATTATGAGACTCTATCCACATGGAGTCACCCCTCTTCTTCTTCAAGGTCAAACGATGTCAAAACAAAAGAGAGAAAGGGTCCCAACATTATCGTTAATTAAATTAATATTTTCTGAAATTCTCCTAATATTTTAGCATAGATAATATTTATTGATTATTATTTAAATATTTTATTTAAATCCATTCCCCTTACATTAATGTGACCAAGACTAGGTCATCAGGCAATTAATGACCCATGATGGAAAACTTCCTCAGGTGGTTCAACTAACTGTAAATAAACCCCCTACCCATCAGGTAGGGTCCAATGGCTCATTTTAGGAATGTAATTATGGGACCTTTCCTCTTCTTTCTCACATAGGGGTCTTCTATAAATGCCCAAATTGGAAGCTCATTTTAAAGGGTTCCAACAGTTCAGGCACAAGTTGGTACAGGGTGTAGATATCTCAGGCGAGTGTATCACTTTTCAAGAATCCTAAACTCTCTTCTGATTAAGTTGTCTCTTGTAAACATGAGATAACTTTAATGAAAGCCTCCTCTTCATTAGACTCCCAATGGCAACTATTGCCTCTTAACTGGATGTATGATGCATCGTAAACATGTTATTGAAGTAAATAAAAGTGTGTGTTACATGTGACTAAAATCTCGGGTCACTCATCAGTGCCTTTTATGCTAATCGTTGTGCCTTTATCGTAAGGCTTGCAGGTACACTGTGCAAGTTTAAGTTTCTATTGCAGGTTCTTGGAGTTGCTTGTGCTTATCGAGTGGTGGAGCTGACTTGCATGCCAGTTGAGTCCTGTGGTTTCTGTTCACCCT
Organism: Taxus chinensis; assembly: GCA_019776745.2. NCBI lineage: Eukaryota > Viridiplantae > Streptophyta > Pinopsida > Cupressales > Taxaceae > Taxus > Taxus chinensis. The sequence continues at coordinate 848,329,904 of CM034146.1, read as the reverse complement.
TCTTGAGTTCACTCCTTGCTTCACATGGGAAACTGGTATATTTCTCGGTCTGATAAAGTTTAACACAAGGGACACAATACGATGTCTCTTAGTCTGTGGTATCTTGCCTACCCTCCTACTGAAGTTACAGTAGGTGAATGTTGACAATGTGGTGCAATTACACCCAATCTTCCAAAAGTTAGACCCTTCCTGAATCTAAAGTGACATATAACTTTGGATTTCCACATGCATGACAACTATCCATCAATATAATGTAGTTTCCAAACACATGTATCATATCTCATTAGTATCCTAAAACCCCATAAGAAAATGTTAAAACATAGGACTTAAGATAATCATTTTTGCTATATGCACTAGGAGTAGTACAACACTTAGTTTAGGAAGAGGAAATCTCTAATATAATCTCCACGAGGTATCACCTCGAGCCCAAGTCCCAACATGTCTATGAGCAAAGTGATAAGCTACTGTGTCCCAATCACACCGAATGGGCACTATTCACATCCTGAGCCATTCGGGGGGATAACAAGGAAGATTTGGAAATGACAAGGAGTGTAACATGAATGGATGAAGGAATATATGTAGTGGAGGGTGGAGAGTGTGAGAGGAAATCCTTAATTGGGATACCCGCGTGGTGAGAGTACTAATGCAAGAATGAAAAGTAGAAGAGGTGGAATGGGAAGATGTGTGTGGTGGTGATTGTTGTTTGATGAGAGGGGAGGTGGTGGAGAAGCTTCTACAATGGGAAGATCTTAGGGAGAGGGTAAACCTCCACTAAGGATCCCATATAGAAGGGGTTATTAAGTAATATTGTCAAGCGGGAAGCAAAAGAGTGAAAAGATAAAGATTACAAATGGGTGAGAGGGTACAAGAATGGTGAGAAGGATAATATGGAGATAAGTGGTAGAGGAGTAGAAATGAGGAGTGAATATGAATGGATCTAATATATGGTGATCATGGTGGGGGAGGAGGAGCTGCTAGATAGTGAATGCTTCTTGAGAAATATCTTCAAGTGGGATTTGCAAACTGCAATGGTGATCAAGTAGGATTCCTAAACTAGGGAATGTATTAGTATGGGTGAATGGATGGGGTGAAAATTAAGATGTTGATCATGCAAGAAGATAACTGCATGTGACAAAAACCATATTAATTTTAATATAACACATAACATGATGCATCATGATATAAAATATCAGGATGACTAGACTGTAATATGTGTGATAACATAGACAGGGGCCATAAAAAAAGGTTTGATGCCCCAGTACGATATGTAAGGGGAAAAGAGCATAGACAAAGGACATCAAGAAAGTATGATGCCCCAGTATGATATGAAATCAAATAACACAAGTATATTAAAAGAACACCAAGATACATAAAATCAAGATTCCCTCTGTGATATATCAAGATATAAGAAAACAATTAATGACTTGTAACTCATAATGCAACACAAGAACTAGTAAACATGTCCCTAATGTGTTCCACAGTGAGGATTGATCGGATGTGGCCCCAAGCAGGGGTACAAGGACATAAATAAGGGTTAGGTCATTGTCCTCAAATAAGGAAACAATGAGAGCCATATTTGTCCCCAAGTGAGGATTCACGCGAGGAGAAGTGGTTTGAATTTGATAGTCATAAGGTGATTCGATCATTTGTTGGGGATAATAGTTCAAAGGATGAATTGTGTTGATTATTTTAGAGTTTTTTGTGATTTTGTGGAGTTTAATTTTTTACAGATTTGTTTTTTGATTCGGCAATTTTGTGGATGTTTCTTAGAATTTTGAAAAGTTTTGAAATGTTTTCGTATTTTGGATATTTTGAAAAGTTTTCAAATTTTTAGATTTTTTCCAATGTTTTTAGATTTTTGACGATTTTCTGAATGTTTTTGGATTTGTGGATTTTATTACTGTTTTTGGATTTTTGACGATTTTCTGATGTTTTGGAATTTCAGAGATTTTCTCAATGTTTTTAGATTTTTGACGATTTTCAAATGTCTTTGGATTTGTGGATTCTTTTAAATTTTTTTACGATTTTCTGAATGTTTTTATATTTGTTAGATTGTTTTCTATTGTTGTTGGAAATTTAATGAACTAGAATGTAGACTTATTTTGAGAGGTGATAAACTAGGATATTGTTTGTATGTACCATGTTCCTTGTGTTAACTCATGCTCTAGAATAACACAAAAATTCTCATTCCATTGGTAGGATATGTTGGTGATGATATGATGAAAATAAGTCCAGCTCCATTCTTGACTCCACACAACTAGTAAGATGTGAGGGCTCTTCATCGAGAATCAAGAAGGATGCAGGAGGTAGATGATTGAATATAGAGACAAATACTGAACAACAATCCCTTTGGAAAATTATGACTTAGTTCTTCTTAACGGTCACTAAACCATTGGTTTCAAAAATGGCTTTCGCTTTATGAGTCACGTGCTAGACTTAGACAATTATGTGGCCCACTGATTCGTAAGATATGAGGTGAAGGGATAATTCTCTCTTCACTTAGGCATCTAAATTACTTCTTTGGAGATTCTATAATTGTAAGCACTATCAGATTTATAAGATTTTGTATTCTTGAAATGAATCCCTATGACTTACCCCATGCTACTAGTGAGAAGAAAAGGCTCATCACCGAAGGCAAAAACATAGGCGAGTAAATTCCTGTTTTGTTTTGTTTTGTTTTTTTTTAATGTTTTTAGATTTTTTTAAATGTTTTTGATTTTTTGAAAGTTTTTGAAATATTTTTATGCTTTTATGAGAATGAGCCTCTACGCTTTTTCCCATGCCACTTGTAAGAGGTAAGGGCTCATCACCAAAGACAAGACATAGATGAATAAGGCCACATTCCTCAATTCCCAGTCTCACACTACCAGTAAGAAGTGTGGGATCAACACCAAAGACTATGAAGGACAAAAGATGTGATAATGAATTATTCATAATTTATTGAATTGATAAAATTTTACAACAGTGCTTTGTTTTTTTGGAAAGGAACGTTTGTCCCCAATCTTAGCCCCACACAACTAGTAGGACGTGATTGATTAAACACTAAAGACTGAGATGGATGATCAAATGAACCGGGTACAAAAATTTTAGATCTTTGTTATGAAAGAGAGAATGTATTTAAAGGGAATATATTACCATCAATAAGCTTTTAAGTATGATCATAGGTGAAAATGACTGAAAATGAGAGATATTATATGAAGTATGACACTCACAAACTTAATAGGATCTATTTTAGCATCATGTCTCATGATGATAAATATGAATATATGATTTTGCAATAATGAGAATATATCTGCCAATGGCAATGAATAAATTCAAATTATTCGGAGATAATTTAGAAATGAAGGAACAATGTACACGTCGTTGTTTATCTACAGTAGTGAATGCCTTAAAGACAAAATGTCTTGTAAATGAACTACATTCATTGGTTCATCAAGTTATTTACCATCTTCAATGGCTAACTTATAGGCTCCATAGCCAAATTTAGCTGTAATTACGTAAGGTCATAACCAATTAGGCTCAAAATTTCCTTGTTTTTCTCACTCTTTAGTGGTATTCTTTTGATTTTATTTTAAAACGAGGTCTCTAATTTCAAATTCTATGGGTCTAACCTTTTTATGAAAACTGCATTACAGTCGGTTTTGATAGACTTGAAGATGATTGAGATCATTAAGTCATTTTTCATCGAGAAGCTCAAGCTATTGAAGTCGTGACTATTAATATTCATTCTAATTAATTACATCTTTAAGGGAGATTATCAAGTATGGGAATTCTATCTCAATAGGTAAAATGACTTCACAACCATAAACGTGGGAAAATGGGGTGGCTCCGGTAGGCGTGGGGTAAGATGTACGGTAAGCCCAAAGAGCGGGGTAAATTTGAGTATGCCAATTGCATCCATGGATGTTGACAATTTTTTCCATGATGGATTTTAAAGTCTTGTTGGTTTCTTTTGCTTGACCGTTAACCTTGAGGGTAGTATGGAGTGGACCACTTAATTTTGATGTGAAAACGTTTAGCGAGGTCTTTTACATCCTGGTTTCTACATGATTTTCCTTTAGTCTGCAACCAGAGCGGATGGAATACCAAATTGATAGATGAGATTATTAAAAATAAATTTTGATATTTGGCATACCGAGTAACATAGGTGAGAGGCATAGCTTCCACCCATTTAGTGAAGTAATTGGTAGCTGTAATGATGAACTTATGTCCATCAGCCGATGTTGGTCTGATTTTACCAATGAGGTCAAGTCCCCATTGAGAGAAGGGCCATGGTGTGGTTATCGATTACAATGCTTGGGAAGGTGCGTGGATAATATTTTCATGCTTTTAACATGGTTGACATAATTCGACAAAATGGCATGCGTCACTTTCCATGGTGGGCCAATAATATCCTACTCGCAGGATTTTCTTGGCTAAGGCTATACCATTCGTGTGTGCTTCACAAATACCAAAATGGACTTCAGTTAGGACACTCGATATTTCCTCTTGATTAAAACATCAGAATAGGATGCCATCTTATCCTCGTTTATAAAGAGTTTATACTAAAATGGTTTAACGAAAGGCATGTTGTGCTAAAGCACATTTATGCATTGGTTTCATGTTGGCAGGAAATGTTCTATCACGGATGAAGGTATAAAGATGATGGTACCAAGGGTTATTTGGACCCACGATTTTTTATACCATAGTGTTTTCAGAAAGATCATAGGAAGACATTAAGAGATGTTCTATGAGAAAATGTGCTCGGGGTTGACTAGCTGCGATTTCTAACAAAGATCCAATGGTTGCCATAGCGTTGGCATATTTATTATGAATTCTAGGGATTTGATCAAAGTGAATTAATCAAAAATAGCTTTGAAGACTATCCACCACGTGTTTGTATGGGATAAGTTTTTCATCCTAGACCTAGTATTCATCAATAATTTGCTTGATGATAAGTAAAGAATCACCAAATACAACTAATTCTGTAAGATTCCAAGATATATCTAGTTTTAATCTTGCGATTGGAGCTTCATATTTTGCGATATTATTGGTACATGGGAATGCTAATTGAAATTATTTGGGGATAACTTGTCCGCTAGGTGTGATAAGTAAAATACCAGCCCCTAAGCCATGGAGATTACGAGATCCATCAAAAAATAGAGTCCAAGCTGGCGCGATGTCTATGTGTAAAGATCTTCATCAGGAAAAGCAAAATGAAGTGGTTCTGTGCCAAGAAGGGGTGCCTCATCAAGTTGGTTTGTAAGGACCTATCCTTTAATTGCCTTATGTGGAACAAACTCAACATCAAATTCACTAAGTAGTATGACCCAACTAGACATTCTTCCCATGAGAATGGGTCAGGACGAGAGATACTTGAGAGGATCAATCTTGGCAATCAACTTAGTTGTGTGATTGAACAAGTAATGACATAATTTATGAAATGCAAAGGCGACTGCTAAGCATACTTTTTCGATTTGGGAATAACATGCTTTGTGCTCAATAAGTGTTCAAATAAGGTAATATACAACTTGTTCTTTTTCTTGATCATTATGTTGTGCTAACAGAGCTCCTATGACATGTTCAATGGCAGATGCATAAAGCAACATGGGTTTATCGACAATTTGTGACATAAGGATAGGTGGGCTAGAGAGCTATTCTTTTAACTTAGCAAAAGAGTCTTGGCAATTGTGGTTCCAGTGAAATTGTGCATCTTTCTTGAGTAACTGGTCGAAGTGATGACACTTATCAGCCAACTGTTATATGAAATGTCGAATAGATTGTATTTTCCAGTGAAGACTGTGTAATTGTTTTAGGTTTTGAGGAGGCATTTCCATAATGACTCTGACTTTTGTAGGATCCACTTTTATGCCTCTCTGTGAGACAATAAACCCTAACACTTTACTAGAGTTCACCCTAAATATACATTTCTTTATGTTAAGATGAACTTATACTCACGTAATCTATGAAAAATGTGTCTCAACACACCTAGATTCCCTATTCGTGTTTTTGATTTTGCTAATATATCAACATAATCTTCCATGATATCATGTAACATATCATGAAAGATGACAGTCATTGCTCGTTGATAGGTGACACCGGCATTTTTCAAGCTGAAGGACATTACCTTATAAGATAAGGTGCCCCATGGTGTAGTAAATATCATTTTATGTTGATCCCCTTCAACAATATGTATTTGATTGTAACTAGAAAATCCAACCATTAAGGAGAGCATTTCATGGCCTGCCCTAGAATCAACAATCATGTCTATATTTGGCAAGGAAAAGTCATCTTTTGGATAAGTCTTGCTAATGTCTTAGAAGTCTGTGCATATCCTGATGCCGGGGGTTTTATTGGCTATGAGAACTATGTTAGATATCTATGCAAAATAATCACTAGGTCAGATAAAGTGGGCTTCCAAGAGTTTTTCGAGTTCAGCTTTGACAATCAATGCAACTTGGGGATGCATTTTGCGTAGTTTTTGTTTTACAGGCTTTGCATCTGGATGCACCACAAGGTGGTGTACTATAAGAGATGGCTCTAGGCATGGCATGTCCTTATATTTCCATGCAAAGATATATTAGAATTCAATAAGGAGTGTTGTGAATTCCATGCATTCTTGGTCAGACAAACTAATGCCAAGTTGTAAAATTTTCAGATGTTCGTTGGTTCCAATGTTTATGTCTTTAGTTTCTTCTACAAACATTTTAGATGTATTTTTTTCGGAGAATGATGCTAATGGTTGATACAGGTCATTGGTGTTGGGTAATTTAGGAGAGTTGGTACAAGATTTTTGTGTGTGATGTTGATATTTTTTGTTGACATGTTTGTTTGATAAGGTGGCGATGAGATTTTGACTATGGGAAATTTTCCGTTTGCACTTCTGATCCAATTTTTCCGAAGGTGAAGGATCTGAATATTTTATTTCTTTGCCAAAATAGGCTCATTTATCTGATTTATTTCAAATCTTTTTCTGTGGTCAGAAGTAGGGATTTGCTCGTGAGTTCTAAGGAATTCTTCGATGGCTTCATCATTTTGGAACATTTCCATGGCTGCATGATGTGGTTGGCCATGGTATATGAGAGTTAGATGTGTTGGGTCAAAATCGATGACATTAACAGAAAAATGTTCAAAGTAAAGACGTGTTTCAACAAGATCCTCGAAAAGGCTATGTGGAGACCTGGTGTCATTATTAGAGCTAGTGTCATCATTATCCATTGAAATTATTATGGGAGCAACATCAAACACCTTAAAACTTAGACCATGTTTACCGTGATGTTGTATGCAATTGATTGGGTCTAAACGACCTTGTTCATTTGAACCGAGTCATTTACCCTTCCATCGCATGCTTTTAATTATTTGATGAGCTTTGAAAAATTGAGGGGACTCATAACATGGAAAAAAGTTGTCATTATATAACCAAGATCCTGAAGAACTTGGAATATGTTCGTTGTAAAGATAACCGATTTTTTTTCAAACTGACTATCTCATTTGATAAGTGGGATGGATTCTCAGATGTGGAGCATTGGGCTTTCTGTAGTTATGTGGGGATTTGTTGATGTAAAAGGAGTCTACCATCGTTTGAAATTGATATTCACTACATCCTATGTCAATGATTTTAAATGTGTGGGATGGGGGACCAATAGGTACCTCATGTGGTGGGGAAGTCAGTTTGGTAGTTTTAAAAGATGAAGAGAATAGGTTATAAGAATAAGGGGTTGGATTGAAGGATGAAGTTTGGTTATTCACAGGAGAAGGTATCTTAATAGAAGAGGTGTGGTCTGATGAAGAAGGTTGAATAAGCGAGGAAGAAGATGGTGTGGTGAAAAAATAATTATTGCTGGAAGAAGAAGCTTGATTAGTGGAAGAAGATGATTGAATAATGGGAGGACTGGTTGAAGATTGTTGACTAGTGGAAGAGAATGGATTGGAAAATGTGTTTTGGTTAGAATATGATGGTTTCAGATCATTTTTAGGGATTGTATCTAGATCAACATGTGTTTCGTTAGGGATTATGCGAGGTGGAGCATACTTATCTGTTGATGGACAATAGTGATCATGTGGATACCGTCCTTCGAGGAATCTACAATACTCAAAGGTTTGAGGATCCACACGTAACGTAAATTCCTTGTCTAAATGAGGAAATTTAATACATTGGTGGAACGTTGATAGGACGACTTTCATGGCATGAATCCATGGTCAGCTGACAAGAATGTTATATGCAAATTCTATATCCACCACATGACATACCATTTCTAAGGTGATGGGTCCAACTTGGAGAGGCACAATAATTGTACCTTCAGACTTTCTTTCACTATTATCATACCCATGAATGGTTATGATATTGTTTTGTAAATTATTTTCAATGTAACCTAAACAACACAAAAGTTTCATGGAACAAATATTCAATGCGGATCCATTGTCAATTAATACGCTCTTGATCTTACGATGAGTTATATAACCCTCGACATATAAAGAATGATTATTAGCGATGTTGGGATTAAGGTCAGCGGGACCAAAGGATAAAATAGGATTGGGGATCGTAATATGTGTAATGAAAACTTGGAATTGTTATGAATTGATTTCCTTAGGGACACGAGCATTATTCAATGTTTACATAAAGATGAGTTGTAGTGTGGGAGAAGAATTAAGGAATTCCATGATGGAAATTTGTGCTACAGTATTCTCCAATTGTTTGACAATATTGAATGATGGCACAAGTTGTGGAGTGGAATTGGTGGTAGAATTAGATGGTGGATTAGGAGGTGATGCGGGGGATGAAGTGGCAGATTTTTTTGTTGTAGAGACCCACTTTTTTTCTGTCTAGTGGTGATCGCACAATCAATTCTAATCTTTATAGTTGCCACTAAGTCTTGGTCATAGTCTATGGTCGAGATGACTGAGTCATACTCGACATTGCTTGATGATTGACCCTTATCTTTTGAATTATTATTATGGTTAAGGAAGAGATTTTTGAACATGTGAAATTTTTCATTAGGTGTTTTTGTTTCATGAGTATTTTCAACTTCTATGTCTTCACGTTCAATTAGGTCTTGGACGTAATGGTGGAGTTGCATGCATCGATCTGTAGAGTTCCCTTTTATGCGATGGTAATCACAATATTCAATGTCCTTATACCAATTTGGTTTGGGTTGTCCTTCTTCAAAGGGTTTGATAATGGGATATGTAATCATGTTGGTATTTGCTAAGTGACAAAAGACACCAGATAAGCTTTCTCCGAGAGGAGTGAACTATCTTCGCTGGTCTTAAGAAGGAACTATCTTTTTAGATATTATGATTGGTTGTTTGAATTTTAATGTGTTGATGGGATTATTTTGAACGTTTCAGACATGGCAGGATTTGGTAATGTCATCGTTGACTATATTTTGATTACGGTTAAAGAATTTGGATTTGTTCGAGTTCTGAGGGGTGTCTCGATAAGGTCGGTCCCTAAAGGGTGCTTTAAGTAAGCCATTAGAAATGAGAACTTTTTCGATTTGTGTCCCCTTTTCAATGAATTCTTCAAAACTATTTATAAAATGCATTTGCATGTGGAATGATAATTCGACAATGAGATTAGGAACAAAAATTATAACTAATTGTCTCTCAGGTATTGAGGAGGGAAATATGCTTGCAATTCATCGCCATCGTTATAAAAAGAAGGTGAAGTTTTCATTGGGCCTTTGTCTAGTGTTACAGAGATCAAACATGGTTATTTCTGAGTCTAAGTTGTAGGAAAAATGTTTGACGAATTTCTCTGATAAGTCTGCGAATGTTGTGTACGACCCTTTGGGAAGATGGAAAAACTAGTTTAAAGTCTGTCCTCATAAACCTTGGGGGATTATAAAAAAATATGTGTCACGATAAGTGAATTCCTGACATTGCATGTAAAATTCCTTGACATGTTCACGGGGGTCACCTTTGCTTTTGTATTTATAAAATTTTGGGATTTCGAAGGATGACGGAAATGGTAAGCGTGATGTCTCTGTATCAAATGGATAAGGACACAATTCTTCAAAGTTGAATTGTTTTGATTGTTTTTATAGTCCCTGAATGGTGCTTTTCATATGTTTCCATTCTCGTACAAATGGAGAAGCGGGGGACAGATTATCAAGAATGTCATGAGTATTAAGGTCTGGATTGAGGTCTTTTAATCTTTCAACTCTAGTAGTTGCTTCTTCAAGTTTCTTTGTTAAGTCTTAGATTTTAGTGAATAACTCGTCGACCGAAGAGCTATTTGGATTGTTTGGTATTTCGTTGTGATAACTTGATTCAATGTTGTCAATAAGTTTGTTTAAAATTTTAGTCCCATAGGCAGGGGTAGTTTTTCCCCCATGCCTAGGATGCGTAATATATATTCATTTTTGTTTTGTTGTATCACTCTACTTACTTGTTCTTGTTCTTCATTGGTGAGTTCTGGTTGTGTGACTTTTTCATCGTCATTTTCATGATTGTGACTACGTGTGAATACATGATGAGATGTGCCTAATTAATTTGAAAAAGTGGGTAGGAATTTTGAGCAAGTGTGATTAAATGAGAACTTGATTGCTTTGAATTTAGCTCGAATAAGCTCGTGATGACTGATAAGGAGAGTAACTCAAACAAGTTATCTCAATATGATTGTGATATAACTCGAGACGAGTTATTAGGGAATTTGTTTCATGTTGTGTAGATTTGGCTTGAACAAGCTCTGGATTGTTGACGGGGAGAGTAACTTTAACATGTTAATCTCAATATGGTTTTGATATAACTCAAAATGAGAAAGGATTTGTGTTGGTTGTGATTTGGATAAACACGATGGTTGACAAAATAATGAGTGAATTCAAACAAGTCACCCAATATTAGTTTGATATTGCTTGAAATGAGCTATGAAGAATGTTTTGACAATTGACGATATGGGGAGTGAATGTCAGTCACTCAATATCATTTGGATATAGCTGAAGACAAGAAAGATATGGCGACTGTATTGTTGGCTAAAATAAGTTAATGAAATCGATGTGATGTTTTGGTCTGCGTTGTTGGATTGTTTGGATGTTTTTGCTTGGTAATGAATTGGTCGAGAAATGATTTTTTGTGGAACACAACTAGGATTTGAATTTTTACAATGAACACATTGATAATAGCCATGTTTTATGATAAAACAATGTTAAACTATTTTATTTACAAATAACAAGCAATCATGTTGATCAAATTGTTTTGGCTTAGGAGGTAGATTCTTCAGGAATGATCATTGTTTCAAGCAATCATACAAGTATGTTGTGGAATGATAGATGCAGGCTCTTATTACTCCAAAAATATGCCTCTTCCGATATACCCTAGTCTCGATATACCTAATTCTGTACGGGGATAAAATTGGTACGGGGAACCTTAAAGCACTGGAGGAGACTCACCAATTCTTACTTGTCTGCTTCAGAGTGAATCACCACGTCCAAAACAAGTTTTGTGAAAAGATGGAAGGTGATGGTGGGATGAATGTGTATGGTGTCCTTATAAATCCTTGAAGATTTACATGGACGATGCCCAGGCTTCATGTTACAGCTATTTAGGCGTGACTCGTATGCGTCGCACTACAACATTACCTGTAAATGAAGAGCAGGGGCGAGGTAAACACCGAACGTAGTGATGAGACTAGGTCTCAAAGTGTAATGTAGATGTGAATGTTGTTGGTGTGTGGTAGTCAATTCCATGTCACTAGTGTAGCTTTGGTGGTGATGAAATCCACCTCGACTACATGCAAAAAACAAAATGATGAAGTGATTAAACACATGGTTCTTTCCAACTTGAAATAAATCACGAGCGGAAAATAATTACGTACCTGAGCGTGCTAATTTTTTTTGGTTTCAACAATTTTCTTTTGAATGGTGGTAGTTTTATGGGATATATTTTTTTGTTTTGTGTTTTTGACAATATTCTAGCGACACGTTCCTACAGAAAACAAATTAATAGTTATCATGCAGACAAAATGTTAGGAAGAAAAACAATCGTGGCTGTTTTTGGTTTTCTAGATCGCTTGAAGGCATAGGAAAAGAGCATACACAACCAATGAACGAAAAAATATGAATAGTGCAAAGAAATAAAATTGATTGAAACGATAGCTAGGTACATAAAATAATAAGTAAATGGAGTCTGCAATATTAGAAAAGAAACTAAACAATCGCGATCGTTTCAGATTTTCCAGATCGCTTCAAGGCACAGGAAAAGAGCATATGCGGATATAATTAGAATATATTTTGTTATTTTTTTTTAATAAGTATTACAATTAATTGTGATTGTGAAATAGTAATAACAATTATCTTCACAAAGAAAAGAAAAACAACAAAATGAGAGCATTAAAAACGTTACCAGAAGTGTCATCGTGGAAAATTGGAATGTAAGGCAATTTTGTTTTGTTTTGCGGAGCCCAGGTGGCCTCTGGTGTGCAAAAGACGACGGGGAATGCAAACCTACTAAGTGTGGTGAGAGAGGTGTGAATAAGTCCTGTATTGTCGAAAAAGGTCCTTTGTAACGACCGTAGGATTGAAGATTGTGCTTGTAGGAGCTCATTCCCTCAACAGTCCAGATCGTAACAAGTGGCAACTTTTGGCGCGCTGTGTAAATTGATGACCCTCGTGTCCCTTTGTGCTGAGGGTCATAAGGGACATAAAAATGCACTTAGCCCAATGAATGTCTCCTGGTCCCCCATGCTACCATTTTCCAGCCCTCAAGTGCTTCTAGCAAGCTTTCTGCCCAAAATACTCCACTATCAGATCTTTGCCAAGTGTCATTGCGAGGCGCGCCGTGCAAATAGATGTCCCTCATGTACTTTAATTCTTAAGGGACATTAGGGACATAAAATTTTGCCCCACCCCTGATATGCAAGTTTTAAAGAATTTTTAATTTTTTTTTTTAAAGCCAACTTTCCCGCTTCTAACTTTACACAGCTCCATCCTTGGCATTTCTCTGCAACTTGTTCATACCTGCACTGTTCACCATTGCTGCTCCAAACCAACCCCTCCACAGAAACGAAACCCTTGAATCCGTGAGAACATATAGGTTTCAAAGAGAAGGTTAATTAAAAGAATCGAAGGATTGAAGAACATAAGGAAGAACAAAGAAATTCTTCAGAAGACTCCATTATCATAGAAAAAAGATCTGGATGTATCTTGCTAACTGGTGCACGAAACGAAGAACCATTTGTTGTTGTGTTCTACACTCTCAAAATCCATTAAAAATCACCTTAAAATCCTCCTTCCGCATCACAAACCACTCACAACGAAGAAATCTTCCTTTTGGCTCAACGAAGGAAAAACCTCGATTTCCTGTCAAATCGCCAGTTGGATCGAAGGAAAATTTCACTGGTGGAATAAGAAGCAAAAACCCACAACAAAAATATAATTTTTGTCACGAACGGAGAAGAAAACCAGACCTACAACTTTCAAGGTCCGTTAATGGCTATCGTGTTCATAGGTGCCGCCAAGTCAAAATTTTGAAACTTTAAAATCTCCCAAACCACTGATCGAGTAAGTCCAAGATTTTAGAGGGGTGATATTGAGCTAAAAACGATATCGGAAAACTTTGTTCCATAGCAATCGGACCACCAGAAGCTTACTTTCTAAAAATAGCAGGTCTTCCATATAGGGGATTGTTATTTCAAGAAAGTCATCAACTGAAGAACATGCAAAGGAGATGGTGAACACATAAGATGTATTGCAGTTGAAAATTCATCGAAATGTTATCTTGGTCCAAAACTTACACTTACTAAAAATAGTAAGTGGTCTCACGAGCACTTGCTAAAAATAGAAAATTGATCCAGAAGGTGAGAGAAACGTAGGGAGAAAGGGGGATTCAAGTTGCCGCATCCAATTGAGGTTTGAAGTAGCTGATTTTTCATACTTACTAAATATAGTAAGTTACTTTTTCTGAAGAAACCATATAGTACAAATGGACAGGATAGAAGCCGACACAAGCTTTCGCTTGCAAGTATGAGATAAAAGACATTAATGTCTCATATATGGACCTAAATGACCTAAGGGCTTGCATGATAGCCAAAGAATGAGGGAAGATTAAGGATCAAGTATTCACAAGTGGATTGTTCACAATTTCAAGACACCTTGTGTTTGTACAAATCCTTGAGTTAGTCTTAGCTTTCTCACACGACAATGAGCCCGAAACATGAACAATTCGAGCCAACAATGGAACATAAATGACAGTCATCAATCCCAGAACCATCTCAGTTTCTCTGCAAATCCTAACATCACCTAACATGGTTGTCATCTCAAAGGACATGGCCTCGCACAACTGGGAAATGATGGGTGCATATGTACAAGGGGTTCTACTTTGATCGTGGATGAAGACAGGGAGAAAACCCTCAAGGATTCCCAAGACCCTTCGGAGGTGTGAGTTTCATGAGGGATATATCGATGCAATCACCCTCCTCAGCAGGGTGATGGGAGAAGCAAACACGAGAGACTTCCTGGAGTGGATGGGCCTTTTCATTTTGACAGTGACTGAAGGAAAGAAAAGAATCGGCTAGGGGAAGATAATCAGTGATAATCTCCATCTATAATTGCTTTAGGTTCCCATGACAAAGAAGTTCTACATGAATTCTTACTTGGTCTATCTGCTCGCTAGCTCAAGATTATTCAAAGGATTGGCCCTCATGAGAAACATTACTGCCAAGGCACCTGTATTCGAGAAACTTCTGTAGTTGGTGATGGAGGAAAGCCACAGGAACTTCGCTCGCGTGAATGATGCATTCATGACATACATGGTTCGAACCTTGGAGGGTGATTTGGAGGCAAGGATGTCACCACAAGTAGCATCCTTAATCAAGAAATTTGGATCTTACTTCATCATATTCTCAACTTTATCCTATATGTGAGTTGCTATCTTCGACCAAGCTCCGCTAAGGTTGCCCAAGTACCTTAGCGACCAAATTTTACTATTTGAGCTCTGTAGGTAGATCATACGAGTAAACAACAAGCTCAAGAGTAGGAATAAGAAGTTTATCTCATTTCCCATCTCTCTTGGGGTATTCACATGTAAGAATGCAAATTACACATCTCATATGGAGGCCACCTTCGCTTATTTGACTTTGCATTCCTACACTACCAGACCCAATTTCAACATCTGAGATGACCTTTATTTGTTCCATGTTTGAGACTTGCACCACGATCCACAAATCGAGGACTATTGGGTGAATTGTGCCGATGAATTTGAAGTACGGGAAAAGGATCATATGAGGTTGACAGTCAATGAAATGAAGAAATTCAAGTTCTCTTGGTATGAAGATATTTTATAGGATGATGGGACAGAGATGTAAGACCCTGAGTACATGGCAGTCAAAGTTGCTCCATTGCCTCAAGTCAACTAGTATGTTCGTGAATCAGGTCATATAAAGGAGTGAACTAAGAAGGTGGTCAGGAGAACGAGGGATTGGTTTCAGAGGAAGAGAACCATGATCATCCAATCACAAGGTATGCCCGCAGGATAGCAAGAAGCCTCTCATCAATCATCATCAAGACTCGTGGAAGTAGCCTCAAGTTCAAGGCATTCTGAAGCAAGTTCTAAACGAAGATCCATAGAATTGGAGACTTCTTCTCATGAAGGGTCACCAAAGAAAGCTAGGGTGGAAGAAGGCTCAGTTGCAACAATGCAAGAAGAAGATCTAATGGCAGAAGTGCAAGCAAAAGGAGAGCACGTAGTTCCTGACCCAGTCTTCGAACCACCACAAGAGGCCTCACCTCTTGTTAACACCAATGTCTCCCCCATCCAATATGTGCCTCTTCTTCCAGAGAAGGGAAAGGTTGATGCTCCTGTCGTAGAACATGAGTCCGATGAGATGTTCCCATGGATGTAGGAAATAATAGCCGCTGAATCTCGCATTGTTCAACAAGTAGTAGCCCTTGACTTATCAACAATTGCCTCATTGGCCAAGGGAAAGAAAATAAAGTTTACACAAACGGCCTCGTGGTTCTACAGTGGGGAAACAAGTAATCAATACATTGAGGTATCTCGACCAAAGGTGATCAAGCCAGTGGATGAGATGACACCAAATGATAATGAGATGAACACAATCCAACTAGGGCCAACTACTCATGAAGGGGATCTACATATGTATCAACAATCTTCCGCTCACATGGTGGAAAGGACCAAAGAATATAAGAAGAATATTTATGAGTTAAAAGAACATGTACAAAGTCTGTCTTCATATGTGCAACGTCTGGTAGATTCAAATGCCACGACAATTCCCATTGAATAAGTTGTACCCATCACTAGCTTAAATCTAGAATCTATCAAGAGGACACACAAGTTCAAAATGCAGGGGTGAGCTAATAATGAATGGGTCAATTCAATTTCTGAAAGGGGAAAGTCTACGTTCCAAGATGCAGTCAAGATTTTCACATACATGTGTGTGACAACAAACATGACGCGGGCAATCAAAGAAGACTTGGAGAAAGAAAGGGATTACTAAGATCCTTTAGGTCCAGTAGTGAATGAAATGAGCAACACTAGTCGTTAGGAGTTGATCAATAGGAATATTTTTGAAACTCCTTCAGAATACTCGTCACGTGTATGGGCGAGGTATTTGGAAATCAGATTTGAAGCAGTCAATTGGGTCATCAATGAACTAGAGGAAAAAGAGGGAAAAGTGTACAAGTTGCAGAATAGTATAAATCGTCGAATTCAGAAACTTGGAGTACCTGCGATGGGAGAAGACATAATTGTTAATGAGCTAATTGGTCCATTTCAAGAATATGTGCAGGCAATCCATTTTCCTTCGCTAAGAATACCCTGGAATCCCTCTTAGATATTCGTGCCGCCATTGCACTTATCGCTGAGAAACATCCATCATGGTTTGGAAAAAGCAAAGACATCAACAATGTGTCTGATGGATGGACAAAGACCCTGAGCAGTATCCGTATTCCTAATGCTGATAAAGTGGAACCTACAACAACTCATTTCAGTAAGGAATTCAGAGGGAGGGTGATCTTCTCAGGAGTGTGAGATGGAAACGAATCAAGGAGTGAGATCAAATCCACCGTAGCAGCTCATTCTTCTTCATAATTATTATTCTTCCTTCTTCCTTCTTCTTCTTCCCCCCTCTTTATTTCTCTTCTCTTCTCACCCAACACACACACACACACACACTCTCTCTCTCTCTCTTCAATGTTATAATTTTGTGTTTGGGTTTGCACTTTTTGATATACCTTTCAGTGGCTTTAGAAACATAATGTAAACTTTAAGTAGCCTTGTTTTTATAAAATGGACTTAAATATTTAATTGGAATATAAACAGTCTAAAGTCAGAATATGGTATTTGTAAAGTCAGTGGGAAGATGAAGAGTTTCCTTATCTTCTATAAATTGTAGCAAGCTCCTCATTTGACCGTATTCTTAGATGTTCTTAGATTTATGAGCTATTTTTTTTTTTTTTTGTGAATTAATGAGAGAGATATCCTTGTGAAGAGAACAAAGAGATAGCAAAAAAAATTCTTCCATTTTTCCCTATTCTAAAATGTCTTCCATTCTAATGCTATGTACAATTTCTAATTGAGCATCAATACAAGAAGAAGGAATTTTGGCCCTTTTGACTAAGGAGTTTAGTGATACTTTGTGCTCATTAAATGTTATTTGGTCTTGTTGCTGTTATGCATATTTGTTTCTTCTTAATTTTAGTGCATGTGATGAAAATTCTAACTGGCATATGCAAGTCTCTAATTTTCTACTTGCAACATTAGTTTCCCTTGTCTAACATTCTCACTCCCTTTCCCGCTCTCATAACAAATTCCTCCCTTGCACATATCTGCAATCTTTTTTCTGTAAGGTCAGTGGAGTGCCCCTGTTGGATCCCTGACTGAAAAGCCACCAGGAAAATCCATATTTTTACTCGCACATGCATATACAACAACTGCACCGGTTAATTAAAGGGACTTAGATTCCCAGAGTGTTGGCAATAAATCCACCAAATTTTTCCTCGACAAATTTTCTCGCCAACACATGCGTATTTGAATACTTAATCATCTTCTCCTTGTAGGTCTGACCATATGAGAAACAAACAATCAACAACAACTACAACAAATGGGTGCAACAACAACAACATTTTTTGGTAGCACATACGATACTAACCATGCAAGTACACCACTCACATTCGCGAATGCACACGCATTTCCACCCTAGATTCACTCTCATCACTTTTTGTTCTACTTTTACATATTTAGTTTCCACGCTCTATATTTTTGTCACTCCACGCCTTATCTAGTCCTTCGGCACATTTTCTACATCACACTACATGGACATCATGTATACATCTCTATCTACTTTATGTTACCGAGCTTTCCGCTCACCAACATAAAGTGGGGGCAAATGTAGACACAAAATCATGCAGTTTAGATCTTATTTAGTCCTAGTCTCATACTACTATTCATATGGTTTTTGAGTGAATAAAGTACTAATTAATCCTTGTCTTTTGGCCATTTTATTATGATATCTGTTGTCATTCCCGACCTTCACCACATACTTTCCCATCCAGTTTCCATCATTTTGCATTATTTTGCATTTGATTGGGCCTCCTTGATCCTTTTTACATTTTCCTACCACTTTTTGGATACTTTCTATCCGTTTGAACATTCTATCATTTTGGTGGTTGGCCTCTTTAGGGTTAATTACAAAATTAGAACAAGAAAACCATATAAATACAAATTTATGAGACCATGATGAGGGACCAAGCACTATGCACTATTATCATCATCTAAGGTTGCATCCATCCAAATTTCATTTGCATCCATCTAGCTCCATCATAAGGCACAAGGTTGGTTCATATGCATCACATTGCATATGAGGGAATCTTATTCTATTCCATCCACCATTCTATTAGATTTTCTACACATAGTTATTTCTCACTACTTACACAAAGTGGGAATCACAAGTTCAACCTAGGGCATGATCACACATACTCACATAGAACTACACCGGGTTTGAGATGTAGTGCAACGCTCAGTTAGTAATTCCACCATTATGGCTGATGAGAACAGTCTGACCCCTTCATTTGCATTTTTATTTTTTAGGGTTTGATGCGTGTTTTGGGGTCTTGCAAGTCTATCTTTCATCATTGATCATTGGCGATATTAAGTAAAAAGTAGAGAATTATATGTGATAATAAACAAGGGATTCTCATCATCATCCAACCCTACAAATTTGGTTGCTGGACCTTCTGCATGTAATATAGCGCCAAGAACTTAGACTAGGGTGCCCACTGGCGCGCTGATCCTCTCCTAGGTGCCCTAGTACAACCAAACAACTCATATTTTATCTTTTGAGGACCTCTGTATGTTCGTTCATACTTATGGAATATTTGGTTTATTTTACGACACAATCTAGATCATCCTATGAACTAGCTAAGCTCTTTCCAACCCTACTTGTCAATTAGGGTTTCACATTTTCATTAGTTTAGTTACTTGGGTCATTTTTTATATTTATTCATTGCATTTATTTAGTGTTGTTCCTAGTTAGATTAACTTAATAAAATCCACATTTTAGTTAATCAATTATTGTGATCAAAATTAATGTGATTCATGTCTTGAATTGGTATTTATACCATTAATATAGACTAAAATAAGATAATACTATTAACACTAGGGTATACCCTTATATTAATACTGGACTTAAAGTTTATGAAACAAACCTAGCCACAACTATCTACATACTTGTTTTCAACAAAGCAATGTTAGCATACAAGTTCATTGATGCAAGATTCACAATTACCATTGGATAGATGGATATGGAAAATCTTGCACTTTACAGGGGCACTGATAGATCTATGCCATAACAATTAATATTTAATAAATTATAGAATTGAAAAATATGATGAAATCATTCACATGTATCGTTCAATGTGTAGTTACTTCCATAAATATATTAATACCATGCTAGTAAGGTCATTGACGTAAGATTATTAATTATGATTGCATGGACAAAATGGAAAACCATGTACTTTGTATGTGCACTAATAGATCTTCACTATCATGATCACTCTTTATATATTTATATAGGACTCATATAAACTATTATACTTTGTAGGTGCATCGATAAATGTTTTTCATCGTGATCAATATTTATATATATATAGCGGAATCAAATATGGAAAATCATGTATGATTACACACACACACACACACACACACACACACACACACACACACACACACTTGTAGTCACTGTCATCATATATTGATATTACCATTATTTTTTAATACCCTTCATCTTACGCTTCTTTTACACTATTAGTGTAATAGATGTTACAAAACGCCTATGTTTTGTAAGTCGTCCCGTGAGCTATTAAGAATAATCCCACATGCATGGGTAGTAGTAGTTTCTAGAATAGAACTAGTATATTAAGGAGTGCTTAGGATAAGAAAATGATCCATGCACATTATTATATTGAACTTGCTTAATGGAGGTTGCCCCCTCAAAGTGGCATGCAATTTGGAAATATGATTTCAATCTTTCTATTTAATAAACTAATTTTTACCGCATTTGTTACTTGGCTTAATATTTCACAGGGTTCATTACATTTGGTATCAGAGATTTTTCTAGGTCCACTTTATCTGCATCAAATTTTTTCTAGACCTCATGGAATCATAGTGAAAGGTGTGGTGGAGTTCGTATTATGTTTTGCAATCTTAGAAACCTAACTTACGTTCCTAATCTATTTCCCCGACCTTTTTTCCTGACTTGTTTCCCTGACTTGTTTCCCCAAATTGTTTCCCTGACCTATTTCCCCACCCTATTTCCTTGACTTTTTCCTCTGACATGTTTCCCCGACCTGTTTTCTTGTCTTGTTTCCCCAGCTTGTTTTTTCAACTTGCAAACACTACTTGAAAACCTAACTTCAAAACCTGATATGTTTCCCTAACTTAAAAACCCAATTTTTTTCCATGACTTCAAATCCCGAGAATAGTATAAAAAATAATACTAAATTATTTTTCCCCACTTGTCGGGAACCTCCACCACTCTAAGTTTTAGGATGTGGAGATCATTCTGACACCATTTTTTTTTTTTTGAAAAATTTTCCCATACAAATTACTATTTTTAGCCCCTCGGACATATCATCCATTTTTTTTGGGTCTTTAGAGAAATTATACCATTGCAATCATCTCATCGAGATGGTTAATTTAACATATAATTACAATCAACCTTTTTTGGAACCTCGAAACCCCTCTTGGTCATGGTTGTCACTCGTTCAGACATAAAAAACATAGAGGAAGAAATCACCATCTTAAAGGCATAAATGTCCGAACTCACACAAATGATGTAAGGACTCAATCAACAAAATTTCATCCTCACTAGAAAGCTCCATACTGAGTCCACTTCAGAACAAAAATTTTCTTCTCTAAATATTCCATATAGACCCAAGCTGGATTTCCCTCACTTCAATGGTAAATATCCAACTATGTGGATATGCATGGAACATCAATTCTTCAGTCTCCACAATACCTATTGTGTGAACATGGTTCCTATTGCTTATTTTCATTTGGAACAAGAATCCCTACAATGGTACTGTTTGTATTTAAAAGCTCACGATGAACTAGAATGGCCATGGTTCTCAGCCCTCATTCTTGAGCAGTTTGGCCTCAAGGATTATGATGAATTCACAAGAGTGTTCACTAATCTATGAAAAATATGATCCTCTTATGATTACGAGATGAAATTTGAGAGATTGGCCAATCACACAGAAGGCTTGTTAGATGAATTTTTCAAGAGTTGTTTCATCTGTGGCGTCAAGGAGGAAATCTTCTTAGAAGTCAAAATATTTAAACCCAAAACCATGATGTAAGTATTTGGCTTGGACAAGTTAGTAGCTGACAAAATCATAACACAATGCTGATCTTCTAGTTTCACTTCATTCATAAATTCAGTAGCTTAGTTTTCTCCCATGATGCTTCCTCCAAAGTCATCCCTAATCAAATGTCTTACTCAAGTAGAAAAGCAGGAGCATGAAGAGAATGGCCTATGTTACAATTGTGATGACACATTCATTAAGGTCCATTGGTGCGTGGAACAAAAATTATACCTCTTAGACATCGAATCACCTCCTAAATCAGATAATTGGAAAGATGCCCAGGAAGTCCAAGAAGAGGAATTGTCGTTAGATGAATCCCCTTCTCTGGATTCTCAATCAGAGATTTCACTTCACACCTTGGCAGAAGTCACCACCCCTCAAACCATGAGGGTAAAAGGGTATTTATAAAATATTCCCCTCACCATCTTAATTGATTCAAGTAGCACACATAATTTTATTTATTCATGGCTGGCCAAACATGCAGATTTCTTTGTCTATCCTTGCTATAACTTTAAAGTTATGATTTCTAATGGTGGTGCATTTCCTTGTAAGGGAAAGTGTCATAATAGTTGTATTGCAATAGGATATTATAGTCTTCACTCTGACATGTTTTTCTTACCCTTGGGGGGATGTGATGTCGTTTTGGGAGCTCAATGGTTGTAGACACTTGGACCCATCTTATGGGATTTCTCTAAACTATAGATGCAGTTCTCTAACAATGGGAAAAAACTCTCTTAAAAGGTATTGCTCCAAGATCCACTAGTATTATTAGTTCCCATCGTATAGAAAATATTCTAAAAAAGTATCACATGGGGCTCATTTATTTTCTATCTAGCTGACTCCACCCATATCTTCCAGCATCCCTACAAATTTATAATCCTTTTTGGAAAAATGTGCTTCTGTCTTTACTGAGCCAAAGGGATTACCTCCTTCATGGCTAGAGGATTGATGTATCCAGCTCCTTCCAGGAATTTATCCTCCCAACATTCGTCCCTACAGGTCCCCATTCTTACAAAAGAAAGAGATTGAAAATCTCGTCTAGGAACTTCTCAACGTGGGATTCATTACCCTAGCACTAGTCCGTACTCCTCAAAAATTTTACTTGTCCACTAAAATGATGGATCGTGGAATCTCTGCATCAATTTCAGGAAACTAAACAAGCTCACTATCAAGCATAAATTTGTTAAGGATTATGGTAAAATTGTGGCCCCATTGACATGCATGTTAAAAAATGATTCTTTTGCGTGGAATGAGGCAATCAAACAAGCAATTGAGGTCTTTAACCAAGTTATGTGTAGTACATCTGTATTAGTCATGCTAGATTTTACCAAGACTTTCATCATCGAAAGTGATGCATGTGGCAATGGACTTGGTGTTGTTCTCCTCCAGGAAGGTCACCTGTTTGCCTTGGTAGCCCCCACCCATGTGGGACCCAAACACAAGACCAAATAAATCAGGATATTTTTTTACTCTAACTTTGTTGGATACGACTATGTGACACCAATAAGACTCACAAGAGAGTGCACGACACCACATGTAACGTTTACACCAACATGAAGAGCATGCAATATCATGCCGACAATATATGTAACCAACATCACACTTAAGTATAAGAACAAGTATGAAGCCATAACCCAATCCAAAACATGTACTTCACGACTAGATATATTCCACACTATCACATTTTAAGGTTTAACTCTTTATTTTAATCATATTTCATTATTAACCTTCAAGGTTCGAAGAGCGTTTGAAACGAACATACTTTTTTTTCTTCTTTCTCAAGATTGCATTTCTGTTTATATCATTCAACAAAACTTAAGATGGTCTCATCTTAACTGCTATTTAAAACTCCCTTATATACCTATATGTCTTGAATCATTTATCGTGTAAGCATATATTCTTATTCACAAGGATACAAATTATTAATTCCATTTCAGTTTTATCTTATAAAAGTACACTTAATTGGGTTATGTTCGCTATTACTATCATTTTCCATAATTTGAAAATTAGATTGAAAGTTTTTAATGCACCTGCGAGAGTATCCTAGCTCTCAGTATCCAACTAGAATTTTCTATTTCACCTAAGATCACATTTTCCTGACATTTAGTCGATATGGTTTAGCAATCGATTAATGTCGTTTGCAAAATAGTTATATGCCATAATTTTTGTTGTCTAGACAAGAGATTAAGATGCTTGAATACTCGAACTCTCCTAAAGAAATTTATAAGAACTTTCAATAACAAAAGAACTAAGTATAAAATGCTTATTTCACTAAGTCTAGACTTACTCTAGTCGAAGTAACAACAAAATATAGCCAATATTGGAATCCAAAACTACTTGTTTTGGATTCCAAAATGTTAAATATTGGAATTATCTGGACTCCAAAATCGCACATATTAGATTCCAATATCGCATAAATTGGAATCCAAAATCACATATTTTGGAATCCAAAATCACATATATTGGAATTTACTGCTCTCCAAAGTCCCATATATTGGAATCAAAATTCAAATATTGGAATCCATTATATGGGCTAGCGTCCGCTAGGCATTATCTATGCATTGGACTAAACATAACATGTATCTGTTTTATACGGGTTAGCAACAGTTAGACATTATTTATGATTTTTTATGCACAAAACATGTTTATGTTTATAAGGGCTAGTGTATGCAAGCCATTATTTATGCTATGTTATATACAAAAAAATTTTATGTTTTAAATGACCTAGCGGATGCTAAGCATTATTTATGCTTTGTTATATACAAATCATGTTTCTTTTTTATACGATCTAGCAGATGCTAGGCATTATTTATGACATCTTATGTACAGAACATGTTTCTGTTTTATACGGGATAATGAACGATAGGCATTATTTTTTTTATAAACAAAAAATGTCTCTATTTTATACGGGGTATCGACTGCTAGGCTTATCAATGTTTTGTAATAAGGTTCTTATCAATGTTTAAATGCCTTTAAGATTAAACTATTAAGATTTGAATATTTACAATGCCTTGTGGCCCAGCGGTCGCTAGGCTAATGAAATTCACGAGATTTGAGACACTTCCAGGTTCATGCAGTATGATGTGATTGAACCTTGGTGTAACCAAAGAATTACTAAATATATTCTGAAGATATTAGAACAGGGTGACAATTTAGAGTAGGAGAATGTAATTAACTGTACAACCAATCTAGATATATTTTTTTATTCAATTATAGATATGAAATAAATTTAAATTGCGTTACTAAAGATAGAAATGTAGAAAAGCATTTTAAGAATTGTTTGAATTTTATTGTAACACTATTCCTGAAGATTTGTGATCCCAAATTAACAAAAAACGTCATAGTGAAACTCCAAAAAAATAAGTTCCCTCAAATTCGGTTTTTGATCAAATATCATCTCAAATATCTTATCTTGTCCTTCAATGGTTACAACAAAGGCCACAGTGTGGTGTTAAATTTCACCCGTTTAGACTTTTTATCATTTTTATTCCGTAAAATAGTTGCAAATATTTGAAAAAAACCGTCACATATGACTTGCATATTTTAGATATGACCGTCAATTTTTATAGATATTTATTTGTATATTAATCATATTAAAAAACACTTAAGTATATACAATATAATTTTATATTTATTTTATGAATAGTGTAAAAAAAATATTTACAAATTTTCAAGGGCAAGTTTTTCAGATAATTCACCACAGAAGTTATTCAAGCATACTGCCAACTTATAATAGGTGAAAATATAAATCCTCCCAACTTATATTCTGAAAATCTCAACATAATATAATAGAGTTACACATTACATTCATAATAACATATTAATGTATATATTATTGACAATGTTAAGCAGTACCATCAAAAACAACATTCTAAAAATATAAATAGTTATTTAGCATTTTCTTGCTCCAAATATTTGATGCCCTCTACCACATTCAATCCTTGAGACACTATTTGTGATATTTTTTTGTACAAATCTGCCGTCAACCATTTATCTTTTGTACAATCTTTGCGTCTGCTTTTCATCCCCACCATAGAAATTTTCAGGAGGGTTTCCCTTTGCACCTAATGTAATACACAAAGTGTTTTTAGAACTGTATGAAAAATTGTTTCTACTCCAAACCTTTTCTAGGTCTCGTATTTTTATTCCCTCGACCATATTGCAATGTTCCTTTCCCCAAGTGAGTCTTAGATACAATACAATCAATATTTTTTATTAAATCCTGCTGATATCTTTTTAACATCAGCAAAATAGATGTTGTCGGGCCAGAATCCCAATTCATAGTATGGTGATAATAATTTTATAAATTCTGACAAGCCACCTCTTAGGTTGACAGTTTTCATGTCGAACTTGAATGACATCTTGCTATTGTATGTTTTTTATCCCATATAATATGTCCTCCATGTCTAAAATAAGTAAATAACTCTTATCGCCACCTGTCAGGAAGTAAATAATTTTTTTTTTTCATCGGCCGCATATCAATTATAAGCAATTGAAATAAACAACATTTTAGCTTACAGCTAATAGTTACCGATTAAGATTGTGGCTTGGATTACACCGCCTTTACATGTTGCTGGATCTGTCAAAGTGTTACCATTTTAATCTACTTTGAGAAACCGATGTTGAGATAGATCAGATAATTTTTTTTTAAAATCCTTCACACGAAATTTTTCTGCAAACTGGAAATTCTCTAAGTCCCAAAAATTCAAAAATTCAGACTTCGGATTTCGAGAATTTTCCCTTTCAGAGTTTAATTGATATGGAATTGAAATTATGTTTTCAAAGTTCCAAAGTCTGAAATCCTGAAAGTTCAAAAATTTTAGACTTTCATGTTTTCAGAGTTTGGAGTTTTCTTTTGGTAATTTTCAATTCCTGGGCCTGAAGTTTTGAAGTTCGAAACCTCAAAAGTCTAAAATCTCAGACTTTCGTGCCTTCGGGTTTCGGAATTCCAAGTCGCGGTTTTTGGAAAATTTTCCTTCGGAGTTTTGAAGTCCGAAATCCCGAAAGTTTGAAATTTCAGACTTTTCAACTTTTGAGTTTCGGAACTTTAGGTCACATTTTGGTAAAATCACATTCGGACTTCCGAAGTCTTGAAGACCGAAATTCTGAAATTTTGGACTTTCAGGGGTTTTGGGTTTCAGAGTTCTTCCATTAATTTCCACGATTTTCACTTCCTGATCTCTAAAGTCTGAAACCCCCGAAATTCTGAAATTTTAGAATTTCAGACTTTTAGAGTTCTTTGCACATTTAATTCTTAGCTACTTCCATACATGTTAAATTTTGGGCATTAATGACGTATTTTTTCTATTTAAACTCGCATTTTCACCTGACAACTTACTCGAATGATATGGTTTTTACTGTATCTTATACTTTTTGATGTCATTTTCAAGGTATTTTATTTAGGTTACTTCTTTTTGTTTTAAGATCTTTGTGGTTTGTTTTTCTCCATTTTCATTTTCTTTTTTGGTCTTCCTTTGTCTGTCTTAAATAAATGAAAATCTCACTACCCACCATATTTAATTTGACTGTGTTTTTGATCCTAATGATCCTGCGAGCTGATTTTATACAGGCATCTAGGGAAGATCTCATCACAATCCTCAAGATCTTCCTAAGCATTCTGCTCTTTCAACACTTCTCATTTTTTCGTAGTTTGCAAGATTTTCCTTTCGGGGTTTTGACTGTTATGAGTTTCTCAGTATTCGGGAACCGTGCCTCTCCCCATTTCGAAAGTTTGATTTTCAAGTTTTCGGAAGTTTTTGTTTTGGAAATTCGGAACTCTACTTTTCAAGTTTTCGGAAGTTTGATTTTCAGGTTTTCAGAGGTTGAAGCTCTTCGGGTTTTCGAAACTTTCTACTTTGGGTTTTTGGACTTCTTCATTTCAGAGGTTTTCCTTTCAAGTTTTTGGAGGTTGAAGCTCTTCGGGCTTTCAAAAATTTCAACTTTTGACATTTCAGAATTCGGAAGGCTCAAATTCTAAAATTCAAAACTTGATGTCTACTTCTACAACCAAGGGCAAGGAAAAGATGAAATATACGTTCCTTGGAGTTGCTCCTCACTCTTGTTTTCCATGCGACTTGGGAAGTATAGGAGACACTAATGTCGAGTAGATTGATTTTCCAGACTTCTAGACAAGGGTGAAGGCCCCAAACAATAAACCATGGATGCAAGCTATATATGACAGTGGGCTTATTCTTGCTACCGATTTTCCTGCGTCCATGCATTGCCCAAAGTTTGTCTTATCCGCAACAACCCAATTGATGAAGAATCCAGGACAATTAAGGATGCTAATGGCAAGGTTGTAATCCACTTGGATCCATATTTCTTTGAAGATTTTCTCAAACTCCCCGACATTGAAGACTATGCAACAATTTCACTATAATTAGTGGTGGAACATTGGGACAAGGAAACAAAGTTATGCACAAAGGTCATATTGAAAAGTTATCTGGCCAAGAATGTTGCCAAATTACCCAAGACCATGTATAGGTTAGAATTTATCCAGGAAGTCAGTGATGTTATTGTGTTACTGAGTAGAGTTTCAGGCCTTCCCTTTGCAAGGGAATTCTAGGAGTGGATGTTCCTATATATCGCCACCATCAAGAAAAATAAGGAATTTATCAGATGGGGGAAGCATATCAACAAATCCATTTGCTTTCAATTGAGCAAGGTGTTGTCCTCAAAAAGTTTTTATATGACATCTTTTTTGGTCTATGCTGCAGTTGCCATGTGAGACTTCACCAGATTGAATACTAAGGGTATTTGAAGTAATTATCAAATTTATGATTCCTATCCTTAGCTTACAGTGGATGAAGGAAGCGTGCACTTCCACAGGATTACCGATGCTTTCTTTCTTTTTATTCTCTACTATTTTGATAAAGAGTTATATAATAGAAGGATTTCCGATGAAGCCTACAAGGAAGTACGTGAGTGGGGAGATATCTACCTACAATTCCCTACATTTACTTACATTTGGATTCCTGGTTTCGTAAGTGCTCCCAACAAGTTGCCAAGATGTCCCACTAACAAGTGGGTCATGCTAGAATTGGTTCGGTAATTGCTAGACTACCATAAGATCCATAATAAACAGAAAAATGTCGGAGTTCAATTCCTTATTTCAATTGGCAGATACACTTGTCCAAATATTTATAAGACTAAGAATGTGGATGTAGAAATGGCAGAAGTAACTTTGCGGACCTTTCATCCTCAGACCAATTTCAATTACTGGGGTAAATTTAGTGAAACTGGTCGGTCTAGTTCCCATGTGCCTCAGTTAGAAGACATTTGGATTAATTGTCGAGATGAATTCATCATCCGACAAAGAGATTACAAGAGGCTAACTTTGGATGAGGTTGGGTAGTTTGGTATAGCCGAGGTTCCAAAAGAAATGCAAGATGATGATGAGGTTTTGGATGTAACGTATAAAAATAATAATGTTTCTAATCAACAATTACCATGGATTAATTGGTATGTGCAAGAATGTTGTAATACAAAGGAGAGGGCGAGGATCATTCTACAGAGAACCTAGAGTTGGTTGGTTACTTTGGGAATCTCACCCAAAGGGTTAGACCAACCTACAAATACATAAATTCCATCAAACCATAAGTCTACCAACTCATACAAAGGGAAAAAGGTTCATCCAAAAGTCCCATGTAGTCCCCTAAAAATATTTCATTCATAGTTAGAAACTCATCTCTCTCCAAGGCTCCTACTTCCAAAGCCATGTCTCTTGCAACACCTGTATCAGAAATAGTTGAAGTCAGTGATTCTCCAAGTGTCTCACAAGATCTGTCATCTCCTCTTCCTGTTCCATTGTCACTTCCTACATCATTTCCTTCTATGTCTATAATCATTTTTTATTTTCCATCTCCTTCTATGGTCCAAATGTTCTCTTCCCTTCTAGTTCTCTCAGCTGGGGAAATCATTGGGTCATCTATTTCTACTTCACTTCCCCTAACCCCTTCCATTTCCTTCCATATCATCTCCTAATATAATTGTATCCACTGCTATGGCTATCCTCACATCTACCCCATCCATTATTGCCACCCCCATTCAAATGCCAACTAATGTTATTAGTGCTCTTGTTTTGAATAGTGTTGCAGGTACTGAATCGATTGTTTCACTCCCATCAACATTAGCCATTCCAGAATGGTTGTTTCGGAAAAAATCCAAAACATAAGAAGAAGGTGCCTCTGGTAGATGTCATATACCTAAGCGTGTTGGAGAATACACCGAAAAGGCAGGCCAAGAGGCCAAAGATTGTTTCTATCTTGTCAATGAATCAATCAGGAGAAAGGGATGTAGAAGTTGCTCCTCCCATCGAAGGGAAAAACAAGGGAAATCTATAAACCACTACACATTTGGGCTAGAAGATGAAGAGGTTCAGGGGATTATCAAGCGTTTCATTGAGTACAAACATCGGATGGCTGTGTGGGAGGAAGCATAACAAAAACCTGCATAAGGAGAAAGTGTTGCCAAGCCAAGTCAAAGCTGAGCGGCCATGGAAGGACAAAATCCAAGCTTTGGATCGGTCAAAGTTACATAGTTGACTGGGTCAACTTCTTGCAACAAACTTGGATATTTTTATGGGAGCATGTTCCCTTGAGTTTAGTGAAATTTCTATTTACAATAAATGGTTAGTTAAGGCCCAGTTGTAATGGCTCAGCCTAAAGAATTTAAAAATAGTTAAGTGCATGGAGTCTTAAGGGGGATAGATAGAGATCAATTTTTGGAATAAGTTACTCTTCAAGCTTGGAGGAGTGCTTTAAATATTCAGGAACCTTTCAATTACGTTCAAAGTGATATTTTTCCATGGAAATTTGAGTTATCATGTTAATGGTTGATGTGTTTATGCTTTGTGAATGCCCAATTCCTTAGTATAAGTGGTTGGCTTGTCTTTATCTCAGAGTATCTTATTTCATTCTGTTAAAAAGTGATATAATTGTGTGAATATCAGTTGTGAAAAGTTATCTTCCTTCTGTTATGCAAGCTATATTATCATTGACCCTCATGAATGAAATGGATGTTTGATATGAGTCTATTTATATTATCATGGTAATTGATTGTGTTTCCAATTGAACTTGATCTATCTATGCATAATATGAGTTTAACAGGAACATATGCTTCTTAGTTTGTGATATCTTGTATCCTCTCCAAGTTGCAACAGGTGAAATTGGTTTGTGGTGCATGCACCCTCTTCGAATTAACCCTTCCTGAGTTTGAAAATACCCTTTATTTGGTGCATCACCAACCCCTAGTATAGTTTAAATTCTTGTAAAAATCTTTCCCTAAAACCCATGAAATGTTAGCATAGGTATAGATAACCATTTTTTATTGCACTAGGAGTAGTTCAACACTTATTTTAGGAAGAGGAAGTCGGCCTTCTCCAGAGGTTCACCTCGAGCCCAAGTCCCACAGCTTGAGAGGTGATCTCATGTGTCTGGATCATACCGAATGTCTTGTTCACATTCTGGCCATTCGGAGGGTGCATTGATTTGACGACAACATGAAGCAAGAGCTATTGCAAATAAACATTCATCAATTCATAATCTATTTCTTGCTATTGAAAATGAGAGCATAATGTATTTGAAGTAAACATTAATCAATTCATAATTGATTTCATGATGTGGCAAATGAAATCTTAAATGGATAAACATAGTGGTTTCTATGGTGATATGGTAAGTACAATATCAATTGTTCTCTACCTTATAATTCAAATTTAGCAACCGCTAGGCTATGCTTATATTTGTCGAACCACCCTTTGGCGGAAAACATTCCTCAGCTATTAATGAGGATTTGCGACTGTTAGGCTATACCATCATTGGCCAAACTACACTTAGCTAGACAACCTTTAATGAGGCTAACTAAGTGTTTCTTTACATATGTACGAGATGGATCAAGCCGTATGTAAACCTGTTTATGATGATTTTAAAGCCAAAACAATGTTAATTCAATATAAGTAGTCAGTATGCAGTAGTGACTCAGTGCAACACTGTAGACAATATGTAGTTGGAAATCAAAAAGATATTGATGAATGTGATTTTTTTTAGTCTAACCATTACTGTATTGAACGTGGATGCATAGAGTCCTTGAAGCTCTATACTTCATTTTAAATTGTTATCATAGCTTATAAATCGATTTCCTTAAACTTTTTCTTCTACCGTATGCCAAGCATATAAACTAATGTCTGTTAGTTATCGTTTCCTATAAATTTTTGGGCCTTAAAAATGATTTTGTTTTAAAAGACACATGGCTAACATACCAGGTTGTGAGTGTGTATTCATGTTAGATACCTATGTGCCCTCCACGGTTACGTTCTCTGGTGTTTGGTTTTCTGCATAATAATTTATTATATTATAAATTTGTGGGGCTTATTAGTAGTTTTGTTTAGAAATTCACACAATTAATATATCTGGATTTGATGGCGTATTTGAGGAAATTGTGCCCACATCCTCCATATTTGTCATCTGATCTGTAAAAAACATAAGTTTGTTAAAAAAATTAAAGTCATGGAAATTGAAAATAGAGCTCATTCAACATTTTTATAAAATGATTGAATGTAAGTCACCATGTTTAACTGGTTTTGTACCATCAAGGTGAAAGGGTTGTACATCGGACTTTTATAGCTTTTTGGTTGTCTTCATAAACAATAAATGTATAAGTAGCATATATAGGTTAAAATCCATTAATCAAAATCACTTTTTTTAAGTTGTCCTTGGTGAACGAAGCTTTCTTCATATGAGAATAATAATGTTTCAGAAATATTTCTTCAATACCTGTCTCAACAAAAAAATAACAGATAGTTTGGAATCCACTAATGCACGGAGTGTGACACTACCTCCATAAAGCACTAGTACTACATAATGTTTTGAACTATGATCTTTCATAAGGAAAAGGATGGATGTTTCCTTGTAGGCCAATTTCGCTTGCAGTTACAAATTTTTGTGGCAGATTCTCCATACAATCCCTAGTGACATGTTCTCTATAATCATCGTTATTGTCATAGTTTTGAACAACCATATATTTTGTATAGAAGACACAAACATTTGAATATCCTATTACTATTGTAGAGTCTGTAGGATCCATTTATAATTGATACTCCATTGTCGTTAACCATTTCCATGTATCTTTTTACTGTGTCGCTTAACATTTTTGAATAACCAGTTGGTATTAGAAAAATAATAGTACAATCCAACACAATGTTTCCTATTAATGTTAGAAGCTACATTATTACATCAGAAGAAATATTGTTGGCCAAATTGTAAAAATCAGAGATCACACATTCAACATTGAAAGGATTAGTCAAAGGATTTTTTGATAAATTTTATGGAAGATGGAATTGATATGCACATTTACATGAATTTTTTTTATATCTTCCATCCTTACTAGTATTTTTTCTTTCAATGACATCACATAGTTGTCTAATATTTTCCAGGCCTTGACAGGAAGAAATTCTTCCACATCATGATATTTTTTTATTTTACCATTTTTCCCCCTATATGGGAATCAAATTTCCTTTTTCCGTTTCTCTCTTCACCCAATAGTATAGACAACTAGTGGTAGTGTGATTCATGCAATTTAAATTTTTTAATTACATTGGATTCACTGCAGGCTGTCAATACAATACTATCTAGATGCTTATTTATAAAATAATGTACAATTTTTTCTATCATTTTATCATCTCCTTTTATCATCATGTATTAATAATCAAATCTCTCTGCTATTACACCAACCTCATCATACCTAGTTGATTTAGTATTCATTTTCAACCTATGCAATTTTGATTTAAATGGGTTTATCTCGAATTTAGACAAATATGCTTGCCTCAGCATAGAAAACAACTTGTCATGTTTTGGAGGTGAAATCAAACCTTTTCTATGCAAGAAATGACAGACAGAAGATGTTTTTTTATTTCTATACAATGTTTTGACATACTGTAAATATACCATTTGCAATGTCTTCTACATTTAAACAACCAATTTTGTGATAATGTATTAAAATCCCCAAATTCCAACCATATTTTGAATAGGAATATGGTTCGTTGTTTATGGAGGCATGTATTTCTCATTTCCTGAATAAAGAAACATCCAAATCCATATCTAGGATAAGAAACTTTTTGTTTTCAAAGTCAAAGTGTTCCACGTGGACATGCAGTTTCCCCAAATCAAAAACTTATGATGATATAAAAATACCAAATTCCTTGTGATTTTCATCTTTAACAAAAAACAACCACATGCCGATGTGGTAGTTTTTAGGGGAATGGATTTCCACAAACCATTCCTCATCTCTTTTATTCTAAAAAATACCACCTGTGATGAATGGAATTATTCTAAATGGAGCGTGAACAATGGAAGACATTTTACCTATAATTAGAGTAAAACAAATTAATAATTAGGTCATTTCCATGAACTTAAAAGTTTTTTTCTCACATTTAGTTATAAGGAATTTTAATACTACCCTAGCAGACACCAACCTCTAGAGTTCTTTACTATTTAT
Source organism: Taxus chinensis (assembly GCA_019776745.2). Lineage (NCBI taxonomy): Eukaryota > Viridiplantae > Streptophyta > Pinopsida > Cupressales > Taxaceae > Taxus > Taxus chinensis. The sequence goes on along the minus strand of CM034146.1, from coordinate 848,295,618 downwards.
CATAAGAGAGAAAGTAACTTAATGGTTAGCGACCACTAGGATTCGATGTGATATCTTATGTATCATTCAACTAGTTACAGTAATTCATATTTTGTCAATCAATTCAATAATAAAACAACTTTTCTAAAAGTCTCAAATCAAATTATGATTCATTGAAATATATGAAACCATTTGCACCTTTTGAAAAGATTACATATGAGTCAGAAAAAATATAACATTATATAGATATAATAATAGGAACGTTAAAAAATATATAATTTAGTGGCAGATATAATTTTAGTCAACATATAAAAGAACAACGTAAAAATTTTTTTAAGCCATTTACACCTATTATTTGGGAAACCATATTTTAGAGAGATTGTTCATGCAACAAATCACAATAACAGAGTTTGCGGTAGCTTGGGATCTTATGTTTTAGAATTCAATGTATTTTATGTGTATATCGGTCATACTGTTGTAGTAAGGATTAAATCCCTATAACAAGACTAAGGAATATGTTTAAAGGATAGTGATTGGAAGATCTAATTTTTGGTATTTTGAGGAGAGTATTTGAGCAACAAATCATATTAATAGAGGTAGTGATAGCTCATCAATTTTTTTATATAAGACAATGTGAAATATATGTATATCGAGACATATTGTATTCAATAAGTTTAAATGTCTATAACTAGTGTAAGTACCATATTTTAAGCGTATCACTTGGTGGGAAATTCCACAACAAGCTATCAAAAAAATGAGAATGATTACACTTTTCCTAAACATAAGTATGGCCATCGTCACAATAGCCATTTTTCATGGAAACAATGCTCTCTATAAGGTCATGGTGGGTTATACCTATTTGAGAAAAGATTACATTATTAACAATGTTTAATGAGTGCCACAAAAATAAGGAAAAATTCTCTCTTACTCTGACTATAAGTTATATTTACAGTACTATTTGAAGAAATTTATTCCAAATTGTACAAACTTATGCTAATGCATTTAGAGTGTCATTCTTGCTAGGCTGCAAAAATTTATTGTTTGATATGTTGTATCAATTTAGGGTACAAAGCAATAAGAATTTAAAAATAGTGATAAAATAAAAAATCATGACCTATCTTAGTGAAAGATAGGGTCCTACCATTTCATATTTTCATTGTAATCATTGTTAGCACACTTTTTTCTCACTATTGATTTTCATATATTATAATTAGTATCATATTTGATAGACTATCCATGGTGGAAACATGTGCTACTTACAAATCCTAGATAGGGATAAGCAAGGGATGATATATTTTTTGTAACATATTTACTATTTTCGTAAAATTATTTATAAAATAATAAATAACGACCTAGCTAAGTGATAAAATAATAAATCATGACCTAGCAAGGCTCTTACCATTACGGTCATTGTAAAAAATACCTAGACAAATTTGGATCGCTAGTTTTTTCCATTGATTATAATTTTATCACACTGGTTAGAATTTTCCTGATGGAGAAAATTTTTATACTACATACCATAGAGAGGGATTCAACTTTACTTAATTCCCATAAGGTATATTGTTTGAAACACATAATTCACATCAGATCTTATGGGAGAAAATGCTTAGTGAATGCTAAGCATTTTTTCCTTATCGAAAGTAACGGTATAGCGGGTGTTAGGTTCAACTGTTTCATAATTTGAAAATAGTGATAAAATAAAAGATATTTCTCTTGTTTAGCGCTCACTAGGCTCCCACAATTACATTTCAATTGTTATAAATACTATATGTAATTGCTTTGGGTCGCTACTATATTTTCATGTATTCTAATTATAACATATTGTTTGTTTCTTCTCTGGCATATCAAAGTGTAAGACTGTAAACCCTCAAGAAGGATCATGAAATATGTAGCAATCAAAGACATATTGTTTGGAAGAATATAATTCACATATGTTCATTTCTTATTTGTAAAAATAGCCATAAAATAACAAATCATTATATAGCTAATCAGTCGCTAGGCTCTTACCTTTACCTTTTCTCATTATAAACACTATCTTTACTGTTTTGGATCACTAGCCTTAATATGTAGTTCCCTTAAGATACATGGTTTACAACTAATGTTTTACAACATTTACTATAAAATAAAATGTTTAGCAACCATTAAGATCCTTTACTTATTGACAAAAATGACCTATCAGACCCTAGGCTTAAAAGTAATCTTATTTTGAAAATAGCCATAAAATAACAAATCATTGTATAGCTTAGTGGCCGCTATGCTCATACCTTTACCTCTTCTCATTATAAACACTATCTTTATAGTTTTGGATCCATAGCCTTAGTATGTAGTTCCCATGAGATACATGGTTTTCAACTAATACTTCACATCATTTCCTATCAAATAAAATGCTTAGCACCCACTAAGATTATTTACTTGTTGATAGAAAAACATATCAGACCCTAGGCTCAAAAGTCTTGATTATTTTGAAAATAGCCATAAAATAACAAATCATGATATAGCTTAGTAGCCGCTAGGATCGTACCTTTACCTCTTCTCATTATAAACACTATCTGTAAAGTTGTGGATCCCTAGCCTTAGTATGTAGTTCCCATGAGACACAAGGTTTTCAACACATATTTCACATTGTTTCCTAACAAATAAAATTAATATCCTTTACTTGTAAATAGCATATCAGAACCTTGCTAAAATGTTTCTTTTAAAATTATATTGTATCCTATTAAGGAAAATAATTAGCGACATATTACCTTAGACCCTAGGCTCAAATTTTCTTATTTTGAAAATAGCCCTAAAATAACAAATCATGATATAGCTTTGTGGCCGATAGGATCCTACCTTTACCTCTTCTCATTATAAACACTATCTGTAAAGTTGTGGATTGCTAGGCTTAGTATGTAGTTTCCATAAGATACATGGTTTTCAACACATATTTCACATTGTTTCCTAACAAAGAAAATTCTTAATGCTCCCGCTAAGCTCCTTTACTTATAGAAAAAAATGGCATATCAGACCTTAGGCTCAAACATTTCTTATTTTGAAAATAGTCATATAGTAACACTATCTAAACAGTAATTGGATCGTTAGCCTTATTATTGATCCCAAATATCTTGTTCAGAACTTGCCACATGGCACATTTTAATTGGAGAATTAATTTAAATTATCACACACTATATTTAACAATGTAGAAATTTATTTTGATAAAGAATGGAACCTAAATGTCTATATATTATTCTAATAAACTTCAAAACTATGTTTAGGATTTATTTCTTCTGTTTTCTTATAATATATATTTTTACTATGCTTGTTTTAATATATGTTATATAATACATTTGTTATTATGTTTATATTATTATAGGCTTTAGACAATGAAAAATTGCATTGTTTTTAATTATGTTTAGATTTAATTTTTAAACCATGGAAAAATAAAAAAAGGGATATTTGAATTCCCCCACTTTTTCAGATATTTGAAATTTCAATAGCCCACCCTTTTGCTTTAAGAGGGGGAAAGAAAATATTTCAAATTTTGGTATCCCACTCTTTTTCTATTTTTGAAATTTCTTTCATGGAATGTGCTAAAAAATTATTAAATACCTCAGAGAAATGTTGAATAGGGTTTCTAAGATTTTTTGGTCACGCAGAAAAGCATGTCTTCAAAATAAAAAAATACATAGGGCGTAGATTGTAAGGCTGCGTGTTCGAATCAAAGGTTATTTTTTACATGTATTATAATCTTGTTTGCAGAGAAGGCACAAAAAATACACTCAAAAGGATGCATAGAAAAAGGTACACATGAAGGAGGAAGCAACAAAGATTGCGAATAGAATCATCCCAGATTATTTGATTGAGGTACCAGATGGAGGTTTCACTCACAACATAAAGCAAAAAATAATCCTAGATATTACTAAATCAGGTATTTATAGTAAAGGTGTACCTTTTTTTATTTTGGGATCTATTAGTTGCTTTATAGTCTATTGGTTCCTATGTTTTACACAACAGTCCAATCATGATCCACACCATCCTTGCTCTCTCCTACTAAATTGTGATCTCTTCTCTATCCATTGAATCGTGCTCTACAGTCAAAACTTGCTTTCTAGTTGCTTTTGATCTCCATGCCAAACTTCCTTGTTCTTCATGAAAATAATTTTTTTTGGCACGTTAATGAAATAAAATTTAATCCCTTTTCTATGCTCTAGTATTCATCTCTGTTTAACTCTTTTCCATTTCCTGCCATTCTATGTTTCTCTTTAGGTATTTTCCTTTTGAATTTTTTGTTCTCATTCCTGCGATTTTTTTAAGGATATTGATAGCTTCTTACACATAGTCACCTTCTTTTAATTTTTATTTTGGTTGGGAGAACCAAAATAGTTTAATGTTGTTCATTAAGATGATGCAAAGAAACGTCGCTAATTAATTCTTATTACATTTTTTACATGGTTGTCGCTTAGACATTTTAGGAAAATATATGACATTAGAAAAACTTAAAAACTATAAAACCATATTAAAACCAATTGTATGATAATTATTTCCAATTATATACATGTTACCATGTAGAATTAACCAAATGTAATGTCTTCAGCAGTTTTATGTTTTGTACATTGGAAGTTAAACACATTATATATGCGTTAATATTATTAAATATAATTTTAATCACTATGTATTTAATAATTAATATATTCTTCTTGTTGCGCCCAACTAATATATGCCCAAAATTCACATATCTTTGAGGCAGCCATGATATAATTCTTTGTTTTGACAACCTATTTACTAAACCTGAATTTTATTTCGAATTACATACACTATTTCCAGATTTATTTGTTATCATTTATATGTTTTCAATATGATTTCTCTTATATGAATATACTCTACCATGGGAAAAATTTGTCTACCCTAGTGTCTGCTAGGGTAAATTATATTTGAAAAAAACATTTGTTTACCTTGGCCCCTCATGAATCAGTTGTTTTTATATAGGAAACACTATGTTTTTTGGTCCTAGCGATCACTTTTGATCTTTTTCTGTTGTTATATTCGCTAAGATTAACAATTTAGATTTATAAAACAGCCTCATTATGAACATGATATATTTCATCTTTAAGAATAGATTAGCATTCGCTAGGATGCAACCATTCTAAATGTATATTTATGTTTCCATTATATAAACTCCATATTTATTTGTTATCGCTTACAAATTTTCAATATGATTTCTCCTGCATGAATACACTCTACATGAAAAAACTTGCATACACTAGCGCTCGCTAGGAATGTTAAATATTATTTGTGATGAAAACATTCATTTATTTAGTGGCCTAGAGCATCATTTTTTTATATAGGCAACACATTTTTGGATTTGGTTAGCGACCACTTTTGTTGTTTGTCTTATTATATATGCAAAGATTAACAATTTAGATTTATAACACAACTTCATTATGAACATGACATATTTTCCTTTAATAATAGCTTAGCAGCCTCTAGAGTACAACGAGTAGACTGCAGTACTTAAAATATTGTTATATAACTTCTGGTCACTAGTCCAAGTCTATACGTATACTTTGTATATCACATAAAATACAAGATTCTACACGTATATTTATGTATCCATTATATAAATTCCAGATTTATTTTTTACCATTTATATAAACTCATGTATGAATACACTCTACATGAAAAATGTTTCCTACTCTAGCGACCAAAGGCTATAATTCTTAGTTTAGAGGCAATCTTCATTTACCTTGGTGGACTCACGGATAAGTGGATTTTGTTATAGACAACACACTTTTTTTTGGGTCAAGTGATCACTTTGTTATTTGTCTCATGTTAAATACACAATGATTAACAATTAAATTCATAACACAACTTCATTGTAAAAATAATATATTTACTTTTAAGAATATCTTAGCAGTCATTAGGATTCATCGAGTATATCACATTGTATCTAAAAACTTGTTGTAAATATTCACATTTCTCATCCACTAACAGTTAGCCCAAGACATAATATTAAGACCTTACGATCCATTGGATTATAACAAATTATATTAAAATAGTTTGAGCTAAGCAGGCGAGGGTACTAGGTACTTCCACAATATAATATTTCCATAACTTAGTGGGCACTATAATTTATCAAGTTACCGAATGATATTTTGAGCTTAACATACACTAGCTTATGACACAATATAATATTTGGATCTTAGCAGTCTCTAGGTTTCAGTAAAATAAAGTAAGATATTATAAGCTTATCGTCTAGTAGGTTATGTCAAAACATAATAATATGATCTTAGTGAATACTAGGATTTAACATATTAAATCAACATAGTTTGAGCTTAGTGGCCACTAGGTATTTAAACAATATATTATATCAACAGAAAGAGTCACTAGAATTTAACAAAACTAAAGATAGACATATTGAGTTTAGATTCTGTTAGGTTTTGTTTCAACAAAACTTCAACAAATGATAGTGTAATCTTCAAAGATGCAAATTAAGATATGTAAAAATTAGTTGAATATATCGTATCATTTTAAGATTTTAAATTAAGATATTTTGATGTCTAGTGTCCGCTAGATTATACTACCACATAATCGTTGGAGCCTAGCAGTGGTTAGAATTTAATAATATTAGCAGATATGTAGGTTATGCAACAACATATTATTTGGGTATTCAATTGGATATGGTTTAATAAATTCAATTAAGTAATATTTTACAATATTTAGAGGATGGAGGGTTAACAAACTAAAATATAATATTTAGATGTTAGTGGCCATTACGATTTCACAAATTAAATCGACATAGTTTAAGCTTAGCAAACAAGATGTACTAGGTATTTAAATAATATTTTATTTAAATTATATCAACATAGTTTGGGCTTAATAGTCACATTAGGTATTTAAAAAATATAATAGTTTGAGCTGAAAATGTAACTACATTTAACTATGTATAGAAAAACATATTGAGTTTAGTTTCGCTAGTTTATCAAGTTACTTCAAATGAATATTTTACAATATATTAGGGGAGGGTGGGTTACGTCAAAATTAGAACTAGTTTCATATATACTAAAGAAATATATTATATGCCATATAGTTTGAAGGGGGTATTGAAAGATAAAGCTGCAATATATTTATAAGTTTCAAAAAATTCCATGAGGAACTAGTCCATGAAATCTTCCAGCAAGTGGACTACCATGATGATTACTAGAAACTTATCTACTAAATATATGGAAAAATTAATGGGGAAGAGTTGTAATCAACGCTTCACCCAAAAATACTTCCTATAACATACCCTTTGCTATACACACAGCCATTCCAGCTTAATCAAAAAGTAAAGACAAATACATCCAGGATAAGATTAGGCCTTTCTGCCTCTAGGCTTCACCTCTCCGATGATCTCAACATCCAAGTCCCCTTTACTCTGATTAGAGGAGGGGATGAATCCACATAACATTCCATGACATTTTCACTTTAGCACCAGCATGGAGTTCTATACCCTGATTTTTTGGCAACCACCTCTAGACCATGCACAATCAACTGCATCCCCCATGCTAAGGCATAGAAATGATACTGAAGTTTGATTAGATTCTCTTCCAACTTCTCATGCTATTTATGAAAGATAAACTACCCCGAAGAGTTGGAAAGTATATTTTCCACACTCAATGCTTGTTCAATGTCAAAAAATGTTCCTTCGCCCTTTAGAATGGTTCAGGTCAAGCATCATCTTGTACATGCTCTCACAAATATCATCTATCCTCTTCTTCTTTGAAATGCTCTACGATCAACCATAACCTTCTCGAGCCAATTCCACATAGCTGTATTCTATATTTTCCCATCCATCCAAGAAGTAAACAATTCCCCAGCATCCTTTCCTGTCATTGCTCTACCTCTTCCTACTAGGACAACACTCCATGCTACCCAAGAAACCACCAACACTTATGTCACCTTTGCAGAGAGACACGAAGCACAATGAACAAAAATTAAAAGAGGTAAGGGGTAGTGAAATGTCCAGCCGGCCCAGAGATATATAGTCGTAACCATGTAACACACGAAAGGAGGGAATTGTGAATGGTACTAAAGATCATTGATTATATATTCTAATCATAAATATCAAGCTTTCCATTAAAAATCTTAAATGCCTGATGCCATCTTACATCTCGCATGCACATAACCATTAATCAATATCATCTATCGCATGAATACAATATATTGATGTCATCAATTCCTATTAAAGCTGCACATGCCATATCCTCTTATCGCCACCATAAAAGGTTATGCCTCATAATAATATAACAATTGTTATTAAAATATTATAAGTTGCTATGGTTTGACAAAGTAAAGTAAGATTTTTGATCTTATCAACCTCTAATTTAATTAACCACATTAACTTTCACGAGCTATATAGCAATCAAGATCTATAAATTATGAAGTGTATATTTGAATATTTTAATTAAGATATTTTCAGCCTAGCCTTACTAGGTTATGTCAGCACATAATATTTATAGGCTAATGGTGGTTAAGATTTAATAAATCAAATTAATATATTTTGAACTTAGTGGCCACTAGGTTATGCGACAAAATAATATTTGGATCTTAGCATTCTCTAGGTTTCAACAAAAGAAAGTAAGAAATTATAAGCTTAGCGGTCGATAGATTACGCCAAAATACAATATTTGGTACTTAATGGTCATTGGGATTTATTAAATTTGAATCAACATAGATCAAGATTAGCGACCGCTAGGTAATTAATAATATAATATTTCGAGATAAAAAATTCACTAGAATTTAACAAACAAAAGAGAGACATTTTGAGTCCAATGTCCTCTAGGTTGTCCTTGAATATAATCTAACAAATTATACTGTAGACTTAGAAGTCGCTAGATTTTAAAAAATTAAATAGCGTTGTTTTGATTTTAGTGACCTCCAAGATAATCAAGCACATTAACTTTGGAGATATTTATAACAATCAAGACCAGTATAAATTAGTTGAATTTTTTGTATGAATTTAAGATTTGGAATTAAGATATTTCAAGCTTAGCGCCCTCTAGGTTATGCCACCAGATAATATTTTGAGACTACAAGTGGTTTAAGATATTTTGAGCTTAGCAGCCACTAGCTTATGCCACAACATATTATTTGGAGATTGTATTCGCAAGGGTTCAAAAATTCATAGTTACGATATTTTAGAGTAGTTAACAAATTACAGGAATACATTTTGAAATTAGATAATGCTATTTTAAACAATAACATAATATCTGGAGCTTACATTCAGTAGGATTAAAAAAATCAAACTAACATATTTTTAACTAAGCAGAGATGAGGTACTTCCATAATATATTATATCAAGTTTAGTGGTTGTTATCATTTAACAAGTTACTGAGTGGTATTTTTAACTTCATGTCTGCTAGTTTATGACATAACATAATACTTGGAGCTTAGTTCTCATTAGGTTTAAAAAAAAAGAAGAAGATATTATTAGCTTGTATGCCATTGGGTTACACCAAAACATAATATTTGGATCTTAATGGTCACTAAGATTTAGCAAAATTGAATCAACATAGTCTGAGCTTAACATCCACTAGATACATAAACAATAGATTATTTTGAGCTCAAAATGCACTAGCATTTAAAAAACAAAATAAATATATTTTGAGCTACGCAACCGCTATGTTATACAAGAAAATTTTATTTGAATACTTATCACTAGGGTTTAATAATTCATAATTAAGATATTTTACAACATCTACAAAATTAGAGGAAGATATTTATTAATTTTATGGTGATAATCCTACAATATAATATTCCGATCTTATTTTTTTCTAGCATCTCACTAGTAAGAGAATAATAGTCTCATATTAGGCAACGATATGTTATGAGACACCATAAATTTTGGAGCTTAGTGGTCACTAGGTTTTATCAAAATAAAGTAGGATATTGTGCTCTGACAAGCTGCTAGGTTATATCAAGACATAATATTTGGAGCATAGCAATCTTAAGGATGTAAGAAAAAACATTAAGATATTAGGAGCTTAGCCACGGATACGATATGTCAAAACATAAAACTATTTAGAATTAGAGTAAAAGTGGGTTTTTCCAAATGATTCACATACTTGTACAAAAAATCCCTCGCAGCCAGATATTACATTTAAACAAGAAGAGAACAATACCGTACGCATCAAAAAACAAAAACCCAAAAATTATTCGTCAATTTTCATCCAGGTCATGTCCGTGTGGCTTTTCCATTCCTTGATAGCAGCTAGGGCTTAGATACTGAGTGTAACATAATCTTCAATTCCTTGTGCAGATACTGAGTGTAAGATATTCTCTTCAATGGCTCCTGTGTGTTATTCTCTAAATTCTAAGCAGTGGGGGAGCCCATTTTCTCTGAAAGAGGAGAAATAGGGTAAACAGAGAAGAGATCCTATAAAAAATCATGAATTTCAGATTCCATGTTATATTTCATGAAAAAATGAGGGGCAAAATTCACATATGCTTCTATGATCAGGTGATTTCAATCAGTTGTAACCATTACAATGTTCGAGGAGACGAGAGGAGAAGTAAAAGAAGCACTGACAAGAGGTGGGGAGGAAGTAGATGATGGGTTCGATAGCATTTCAGAGACCTTAGGAGAGTGCTCTAAGGGGTCCAAAGGGTTAAGATATACCAGAGAAGATGAGGGAGTGAAAAGAGTGAAAAAAGGGGGAGAGGCCACCTGACTGCTCTAGCTAATGATTATGATGTCTGAATTGGATTTGGAAGGGAGACAAAGGTGGCGGTGACGATGGAAAGGTGATGAAAAGATGGGGGACACGAAACTTCTTTCCTAGCATAGAAGAGAAGAATGAGATTTATTTTTGGGAAGTTGTCATTTTAAAGAAAAAATACAAAATGCCTTGGTGGCGAAAGGGACCCTCCTCTTCTCTAGCTAGTGTAAGGGACTTCTTAAGTGATTGAAACAGAAAATCCATAAAGTTTACCTTATGATCATGTAGAAGATGCACAAGAAGAAAAATATTGAGGTCTATAGCTCAATTTGTAGCATCGCTCCAGCGTGAAGTACCTCCTTAATTTCTCATCAAACCTATCCCAAGGTTATGGAAGTGAGTCTTGTTCATAGTCCAAGAGATACATTCTCATATTTTCACCAGGACATAGGAACTCATCCATATCCTCTTGAAGCAAGAATTTAAAATAAATGTCTCCCTCCATAGGGAGCCCCATCGCAGCTGCAATGGACTCTGTCAAAATAAGAAATTTAGTCTTTCCCACTTTGAATCTTCCTTTCTTCCATGTTGCCAACACACTGCAGGTCACTCAGATAGAGTGACCAGAAAGTATTTCCATAAACGACGTAACACCACCATCATGAAAAATATTCCATACTACCGGGTCGGCCTTGACCTATTCACAGGAAGAATTCTCAATTGTTTGATAGTGCCACCCATAGTGAATAGGGCTATTGTGATAGTGATTGCCAAAGGCCTGATATAGACAATGCTTAAATAGAGATGTAAAGCACCTTCATTCCAATCTTCAACATTGTGTCTCCAAGATTTCTAATTGAATTTTGTCCTAATTAGTAATAGTCATTAATTGATCCCATCCATCACATGAACACAATCTATGAATGTCATAAATACCCAAAAATCCATAAATGTTGTATCCTCTTGCCACCTCCAAATAGAGGTTATGCATCAACATAACCTAACAAACTTTATTTTAATCATAGTTAATGTTTAGGAAACCACAACATTAATTAGTTAATGTTCTTGCAATTACTGCATTTAGTGGAGGCTGTAGGTTTGAATGTTAGTGATATTAGATGTATTTAGTTAAATATATATTATAAATGAAGAATCTGCAAACAAAATGGAGCAAGGTGAAATAACTAACATTGATAGACATGATTTCATATTGTATAGATTATTAAACAACAAATTAGAAAGCAATATCTTATTGGAATTTCTTTATTGACACATCTATTTGTTACATTTAGGTTCTCCAAGGTTATTCATATTGCACATGGAAATGATAGAGGGTAAGCACAAAGATGTTACAGGGATCACAAGAAACACTTACGATGGGCATTTGTTTGTGAGATTTGGTGAGGTGATTTCACAAAACACTATTTGACTAGAATGAGACGGGGACAATGTTGTTTCAAAACAAAAAGTATCCCCATGAGTCCTCTCTATCTCGGGGTCTGAATTTCTCAACAAAGAGCAGCATGTGTAGTTTAGACCAAGATAAATGTAAATGTAGATACAATTATAGGGACATGACAAGACAATAATATGCTTATTGGATTTGTGTTCTCTTACAGCTACGGTACAGGACAAGAAATAATATATTATTTTCATGTTGACATGGAAAAGGATAAATGTAGGCCTAATATTAATCTTGTGATGAACTTCCACTTGTTCAAAAAATCATAAACATAGGCCCAATATTAATATTTTAACTAGCCTCGTGGATGTTAAAGGTTCTTCTTATATTGAACCCTTACATGACTTCAGAATGGTGTGGGTATATATATTAACTTGAATCAATATTGTTTTGTTCCAGGTACAGTTGGTAGTTGGTTGTTTATATTATTTCGAGCTTAGTTTTTGCTTTCATTTAATAAGTTATTGAATGATATTTTTAACTTAACAACCACTAGCTTAGACGGTGAATGTAATTGAAGAATATAATATTTCGAGCTAAAGAGTCAATATCATTTAACAAGCTAAAGAAATATGTATTGAGTTTATTTTTTGCTAGTATCTCTAGTGTTAATATTGTGATGAACTTCCACTTGGTTGGAGGATTGAACTGATATAAAAAAAAGGAATAGTAGTTTGGGATTGAAGTGAAATTTGTAAAGTGGTTTTTAAATTTGTTACTACTCGAAAAAAAGTGTGACTAGCCTCATGGATGTTAAAAGTTCTTCTTATTGGAAGGATTGAAATATTTGTTAATTACTACAAAATTCCTTTTATGTTGTACTTATAATATGTTGTTGTTTGAATGAAAAATATTGAACATGTTTCTAAAATAGTTTGATGTCTTTTAAACATCCTAGATCAATTGTTTTTACAAAAATGAATTTCCTACATGCGTTGATGGAGATCAATGACTACAATGCTTAAGTATAACACCTGAAATATCAGTTATTGGACCAAACATATTCATTATCAGAACATATGTTGTCTTGCAAAGGATTTTCGGAGGAAAAATTGGACTAAATATTTACTCCCCAAGGTCAACAAGTTGAAGTTGTATGCCTTAACTGGTATTGAATTGTAAATATTGGAGGATGAAAATTGTATTTATTTGAAATGATTTGTTAATTACTACAAAATACCTTTTATGTTGTACTTATAATATGTTGTTGTTTGAATGAAAAATATTGAACATGTTTCTAAAATAGTTTGATGTCTTTTAAACATCCTAGATTAATTGTTTTTACAAAAATATTTTCCTACATGTTTTGATGGAGATCAATGACTACAATTCTTAAGTATAACACCTATACATATTTTTTATTGGACCAAACATATTCATTGTCAGAACATATGTTGTCTTGCAAAGGATTTCTAGAGGGAAAATTGGATTAAGGATTTACTCCCCAATGTCAACATGTTTTTCTGGTTAGCTCTTCAAAACAATATTTTAACCCTTGAGAATGTGAGAAAGTGATACAATTAATAATTGGACCTTAATCAATATCCTTAAAGATACTAAAGGAAATTTGCTGAAAGAGTTTGATAAATGTAATTATTCATACCCCTAGAAAGGGTAATAAATGTGTGGATCATCTTGCCAATTTGGCGGCTAAAGGTAGTAATTTTAAAGTGTGTGAGAGGGGAGATGATATCACCAATGATATTAATCTCATTAATAACATTAAGTACTGATGTGTTGGTGGCTCTTTTCCCTCATTGGGATGTCATCCTTGTTCTTATGGTTAGCAGGACCCTTTACACGTGTATGGATATATGGTGGGATTTGTATTAATTTTCTCTTACTATTCATTTTGGCCATTGTTTTCTTCCATTTTCAATCTCAGTCGACTAAAACCATGGGAGGTGGTCATTTGAGAACTGAATCCCATGAGCCCTGAAGGACAACCCCTCCTTGTGGCACATTCTAACTATTTTTGGACTGTATCATTTGGGATGTTTTCCCCTTCATGTTTTGCAATTTTTCCTTGTATTGATTTGTTGGATTGTAGTTTGGGATAAGATGTTTTAGCCCTTTTTGTCCTATTTTTTTTTGTTCCTTCTTGGTGATGCTCACAATGCATTCTATTGTAAGGTTTCTTGGTTCCTTAATCCCTATATAAAGTAGCCAATCATTATGTTCACATATATTTAATAAACCTTGTTAATAGTAATTTTGTTAATGACATTTTAAATTCAACAAGACAAAGCAATGCGTCAGGGTTGGGAGATGTGCTAGTTGTGTGATTGTTTTAAAAGTTTTCTATAATTTTTTACATTACGTGTTTTACATTGCTAAGAATAACCACTTTCAATTTTTTTCTAGAAAGTAGAATGTACCAATACTTAATGTATAAATTATGCACATATGGTATGCCGACATCCACAGAATGCTAAAAAATATAATGCCCCTATGTAATGATTTTGAATGCATAAAATATGTATATACTGTAAGTATCCAATTTAAATGTTGCACATATTGTAAATACCCACGTTAAAATTAAGATAAAAGAAAAACAAAAAAAAATTATGCATCAAATATATAATTCTTTGGAAAAACATAAGAGTGATCTAGAATCATATTATGCTTGAAAATATTGCAACAATATAGGTGGCATTTTGAAATACATAATATGCTAGATTTTTCAGGTGCAATAAAAAAAAACCACAATGATTACAAGTTGATAGCCAAATAAATCAGTTAAAAGATTTATCAAAATAGCAGTAACTAATAATAGTATTAGTTTTCTTGTCTTTAACACAATATAATCCATATAAAAAAAATTATTGTTAAAAAATTTAATACAAACATAGAAAAAATTGTATTTTATAAAATTTAACTTACAAATCTAATTTTTATTGCAAACGGGGATAAAGCAAAGATTAAAATTTTTGACTAGAAAAAACAAAATAGTAAAAAATATATAAGGAGTGGGATGGGATTTAATTTAGAAATGTTTATAATGTTATTTGTTAAATAAAGTTTATTAATTTTTATGAATAGTGTACTATTTTGGATGTGCCACTTGTCCAAGCATGCAAATACATCTTCATTTTTGGATAAACATTAAATGCAGTGAATATTCTATTAACATTTTTTTTCTAAATCTCATATCTTATTTAAAGATTGAACAAATGTCTTTCTTAGAATTTTGATTTTTATTAAATAGAATAAATCAATGTTGCAACAATGCCTCATATTTGTCAAATCAGTACTAACTAGCAAATAAAGAAAAATATAAATAAGTTTTGTAGATTAAAAAATTATTTAAATAAAATATAAACATTAGAAAGTTGAAAAGTTATAGAATTTTTTTATTTTGATTGGTGGATTGAGGAGAAATTATTTGTTTGAATGAAAGGTATAGAATTCTTACATGAGGAAGTAGCTAATAAAGTAATGTTTTGAGCTTAGCGCCCGCTAAGGTAACCTAATACTTCAATATAATATTTTGACCTTATGGATAGCTAGCATTTAACAAGTCAAAGATTAATATTTTTAGCTTAGTGTCTACTATTGAACGAACCATAGTAATTGGATATTATCGATCGATAGATTTAACAAAATAAAGTAAGATATTGTCATCATAGAGTCTATCTAGGTTATGCCACAACAACATATTTCGATGTACAACTACTATGTCCATTTTTTTGTAAAAGGGTGAATATGGGGGTTTTGAAAGGACCCACATCCTTTTACAAAAAGGCCCTTAAGGCTAGAATATGACATTGAAACATAGAAGAGAGAAATCCCGTAGGTAAACAAAAGACAAAAAGCCACATAGGCAATGATCCAAATAGAGAAATTTACATTTTGTGAATAGTTTTGAGGATAGTTGTTTCTTCCACAATAGTAGCAGTGGTGCTTCTATTAAAGATAATAAAAAACATCTTAGAGTTTTCCTTGTTCCTTGAATTCTCCTTTCACAAATTTGTATTCGTTCTTTTGTTCTCCAAAATCTGTTTAGTTCTCCTACTCTTGCATTACCATATTTTTTCACAAATAGGTCATGTAATCCAACACCAACACATTGAATAAAAACTCATTCTTAACATGAATATCTTCTAAAATATTGTCATTGAAAATGTCAACGATGTCATAGCCATTGCATTTTGCTGAGTATGTGCAACAGAGGACTATTTTGGACAACAATAAGGCCAACAAAATAATATCAATTTTATCAAATACATCTGCTCATCATTCCTGAGCACCACCATGACCATAAATCAATTCCGATATTCACTTTTTTATTGTTCAAATTGAGCCACCATCCATACCACCAGGGTTCTTTTTCAAAACACAACAGAACAAGTTCTTGGTAGGTGTTATGGGTTTTTAAAAATTCACGTTTCGCAAATTTTCCTCTCATGTTTTTACGGGATTAATCTGTGTCGTTTATCCAAAGTCAAGATGTGCTCCATTCGTTCCTTCTTTCACTTCTCTAACAAATGTTTACTATATTATGAAATTATTTATTTGATAAACAAAACTACCTTCTACAAAATATTGAATAACAAACTTGCTTCCGTTTAATTATCTAAAAAATCCCTACATGGATATAAGCCCTAATCAGCTATGGAAAATTTTACATTAACATTTTTCATAATTTTGGAGGGGCTGAAGGTGAGAACACATACCTATTTTTGGCACAGAGAGGAAATCAAAACGTTTCCAGAAATTAAGCACAAAATTTTTCACTTGCCCTAGTGAGATTTTTCTATTGATGAATAAGCTTATGCATTGACGAAGAGAATATAAAGGAAAATGTTAAAAATATAAACTCAAAAAATTTCTATTTATAGTGATATGTAACTGAACAAATCCAACCACCAATTTCATTGGCACGAATTTAAGAGGGCACACATATGATTTTACATTGCTTTACATTAAATGGCTAATTGATGGCTGACAACATTTACATGAAATCTCAAAAAGTGCACATATTTTGAATGGCACATGTACTTTTAAATGGGGAATTTTACATAGCTTTTTAATGGCTAATTAATGTTGAGGAAACCACAACATTAATTAGCATTTTGCCTTAAAAATGGTTATCATTAATACTGTGATTTGGTATTGTAAAGAATTAAAGTAAGAATTTAATATTATAATTTTTATATCTGTAAATAAAATCCCTTATATAATTCAGAGTAAAATAAAGCCTTAATTCTTGTGCTTGCACTTCACATGTGACTCTTGATGCCCGTTTAGACATTTTTGTTGATTGTAGTCTGTAAAATACTTGCAAATATTTGTAATAAACGTACACACGAATTGCATATTTAATATTTAATCGTCAATTATTAATATAGATTTATTTATATATAAATTATAAAAATTTACATCGATATATATTAAAAACAATTAAATTTATACAGAATAATTGGTATAAATAAACATTGTTTTGTATTTTTGAAAGGTAGTTTTGAAAAATTACCGTTACCCAAAAATTGTTTGACAGGGGCCCATCCCCATATCTATATATAGGGCACTCTTCTTAGTATCATGCTAATAATAGCTAATATTTCCAAAATAATATGTCTTTCATTCAATGAAAAATAGAAAACAATATCAAAAAATTCTAGTAGCTAAAGCTGAAGCAACTACTTTTGAAGTCTTTGGAACTCTGCCATAATGAATAATAGTTTGAATTCATTTATCTAGTTCGATGTGAAGGACGTGTATGTACTTATCAATACTGTATAGTTTTTTATGAAGGAAATAAACTTTAATCTTTAATAAAGATTTAACTCCCTCAATTATTTTCAATTGAAATAAGTAATGACTCACCTGAGTTATGGCACTTAGCTGTGTGAATCAAGACTCACACTTAGACTCAGTGCGAATCAAGATTCACACTTAGAAGTGTGAGTCGAGACTGACACTTAGAAGTTCGAGTCAAGACTGCAAGACTCTTACACTTTGAAGTGTGAGTTGAGAGAAGTGTGACTCGAGGCTCACACTTAGACGTGTGACCAATCACACTTGTAAGTGCGATCACTCGCACTTATACACTACTTACAAAATTTATAAATGACAATTCTAGATTTTTTTTAACTATGCTTAATATATACGAATAATTTTTTTATATAAATGTATATAAAAATTGACGGTCACCTTTTAAACATGTGAGTCACATGTGTCAGTTCTATAAAATATTTGAAAGTATGTTACGTCTAAAATCACGAAAAACATCTAAACAACCATCAAATTTAACACCATTCGAGTCACACGTGTCAGTTCTATGAAATATTTGAAAGTATGTTAAATCACAAAAAAGTCTAAAATCAAATTTAACAATTTCACACGTGTCAGTAAACAAAATCCGTCTAAATTTAACACCAATCAAGGATGTTCAGGGATAGGATTTTCAACGTCAACATTTATTGTTTTGAATAAGGTATGCATAAATAGTTGTATATGTATGATGATATTAAGATTGATATGTGGCATAAATGACAACAATCACTTACACACTATCTTGAAGTTAGTGGCCGCTTGGCTTATGTAAGTTAGCAACCACTTGGCTTATGTAAGTTAGCAACCGCTTGTCTTATGAGGATTATTGGGGAATTCAAATAATAACAAAATATAAATCCTAAAATAATGAAACTGAAATCCAAAAATCAGGATTTAGAAATTGGATTCCATTAGTGGAAAAATTGGAATCCATTAATTATGTTATTAGAATCCAGTAATAGTGAAATTGGAGTCCAATAAAAGGGAAATTGGAATCTAATAATAGCGAAATTGGAATCCAATAATAGCGAAATTGGAACTCGAATAAGTCCAATAATGACAATATTGGAATCCAATATTGCTACAAATGGAATCCAATAAAAGTAATAGTCCAATAATGGAATCCAATATACACAAAAATGGAGATGGATTTCTTCCAATACTTGTAATACTGGAGTCCAGATTCACTTATGTCCAGATTTAGTAAAATACGTGTTATAAGGTAATTCCAAGTTTCACTTGTGTGTCCGTTTTGTATCGCTCACAATTCAAAGAGTCAGGATTTTATTAGAGGTACTAAGTGAGATACCACCTCACTTTATGTTTTTTTCCAAGGTATACTTGATCACATTTTTAAAGAATAAACACTACATTCCTTATTGCTCTTATGATCCCAAACACGTACAAAGATAGGTCATTCCCGGGAGACTTAGCATAAAAGACAACCATCTAAAAACATTGATACACAATACATCAATCACACCACAAGGGGTATTGCACCCTTAACTATAACAACATGTATACTTCCACGAACATAAGAAATTATTTTTGACACACATGCCTAAAATTACTACTAAGCCTCTAGAAACACATGAGAAGACTGGTTTCAAGGCATATCTCAGAGAACAAAGGCGATTTTTAACACTAAGACGCCAATTAACAAGACAATCCCTTTGAGAAACATTTAGAGATTGAAAACATCACTTAAACCCAACAAGGTGAATGACACACAAATAACCCAATACTCAAGGGTAACCTTCTTAAGGGTTGATAGATTGGGATCATTTGGGTAATGTTAAAAATAATAACCTCCTAGAAGTGGTCAGTCATAACCAATCTTAAATAAGGTAGTTTCATTACTTCGGAGTGTTCCAATAATTTTAGTAACGTACACAAGAATACAAAATAACTTCATTCACATAGGATCACAGTTATATCATTTTCATTTCATTTCTAGTTAAAATGTACATCTACACCCTTAGCAAGATATATACCTATAATCAAAATCACCCCTACAATAGAACACATGTTTTCTGATACACCAATATAACCCAATTTCCCACTCATCACAAAATAATTAACATTCATGTTCATAAAAATGTTGATGAAACATCTACTTAATATTACATTCCCTTTGAGAAACATTTAGAGATCGAAACATTACTTAAACCCAACAAGGTGAATGACACACAAATAACCCAATACTCAAGGGTAACCTTCTTAAGGGTTGATAGATTGGGATCATTTGGGTAACGTTAAAAATAATAACCTCGTAGAAGTGGTCAGCCATAGCCATTCTTAAATAAGGTAGTTTCATTACTTCGGAGTGTTCCAATAATTTTAGTAACGTACACAAGAATACAAAATAACTTAATTCACATAGGAGCACAGTTATATCATTTTCATTTCATTTCAAGTTAAAATGTACATCTACACCCTTAGCAAGATATATACCTATAATCAAAATCACCCCTACAATAGAATGCATGTTTTCTGATACACCAATATAACCCAATTTCCCACTCATCACAAAATAATTAACATTCATGTTCATAAAAATGTTGATGAAACATCTACTTAATATTACATTCCCTTTGAGAAACATTTAGAGATCGAAACATCACTTAAACCCAACAAGGTGAATGACACACAAATAACCCAATACTCAAGGGTAACCTTCTTAAGGGTTGATAGATTGGGATCATTTGGGTAACGTTAAAAATAATAACCTCCTAGAAGTGGTCAGCCATAACCATTCTTAAATAAGGTAGTTTCATTACTTCGGAGTGTTCCAATAATTTGAGTAACGTACACAAGAATACAAAATAACTTCATTCACATAGGAGCACAGTTATATCATTTTCATTTCATTTCTAGTTAAAATGTATGTCTACACCATTAGCAAGATATATACCTATAATCAAAATCACCCCTACAATAGAATGCATGTTTTCTGATACACCAATATAACCCAAGTTCCCACTCATCACAAAATAATTAACATTCATGTTCATAAAAATGTTGATGAAACATCTACTTAATATTACATTCCCTTTGAGAAACATTTAGAGATCGAAACATCACTTAAACCCAACAAGGTGAATGACACACAAATAACCCAATACTCAAGGGTAACCTTCTTAAGGGTTGATAGATTGGGATCATTTGGGTAACGTTAAAAATAATAACCTCCTAACCTCCTAGAAGTGGTCAGCCATAGCCATTCTTAAATAAGGTAGTTTCATTACTTCGGAGTGTTCCAATAATTTTAGTAACGTACACAAGAATACAAAATAACCATTCTTAAATAAGGTAGTTCATTCACATAGGAGCACAATTATATCATTTTCATTTCATTTCTAGTTAAAATGTACATCTACACCCTTAGCAAGATATATACCTATAATCAAAATCACCCCTACAATAGAATGCATGTTTTCTGATACACTAATATAACCCAATTTCCCACTCAACACAAAATAATTAACATTCATGTTCATAAAAATGTTGATGAAACATCTACTTAATATTACATTCCCTTTGAGAAACATTTAGAGATCGAAACATCACTTAAACCCAACAAGGTGAATGACACACAAATAACCCAATACTCAAGGGTAACCTTCTTAAGGGTTGATAGATTGGGATCATTTGGGTAACGTTAAAAATAATAACCTCTTAGAAGTGGTCAGCCATAACCATTCTTAAATAAGGTAGTTTCATTACCTCGGAGTGTTCCAATAATTTTAGTAACATACACAAGAATACAAAATAACTCCATTCACATAGGAGCACAGTTATATCATTTTCATTTCATTTCTAGTTAAAATGTACATCTACACCCTTAGCAAGATATATACCTATAATCAAAATCACCCCTACAATAGAATGCATGTTTTCTGATACACCAATATAACTCAATTTCCCACTCATCACAAATAATAATTAACATTCATGTTCATAAAAATGTTGATGAAACATCTACTTAATATTAAATGTGTATTTCAATGGTATTTCAAATAACAAAAACAGCAGCAACGCTACCCTTTCTTTCTTGTCATGCGTACCTACAACCAGTGCATGGTCAACACAACTATTGGCATGGCATCGAACTACAACCAAGCACGGTATATGATTTCACAATTCTCTAACAATAATGAAACTATATTTAACACACTTCCAAGAAGAGTAAGAATTGTAATGCCATTTCATTTCGTTTCCAGAGTCAAGGAAAGAGATAGAGAGAGGAGAGAGAAAACACCATTTCTTTCCACATTCAATTTCTTTTCAAGCAAGTGTCAACAGAAAGTTTCCTATAGTCATATATTCGTGTCATTTACAAGGTTTTCTCTATCGTTATTTTTCTTGGATAAGTTCATATGACAGTTTTTTGCCAAGTAGTCAGCAAGTTTCCAAAAACTGTCAAATGTAGACAAGTTGTTCAAAAAACAAGCATTCGAAAACCATCTTCGAGACTCAAACACACAAGGGAAAAAATTCTTATGTATTCCCCTATATACATGGAAACAGTTGGAACTGACAGAACTCCAAAATTGAACAAACATGATAAAAATGGCACTCGTCTTTCCGAAACTACCGGTTGTAAATGCAGCCAAACGACCTTGTCGTCCAACGACTGGAGGCCTACAAAACCTATCACGAAAAATAGCTTGTAGGATGATTTCTCTCCAAACTGAGGGTTTGTAGCAATTTTCTCATAGAAATATTAGAGGTATGCGGAAGCCAAAAACCCGTTTCAACAACTAGGCCCAAAAAGGCATGTTCAAAACCAAACTGTATTTTTAACTTTCAGCAGTGGTTTAAAGTTGCGAATTAGCGCATTGGGCTCCTAAACACATTACGAAAAAAGGTCAAATGGACATCTAAGGAACAACCCAAGGTTTGGTTAGAACACTCCACATGACAAGGTACACGACCATTAAATTTATTTTTCCCATTTAGGTGTCTATAAGGATATTTTGCGCATACATGAAAACCAGGTTTTATTAACATTGTACAAATTCGTCAAAATGAATTAGTTTTATTGAGTTAAACATGTGTATCTTGCCAACCAATCACGTGGTTTCTAAAACCAAGATCTAGTAATCATAGTTTAACCATCCATCTTACGAGGTAAAGGATAGAGAGTAGTGCTTTCATTCATTGTTAATGGTTTTAAGTTGCGTATCAAACAGAGGTGACAATTTTTTTATAGGAATAACCCATCTTGTAATTAATTCACACTAAACATTATTTACTCTTCTTTAAATCAATATACAACTCCTATACAAAATTAAGGAAACTAGGAACGTTTAGAAACATATGCAAGGAGTAGAGTAAGATGCCCATGCATGCACTAGATTATCAAAGGCGAGGTATGAGGGATTCCAATTCAGATTGCAAAGTGCATGGCTGATACGAATCTCACCACCACAACGTTTATGAATAGTACTCCTGCACACCATAAACAACTCATCAAGCCAACGACTCCGGGTTACTTGAGAAATCGTAATCGAGCTATAACCATTCCAATGATTCATGCATACACAATCCACTATGGAGTCCAGGAGAAATATATCTCTCTAAGGCATTTTATCAAGTTTACACTACCTCAAGGTCTCGCTGAGCGAGGCATGCAATTTACCAACCATAAAAAGTTTCAGAACATCTCAATGCTCATTGTGAAAGCAGGCCACATGATGTGGAATAAAAGTCCCATGAAGCGGTCACCATGACCCCACCTTTCTGCATGGTATTTTGATCAAACAATCTACAGTGCCTTGCCACTCATGCTTTCCACATTTTGTTATCACCTCAATACCTACCCAAGCGTACTACACACAGCTGCCCAGCACCAGTGGACAAAAGGCCTTTTTTTATAAAAAATATTCTTGTGTACAATATAACATACCTATGCTTGAGGACAGTTTGTTCATTGGCATTTGAAGAACAAGTGATTTTGGCCATGAGTTTTGGAAGTCATGAGCCTTCTGATTCATGCACGGTCGACCCTCAAAGCATTGTTTTTTGCTTGAGTTTTCCAAAGCCTTTCTAACCGTTTGTTACCTAACACTCACGCATTTTTGCATGGGGATAAAATTTAACTCCAAGTTGGAGGCTATCTAAAATCTATTGGACAGGCCAAAACCAGCTATGTTTGCCCATTGGTGAAGGTTACAACTGTCCCTGTTTCACAGGCCAACCCATGTTTGATTCTTGAGCGTAATTATCATGAACTATTTATGTTTAAGATATAGGCTCAGCCGACCGAACTCCCATTACACACATGGCAAGGATGGATTTTGCTAGCAAAATATCTATAGCAGATTTTGCGTTCCAAGGCCACTCACACAATCTCCATGAAAAAGATTAAGCAACCTAAGCAGTCTAAGGGGAATGGTGCGTACAAGAAGATGTTTTCAGGGAATAAGAAAACAACTCTCCTTCCCAAGGTTGGGTATATGGGAGAAAAAGCCAGTGAGAAAAATTCCCAGAATCCACTGCAACGTAAATAACCTCACAAAACCAAAAAAATTACATTAATTCTTCTTGAAATGAGGTTCGGCTCAAACTCCAATCCATTTGCCTTGAGTTTGCTAAGATTGCACCTCTAATGAAATTATTTATTGTTAAAAGAAAACTCTTTCTAGAATGCTAATTTTCAGGATTTATTTTATTCATTTGACAATTTACGCATAACTTCCAAAGCCTGCCAACAACGTCGGGGTCCAAGATACTTACAGTTATCTACGTAATTATTTTCATTAAATTTTTAAAAGATTGGGTGGGTTATGCCTATACGCCTGCCAAAGTGACCTATGCTTATTTTTGGACACACCTTGCGTCAAAGGTTGTAAGAGTTCTCCTAACCACCACAGAGGTGGTAATAACCCATAAATCATGGAGACTTGACTCCCATCTAAGATAAGGTGATCTCAAAATCTTAAATTTTAGAGCTTTCTTACCTATAGATAATCGTGCTCTTGACCTTAGGAAAGACGGCCACCAGAGATAAAAAGATCCATACAATTACTTTTTTATCTTTTAATATCATATGATATTTCAAATAGTGAAAGTGTAGTACTATTTTCTTTACACTTCCATTTAATTGTTTCATTTTATGAATTCTTCATATTGTAATCACGACGCTAAAGAACAACATAACTCACTCCTAACTAAGGACCGACATTGATCCCACACAACTACAATCAAGAGGGGTGGTAACGAAAGGGGCATTACATCCTTCACTAGAAAAGCTCTCTTTGGATGGAATCTGGTCTTGTATACTTATGAGAAAGAAATGATGGCCATTATACATGTAGTAACTTTTTTAGGGAGGAATTTTTTGCATCAAAAACCGACCATCACAATATGAAGTACTTATTGGAAACAACGGGTCACATTGCATGCTCAATAGAAGTGGGTCTACAAACTCATGGGTTTATGACTATGAGATCACTTATAAGAAAGAGAAGGAAAATGTTTCTTATAGATGCCTTCTTTCGCATTTTTCTAGGATTCAACTCTCTCTCTCTCTCTCTCTCTCTCTCTCTCTCTCTCTCCTCTCTCTCTCTCTCTCTCTCTCTCTCTCTCTCTGTGTGTAGTACCATGCCCATACTAGAATGGATCCAATAACTCCAATAAGAATATGACAAGGATCTAGCCATACAACACTTCATCCAACAATTGGTGTATGATCCTAACTCATCTCCAACTAATCTTGGGGATACACCTATTTGCAATATAAGGAGTGCTCGGTGGTTACCACCTATAAACTAAGCTTCGCCATGCAATTATTCTTAAACTCCATGCTTTCACCATCTACAGGTCATTCATGATTCTTAAAAATCTATAAGAGGGTTCGTAGGAATTTCTTTGGGCAAGGAATGAAGGAAGACATCAAAATAGTTTTGTGGCAGGATGTGATACATGTCAACAAAATAAGGGTGAAACAATGACAACCCTAGGTTTGTTGCAACCATTACCAATTCCAACATGGATTTTGGATCGATATTTCCATGGCATTCATTGAATTCCTCCCTAAATCTGGTGGGCAAGTCATTAATCTTGATCTTGGTAGACCGCCTCTCCAAGTATGTTGATTTTTTGTTCCTTATCCCACCCATATATGGCCTCAACCATAACCCAAATTTTTCCTTGACCAAATTTTTCTTCCTCCATGGCATCCCAACTTCAAATTATCTCAAACTTTGATGCCGCTTTCACTAGCCATTTTTTGGACAGAATTATTATGCATGAAAGTGACCCAATTATGGATGAGATGTGGAATATCACCCCACAAAACAGATGGCCAAACTAAAATTTTGTAACAATTTTTTTTGAAACATTCCTTCACTGTTTTTACCTCAGAGCACCAACAATGGGTCAAGTGGCTACCTCTTGCCGAATGGTGGTACAACACATCGTGCCAAACCTCCCACCAAAATGAAAACCATATGGAAACAATATATGGACAACCTCCACCACCTCTCCTCCTATATAATCTGAGTAGTTCTCCAGTTTAGGCCGTTGATACTACCCAACCAACAAGGACCAAATTTCTTTGCACTCTTCGAAAAAAATATCCATATGGCACAAAACCATATGAAAACAACAGTTAGATCTGAAACATCGCTCAGAGTGTAACTTTCAGGCCATGGGATATGGTTTTTTGAGCAACTACAACAGTATAAAACAATCTTCCTTGAGATTCAAAGGGCGTCAAAAGCTTTCCCCTAAGTTTTTATGGACCCTCCAAAGTTCTGCAAAAGATTGTTGCAAGTGCCTACAATCTCGAGCTTTCACCTTTCTTGTGAGTTCATCATGTATTTAAAGTCTCTTATATGAAGAATCTTTTAGGCCAAACACTTCACTACAGAAACAATACTACCTAAGCTTGACAACAAAAAGATCCATCCTTCTTGAACTTGGCATAGTTTCTCTATATGCGCTCTCACAAAACTTCACAACAACTCTCTTATGGAGGTATTGATTCCAGTGCATGGCATACACCAAAAAAGATGCAACTTGGGAAACCCCTTCTTTAGATTCAAACAATAGTTTCCCCACAATTATAACTTTGAGGAAAAAAACTTTGTTTAAGGGGGAGGGGATGTTAAGACCCTTCTTCCTACCCTTCTTTTGCATTATCAGTGTAATAGATGCTACGAACACGTATGTTTTTTTAGGTTATCCTGTGAGCTATAAAGAATAATTCCACATGCATGACCCATTAGTTGTTTCTAGAATAGAAACTAGTATATTAGGGAGTGCTTAGACCAAGAAAAGGATCCATGAACATTATTGTATTGAGCTTACTCAATGAAGGTTTCCCCCTCGAAACTGGCATACAATCTGGTAATGCAATTTCAATATTTTTTTGTTTTAATAAAACTAATCTGTGCCACATTGTGTTACTCGACTTAATATTTTCACAGGGTTCATTACATCAATAAGGTTACTAATGCTAGATTCTCAACTGAGTTTGTAGAAGGATATGAGAAAATCTTGTACTTTATATGTGGCATTGATAGATCTTTTATCATCACGAGAAGTCTTTATATGCATGAAAACAAATAATAATCTACTCATTTTATACATATCGATCAATGTGTAGTCACTTCCATCAATATATTGTGATCAACGTCCATAAGGTCACTAATGAAATATTCTCAATTACAACTACATAGATGAATATGGAAAATTTTGTGCATTACAAGTGCACTTGATGTCCATTTTTGTAATCCTCAATACAAACCACCTATATTTGAACTCTTCTAAAACCTAGAAATTATATCAATCACATCTTAATTTTCTAGATTATTTTTCTTATACTGGAAATTATACCAATCACGTCTTCAATTTCCAAATTCTTTTTCTTATATTTTCATTTCTCTAAATAAGAGTCTCAAAAAACAAGTTTCCAACAAGCCCTTTATTCATGAAAAAAGGATTCAAAGATTGTGGAAAAAAACTATGAAGGAGACAAGGAGAATTTTGAAAAAGAGGAGAATAAGGACATGGAAAAGAAGGACAATGAGGACAAAGATGAATACCTAGATAAGGGCGATCTCAAAGAAGAAGATATGGAGGAAAATAGGCCTTTGTCATTGAACAATTACCCCTATCTATAAATGGCTCTAGTCCCATGGGAGCCCTATAGATCTATTCCGGCCCCGGGATCACCCCCAAGGGGCCCCTAGGCAGTCTGCCTATATAGGTCTAGGTCCCCTACCACAATATAGAGAATTGAATTACACTTGCACCAAAACCCTTGGCCCTGGCTTGACTGAGAAATATATATTATAGATAAAGCCCCAGATGATCGTATCCTAGATATAATGAAAAAAATTATTGGGTTTGGACTTGGTCTATGAGCGTGACGCGCCCACACCCCAGCAACTAGAGACGGGGCACTCCGAGACTCCTCGTTTCACTGGATTCGAATGGCTGAGTGCCGCTTAAAGGTTTCGTTAAAGTGAATTCAGGGGGCACTCTTCGTAATCTATTTTTATTTCCCAGATCCAGTTCTCGACAGATAGATAGGAAGATATATGATAATGATATAGTCATGGATCTATATCTGGCTTGGTAGCTGACCCAACCGCCCATATAGTGTCGGGGAAAGGAAGAGGAAAATCATCTACCATTATCTGACAATAGAGATATGGAGGTGGAGATAGGGATAGATCGTATGGAAATCAGCTCACTCTCGGATCTATCCCCGGGGGGGGAGGGGAGAAAAAAATTGGGAGAGGCGTAATGATTAGGGTCGATTGATCCTTTGCTACAACCAGAAGGCATATCTCGGAGTGTTCTTATAGTATCCGATATTTGTCAAAATGGACCGGCTTTTGAAATAGTTCCTGAAGCATGAAATGGGTGTTTTCAAACACTTGGGTATGCTTAGCCATAAGCCCAAACTCAAAAGGATGGGGTAACGCTCAATCGCATAGTTCCTCCCTTTCTCTATGACAAATAGATTGACTGCCTCTTTCAGAGATACCTCCATCGGTATCCTCCGGAGGAAGGAAGATCTTATCATGAGAAGGAGCCCCTCCCTTCTCTATATATCTTATTTTGGGGGAGGCTGAAATATAGAGAGAGAGGGATCTCCCCCGCCCCCTCTATCTATATCTACCCCATATCTAGATAGGGGGCCCCCCTCACCCCATAGAAAATAGGGGCAGCTATATAGTAGGCCGTTTACCATATCTATCTATATAGGGTGTTGATGTCGCCCTCCCATAGAGAGATAAGGTGTAGGGAGAGGGGGGGCCCTATCTTCTATATGGGGATGTTATCGAATCGATAGAGGCACTCGATCGATGAAGGAGGACCCTAGATAGATAGATAGAGAGAGAGGGTCTGCCCCCTAACTAGATATTTAGAGGGGTGGGGGTCAGAATAGAGATATAGGCACCCAGAATCGCCAGATAGATAAGATAGTTTAGGAAGGGGGTCAGATCTCTTCTTCTTCTCGGGGGTAATTTTCAAAATGTTCGCCATTGCTAAAAACCTCTTGTAGGCATCAAAAGATTAATTTTTTTAGAGGGGAAAGCCATGGGGACAAACACCCCTTATATTTCTCAAACATTCCACCAAACTGGCGACTGGTTTTAGGGTTTTACATGGCCCAGAATAAAGTAGAAACATCCACCATTCTGGCCTTTGAAAATTGAGTAGATCATCATCCGGAGTACATCCCTCCCTCTGGTAGATTTTGTGGTGGTTTGTCTGTATATATTATGTAAATCAAGTTGTAAAACCTTCATAACTTCTTTTTTTTTCCATTATTTCCATGGTCGTGCCTCGTGGCACGACAAACACCCATAGCATAGTTTTGGAGAGTAGGGCAGGGATGATAATCACCAATGGAGGATGGTTCACCAATTACCCCCATGTCCAGAAGTCCCACCTATCTCTTTTAGTTCAACGGCTCCCTCTCGTTTCAGATAAGGGCCCTATCTAAGTCTATGGGATATATAGGCGTGAGATGGATTGATCTCCCCCTCTATATCTATATGGACTAGAAATGGATGGGTCACTTGTCCAACCCCAACTCTCTCCCCCCTATATAGACTCATCCATCCATCCATCCATCATATATGGCATGTCCTGGCCTGACCTGGCTTGGCCAAAGCCTACTGCTCCAACCCCAACCCATACTCCGGAGGAGGACAATGACCCTATATATCTATCTATAATAAGAATTGAGCCACTAGTCCTCAAGTCCACATGACCCCAGTAATCGTATCCAGCCAATAGAATCTAGGCCCAGATCTCTTCTCTGGCGGCACGATCACATCAGTGCATGTGAATCAATGTTATTACATGCGTAATATGATTGGATCGATTGTAACCGGCCCAACAAATAGAATATGGGCCAATCATCCTATGAGTCCCCACATGATGACTAATAGGAGTCTTGGGAACACTTATCCTACGAGGATAATTCATTTCCTAAGCACCCAAACTACGATGACGACAAAGGCAATTACAAAAACTATTAGGAAAATATTAGTTAGTTTAGGGTTTGAATTTAGATTTTAGAATGTAGGAGTGGTGGCAATGACTGTGATGGAAATTACAATTAGTTTTTTGTAAGTATGCTAAAAAATCATTAATATAGATATATATATACATATATATATATATATATCATAGATATATATATAGATATATAGATATATATATGTATATATCTATCATATATGGGTATAGATAGATGATATATATACTATACTATATGTATGTATGTATATATGTATATATATATGTATATATATACATATGTTTAGTTATTAAACATATTATAACAACCTTTTTCTACACATGCAAGGCAACAAAAACAACACTATATTTTCTAGTTTTCCAACAAAAGGAAGATTAATTCCATTTCATACATTGAAACACATTTTTTTTCTTTCCTTAGTTTAATTCTTCATTCCAAGAGAGGATACACATACCATAATTCAAGAATTCTAATTAACTAAAATAGAAATATATTCTAGTGTAATACTAATGTTATAGGATCAGTAAAATAACTAAATAAATGGTACAATAAAATGTTGAAATACACCCAAACAAACTAACCTAGAAAATATGAAACCCCTAATGTGTAAAAAGGGTTAATAAAATCCTTAGTCTAATTCACATATGTCACGTGGACTATGTCGTATTATAGAGTAGGTAATCATCAGGAGGGGTGGGAAGTGAATTGCATAGAAGCCCGAGAAAGTATAAAGATCTGAGCTATATGACTAGAATTGGGTGCTTGAAAATGGATTAAGGGCACCTGTGGAAACCCTAGTTCTGTGGAAATGGCTAGAAAACCTCCCTTTGAGGTGTCTGCTCGATGTTCGTTTATGTTCGCCTCTTATGACACAAATTTTTCTAAACTGCATGAAGAAATGTTTTTTGTGAATATGGAGATGGAAGAATCACATGCAAAATCCCAGAAAAAACATCAAAAACCCCCAAAGAATAAAGATGCATATGAATGGGTTAGATTCTCCTCAACTGGAAACAATTTATGGAATTAGTCATTGAGCACTACACTACATATTAGACCCATTATAGGTGTAGGTGTGTGTGTGTGTGTGTGTGTGAAGATCGTGCCCTAGGTTTCTCTTATGCTAGTCGTACTTTACTGAAGTAGTGAGAAAACAAATAGATATAGAATGTAATAAATGTGTGCATGGAAATAATAGACTCCCCTCTTATGAAGTTTGATACAAATTGAACCAACATTGTGTGGCTTAATGATCGGGGCTAGATGAATGCAAATGTAGCTTTAGATGCACCTTTGATGAATACAACTCTATATGGTGATAGTAGATGCTTAGTGCTTGGTCCCTCATTATAGTCACATGAATTTATATTTATATGGTTCTCTTGTTCTAATTTTGTAACTAACCCCAAAAAGGGTGACCACCACCAAAAAGGTAGAAAGCTCAAACGACAATAAAGTTCCCAAAAGGTGAGAGTAAAGTGTAAAGAGGATCAGGGTGCCTAGAGGGGTCCACAACGGGCACTTAGGGCTTCCCAGTCCTAGCTAGACGCCCAAGTCAGAAATAGGAAAAAATGCAAAATGACAATAGAAGATTGGGAAAATGTAGGTGTAAGATCAGAAATACGACAACAAGAAATGTAAAAATGGCCAAAGACATAGGTTAATTATTAATATTTTCACTTAAGAACCATATGAATAGTAGTATGAGACCGAGACTAAATAATGACTCAAAGTACATGATTTTGTGTCTACATTTTCCCCTCACTTTATGTTGGTGAGTGGAAAGCTTGGTAACATAAAGTAGATAGAGATGCGTACCTGATAATCCATGTAGAGTGATGTATCAAATGTGTTAAGGACTAGAGAAAGAGTGGAGTGACAAAAAGATGGATCGTGGAGACTAAAGATGAAAAAGTGTAAAAAACTGATGAAAGTGAACCTAGGGGGAAAGTGCGTGTGTAGATGTCAATGTGTGTAGTGTAGCACATGCATAGCTAGTATCATGTGTGTGTGATGTACCCACCATGTGTGTGTTGTTGTTTTTGACTTTCTTCCCATATGGATAGACCTACAAAAGAGAATATGATCAAGTAGTCAAATATTCATGTATATGTGTAAAAATGCATGTATAAACACATGTATATAGTAAAAATACATGTAAAAAATAGTACTAAAATGAAAATGAAAAAGGAACATGTGCACCTGATCCATGATGAGACAAAAGGGTGGTAGAAAGGATATCCTGTAACGATCAGTGAAGTGTGATTTTTTTGGTTGATCTCACACCACTATGGCTGAAGAAGTCTAGGGAGAAAGTTGTGTTATTCTCCAACCTGTAATTACTTCCCTGAGAATATGAAGAGATCTATATACTACCTAGTTTTTTGGGTGATCTGATAACGTCTGACTAAATTAGTGTAGGGAGGAAAGCCTTGTTGTATCCTCGAATCCTGTAACTTCTCCCTAGAAATGCTAAGGACAATCTTCCAAGTAAAATCCATTGTGTATGGAGTTCTATAGAATTGGTCCTGAACTCACTCACTGTATAACCCATTGTGTCATGGAACAATAAACTTAAAAATGAACTGTACCGGTATTGTGTTGTGTAGTGTGTAAACCCAACTTGAGCCCCCCTCTTTGGGGGGCACATGTGATGTCACAGGGGATAGGATAATGTGCTTGGAAATACAAAGGCACCAACAACATGAATTGAAATCTCTTCCCTGTTTTTAAAATCAGTTGTGATTTAGACTAACATTCACACACTTGAGGTACAAGTACTAGAAAATAACTGTTAACAATAGAAGGTATATGAAATGTAGAAGAATTCTAACAATTCAATGTGTAAACTGATAACATAAGAAAACAATGTAAACACCCAATAACTCAGCAATGAAGGCCATACAATGTCTAGGGTTGCAAGGATGATATAACACATCACAGAAATCACAAGATCCACTCAAGGCCATGTGGTTCCATAAAAAACAATTCATTGCACACAAGGCAAAGGCAACATCCCATAAAAAGACTAACAATAATAGCATAACAATATAATGAACAAGTATGGAAGAAAATATCCCTTTCATAAAAAATGTTATACATGAAGCAAGTGTCATGTTAACATGCTAGAAATAATAAATAAGTATGTCAATATGCATGTATAATTCATGATAATGGAAAGTGCTAAGTAAAAAATGAAACAATAGAGCATCTATAGTGTACCAATGTGGATTTCCCTTCACAATCCAAGGTAGTGTAGTTAAGCATCATTGTTGCAGTAGAAGGTGTTTGTATATGGGCATCCACAACTAGAAAATGATGTGAACGTGCATGTTTGTATGATAAATTATAATGACATACAAGAGATTCGATCAAACATTTGTAGTAAAGTGGACTCTATGTAAGAGAACATAAAAGAAAGAGTAATGACAACCATAAAATGTAGTATATTGTGGATGAATGGAATGCTAATGTAGTGTGGATGATAAGAGCTGTGTGCCCCCTGAGTGAATTGGAATTGTATGTAGTGAGGTTCATTTAGTATGCCCCCTCAGCAGTCAAGAATGAACCATAAATGAGAGTGCATCATCGAGAAATGGTCGAACTAAACTATGTGTTGTGATGACATACATGATGTGTGATGAGTTTATGTGGTGATAATATGTGATTTACCTAATGCTAGATTTACCTATCTGAAGGATATGTGTGACTTGTGGCTTACCATATCATCATATACTTTATCATGCTTAATAGGTTGGCCTCGGTGATGCATATAATCATAAAAATTATGGTATTATTTCAAATTTGAGTGAGTGATTTAGATTGCCTAAAGTGGGAGTATACCACTAAACATTTGGTGCTCTACTGTTGCTCTTAAGAATTATACAAGTAAAGTAATCATGATTCCTGTAGCCTATCACGAGATCCCATGCTAAAAGAAGTGAATCTATAGCCTAAAGCGTATATAACTAATCCTAGGAATGTCATTATGAGAATTGATATTGAATGATGAACATGTAAGGGTGATGAAGGTCCATTTGTTGATGTATACCTCTCAACAGTACCCAATATGGACCGTGAGACTAGAGTGCGTCATAGGGTAGTGAGTGCAGCTACATAGAAGAGTAATATACACAATGTGTACTATGTAAACTGTAAGGTATGTAATGCAATATGTGTAGATGACCTAATGATGTGTAGACATAGTATATGTTCAAGATGTAAGATAAGATGTAAATATATGAGGTGTAAAATGTGCAAATGTGAAGATAAAATGTATGATATGTGTGAAAGATGCAGGATGCATATGTGTATGAAGTCTATGGTGTAGCTTGTAATGTGGCATGTTGTAGAATTTGTATGATGATTTAGGATTGATGTGATGACATTGTAGGATTCATAAGTTGCTAATGACATAGTATATATGTGTGGGGTTCATGTGTAGATAATTTCTCAACAGTCAAGTGTGAACCAAAGCACAAGAGTGTGTCATAAGGATTATAACTGATCGATTTTATAATGTAGATGAACTAAATATATGCTATGAAGGTGTGGATGTGTGGTGTGAAACCTGTGTTGATGCTAGGGTGGGGGGGAATGTGTGACATGTATATTCCCCCCTCAAGTGTAAAAAATAGATGAGATGACAATCATGTAATGTTATCTAGAAGGTCATCATTTCATGGTCAAAAACCAAATGGATAAGCATTAGATACTTAAGTGTAAGAAATAATTTCGGGTTGATCAACGTAATGAGCCATTAAGGCATAAGTTGTACATACCCATAGCATACTATTCATCATTGAAGGGTGGTAATGGACATCCATGTGCATACCAATGAGTGATATTCTGTGTATAGCCAATTTAAAGGAGCTATTGCAAATTAAGACGTGACCAAAAGGGTATAGGAAATGAGATATCTATGTGATCAGGGTCTAAAGTACCCCCAATGTAATCAAACCATGATTTTCCTAGAGTAATTCCATGAAAGAATGAGGTCCTTATGTAAGAAATACTGTGAGGTGAAAGAAACGTTAGGCCATAATTAAAAGTAATGTGAACAAATATTTCCATAATAAAGGTGAGGAGTGTGTGGTAGAGGGTAGAGATCCTCAAAAGGAAAGCCTAGACGAGTCAAAACCCTCATGTGTACATATATCGTGTCATCACCAGTAGAATCAAATGAATTGTGTTCCCAATAAGAATAATTCATAAAAAGAGTACATGGGAAATGGGTCCCGAGCCTAATGGACAGTGACACATGATGAGGTGAGAAGATATAAATAAAGAAACGTTCGTATGTTATGATAAGCCTCCCTAATAAACAATCATAGCATTGTTAGTAGCAGGTTTGGGAGGCATAGATGTAACTAATATAAATTCTATCACTGAAAATAGAACCCTCAAGTGGTGGTAAGTGAGGTAGGTCATCAATAGGTTGAGGATCCTCTGTAGTATTAGTCACGGTGGAATAGGAAGTGTAATGTTGGGATCATGTTCACAATATTTCCATATGGATCATGGTCACAAAAGAAGCAGTAATATTCAAGACCCTCGATGTAGAAATTTGACACAATGATGTATGGATAATAGATGTGACTACTTGAATGGCATGAAGCCATGGCCATCCCCTACCAAGTAAAAAGTTATATGAGACTGGAAAGTTATATGAAAAAAGAATACCATGTTAAGAGTTTTAGGCCCAATTCTGATAGGTAAAGTAATGTCCAACCTAAACATGGATGAATAGATCCATCATAGGCATGAAGAGAAAGACATGATGGGATTAACATTAGCTCCAGCGTATTTTTTGAAAAGACCTAGGAGGGATTTCAATCTCTGAATGACATGGGACATAAGTTATAGTTCATAGATCCATTATCAATTAAAGTGCCATGCCCATTGATACCCACATTGTAAATGTGAATCATGATATGCAAGGGTGGGTCATTGTCGTAATGGTTAAGATTAACATCAGGAGGTTTGATCTGGGAAAGCAATGTTATGTTGACAATTTAAGGAAATACATGTAATGAAAGTTATGATATATTGAGTCACGATGCATATCAACACGAATGTGAGTAGTAGCAAGAATATGTTAGACTCTATGCCTTAAATTATGATTTACAAGAATAATAATCATTGATTAAGATACTCGTGATGACTATACTCTATGAAAGATCAATGAAAGAATGATGATCCTAAGAAGTGTGAATATCGAGTTGGGTTCCACCAAAATGATTAAATAAAATAGAAATATATTCTAGTGTAATCTAATGTTATAGGACCAGTAAAATAACTAATAAATGAAGTAAATAAAATACTGAAAATACACCTAAACAAACTAAGCTATAGAAAATATAAAACCCTAATGTGTAAGAAGGGTTAAGAAAATCCTTAGCTGATTTCCGTAAATGTCACGCAGGACTGTGTCACAGTGTAGACCAGGTGAACAAGAGGAGGAAATCATCACATGCATAAATCCTGAAGAAATGCACATATTGAGCTATCTGACTAGACTGGGGTGCCTGAAATGTCAATAGGGGCCCCCATGGGTGCCTTGTTTGAGATCTCAGTGCCCTAGTCTATGGAAATGACCCATAAAACCTCCTATGCTCAGGTGTCATTTGGATGTTTTCCTGTGTTCACTTCTTGTCGCACTAATGTCACTTAAACTAATTCAGGATGTCACTGTGAATAGGAGATGGAAGAATCACCTGTAAAACCCCAGAAAAAGCATCAAAAAACTAAAAAATAAAATATGCATATGAAGGGGTCAGATTGTCCTTAGTGCAGACACAATGGTGGACTTACTAACTCAGCACTTACACTACATCTTAGACCCAATGTAGTTTTAGGTGTGTGTGTGTGTGTGTGTGTGTGTGTGTGTGTGTGTGTGTGTGTTGAAGATGTTTCCCTAGGTTGCTCTTGTGTCATTCACACTTTTTGAAGTTTGTGAGAAAATAACTAGATGTAGAATGTAGTAAATGTGTGCATGGAAACAATATACTCCCCTCCTATGAAGTGTGATGCAGATGAACCAACCTTGTGTGATTTGTCATGGAGCTAGATGGATGTAAATGTAGCTTTAGATGCCTTTGATGGATGCAACTCTAGATGGTGATAGTAGATGCTTAGTGCTTGGTCCCTCATTATGGTCACGTGAATTTATATTTATATGGTTCTCTTGTTCTAATTTCGTAATTAACCCCAAAAAAAGCCGACCACCAAAAAGTATAGAAAGACTCAAATAGATAGAAAGTGCCCAAAAAGTGAAAGTAAAGTGCAAAGAGGATCAGACTGTCCTAGAGGGGACCAGGGTGCTAGGGCATGCACCATTCCTAGCTGGCTACCCCAGTTAGAAATAGGAAAAATGCATAATGAAAATATAGATTGGGAAATTGTAGGTGTAAGATTGAAAATATGCGATAGAAAAACAATGTAAAAATGGCCAAAGACATGGGTCAATCATTACTCTTTTAAATTAAGAACCATATGAATAGTAGTATGAGACTAGGACTAAATAATGACTCAAAGTGTGTGATTTTGTGTCTACAAATTAAAAAAAAAATTAATCAAAATCAGATGTCCATATCATGCTTACAAGAATTTAATAACAAGTATGCAAGCCCTCCTCTTAAGAGGAGACAACCTGCCAAATTTTTGGCTCAAAACTCAATAATTTTAAACTTCAAATCTGCAACTCTTCAATATGTAGGTCTCTTCAGTTTTCTCCCAATCAATAATGTAAAACCTCTAAAATCACAAGAGAATGAGTCTGGTTGACCACCCAACCATTTAGCATCATTACATGCCACCAATAATATCAAGATGGAATGCTAGCCCCCCCAATCCCATGGGGAAGAGGTAACACCTCCAACTAGCACATAGCAAGAATTCAAATGCAAGAATCAACATTCAATACTTGGTTTATCACAAAAACCACATATTCACCCAAGGAATTAGCCAAGAAGCATCATGATTCAAATATAGGTAAGAGGGGGATGAAAATCCCATTTTTTGGAGTCAAAATCTCCAAGCAAACAACAAATTATTCAACCTTATCTCTCCATAGATTCAACACCCCTTATCACTCCACAATCACTCCCCTTATCTCACCATTATCTTCCCCAAGAAGGATTTTCAAACCTATGGTTTCCTTCATTGAGGGTAGAGATGAATTTCCAAACCAAATAGAAATACATCCCTACCTACAATCCAAATGTAGGAGTAAAAATTAAAAGAAAGAACTCTTTCAAGCTTGTTAACCAAGCATATAAAATCTAAAGGAGGAAATTCCTCCCTCTTCCCATCCATATCCAAACCCCACACCCCTCAAGGGTGGGTTGAGAAATAAAAATAATATTAAAAAACATTCATTTGTCATTCATATGCATAAGTCAATTTATAACACAATTTGAAAGAACAATTTCAAGTAGGAAATAAAGTGGGTGTAAGATCCTACCATGCACTCAAGCACAATCCAACCAAGAAATTCAAATGCTTGTTCCAAGCTCTAAGCTTTTCTACCACAAAAAAAAATTCAAATACCCTTCACTAAGGACATGAGGGGTTAAGAAGGAAATAATGCCACATAAGTCAAGTAATTGGAGGGTGAAAAATTTCACGTTCCGCCAAAACCACATCCAAACAAAATGCAACAAAAATACCCCATAAAATTAAAATTGGGGAAAAAATTTTTGGCTCCAAGGAATCATAAGAAGATTCAAATTTCAATAAACATTCCCAAAATAAGAACTCCACAAATTTGGAGTGTGGGAGGGGAGGAAATTAGCCAATGGGCATCATTTACATTGAAAAGAGCCCACCCCCCGATAGGGATGGGGTATAGTACCCCTTTTCATTGTGAATCAAGTCCTTTATTTGCCATTTACCCTTCCTAAATGGCACATTTTTCCCAAATCCGAGTTTTGGCCTACTCCCTCCTAACTAAGACACATTATCACATACCACAAAATATGCCAAAGACCACCAAAGATGGCATACAACACCAAGTGAGCATTAACCAAAGGAGGATAAGGGTACACACTTAGAACAATACAACATGTGCATACATCACAAAGGTAAGAGGTAAGAGGTAAGCCAACCATCACATAATAAACCAAATACAATATATGAACAATACACAACATGATGAGAAGGTGTCGTAAATCAATAGAGAAGGAATGGTTTGGCCTCACAGGCCTTTTTGTTCTAATTGGGATGCATACCTTAAACCCCACATTCTCCCATGATCGAATACCTATCACCTGCACACTCAAAGAAAACCTCATATCTTCCCAATATGATAACAAAATACAATACAATAATATGCATCAAAATCAACATCCGTATAAGCCACACTAACCTAGAAGTATATCAACAATGTGAATTTTCTACCGAATGAAAAAATATAATCATCATCATACATCAAATATGTATCAAATATCAATAATAACACATCATATCATCGTCACAACATAATATTTGTAAATGCATAGTGGCCTCGTGTGCCCTATAGTCAATCTGTGATCAAGAATTTACACCCCAATGCTAGAAATATGATATCCTTAACAGTTTCATATCATAATAGTGTATCAAAGAAGTAAAACCATGTCAAGAAGCAATGTCATGTGATAATGTCCCATCAAAATAACAAAACAACCAATATTATCATTGTCAGCACAATAAATAGATACAATGAGTTGCACACAACAAAAATGAGAGCACTGAAATGGGTGGGCACTACATGGAGGGGGGGTTTAATATAGCTATATATGGTCTCTTAATTGGTGGAGATGTTTATTTTTGGTGTTGTTAACTATGTGAACTTACAGAGTCTGGACGTTATAATTTTCCAGCCTCTTTTGTTTTTTGGTTTTGTTTTATTCCTTAGTTGGACGCACTAGTTTTCTACTAAGGACAA
This sequence comes from Taxus chinensis, assembly GCA_019776745.2. Taxonomy (NCBI): domain Eukaryota; kingdom Viridiplantae; phylum Streptophyta; class Pinopsida; order Cupressales; family Taxaceae; genus Taxus; species Taxus chinensis. The sequence goes on along the minus strand of CM034146.1, from coordinate 848,255,284 downwards.
TTTGTTTTTAAACTTACAGGATAGGGCCCTTTCCCTAATTTAATATATCTAAAAAAATGATAGTGAATACACCTAAAAATTGTGTACATTGACATGATCACGAATATGATATATTAATATAATATCCACAATATGTGACTACATACGTGTTTCTTGTTACAATTATTATTAAATTTATTGTTATATTACATAAATTTATAATATTCTAAACGTCTATAAATAAAATTATGGTATTTTCAACATGTACTTAAATTAACAATGGCAATAAATTAGTTGACTACAACTCAAACAAATTTATAACTAATAATGACAATGACAATTTTAAATGTCATTTTTCTAAATTGTTTAATGTCTTCTACAAAGTTATAATTAGTGATTACAATGTCTATTTTTAATGTCATTTTCCCGAAGTTATTGGTGAAAGGTGCTAGTATGTTGTACATTTAACATGAAGCCTTAAGTAAAGTATTTTTCATAGATATGTTTTTGCTAAGCTAAAACAATATGGAATTCCTACCATGGCCCAACAATTATGCATAAGAATTTTTTCTAAAAAGAGGTTGGAGAAGAAGAAATTGATAAATGATTACAATTTTGGGGCATCCGTGGAAAAATAACCTTCTCATGTGATACAACTATTAAAATGCAAATTTAAAAGAAAATGTTTGAAAACCTTTGGAAGCATGAAAATATTAAAATTAAACAAATATGATCAATCCCAATTTTGAACATTTGTCATACCCATATAAGATTGTCAAATTTAATAAAAAAAATTATGATTACACAATTAAGAACTAACTCATGATATATCTAGTCAAATAGGTAGATGTACACTCTCAAAAACACCACGGGTATTTTTTTATGTAACACAAATGAAAATAAAGATTAAGCTCATTTCCTCCTAGTATGCCTTGAATGCAATGATGTAAGACATACTTACTTAGATACTTGCAATCATAACTGAATTCATGAGATTCTAAATCAATAAAACTAAATAAATCTTGGAGATTTCATTTTGATGTTGAATGACCATCGAATAAATTATCTAGACAAGAAAACAAATTCTAAGTTTAATTTTGACAAATTGGGTGTTACCAAAATAATTTAAATCTCGATTTTTGACTCATTCTAGATTCACATTTATTTTTTATTTTTGTATTTCTAACGGTGTTTTTATTTTCTTAGGTACTCCATTTGAGATGAGTCCAAGGATCACAATGACACTTCAATTAGAAGGGGTCTAAGGATTGTGAAGATTGGTGTCAACAAAGGTAAATACAAATCACATTTTGCAAAAACAACATATAACAAAATTGCATTGCACATGCTTTGTTGGGACCAAAAATTCAATTTGATATAAATGATATTAAAACTTACTATCATATTTATACATAATATACCATTTTGAATCAAAATACATAATTTCGTTAAACTATGTATACCGAAATAGATAATATATAGTACCAAAATACATAATAATATTTCTATTCTAAGCCACCCGCCTAACTAAAAAAACATACCATAAATAACGTTAAACAACTCAATTAGGTATCATCATTGTTTTAATTTTCATCTTTATCCCTTAACAACTTATTATTATCCTATGACCAAAAATCACACTCAAGTAGTGCAATGGAAATGTCAATAGAGAGGCGTTGATGAAATTAAAGTGGAAGGAGGGAAGGTGATATATTGTAGGAGGAAGATGGGTGATGGATAAGGGGGTTAATGGGAGGAGAACTACAGGGAAAGTGAAACTATTGAAAGGAACATAGGTGATCCTCTTCTTTCTTCTAGTAAGTGGCGTATGGAACACACATGTCATTTGTGAAAACTGCTTGAAGGAGAAAGGGGGTGTAATGTGGAAATCCTTGAGGGAACAAACTTTTGAGATAGCTTTGAAAGGAAACCCTTGTTCAATATTATCAATGGTAACAAATTTTTTTTGCAATGTCAACCCTTATGTTTTGTGGATAGAGTCCATGACATTTTGAGTGGAATTCTGATGTGGATCCAGCTACAAGAGGTTAAAATACCTTTAAAACAAACACAAATTGTTTACAAAAAAACTAGTAGTTTCAAAATAGCTTTATTCTCATTCTGCAATCCACACCAATCTTTTACCTGATTACAATCTTTCTTTTATTTCACATTAGCTCTACAAAACCCTAAAATGCCAAACATTACCTACTAGTAAAAAACCTCGTATGGGCCTCAAATTTTGCATAAAAAGTATGCCTTTATAAATTAAGGATCACATAAAATTTTGGCTTATTTAATAGAGAATAACAAAAATTATTAAAACTCAAGTCCTAGAAAAAGCAAAAAAAAAACGTTCGGAGCCAATTTTAGACCACTAGATGAAGGAATCCGACCTTGAAAATATGCCAAAGTGGTCTAAAATTGGCTCTGAACTTTAAGATTTTCCATCACCTCTTGTAATTGTAGAATGTATTCTACAAATGCTTCTGCATCATCACTAGTTTTATCTGCATTAGGTAGCACAATCAGATATTGGACCCCCTTGGGGTTCCTACCATATAAATCTGGAAAGGAGACCTCCCTTTCCACCTAGATTGGTAGCTTGTAAAATTCATTAGTATACTCTTCAATGCACAAATCCTTTTGTCTTAGGTTTGGAAACCTTTGAAATAGTGTTTAGGCTAATCTACATGAAAAATTTCTTCCAAATTCTTCACCATTTTATTCCAATTTCAGATCTTTCCCTTTCCTTTCCTTTGTCTATCATTTTGCAAGTGATCCCACCAGATCATTGCATGTCCAACCAACTCAGGGCATGAAAAATTAACCTTCTTCTCCTTTGAAAGGGTTTTTCACTCAAATAATTTTTCCACGCGATTCAACCAGTCAATCAACTCCTTTTGTCGTAACCCTCCACCATAATCAGGAACATTAATCTTGATGTCATTATTTTTCCCTCTAAATCTTAGATCAATCTCTCCTCAAATGGTCTATCATTAGAGGTGTCTTCATATCTCTAATTTTCTTCTTCATTTCCTCCTTCATTCATTAATAGAGGCAATTCTTCAATATCACTATTTGGGTCTGCATCTAGTGTCCCTGAGATTTCACCCTGAAATTTGGGACTACCCCTTTAAAAAAATCATTCTTTTCAATGTAATGGGTCGTTTTGTGTTTGTTTTGCTTGCAATTGTTTGCATTGCTCTAAGGTATCCCGAGAGAGTCATAAAATCCAAATTCCCCAAGTACCCACATACTAAAACTCACTTTATCCCTTCATTAGGTTTTTTCTGAGAGAATTTTATTTATTTATTTATTAAATAAATAAATTTCTTTTAAAAATAGATTGAGCTAAAATTCGAGGATTTAGGTTATATAAAGAACTTCACCCCATCAATATTACCACAGAACATTCACTTGGGGGGAAGAATTTTTGCAGATCAGCTAATTGGAGAAATTTTTCAAGCAATTTCCTGTAGCTTCTTTTGTTTTGTCTTATATTCTTTTTATCTGTGTTTTGGTTTGTTTTCTCTAGAAATTCCCATAGCCTATTCATTCTTCCTACCAGATATTTCCCCAAGCTTAGGGTTTTGAAAATCTATCCATTATTTTTAATTACTAATATGTCTAAAGGTGATCGGAGCTCATGATTCTTTCTGGAGATTGCAAGAAGTTGCTTGCTCCAAAAGGGTGCAAAAATGAATTTTATGAAAATAATGAAAATATTGTCATCAATGCGTAGAGCTTGAGAAAATATGCACTTTTAGAGAAAACAACACCTAAAACGGAACCACGGAGTGAAAGTTATGGCACTTGTAAGTTTTTGCTGCTACATCTTCCGGACCGTTTCCAAAAATGGAAAAATTTATTCTATACTTGTTTTTTCTTCACTAAAAATCCAAAAATGGAAATAAAATGTTGCTAATGAGTTTTCACGCAACTTTAAAAGCAGAAGTTATGCAAGTCACACTTTTTGGGAAGAGCAACTTATTAATGCAAGACACACTTTTTGGGAAGAAGCTTTCTTCCATGCAATTCACACTTTTTGGAAGGAGGGCTTTTAGGTGCCAATGGGAATGTTGGTGGTGGAAGGAAGATGGGAGTTTGGAGCCTTCCTATAAGGATGTTTTTTCACATCATTAAAGTTAAATCGCTTAAGTGCCAATGGGAATTTTGTTAGTGGAAGGAAGGTGGGAATTTGGAGCCTTCTTGGAAGGTTGTTTTTTCCCATCATTAAAGTTAAATCACTTAAGTGCCAATGGGAATTTTGGTGGTAGAAGGAAGGTGGGAATTTAGAGCCTTCCTAGAAGGTTGTTTTTTCTCATCATTAAAGTTAAACCACTTAAGTGAAAGATGGGAATTATGGAGCTGCCTGGAAGGGTAAATATTCCCACTTCCTTGCCTTCTTATTTTTAACATGACTTCTAGCCAAAAAGTGCGACCCACTCTGGCATAGCTAAATGCCTAAAAGCTAACTTTTTTTGTTAAATTCTCGAGAAGCATCCAGTTTTGGTGCCTAGGGTTAGAAAGGCTTCCTTTTTATTATTTTGGCTATCTACATGTTGATGTGAATGCACATGGGAAATAAATAATATTTTTAGCTTGCTTGGCATGCAAGCAAAGTCTAAAACTAGAGGGTAGTAGGCTTTATAATCAGATTTTGGTGAAGGAATTAAGCATTCATGCCATGGATTCCATGTTTTTTTGAATTATTTGTAGGAATACTTCACTAGTGCTCATATTGGTGAAAAGAAGGAAAATTCAATGTTAGATATAATGAATATATCTTCAAAATTAGAAGGAGAAATTGTAGGTTCTGCACAAATAGATCCAACTCTCATATTTGTAAGGTCTTCAGGAAGAAATAAAAAAAAAAGATCTCAGAAAAAGGTTGATTCAGGAACGATGAAGGGTGGTGAGTTTTGTCTGAATTGTTTACCATAAACATTGCACTAGTGTACGTATTGGAGAAGAACTAAAAAACCTTCAAGGATAAGAGGGAAGACAGGTCAAAGGTATCACGCGTGAGTAAATCTCAGTCAGCTACTTCCAGATCCATTTTGGTGATAATTGAAGGAATGGATTCAACATCATATGAGAGAAAAAAATCATCTCATATTCAAGCCAAAGATATCATTCAGATCATTCATTGCTAAAGTAAATGACGCAGAAGTGCAATACAGGTTGGATCAACATGCAGAGTATGGAAGAAGAACAAGACTGAGAGTGTTGCATCTTTATTCTAATTTCTTCTCCTCTTTCTTCTTCTTTCTCTTATTTTCTCTGACAAAGCAATTGAGCAATCAATTAAAATTGTAAAACTTAGGTAATTGGCTATAAAAGTCGTTACTTCAAGCTATTGGAAGAAGTCAATTACTTGGAAATAGGTGGCAAACATACAAAATAGAAGGTTCTATTTTAATTTATAAAGCATGCATTTCATGCAAAGAGAAATTCTAGGGAGAATACTGCCAGTTGTTTCCCCTTTTCATAGCTTCCACATGTGGCAATTCATTTAAAGCCTCCTATTTTTAATTGTTCTCTATACACGATAAATAGAGGAAGAGCCTACAGGTTAAAGGATCAGAATTTGTAATCAATAGTCTTGAGTTCCATACTTTGTGTTGAATCCATTGATATCTTTTTTAAAAGCTGAGGAATTGAATAGAGGTGGAATTTCAAAGAAATTTGTGTCAAGGGTGCATTTGCTTCTTACTTCTGTGTAGATCTTTAGATAAAATTTGCATTGTCTAATATTTAAATTAGAAATTTTTGTTTCCTTTAATTATGTATTATGAGATCTATTTGTTTTATCTATGTGTATGAGACTAACTCTGTAAACTATTGGTTGGATTACGCATATTCTTTCCCTTCTTCCCGTATTCAACTATTCCCCCCTCTGCAAATATTTCTTTATAGTTGCTTACTTGCTATAAAATTTCTTAGCAATGGTTCATGAGCTTTGCAGTTAAAGTAAAACCCACAGATAGTTACTAGGATCCATAATTAACAAAAATATCACACGGGAGCCTCACCGGTAAATGAGGGAGATTTATCTCATGACTACCTATGTTTTAGCTATGCATAAAATCTAGCCAACAGTTTTTTCCGACTCCGTTGGGGAACAATAAATTTATCAGACTATATTTTTTTCATGCTAGTTCCCTTTATATTGTAATCTTAACATGGTTAAACATCCATTCACCCAATCCAGCAAGGCTCAAGGAAGGACTGGTCATTTTTATAGATTGCAATAGAAGTTTAATTTCACTCATCCTCCTCAAGTTAGAAGTCGCAGATCCAGTCTTTCACCAAGAAGAAGAGTGCAAACTCCTCCAAATCCAGATCGTATGTAGCACAATCCTGTAGTTGAGATTATTCATCCAGTCTATTCTCAAAGAAGACATGTTCCTTTTATGATGTAGAATCATCCACTTGCCCCTACAGCACATGTTCCATGGGGTACAACCTTTGGACCTTTGAATATAACTCCTCCTATGCATGATCTACCTAAAGGGACGAGAAATAATTTTCCAAAATTCTTTAGAGATGAAAAGCAGAATATAGATGACCACTTGGTTGCATTATTTATATCCTATGGAGTGCTTGTAGTCGAACATGAAGATGTCTATGTCAGACTCTTCATAGAGACACTACATGACTTAGCTAGAGAATGGTTCTACCGACTAGCTCCTTGTACCATAACCAACTAGGCTACTATGCAGGATGCATTCCTGAAAAGGTTCAAGGAAGCTGAAGATTCTGGTACATTGATAGCTCAACTGAATCAGTTGAAGAAGGATCCACATGAGCACATGCGGGATTTTATTGCAAAATTCCAAAAAATACTGTACAAAATTCCAGCTTCTACTTCTCTGAATGATGAGAATCAAAAAAGTATTATTCATCAACGCTTTACTTTTTGAAGTAAGCTATCAACTGCAAAGATAACGTCATGTTGACTTGTTAGCAACTCAAAACATGACAATTAAAATTGAATACAACCTCATCATGGATGGAAAGATAAAGAGCATCACTTATAGAGTTGAACGTTCATCTTCTACTACTAAATCTGATTCACTATTGCAAAACTTAGCAAATGAGATGTCGCAGATGAAGAAACAAGTGGCTCAAATGGCTCAGGGCAAAAATACTACCCCTGCTCAGAATTTTAATAAAAACAACTGGAACTGCATTGTTGGTTCCCAAAGATTAGCAATTGAAGTTGATCCCAGAAACAATGTGGAGATGAATGAAGAAGACCAGGAATATGACACTGATCACCTTGAGAATGATGATTTTGTAGGTCTTGTTGGTGACTCCAACATTAATTACCTAAACTAAAAATATTAACATGACTATGAAGAGCTTCTTGAAAACGATCATGGTCATACATATGCATTAATTACAAGATCAAAAACTTGCCAAGCTAGGGCATTAGCAGACAAACAAAGAAGGGGAAACCCTTTACCTTCTTCTTTATCTCCCAAAGATAAGAATGTGAGTTCTTCATGTCAACCACAAAAATCGGATCAGGTATCTTAATTGATTCCTTCCTTTGACATTATATATCATGCTAAGAAAACTAGATTTCAAATTTCAGAAGTGGGATACTTGATAGCTTTTCCTAGGTAGCTAAATAGACTAGTTAGGTATGTGCCTTCACCAGGGAAATTTATTACATCAAAAAGAATTTTTCCTAAATCCAAAGATACTTCTCCCCAGAACAACGTTGCAGTTGTTAAACCTTCACCATATTCTGAAAGAGGAGAACTATTCTATGTTTCTCTATTGCTTAATGGTTTCGAGTTAAACAATTACATTTTAGATTCAGGTGCTATTTTTGGCTTACCTTGACAAAGACCATAGTTATTCCATGGAGAGAAAAGTACCTTTAATCAGACAAATAAACTATGCACAATTTGTTCTGACATATTTACCTGACAAAAGATTAAAGATGACAATCTTAGTTGGAGATATTCCTATCTCCTACGAGATGTTGTTGAGAATAAACTTTTGCAAAGAGATGGGAGGAGAAGTAAAGATGGATTGGTCATGTGCTTATATTCCTATCAAAGGAATAAATCAGAAGTTGGAGGCGAAAAATAAGTTCAAGTACATGGTTACAAAATTTAAGGATCCTAGATCTCATATTCTTTTTCAGGAATCTGACAGTGGGATATATTTCTTGGAAATGGATTAAAATGTACTAGAACCATAACTTCGACCAGAGCTAAAGCCAACAAAAGAAGAAGAAAAATTTGGGACTCTGGAGTTTAAAGGCACTTGTTGTTCTATTAGATCGGGATCTGACGTTCTATTAATATCTCTAGATCATGAGATATTCCCATACTCCCACAAGGTGATGTTTGAGAACACCAATAATATGGCTGAGTATGAAGCATTGTTGTTAGGATTGGATCAAGCTAGAAATAAAGGGGTAAAACTCCTCAAATCCCAAGGAGATGTTGAACTTCTAGCAAAGAAAGTTTGAGGGGAAAATCAAGTCAAAAGAAATGAGATGAAGAATTACAGAGATAGAGTGCTTTCTGTCACACTCGATTGTGTAGCCTTCTCTTTCGATTTCATTCCAATAAATTAGAATTTCAAGGCAGGATCTTTGATTGTCGCAACTACACTATTGAATATGGATAGACCACCTTCCATATTCAGATAAGGAAACTATAAAGTGGAGATGGCCTACCGCCCTAAATTCCATGATAGTCTTTAATAGTGGCAGACTTTCTACTATGACAAACAAACATCTGCATGTCTAGAACAAGAAAAATATGACAGGTTTTGTGTTGAAGGGAGTAAATCACCATGAAAAAATAAGTCACAGGAAACATTGATCCAGGTTATGATGACAGTAGTGGAATAATCCAACTAAAAGGTAACAAAATCTCCAAGGGTTTAGTTTCCCTAGTGGAGAATTTCGACAAACATGATCAATACCTGAAGAAGAACAAAGAATATGGTGATAGTTCCTCCTCAAGAATGCAACTGGTAAATCTAGGTATAAAGGAAGTTGATGAAGACTTATTTACCACATAGAGAAGAAAGGATGAGCCACCACAAGATGAATTTGATAAGGACTCACCCAAGGTATTTGACAAGAAGGCCAAAGAAAGGAATTTCAAGATTGGAGAGTGGTTACTCTGGTGGGACAAGAGATATGAACCGAAGGGCATGCACGAAAAATTTGATTCACTCTAGAAAGGACCCTTCATAATCAAAAGAGCTGCTGGAGTGGATACTTTCTTCCTTTCCTACTAGGATGTAATTGAGCTACTGCTGCATTTCAACGGGAAAGATCTGAGGTTGTTCAAAAACTAAGAGACAAGGTAAAACTTATTTGTATATAAATTAAGCTTTTGTTGTTTTTTTTTTTTTTTTTTTTTGTGGCCTAACCTAAAACCCAATAGACAAGACATGAAACTGTAGATGTTGGGATCTCATCTTAACTCCTTTAATTTTGATAGAGGTAAAGATGTCTGCAGAATGAGCTAACTGGTGTCCCTGAGATTTCACCTTGAAATCTGTGACTACCCCTTTTTAAAAAAATCATTCTTTTCAATGTAACAGGTCATTTTGTGTTTGTTTTTCCTGCAGTTGTTTGCATTTCTCTAAGGTATCCCCAGAGAGTCATAAAAGACAAATTCCCTAAGTACCCACATGCTAAAACTCACTTTATCCCTTCGTCAGGTTTTGTCTGAGAGAATTTTATTTATTTATTTATTAAATAAATAAAGATCTTTTAAAAATAGATTGAGCTAAAATTGGAGGCTTTATGTTATATAAAGCACTTCACCCCATCATTATTACCACAGAACATTCACTCGGGGTGAAGAATTTTTGTAGATCAGCTAATTAGAGAAAAATTTCGAGCAATTTCCTACAATTTTGATTTTGTCTTATTTTTTTCTATCTGTGTTTTGGTTTGTTTTCTCCATCAATTCCCATAGCCTATTCATTCTTCCTACCATATATTTCCCCAAGCCTAGGTTTTTGAAAATCTATCTAGTATTTTTAATTACTAATATGTCTAAAGGTGATCAAAGCTCATGATTCTTTCTGGAGATTGCAAGAAGTTGCTTGCTCCAAAAGGGTGCAAAAATGGATTTTATGAAAATAAGGAAAATATTGTCATCAATGCGCAAAGCTCAAGAAAATATGCACTTTTAGAGAAAATGACACCTAAAACGGAGCCATGGAGTGAAAGTTATGGTACTTGTAAGTTTTTGCTGCTACATCTTCTGGACCATTTCCAAAAATGGAAATTTTATTCTATATTTGTGTTTTCTTCACTAAAAATTCAAAAATGGAAATAAAATGTTGCTAATGAGTTTTCACACAACTTTAAAAGTAGAAGTTATGCCAATCACACTTTTTGGGAAGAGCAATTTATTAATGCAAGACACACTTTTTGGGAAGAAGCTTTCTTCCATGCAATTCACACTTTTTGGAAGGAGGGCTTTTAGGTGCCAATGGGAATGTTGGTGGTGGAAGGAAGGTAGGAATTTGGAGCCTTCCTAGAAGGTTGTTTTTTCTCATCATTAAAGTTAAATCACTTAAGTGCCAATGGGAATTTTGTTAGTGGAAGGAAGGTGGGAATTTGGAGCCTTCTTGGAAGGTTGTTTTTTCCCATCATTAAATTTAAATCACTTAAGTGCCAATGGAAATTTTGGTGGTGGAAGGAAGGTGGAAATTTGGAGCCTTCCTGGAAGGTTGCTTTTTCCCATCATTAAAGTTAAATCACTTAAGTGAACGATAAGAATTATGGAGCTTCTTGGAAGGGTAAAAATTCCCACTTCCTTGCCTTCTTATTTTTAACATGCCTTCTAGCCAAAAAGTGTGACCCATTCTGGCATAGCTAAATGCCTAAAAGTTGATTTTTTTTTAATTGTCAGGAAGCATCCAGTTTTGGTGCTTAGGGTTGGAAAGGATTCCTTTTTATTATTCTGGCTATCTACATGTTGATGTGAGTGCACAAGGGAATTGAATAATATTTTTAGCTTGTTTGGCATGCAAGCAAAGTCTAAAAATAGAGGGCAGCAGGCTTTATAATAAAATTTTGGTGAAGGAATTAAGCATTCATGCCATGGATTCCATGTGTGTATGAATTATTTGTAGGAATACTTCACTGGTTTTCATATTGGTGAAAAGAAGGAAAAGTCAATGTCAAATATAATGAATATATCTTCATATTCAGAAGGAGAAATTGTAAGTTTTGCACAAATAGATCTAGCTCTCATGGCAGAAATAAAAGAATAATATTTGAGACAAAGGTTGATTTATGCACAATGAAGGGTGATGAGGTTTGTCTGAATTGTTTACAGAAAACATTGCATTGGTGCACGTACTAGAGAAGAACTGCAAAAGCTTCAAGGATAAGAGGGAAGACAGGTCAGAGGTAGCACCCACAAGTAAATCTCAGTCAACTGCTTCCAGATCCAGTTTGGTGAGAATCGAAGGAAAGGATTTAACAACATATGGGAGAAGAAAACATCTCAAATTCAAGGCAAAGATATAATTCACATCATTTATTGTTAAGTGAATGAATCAAAAGTGCAATACAAGTTGGATCAACATGTAGAGTATGGAAGAAGAATAAGAATGAGAGCGTTGAATCTTTCTTCTAATTTCTTTGCCCCTTTCTTCTTCTTTCTCTTGTTTTCTCTGACAAAGAAATTGAGCAATCAATTAAAATCATAAAACTTAGGTAATTGGCTATAAAAGTCATTACTTCAAGTTATTGGAAGAAGTCAATTACTTGGAAATAGGTGACAGACATGCTAAATAGAAGGTTCTATTTTCAGTTATGAATCATGCATGTCATGCAAAGAGAAATTCCAGGAAGAATATTTCCAGCTGCTTCCCCTTTTCATATCTTTCACATGTGGCAATTCATTGAAAGCCTCCTATTTGTAATTGCCCTTTATACACTATAAATAGAGGATGAGCCTATGGGTTAAAGGATCAGAATTTGTAATCAACATTCTTGAGTTCCAGACTTTGTGTTGAATCCTTTGATATCTTTTATGAAAGCTGAGGAATTAAACAGAGGTGGATTTTCAGAGAACTGTGTGTCAATGGTGCATTTGCTTCTTACTTATGTGTAGATCTTTAGATAAACTTTACATTGTCTAAGATTTAGATTAGAAAATTTCATTTCCTTTAATTCGGTATTACGAAATCTATTTGTTTTATTTGTGTATGAGACCAACTTTGTAAACTATTGGTTGGATTACATATATTATTTCCCTTCTTCCTGTATTCAACTATTCCCCCCTCTGTAAATATTTCTTTACAACTGCTTACTTGCTACATAATTTCTTAGCTATAGTTCATGAGCTTCACAGTTAAAGTAAAACCCACAGATAGTTACTAGGATCCATAATTAACAGAAATATCACATGGGAGTCTCACTGGTAAATGAGGGATAATTATCTCATGACTACCTAGGTTTTAGCTATGCAGAAAATCTAGCCAACAACATCCCCATTTGCATGCCTCCTTCTGAGGTAGTTAACTTCTCCTGTGAACTCGACAACATGTCTCTGTAGCTTCTGCATATGCCTATTCATCTAGGCATAACCTCCCCTCTTGTGTCTATCCATGACTATATAAAATAGAGGTAATAAATTACACAGAAAAATGTAATTTATATTATCTTCACCGTTTCCGCAAGATCCAAATCCTGCTCTGATACCAATTGATGTGGATCCAGCTGCAAGAGGTTAAAATACCTCCAAAACACACATAAATTGTTTGCAAAAAACTATAAGTTTCAAAATAGATTTCTTTTCATTCCATAATCCACACTAATATTTTACATCATTACAATCTTCCTTTTATTTCACATTAGCTCTAAAAACCCTAAAATTCCAAAAAACCCTAAAATGCCAAAAATTACCTACTAGTAAAACACTTTGGATGGGCCTCAAATTTTGCATACAAAATATTCCTTTGTAAATTAAGGCTCACACAAAAAATTTTCTTATTATATAAATCATAGAAAAAGTTATTAAAACTCTAAGTCCTAGACAAAAGCAAAAAAAACATTTAGAGCCAATTTTAGACCACTAGATGAAGGAATCCGGCCCAAAAAATATGCCAAAATTGAAACAACCTTTATGGAAATATTTGTCACATTATATTAATAATCAATATCTAACACTTTGGAAAATTTCAAGACAATCCAATGGTCGAATCAAAATTTATGACCTTCCCAAGTTATGCTCCCGCATCATCCTTGAGGGAACAGACTCTGGAGATAGCTTTGAAAGTAAACCCTTGTTCAACATTATCAATTGCAACAATTTATTTTTGCAATTTCAATCCTTATGTTTTGTGGATAGAGTTCACAATATTTTGATTAGAATTCACTTGTTCTTAATGTGGTAAATTGTAGAGATAGGGACATGGAAGAGTGACCCAACATTCCATGTCAAATTGATGCAATTGTTAATTTCATAACCAAAAAACATGGCAGGTTATGTGGTTTTGCATCAACTCTATAGACTATATTTAACTTCATTGATTACACCATTGACAAGCCAAACCTCTATCCACAAGTTGGTAGTGAAAAAACCTTTTAGCCCTTACAAAGAAGAAATTTGACCTGCAATTGAGAATGAGGAATGAAAAGTAGATATTTCTTCTGGAGATAAAAACCAATTGTTTTGGACATGAAGATGTGATATTATGAATCAAATACATTTTTAGGGCATTCAACTAATGGAAAACATGGGGATGAATGCCTACATATTTTCTATAACTTGTGAGATTTTCATGACCGCCATGCTTAAGACAACTTTTTTATTGCTATTTTTAGGGTTTCTATTTTCTATATTTATAGAAATTAGATGCACTAATTGTTGATTCATTAAATTAATGTAATTATATGTAATTATGTATGTATGTACATAATATATGCATATACAAATACGTATACGTATACATATACATATACACACGCATTTATATGTATATATGTGCATATATAAACTGTGTGTGTGTAATGTCAGGAAGATTAGTTGATTATAGCAACATAGATATTGAAATTGATGAATATCATCATTATAGTATATGAAGGTTTTATTAAAGATCCCATGAAGAAACCAATATGAATATAACTATTATAATATTTTGAATTCAATAAATTTTTCATGAGCACATTCAATTCATGGCATACATAGGGACGATCACCAATAATGTTTTTCTATCTTACGAATCTTTTCATGATGGTCACTCGTAAACTGACTTTTTCATTACTAGCAATGTTATGCACAAAATTTGCACATGTGACTTGGCATTTCTCTTAGTGTTTTTACACTTCTAGGTGAAACTCACGGCTTTTTTCACCTTCCTCCTAGCTAAGCATTTTTCGTGTGAACTTAAACCACCACCAAAGGATGCTTTGTCATGTGAAACAAAAGAATAAGAGTAATAAGAAGAAATATTATATTATTTACATGATTATTCGATTTTACACTTATTTTTATTTCCTGCATCCATGTCATAGTTGTAATAAGGGATTGCGTTCATGAAAAAATAGCAAGGCATGAACTGCATCTAAAGTGAATGAGATATGAAAAACGTTGTATACATTGACATCAATGGTCTATGCCATATATACTATCATTCTTACTTCGAACAATAAATGACAAAAAATGGATTCAACCATGTTGGTGTCCATGATGTGTCCATGATAGGAGGGGACCAAGTGGACGAATTCACATATTCTCCTTCACCATTTCTTGCAATATGGAAGCATGTATATGTTTGAATCCCACATGGTGCTCTCAATCTTTCAATCTTTGTATATAATATTGCAATGATCAGGGGTGTGGCCTAATATTTATAAATGTATGGGTGTGGGTTTGATTCACTCATATGGGATTATTTCAATCATGTTTTTCTCTCCCATCTTGTAAATTCCTTTACTATTTTGTGCACTTGCAATACCCTTCTCCCAAAAATTTATGAGCTCCAAACTATCAACAAATATATTGAGATGATGGTTTATGTTGCTTGCATCAAGTGGATGTTAAGTGGATTGAGTCAGAAGCAATGTAAACAATGATGTGTGGTCGAAGGAATTGGTATCTTACTTTCTCTTGGGAATAATGTGACTCCCACCAATTTTCTTTCCAAAATTATTATATTATAGCCATCATGGTGGACATCTTGACATAGTATAGGATGGAGTTGGAATACTGACAATGAGTCTCGACTGTGCGACCTATCAATGGATATGACATCTCTTGAGACAACTAGAGGACCCCAAACAAATCCATGGGATGGTGTGGATGGAGAAGCCGATAGATTTGATGGAAAATGTTATGCCACATGGATGGTCCTGATAAGGCCATATATCAACGACACCTCAAAATAAATCATCTTCATAAAATATATGTTGATTGTCCATGGGCAGTTCCCCACTACTAATTGGGAAACATCTATCAACATAAATATTTTTCTAAGAACTCATCATCCTTCTCCCTACATCCTTCTTGTTAAGGGGACCACATTTACTCACTTGAGTTTGGTGGTGTAGGAAATTATTCGTTGCTATTTCCATTTTTTCTCTCTTCCACTTCCTTGTCTTTCTTCAACTAACCCTCATTTTCACCTTTTTCTTCATCTTAATGAATCATTGAATCCTCACCATCCCCTTATGTTTACACAAATAGACGTTCTCCAAATTATAAATAGGAAGGTGGGTAAATAGTGACAACATGCAACAGTTACAATTTGTTTGGTCGTCAATGTATAGGTATACCACATTCATTCATAACTCAACTCTGTAGACTCTTTGCCTTCAATTGTCATCTATCTATGGGTCTATTTGGGTGTTCTTGAATGATTTTGAATGCTTTCACTATAGATTTTGTTGGAATTCTCCATAGCTTGACTTAATTCATCTTATATGTGGATTTCCATTTTTAGCAACTATTAAGACACACTCGAATTCAATACCAAAACAAACTAGGCATTGCACCTACCACCTATAATATGCAGATCACCATTTAGAAGACGATTTGGTTCAATAGTTGTATATAAGTTACAATGCAACTATTTGGTAGAATGCCAAGAAAGGATATGTAGTGCCCCCTCCGTGCTCATGTGGCAACGTCGTTAATCTTACGATCCATTCAACTCAATATTTATTATGAATCTTGAAGTCGAAACATTTATATGTATTTTTATATTTAATGTTAAAGTTTATCAAAGTAAATGGTAGTTTAGGAAATGATCAAGGTGATTTGTATGTTTCTCAAATAAGATTTTATTCTCGTGAAAAGGTAAACGTTGTAGCGGGGAGATGTTTTGGTTATGATTAAAGTAATTTTTTTAAAAAGTAATAAATAATATAAATCATTTATCATTGATCTATTTGAATTATATCACATATAAAAAAAATGTAACCATCTCATTTATATGTTAAAATAAGAATCTTTCAGGGATATAATGTGGTTCTAGATAAAGAAATTTAAAATAAATATATATGTTAGTGTTTTGATACTAATTTCTAAACAACAAAAGAAATATGAAAATAATTAAACCATTAAATATGTTGAATATTGCTAATTTTCTCCAAGTTATTGAGGCTTGTACCAAAGCACTTACCAAAAGAATTAATGGAAATTATTTTGGGTAATGTGAGATTCACCCCTAAGAAGGATTTTTGGGAAATTCTTCTTGGTTTTGTAAATTGTTTGCCATGAGAGGATTTTTGGAAAAATCTAGTCAGAGAATGTAATTCTGGGCATGCATACGGTAGTTGGGAGTACCTCCATTGTTAATTTTTTTCTTTTCGGTGGAAGAATGCATTGTAGGCCATGAATGATTTGTTGAAATGCTTATTCAGGATCGAACTCCATAAATTTTCCATCATCCTCCCTAGCATGTGTCAACGCATGAGCTTTGTAATAGGGTGTGTCATCCATCAAAGCATAACTAAAAGTGGATTTTTCTCTTGAATGGGATATGAACGCCTTGTTGGATGTGCATGCAGGATATGGACACATACATAGGGCACATATTGTTTTAAAAAAATGCCTCATAAAATGTGGTTTCATGTAGTGCAATGATTTTTGGATAGGCACAGAATCGATCTGTGGAAAAGGCTTGGAAAATTGCAAGCAAATGCAATTGACACTGATCATGCTAGACTCCACGGCCTTTCCAACATCTTCTAGCTTTTGAGCACACCGAGGACTAGTGTGAAATATTTTAAATGTGTATTTTTTCTCTCTTGTGGAAGTTTGTGTAGGCTTATGGACTGTTTGACAGGTATGTAAAATGTGGAGACATTTCTAATTCCCATGAAATGTTTGTTAGATTTCTTAGTGAAAATGCAACTTGGCATTCATGTTTTTACTATTAGTGGGTGGTCTGATTCATGTTAGTATTGTATGCAAAATTTGGAGGGTGTTGGGTTTGTTGTGGTGCACTGTGGAGTGTGTATGAGGATCTCTTAGGATGTAGTGTGGTATGCATGTTGGCAAGGAACATACACTTTTGTTTCAAAAAATAGAATGATGGAGAGATTATAACTTGGTCCCTATGTTTTGCTTGCAAACTATTTTCTAAAATGGATCATTGAGATGCAGTCTTATGGTCTGTAATGGTTACAAAGTCATAACACCTCATCCAACTGGGTCGATCTTCTGAATGTTGCAAGATTGAGAATGGCATGGATGGCCTTGGTTGGGTATGTTTTATTTCATGTGGAGATTTGAAAAATGTGGAAACTTTCTCTAGGCATGCAAGGAAATTGTTTGATGAAATGCTCCAAGATATTTTTGTCTCATCGAATGCGGTAATGGAGAATTACGTGAAATAGGTGTGTATTTTCCCTTCGTCTTGCATTTAAACTACACACTCTAGCATTCTTATGTGGTTGAGTTTCATGAATTTTGGATCATAAAAAAATACATCTTGTATGAATGTTACAACTTTTATCTTACTTGAAAACCTTCAAAACATAGAAAAAAACTAGCCTCGCAAATCTCAAGCATGGAGTGCCACACCCAAATGTATTGTGAACCTGGAAATTATAATTTGATCCCTGGTAATGTAGGACACCATGAAGAAACTTAAATCAGTTTTTTGAACTCTTTTAATGTTTTCTGAGTAGGGAAAAATTTAAGGGTCCCTCCAAAAAAAAAACCTTAGAAAATATTTGGTGAATATTGGTAAAACCACTTTCGCATGTCCAGTGAAATTGCAGGAAAAGTTGTTTTCATGTGGGAGGTGATTTTTTAACATGATTGTGGGAATGGTTTGTCCTTATCCATTGGCCTTATGATGCGGTAGAAATAATATATGACATCGATTGGTAGCATTCTGCATGCTACCGGTCAGGTAGCATTTTGCATGCTACCGATCGGTCGATAGCATTCTACATGCCACCGTCGGGTAGCATGCAGGATGCCACCGGCTGGTAGCAGCTGCATAATGCTACCAAAAAATAACATGAAGGATGTTACCGACCAGTAGCATGTATAATGCTACCGTCTGGTAGCACTAGCATTGTTTATGCTACCGGCTGGTACAACATATTTAATGCTACCAACTGGTATCATTTTGCATGTTGTCGACCGGTAACATTAAATATGTTGTCAATTGCCTCATTAAACTTGTTATAAATACCCGAAGGTAGTCATTTTCACTCCACACAACAGATAAGCCAAAGCTGAGAGCATACAAGGAAAACTCCTAAAGATGAAACTTGAACACCAAAGGACATACAAAAGGGAAGAATCTAGAACGCCAAAGGACAACTACAACCAGAAATTTTATAACAGATTGAAAAAATACCTAGAAGAAAGAACACTTCAAGAGAGACCAAGAGCCCAAGTGCGCCAACAACAAATATGAAGAAGTTTTCGTTCAAGAGCCTGGTATTTCCTCAATTGTACACATTTCTAAATGATCCTACTGTGTTTTCCCAATGGATTGAAGTGGCCAATTTCACAGGGCTAGTGTATATGCCCCAATTTTGGACAAACTATAGAACACTTAACAATCTTCTACTCAACTACGACACTTCCACTTTCACATTTCATTATACACTCCCATCTCATGTAGAGTCATTTGGAACGTCACTTGATGACATTGAACTTCTCATAGGACTACCACACAAAGATGTGGATCATGTCACGACGATGGTTGTTTTATCAGATGAAGAATGCAAGTATTTGGAGTCTAGTTTTCAATTATCTATTGATGTAATTACAGCTGACTTGCTTGTAAGTTTATTTTCTATTTTACAACATTACATTTTCATTATTTTCAATTTAACAAAATTTGATTACGTTTAATATTCACTACTAAAAAAATGCTTCTCCTTGTATTGACAATTACAACTTCCCAAAACCCTTCAAAAATATGGATTCAACTCAAGGATTTTAGTCACCCATTTCTGCAGGCCGTTGTGTAGTTCTTCTCAGGCCAGAATTATTTTACAAGGTCGATATACGGATATCCTATGGTGGGTATTAGCGTATATTGTTCGCACCTTAAGTGGGCAGAAATTTGACTGGTGCAACTTCTTATCCTCAAGGATAAGATCTAATTTGGAAAATATTCATTTGAATGATAATGTTACCATCAGCTCAACAAATTTTATTCTAGGTTTATATTATGAATCTCTCTATAATTTACGTGGCACCTCTCCTTTGACAGCAATCCATTCAAAGCTAAAGGCTTTGTCGTTAACACTATCAATTGAAGAGAAAGAGGTGAGTCCCAATTTTTGATTAGATGGTTTTTAATTATTATTTTTCTTATTGTAATATTTATCTTTTAAAATTAAAATTTTGAAATTAATTAACAATTTACTATTAAATTATCACAGAAGTTGGCAACTGTGGCTGCATCACGAAGGGAAGCTGCTATCAGAGGTCATTTCCCACCTAGTTTAGGAGATTATCTGTTACTATTTTTGACAAAAAGAAAACAAGGAGGACACCCCTCCACATTCTGTTAAAAATATGAGGAGTTTCTTAAACCCTCAAACTCAATCATCCAAAATACCACATGCATTAATCGCAAGTATTTTAATTTATGATGTATATATGTTTCAACTTTCAAAATGTATGAAAATAAATGTAATTAATTTTTTAAAACTTGTGTGTTTCAATTTTTTTTACAATTTATATTGCTTTGTTGTAGAAACCACCAGTAGAACAGGATCGTATCATTGGGATGAAACGCAGGATGTAGAAATATCTTCAATACCTCACTCCATTGCCCCAAGTTTGAATCTCTTGTTTCTTTTTTGTTGATATTTGTTGATAAAAAATTCAATATTCTAATAAATCTTTAATTCTTAATTAAATTTTAGATCACAGCCTACCAGTCTTTTCAGTCTACTCCTCCACAACCACCACATCAAAAGAAACCGGCTTCATTTGCACCTCAGCAACAATCCTCTCAACAAAGTAATATTTATAATATTATATGAATTTATTTATTTTTCATTGCTATTATGTTTGAATTTTGAATTTTGTCATATTATTTACAAAATTACAATTCAATGTCTCAGGGCCTCCAATTCATACGTCCATAACAAATGTAGATGCCACCTACACCACCCCCACCACAAAATATGAGGACCAGGTTCCTTGGATCAAGAATATTTCATTCGATCGTCCAGATTCAAGCAGGGGCACCCTTAATTTTGCTTCTGATTTTCCAAGATTTTCATTGGGCAATGCTCCTAGTGGACATGGTGTTTTGATGTTGAACGATATTGATTTGGATGACGAGTATCTTGGGATTGAAAATGGATATCATGAGCATGGAACATTCAATCCCCAAGATATGATTCATGTGGATCAAGCCAGCCTACTCCAATAAGAGAGGATAGATCAAGAACACCATCTCCAGTACAGGTTGGCACTTGCCTTAACTAATGACTAGAAAAACTGCTTTTTCAGTTGATGTTCTTTTGGTTGATAATACTGAAACCAATATTGATATTATTTCGAAGGAGGTTGAAGAATTAAAATTGTGAGAGTTTAGGGCTAAAGTTATGATTAAAGAAATAAATTCACCATATAAAAATCACAACCAAAGAAATATATTGTATTCTTCACATCCGAACGAGCCAGGAAATATTGATATTTTGTTGAATCAAGATGTGTCTGGTTCTGTACAATTTGAAAATAATTATGAAGATGAAGTCTTGAACGTTATGTTGAACATAATTGAGAATTTAAATGTTGAAGTACAAGATTACCACAATATGTGGTTGAGAGACAAAGGCCTTATAGTTATTGCAAAATCGAAATGAGATAAGGAATTGGTAATTCTTACTAAATTTTCAAGTATTATTTTCATTTTTTGAAATTTTACTAATAGATTTTCTCTTTTCTAATGCAGTCAAAGTATGAAAATTTGAAAAATGAGGCTGGTTTTCTTGATTTACATTTACAAAGTGCCAAGAAAATTTTAAATGCAGCAGTTGAATTGAAAGAGAAGCTTGTTATCTTAAACAAGCAGAATAATACCTTGAGAAGAATAATAAAGGAAAATGGAATGGATCCAGAGATACTATTGAAGAAGAAAATAGAACAAGATATTAACTTATTGTCTTCTGGTGATGTTGCAAATCCAGAAAAAGTGATTCTTTTGAAATATTGAAGCTTCTGCAAAGGATATGGTTCATTCGGGTGTATTAAAAGAAATTTATTTAGTGTCCTGAAAAGAACCACATAGAGAAGAATCTTCTCAAGGATGAAGCTACATAAAACATTGTGAAATTAGAATTGTTGTTATAGAATATTTTATAAAATTGTTTCAATTTGTATGACAATATTGAAAGTTTCAAACTTTAATCAATGTGGATTGTGGTGTTTTACTTTTACTTTTTTATATATTGTGCATGAGTTATTCAAATTGATTCTAAATGTGATTGTTATTCTCAATTATATTTGATATATTTATTAAATGGTACATTACTGATTATCATCATTTTTAAATACTTTTTCGACAGAACAGTGAACTATATATTTACTAAAAAAATTATATGGTGTTTGATATGTACTATATTCATGCGTAAGATTGAAAAACATTGAAAATTCTCCAATTATGGAATTATATTTTTTTCATTGTAAAGACAACAGAACAATAAGTATGACACATTTAAAAAATCTAAATAGTAAACACATTGCAACATTGAAAATATTATTCAAAAATGAACATGCGTATAACAAAAATAACCATATACATAATTATAATCTGAATCGTGATATGAAATTTTCTTTCTTGAATAAAAATGTACAGTCATTCTTCTTTACTCAATATCAGCTAGATCAAATGAAAAATTATCTTGAAAACTTTTCTGCCCAACACTTTTATCTAATCCTTCATTACGATTTTCAGTCACAGTTTCATTGTTATCAACAGTCCCTGTATTAGTATTACTTATCCCTCTTCTCTCTACAAAATAATTCCATACAACCATTACCCATTCATAAGGAAAGGTATCCACATCATATCGTGAAACGTACAATCTCAAGCAGGTCTCAAGATTCTTATCAAACTTGTTCCGATATTTTTATTTTATAAATGTTAATGGCCGAAAAATCTTTCATCTTCAATTGATCCCAATATCATTGTCTGACACAGTTCATACAATCGGAAATACTCACATACAATTTCACGAAGGATGGAACTAGGATACAACCTTTTCCATAGAAGTGCAATTGTTCCCTTCTTTTTTGGCTCTTCCAATAATTCAAATTGTTCCTTCATTACCTATCTAAAATTAGTTGATTGCAATTTAAGAGTTTCCTTTTAAAGAATACCATTAATATAAAATACATTACATTCAACTAACTATCCAAAATGTTTAATTATAGTACCCATGTGTCTTTTAAATGAACTACAATGCCTCATATAGGATTCCAAAATTTAGGATTGACAACTTCCATGGCCTTAAGAAGCTGTCCTTTTTAAAAAATGATCTTTGATCTCACTGGATAAACATTGTGAGATTTTCTAAAAAAAATTCCTTGCTTCAGATATAATACCATCATATAAATTACGTGTAATAGGAACTTCTTCAAGCTCTACTCTATAAATATCTACTCATTTTTTGAATGTGTACATTTTAATCTCCTTCTTGTTAACAGAGATACACAGATGACCAAATATATTGAATCTAAAGTAGCAGTTAGGATTCTTTAAATATGTTAGAGCTTGTCAGTGATTGAATACATGTCATTTAAAATAGTCATCAGAGTTATATAACATATCTATAGTCTAACAAACCATTTTCCTGAACCTAATGAAGTCCACGACATATAGGGATCGTTCTTATGCAAGTTTTGTTATGTAATTCATCTCATGCAACATCAGAAGAATCCTGCAAAGTGTTAATAATGTTTCAAAGTCTGTAAGGCGGTAAATAAAATATTTTTCCTTGTCAACTTGCCTACGGTTCTTATGCATAAAACCAGTTAAAGATGGATATTCCTCAAAAACATTGTGTGCAAGCTCATACATAGAAATCCATCTAGTATCAACATCTTTAATAATTTTCTTACCATCTGTGACCCCGAGTGAAAAGTTTTGAAACTCTAGAAATATTTTCAGACTGCTTGACATATAAGCATGCACTTCATAGATATGTTGTTCAAATTTCTCAGCACATTCGAATGTGCTTACTATCATATATGCAAGATTCATCTTGTGAGACATTTAATGGATAGGAATCGTGTAAGGAGCAACATATGTTTGGAGAACCACACATAGACCATTTATGTGACCCTACATCATTGATGCACCATTAGCACCAACACAAATCATCTTTGTGGATATAGAATAATTATCCATTCCTGTTATGTCCTTCAACATTACAATTTTCTTGCATGTTATGAACAAATATCATATGAGGTGTCCTAGTGTGGTTTTGGAATGTATATACATGCATGCAAACCTAATAAGTGTTGTCAATGGTTGTAACCTCATCAATTGAAAGGGATATGAAACATGCATTCTTGAAATTATCTTTCAAATATTTCTTTCAATCATTTCAAGACATCTCGCCATTTCCTAGGCACTGCTCTCTCACCAATGTGAATTTGAAAGGTTTAGAAACCCATTGAACTTGAACAAATTTTTATATTCTGAAAAATCAGAAATTGGTCTACCCATTTTCAAAATAAAGAATATGGTAGAAAACTGTGAGGTTTTTGCCTTCAGTTTTCATTTGCAACTTTTTGAAAATTTGCATTTATGGTTCCTCCTTTCTCTTGAATTTTTTTAGTGTATTTCATCTTATTGTCATACTCCTTATATATAATATGCATGCACTCTTTTGCATTTTTCCATATATGATTCTTATTATTTTTCCATCATTTTCAATGACTGTGTAATATAATTTTCCACAATGTTTCTCTATAGTGTCCAATTTAATCTACATTCTATGTTCTTTACCTAATTTCCAAGTACAAATAGTACATCTACATTCTTTGAGAGTATCACTACCATTATCTGGTTGTATAGGCACAATAAATGGGTATTTTGCTTCCCAATCTACTAGAAACAACCTTCTAATTATCCAGGATGTTTTCTTCTTTCTCCTAAAATTATTTTTATGAGGGTTTGTGTCATTATCATCTTCTGCTGGAATATTTTCATTTGAACATTCTTATATTAAATTCATTTGGAATTTGAGACAATCTTCAAGTTCTAACATGTTTGGGTCAATAAAATCTTCATCTACTGAAATAATTGTTTCCTTAGGGTTTATGTTTTGGTTTACTATTTCATTCTTAATAAAATTTACAAATGGGGTTTTTGTTTTCAAAAACAAAAAAAATTCTAGTACAATTATTAAAAAAAATTAAACAGTGTTGATGAAAAAGAGGAAAAAGGTTATGATAATCTGTCACAACTTACTAATACCTTTGTAATTTTTTGGATTGTAATGATTGCAACATTGGGGGTTACTCAGCGCCTCCTATATGTACACCTCTTTGGATCTATGAGATAGAGAGAGATTTTTTCGATAGTAATGAGGTTCTTTCCATGTTTTGAATCCTTGCATGCACATTCGGTTGACACTCTCTCCTCCTGAGATCTCTTCACATTGTTGTTCACATGTCTGTTGATGTGCACATCTTCCCTTATGATCCTCATGTTTCAGGTTTAGAACCCTATTTCATGGTATCAGAAATGTATCTTGTGGATCTATGCACTCTTTGGCATTGCTTGTGCATTTTCCATCCTTCTGGCGTGATATTTAGATTTTTATAGCGTTTGTCATGATGGTTATTTTGGCGTGTAGTTACTTGCATTGAAATATGGGCTTCATACCTCTATTTATTTTTTTGGGCTTGTTCATGTGTTTGTGGGTTTTTTCCATGCTTTTGGTTTTCAAGCGTTCAGGTGCATGTTTTGGAGTGTTTCATAGTCTCAGGTTACAGGCTTAAGGTTTCATAACAGAGTGCTTATTACTAGTGTTTGGGATTTTAAAGACTGATTTTGGGCCTAACTCACCTCAACTCACCTTCCCTTCTATGTATACACCTTTGCATTCCTCTCGAGCTCATTTTTGAACTCAGCTTGCTCGTGCATGGTGTTGTGTGTGTTTATATTCCATCTTTGACTTCCTGTGTCCCTTACCTCAGTTGCATAGACATTCAAACTCATCCTTTCACTTTGCAATGTTCACTGCTAATCCTTTTTGTGTTGCTCATGATAATGTGGTGGCTCTCAGCGAGCTCGTTCCCTGGTTAAATGTTCGGGCTTCTCAGTGCTTACCTATGGACTCAAGATTTGTTTCAACCCTACGTTTTCCGCCCCAGCATCACTCCTCCTTCAGCTTGATGTTGCCTTCGTATCCATGGTTCATGTAACTACCTCTTCCTATGTCAATAATTTAACCTATGCACTCACCAGTTTTCATCGAACTCTACCCTGACAGAGCTCTGCTCGACGTTATTCAAAGCACCTAGGTGACATCCTTGGGATTTGTATTCCACTCTAGTAGGTTTCTTAGCCACCTCACCTCCTGTGTAGCACCCCAGCGGTTGAATCATGCTCATCAGCTTGCTTGGTCCTTGGCGTATCCTGGTGTTACATGTTGTGTCCTCAACGTTCTACATCGGGTCACTCTCCTTCTGACTCACCGACGTCCTCAAGCCCCCCACTCTTTCCAACTCAATTATTTTGTTCTTGGTGAATCCTAGATTTTGGCTCGCCTCCCTGAGCTCCTCGACATTCCCACTTGACCGTTTCAACTGGATTTCCACACTCCACCATGGACTCATCCCAATCTACATGTCCAACTCTTTGTGTACACTTCCCAACTCTGGTACCATCGTTTCTGACTAAACTGAGCCACTCAGTCTTCCCTCTCCCATCTCGCCCACCGAGCTATTTTTTGGCTCTCCTACCCTCTTTTTCTCCCAACCCCCTACCTCCTTATTTTGTGTTTTTTTTTTTTTTCCACCTTGTTAAGCATTGTATGCCATTTTAAAAGGAGGGAAAATTTTAAAAACAAAAAAAATCACTTGTATAAAGGGTGGGTATCCTCTTTTTGGATTGCTTATAGGGGGAGTACCTTTTTCTGGGCTCATTTTATAGGGTTACTGGGCTTTCCAAACCATTTTTTGGCTCATTATTGTAGCACTCTTCTTCGCTTATGGCTAGTGGATGCATCTGTCACATCCTTTTGGAAAGAGATCCTTCTCTTTTGCATTGTGAGATGCCATTTTTCTCACGTTGTGCAGTGTTGTACCTTGTCGCTTATGTGCTTTGTGTTGTATTGTGTGTGTCCCTCTACTTCTGACTTAGGACTCCATTGTGGCCTCCACTCTCACGTGACTTGTCTCCTACTGTGAGGTGAGTGGTCAACTGTCCAATGTCACATAAGCATACTTTATTATATTCTTGCACTATCTAGTGTTGTAGATAGGGAGTCTTCTCAGGTGTTGTATTACACACAGACGCATTATCGGTTGAGTCTAACGTCTTGCTTTCGTGCGCCTTGGACTTCTTTCTTCCACATCATGGAGGATGCTCTTTCTATACTTGAGCATCGCAGCATTGCATACAATCTTCACTACTTCTTCTTGGGAGAGAGAATTATTCAACTTGGCATGCTTCTAGGGAACGCTACTTTGTCTACGAGGGTCTTTTACACTTCCTTCTTGGTCCAGTTCCTGCACCCACTGATCATCATCACCTTGAGGACTTTCTTGACACTTGTGACCATGTTTTTGGGAACTTGATGATATATGTCTCTAGAACTCTCTGCTTTCATGGGAAAACTCATATCCTCCCCACTTCATCTGGAGCATCTTTCAGCCACTCTATGGATACCCTTCACCTAATACTATTGTTTTTGTTGTTGTTGATCTAGATATCTCCTCTTCTTCTTCGTTTCACTGAATTTGAATCACTTGATTCTTCTTCTGATGATGAGGATTATTCACCCAATTATGATGCCGAGAGTACTACAAAGGACTTCTCTCCTCCTCTCCCTATTCCAGATAGTGTTTTCACCCCTCCCATCTCATCATATGTTGAGCAGTCTCCTTCTCAGCCTCATACCATCATTACACCAGCCTCCTTTCCACTTCCAGTGTGTGAGGCCCCATTCACTCATCTACCTTAATTGAATGACTTATACGTGTCTGACATCGCTCTTTTGTTTGTTGAGCCCCCTCATTGGGATGATTATCTACCCAACCTTGGTCATCTTTTTGAAGAGTCCACTTTTGATGCACTACAGGTTCCTCATCCTTCTACAGATGTTTTGGAGGATTTATTAATCTCTGTTGTTGGGAGTGCCCCTTCTATGACTCTTATCACTTGCACCTTTTCTGGACACCTTCATTGATCCACCCTTGTTTGTGGATCCCTTTTCTGATGTGGGGGTTGTTTTTTTGCCTTTACATCACTTAAATATCCTTTATGTGGGTGCTCCTCTTTTACACTGACAGTTCTACACATGTGGCATTACCTTTGATTCATTAGCACTCATTTGCTAGACCTATGTCACCCTTTTGTGGACCAAACTCAGAGTTATTTGTGTTGCTACCTTTGGTTTCCTTCATAGAGTGGGAAGCCTTCCAGCACTTCATTTTTTTCCTTCCTAAGGGTAGGCACATAGTTCGGTGTTGGTGGATCTTCTTCATTCCATAGGAAGAGGTGACTTCATCGACACTCTTCTAGGAGATTTCATAGAACTGCAGATTTCATATTCGTCCATGGCATATTCTACATCCCTCTCGTCTTCCTCTTCTTCATATTTTTGAGAGACTGCCATTTTGTACATGGGTAACTTTTCAGGCTTATCTATGGCCGAGACCCATCTTTGGCGTATTTTTTAGACTAAAGAGTGTTTTTTTCTCTTGTGGTGAATGTTTTTCCCACTGGATTTTCCTTCACTACTTGGGATCTCTTTGTTGTGCATGGGTACCTTATAAAGCTTTGTGTCAAGACCCATTTTTCATTTCTAACTTGCTACCTCGTCCTAAGTTACAATGAAGGGGGGTGTTGGTGTGAGTTATTTTCCACATCATCAAGTGAGTCATCTCACTTAGGTGAGATCGTAGGTCCATCTGTCATTTAGGGGTCATTATGATATTCTCTTATGCATATGTTCATCAATGTGTCAATGCGTCATATGTGTCATTGGGAGTTACACTTCTATTTTGGGAATGTAACTCACCCTCTCCACTTGAGTTGTCATACTTGCACCATTGGGGTTACTCAACACCTCCTATATGTACACCCCTTTGTAACTATGAGATTGAGAGATTTTGTGGATTGTAACGAGGTTCTACCCATGTTTTGAATCCTTACATGCACATTTGGTTGATGCTCACTCCTCCCAAGATTTATTTGTGTTGTCATTCACACATCTGTTGATGTGCACTTCATCCCTCGTGATCCTCTTGTTTTGGGTTTCGAACCCTCTTTCAGTAGCTGTTTTAATATTTCTAGTGGAAGTAACTTGGATATTTTTTTTTATGGGCCTGAAAAAAAATTCTATGCCACCTTTTATTTTTTATTTTTCTAGTTTTTATTGATTTTTCAGAGAAGCCATTGTACATATCCATGAAAATATTTAAATTAGATCAATGTAATCAACATCTAAACAGTTCTAATATTTGTAAATGCAATCAAAATCATACAGGATACTACCGGACGGTAGCATAATGCATGCTCTCGGAAGGTAGCATGCAGAATGCTCCCAACCGGTATCAGAATGCTATTGACCAGCATCATACTACATGATGCCAGCCAATAGCATGTAATATGCTACCAGGTAGTAGCATGTTAACATTCTACTAGCCGGTAGCATGCAAAATGGTGACGGCCAGTAGCATGCATAATACTATCAACTGATAGCATACTACATGCTACCGGCTGATAGCATGTTGCATGCTACCGACCGGTATCATTTTTGCATCATGCCGGCTGGTAGCATGTAATATGCTACCAGATGGTAACATGAACTATACTATTAGTTGGTAGCATATTACATGGTATCGGCCGACATCATACAGAATGTTACCAGCTGGTAGCATGGAGCATGCTACTAGCCGGTATCATCCTTCATGTTTTCATTCAGCATCATGTAGATGTCAGACAGTATGATACCTACATGCTACAGAATAAACTAAAGTACCTTGAGAGTAGAAAGAAAATATTTGCCTCTTATTACCAGTCCTCCAATTTTTTAAAGAAGAAATCCTAAAAATAAAATATATTGTAATCACGAATTTATGGAAGGGGAGGTTACAAAATTCGATGTTTAGAACTATGAATAATGAATTATAATACCTAAATACAATATATATGAGGCAAATTTGACATATTTTAATTTCACTATAAGGGTGATTTTAATAGTAACAGTCGGTTATTGGTGGAAACTCTTTGGAGAACCGACCCCTAACATTAACTTGTACCCAAAAACTTTTGGCGACTCAATCCCTATTCATACCCGAAAAATTCACCAATTTAAAATTTTGAAAACTAGAATATTCGTGAATTAATGAATATTCACCACTAAATTTTTCCATGTTTTTGAGTCAAGTCTCGAAGCCCATTTTTTTATCCTAACCACTTGTGATGACATGCTCAATTTAATAAAATGCAATCGGTTCCAGATTGCAGATGCCTCTTTGTTTGAGTGAAACTAAAAACTATGGACACTTATCTCTAGTCTTCTAATAAGAATGCAATACCCATTTTAAAACTTTGTTTTCAAAGTTGTCTTATGACATACATCCTAGTCAACATGCACAGTGGTTTTTTGGTGGGTTGTTGACTCTATTTAGAATGACTTTATCTCATAATACCTTTGTGGATCCACACGACGATTTGGAAGTAGCTTTGCGCACTGAGGTAGTTTTGAGTGTGGACACTGGGGTAAGCCCATTTTTAGAAGCACATATTGTAGCTATGGTGAAACAGTTGGAGAATATCTCTAGTAATTCATCCCATGAGACGTGCGGTGGGATATGGTGTATGGAGTGCGAGGTTTAAGTAAGGATAATTTTCATCACAAGTTAGTGTGTGCCATGTTGTTAGATTGTGATATTTTTCATTTAGACCATGATGCAAGTAGATGTCCTCTTTTGAAGTGTGTGATACGGAATAATTTGTCTATGTACTGTAAGATTTGTAAGACTCACAGTCATGACACCATTGACTACATATTTATTAATCATATCCATGAATCCATTGAAACTGGGGTGCACCAGAATAGTATAGCAGGTGGATGTAAGGAACATGGAGAACAACATAATGAAGGGTGAAACAATGGGAATAACAGGAGTAGAGGATTTTGTGGAGGATATAGAGGTCAAGGTCGTGGTGGTGGAAGAGGAGGATTTCCTATAGGAACTTGTTATACCTGTGGATCTCCTTATCAGTATCGATGTGAGTGCCCTTAGAATGTGGTTTTCTCATGGTGTGGAAAATGGCTAAAATTTTAAGAATGTCTAGACTTGTATGAGCATATGAGTAAGCAACATAAGCAAGATAGGTGCAGCTATGATTAAGATATAGCACACATATGGAAATCAATGGATGTTAAAGGTTGGACTAAATTCTAAATTATAACCCGTATTAGTCACTACACGTGTTGAGGCGGCACACACTCGTGAACCTATGAAATACAAGCTGACTATAAAAAAGCAAGAAGTGATTAATGCCAAGTACTCTGATGTTTCCCATCAGAAATAGGTTTACTAAGAGATCATGGACATTATCAGAGATGTGCAAGGAGAAATTTAGAGCTTGAATGAGCAGGCATGTGTGATGGAACGAGTAAAGAAGATTGAAATCCCTCATAAGGATGTAGATGACTTGAAGGAGGTATGTCAAATGTTGCACCAAGAAAACATAATCCCCTTATTAGGAGAGTGGTTGAGAGAAAAATTACCACGCGCAGGAAATGAGCACAAGAAGCATATACTTCATGCAAATATCCCCCCCATAATCATGAGTATGATAAGGATATTACACAGAATACGGTCATATATGGATGGCTTCTGAGAAATATTTTGATAGATACTGGTACAAAAGTTAATTTACTCACGTTGGATGCTTGGAATTAGATGGGGAGACCACCCTCATAGACTTCTTCAAATATTTTATATATGGAAATTAGAACTAGAGCCATGTTTTTTGGAGTGTTAAAGGATGCAATTATTACAATTCAGGGAGCCAAGTTTACTTGGGACTTTGAAGTGTTGGAGCTAGCTGAAGTAGATAGTTTCCTAGAATTATTTGGGTGCCCCTGGTGTTATGCAAATAATGCATATTTGCACTTCAACAAGGGGTAAATTATCTTTGAGAAAAAGGAAGAGTGTGTCATTATACCTTTAATAGATGAAAAAGGATTCTTCCTATGTTGATCCTTTGAGTGAAGAAGAATTGAACAGGATATACAAGTGCACAATCAGAGACCATGAGGTAACTGAGTCATCTAAGGAAGGAGTGATACAATGGGATGATTCTTAGTCAGTTAGCGATACCAAAAGTATTTCTTATGATAACTGGGTGCACAAAACATATGAGGTAGTTAGGAGAGAGATTAAGAACATGGTTAATCACATGATCAAGTAGTGCATGGTTAGGTACTTAATTTATAACCAGGTACCTTGGTACACAGGTGAAGGGAGCCATGATGTATTTTTGTGTGCCATGGAATCCAAGTGGAAGTGAAGGAGATAGATGAAATATGCTTGTGTATACTCTGCATGGGACAGTAGTGCACTGGTGTGCAAGAAATAGAGGCAACCTATTAGAATGTTGAGAGGTGAGAAT
This sequence comes from Taxus chinensis, assembly GCA_019776745.2. NCBI lineage: Eukaryota > Viridiplantae > Streptophyta > Pinopsida > Cupressales > Taxaceae > Taxus > Taxus chinensis. Next base: position 848,222,986 of record CM034146.1, on the reverse strand, counting down.
CACCTTTTCTTCTATGTTTCTAAGGAGAAATGTACCTTCTCATATATGTGAATTTCATGGGAAGTCCCCTGTTTCGCACCACATCTGGGAATGTGAGAGACTTTGAGCAGAGGGGTAGGAGGTCTTACCACCATCACTCTGGGTACATAAATTCTATGCCACCCTAGGTGGTTGTGTGCACACATGGTATGTTCATGTAGAATTGACAAGAGAAACAATTAATTGGAAAGAGATGACCTTAGGTATGATTCATAACTTTTACTAAATTTCTACTAAACCTCCGGTCAATGAAACACTGTAGATTATGAAGTGCCTTACTTTGGGAGATAGCGAAAATGCTGAGGAACTTCTGTTAGATATGTTTACAGAGATGGATTTAGAGGCCCACCTTGACCTTAAAGATACTAAAAAAGAAGATATGGTCCTCACCTAGGAAGAAAAGGAAAAGGGAAAACTGGTATGCCTGAAAAATTATGATGATGATGAGGATACTAACCTAGATTTTAGCCACACTAAAGGTATAGGTGAGGTGATGGACACAGTAGATGAAAAGGCACGTGCATATCATGAACCTATAAAAACAAATAAGGTTAACATTGGAACAGATGAAAATCCTAAAGAGGCCATTATTAGTGATTACTGGTCAGAGCAAGAAGTGGCTAAGATTATTGAACTCCTGTGTGACTTTTAGGACTTGTTTTCGTGGGGCTATCATGAATTAAAAGGAGTAAACCATTCTTTAAGTGAGATGTGAATCAAGCTTAAATAATGTGTGCACCTGATTAGAAGATGCTTTACATGATGAACCTTAATTTACACATTAAGGTAAAGGAAGAAATTGATAAAATGCTCAAGTTTGGTATAATTGAACCCATTGAGGAATTTGAATGGGTTAGTCCCATGGTCATTAATATTAAAAAGTATGGGAGGATAAGGATCTATGTATACTATAGAGAGTTAAATGCCTCATGTGTCATTGATCCTTTTCCCACCCCATTTACAGAAGAAATCCTTGAAGGATTTATAAGGCACGAGATCAGGAAAAGACAACCTTTGCCACTAAGTGGGGAATTTTTGCATAGGCAGTGATGGCCTTTGGGTTGAAAAATGTGACAGATGTGTTCTCATGCATTATTGTGTAAGATTTTCAGGACTTCATTCATAAGTTTTTACAGATATATTTAAATGATTAGACACTGTATGGTTTGGTTAAGGATCATTGTGACAATCAAAGGCTTATGTTTGAGAGGTGCAGGAAATTAAGCATCTCCATGAACATTAATAAATGTATCTTTGCAACACCTTTTGGCACGTTACTTGGACATATTATTTGTAAGGAAGGGTTGTTGGTAGACCCAGCCAAGGTCATTGTGATCTTGGGATTGGAAGAACTTAACAATCAAAGTGAGGTGCGTGAATTTATTGGACATACAGGGTATTAAAGGAAATTCATTAAGGGATATGCAAATATTTTTGTGCCCCTGGAGTAACTATTGAAAGCTAAAGGAAAATTCTATTGGGGTGAGGCGCATCAAAAAACATTTAAAACACTAAATGAAATGTTTACTATTGCACCTAGTTTGCACTTTCCTTCATGGGAAAAATTGTTTCATGTTCATGTTGATGCTTATGGGATGGAAATTGGTGCAGTATTAGCACAACTAGGTGAAGGAATTGTGGACCACCCTATGTGTTTTACAAGAAAGAATTTGACACCAGTTGAACATAATTATACAACTACTGAGTGCGAAACTTTTTCCATGATTTACGTGTTACACAAGTTTAGACAATACTTATTGGTGACACCTTTGTATTCTTCATATATCATATTACACTTCAGCATTTGGTCAATAAGCCTATTTTACAAGGGTGCATATGCAGGTAGATACTAGTATTTCAGGAGTTTCAGTTTATAGTTATTGTAAACTAGGGAAAAGCAACTCAGGGCCTAACCATTTTTCAAGAATCAATTATGGCAAGGACGTAAAGAACATTAAAGACACAATTCCAGATGCACAACTCTTTAGATTGAACCACACATCCACTGAACTAGAGGATATTGCAGTATTTTTACACACTGTATAGGTGCCTAAGGCGATGAAGGCTTTAGAAAAGAATCATCTTTAAATACATGCAACACCTTACCAGTTAATAGGTGGAGATTTATACAAGCTAGGTCATGATGAAGTTTTACATCGGTGTGTTTTAGAGCATGAGCATGAGGATATTATGGAAGAATATCATGTTGGAATTGTAGGAGGTCATTATGTAGGAGATGCCACCACGCGTAAGATTTTGATGACTGGCCTCTGGTGGGAAAATTTATACAAGGATACTAAATAATATGTCAAGACATGTGATCATTGTTAGCACCTTGGAAAGAATGGAACCATATATGAGATGCCTTTGAGGCCTATTACAAGTGTTGAACCCTTTGATAAATGGGAAATTGACTTTGTAGGTCCTATTTCCCCACCCACGCATAGGACTGACGTGCACTATGTTATAACTTGTACAAACTATTTGACAAGGTGGGAAGAAGTAGCACCTACTAAGGATTGCACTACAATGACATCAGCATGATTTCTATGGGAAAACATTATCAGTCGGTATGGATGTCCATTGAGTCTAACAAGTGATATGGGCACACATTTTTTGAATGAGAATAATAGGATTTTATTAGAAGAGTTTATGGTGGAACACCATAAGATAACACCCTATCATCAACAGTCCAATGGTACTACTGAAGATTTTAACAAGATTTTGGGACAAACACTGACAAAAATATATGATGTTGGAAGAAAAGAATGGGATGATAAAGTCTTCGTTGTACTTTGGGCATATAGGACTACCTATAAAAGGTTGAATAAGGCTGCACCCTTTCAATTGGTGTTTGGCGTGGAGGCTGTATTTCTTATGGAATTCATGTTTCCATCACTACGTATTTCGCACGTAGGAGGAATCGATGATGAGCAAGCTGTTGAGGAGTGCATATACAAACTGATGTAGTTAGATGAGTGGCACGCTATTTCCCGATGGAGCCGGAAGATAGAAAAATGAGACAGAAGACTTGGCATGATAGGCATATAAGGAATAAAACATTTGAGGTGGGCACGATGGTTCTTCTGTATGATTCAAAGTTTACGCGCCACCCTAGGAAGTTGAAATTTCATGGGCTAGAACCATTTATAGTAAAAAATATATTGGAATCAAGCACTTTTCAGTTACATGCGTTGGATGGCACTTTATTTCATGGTTAATTCAATGGGAGTAGGTTGAAGCCCTACTATAAATAATTCTTCTTTGTGTTTTTAATAAGGTAGTATTTCCACTTAGATTAGATTTCCCTTTAATGCATTTTACTTTAATGTGTTTCCTTTAATTATTGTTATGCTTTGTCAATTTAGTTCAATGATTTTGTTGTAATAAGCACATTTGCGCACCAGGAGCTGATTATTATCTATTGGATTCATGTGCAAAGGACTGCACACATTTTTAGTGTGGGGTGGATCAGAAAGAAGTAGTGATTGGTGCCTTAATACAGATTGGTGTGCATAGGAGAACTATTACAGGTGCTCGGAGTGAAGATGGTTTCAAAGAGTGTTTTAAGGAAATTTTATCATATTGAAGACCACTCGTAGATGGAAATATGCACAATGTAACGTGAGGTAGGTTACATCATGGGAAACTAATTGGTATTAGGTGTAGTGGTTAGATACTTCGGTGAAGGGAAGTGCATGTAAGGAGTTTTGTGGACAAGAAATAGTGGGCGCACCAAAAGGTTATGATTTGGGCATAGAAGAATACAATGTGAAGCATAGAAGAGCAAAAGAGTGGAGTTAATACCACATACGATAGTAGGTGAGGAGAAATTAATGTAGAAAAATTTGAAAGTTCTACAAAAGGAGAACACGTGACCCTATTTCTTAGCTTGCATATTTTGAGTTCTCAAGTTGTGGAGAATGATTAAAAAAACAAAGTGCAAAGAAATTTTGATCGAGTGGAAAACCAGGGGATTCTGAGACATAGTAATGCGATAGCTCTACATGGAAGGGTGTTTGAGCTAGTTGGGCGGCATGTGGGGAAGGAAGGTTCATGAGGTTATATTTCCAAGGAGATGCATTTGCAATTAGGGATCACTATGGCACAGGGTATTTTAAGCAACAAAGGAAATTGAAGAGTGTAAGTGTAAGGTAGCAAAACATTTGCAGTTTTCAAATAATGTTTTCACCTTAGCAAAAGACAATGGTACCAAGGATATTTGTATCCATAAAGAGAAATATTATCACAGAGGAGGCACCACATAAGTGGTTTGCAGAGATGCAATATCCTGAGGAGGTGATTGAAGGAAGGTCGTGGATGTCCCAATTGATGAAATGTAAGATAAGTGACGTGAATCATCAAATAGAGCAAACCCTGAAGGACATAAGGGACGATACCATCTTGAAGACTAAAAGGACTACAGATGGATAGAGGATTTATGATAATATAATATACATACTGTTAGAGAGTGTTGGGGTGATGCAATTGTATGAGTTTTCGTTCTTTGGCAAGCCAAAGTGACTATACCAATGGATTATGTCACATGTACACAAGTATTACTTCTAATTTGTAGGTAGAAGGATGAGAATTATGGAAAAATTGATTGGAAAGGTTACAAGATTATGCGACTCTAGTTTGGAGATTACAAGAGACCTTTCTGATGATGATGGAGTAGAGGCAACGAATGTCACGTTTAAGTATCTGAAGGGAGGTAGATGTTTTAATGTAATGAACATATAATATTGGGATACAAGAGTAGTTACACGACTGGTTACCTACAAGATGGGCACCACTGAGAGGTGGAAGGAGGTGAACAAGCGCTAGATATATATAGGGCATAAGATGGCTAATAAAACATATTACAACATTGTTGGGTGCATTGCAGAAAGCATCTTCCAAGAATCGTGCATTCAAGAAGACAGAGGTGAAAAGATAACCTGGGGTGCTATCTTTCTCCTCATTGTATTTTTTAAAATTGGTGTGCTTGATGGGTCAAAGGAGAAGATGTGGGTGTGCCCCATGGAAGAAAATTCATCAGTAAAGAAATTCATGAAGTTCACATGCTAAGGCATTATTTCTAGGACTTATGAGCAGCACATAGAAAAATGGCACAAAAGGATGTGTGATGCATTTGAAGGAGAGTGGTGTATCCCAAGGGAATTTCCCAGTGTCTTGGATGGATAGGTCAAGTTTGCAACATACCAACACTTATGCTTGGTAAGATTTTACATGAAGACCGGTGAGAAAATCCCCTGGTTTAATTTTCCCTTTGCTTTTACTACATGTTAATTTAAGGATTCGGTGAACAGGTTACATAACGCGAGTAATTTTAAGTTTTAGGTGGATAAGGTAGATGCAGATATTCACATTTTGCAAAAAAACTTATGTCTACCCTAATAAGGAGGCATATGTGGAAACAATGGAGTTTGATAACATTGATATCACTCTTGCAGTTATATTTTTGGGTAAGATAGAGCCCGCGCCCATGTATGTATACTTAAGGCCAAGGTTCAAGGATGGCAAGTGTATTGTAGGAAATGAATTTTCACTTCTAGGTCCTCTTAAGGAAAAAAAATTTGTGGGTGCAAAGATAAAAGCTTAAAGATACACCCCTAAGACAAGAATAGGAGGACTTAGAAAATTTCCTCAAGAGGAATGAATTAGAGAAAGAAGACAGTATTGTGCTTGATCATGGCAGGAGATAACTTTGCAAGAAGTGCAAGAATGAAAATGAGGTCATTGAGACCTCACAACCAGTGAGGAGGTCACCACGCATGACGCCCATGAAGAAGAGTGGGAGGAGGAAAAGAAAAGGTGCAAGTATGTGCCTGTCAAAGATAGTGATGTGGAGAATTCATCAGATGGGGCCGCATAGAATGATGTTTCCACACCTAGCATTGAATTTTGAGAAGATGATGGGATCAATAGAAAGAAACTATAGTTTGATATAGAATTACCCATCATAAATATACATGAGCATGAAGAATAAATCTATGTTGGAGGAGATACATAAAAGGAGGATACTATTGAGCAGCCAACCGGTGAACTTGAAGGTGGAATGGGAAAGGAGAATCCAGAAGGTGCTAGAACATAGGGAAATACAGGTGGACGCGCTAGTAGACAGAGGGATGAAGATATGGTGTAAACACATGAGCTATGGTACATCAATGATCCTACAAATATTATTTGTGTGAGGTTCCAAAGAACTCTTGCGACAAAATAATTATATGGATGGGATTTAATGGACCCTAAGATGAAAAATGTGTGAACAAGGAAACAATTTTCATGGAATATGTAGAGTTACATGGATGACCCCGATTTCAATATGTGTGAGGATTAATGTACCACCAAATGAATGAAGAAGGCTCTACATTCCAAGCATGTGACAATCAAGCCCATGGAGTTCTCTAATGACAAGGTGAGAAATGCATTGACAAAGATAGTTGTAGAGGTCGTGCGCCGAAATGTTGATAAGGTGGCTACCTTGAGGAATTTTATTGAGGATAAAAATGAAAAGGAAGAGGAAATAGAGAGCTTGAAGAAATAAAAGGAGAGAGAAAAAAATAGAGCGGGGACTTGCCTTGAGATGGCCGAGTAGATTGGAGAGGAAATTTTAAAGGAATAATCACAGTATGAAGAAAAGGTAATTGGAAACTTTCCATTAGCCTTGTATTATTTACAGACCTTAATGCATTTACTGTTGGATGAGGGAACCAATGTACATGGCCCAAGTGCAAAAAAGATAGCTTCTTAGAAGGAAAAAGAAGTTGCAGATGAAAAAGAAATAACTAAGAAGAAAATCACATGCAAGATATTTGGGTATGACTCCATACTCAAAACTTTGAAGGATGAATTAAAGAAAGAAAATTTGGCACTAAGGATATTTGAGGATCTTGAGCATATTATTAAGACAAGGAAGTTACAAGAATAAAATGAAGTCCTTGTGGTAAAGAATAATGACACCTTGGGATGAGAGGAGAGGTTGGCATTATTAGCAGAGAAGCGTGATGCGCTTAAGGCAGCTAGGGACCCTCATGATGACAAAATAAAGGAGTTGGGGAAGTTGATAGCATGGTGAATGGACATAATGGATGGCATGGTGTCAGGGTTAGAAAATGTAGTACAGGAATTGAAACATAAGGGTGAGGATATGACCCTAGAAGAAATGGATGTAGTGTTTGGAGATATTCCCATGAAGGTGAAAAAGGGGCTCAACGACTGGAATGAGTTGGAGGCTGACATCAAGAGTGAGTACCCTAAGCTATTGCTACTTGTTGAAGAATAGTGCATTGGTTGATGAACTATTCTTTACATTCTTTCCTCTATTTATTATGTAAAGTCATTATTTATTCTTCATTTTTTTGGGATATAAGTTGAGCAACCCCATTGCCAAGTGTTGCAATGATATTAGTGTGGGGTAATGTTGGGCTTGTGAAACAATGGCTAAGTATCAAAATTGCATATGATAGTGATGTGAAAGAATGGGGCATGTGGATAAGAGTGAAAGGTTGACAAACTTGCGCCCTGAGGTTTCGCACCCAGGAAGATAAAGTTCAAGACAGCCATTTTGCATGGCATGGGCTAAAAATAGGATGGAGTGTAAAGCACACTTTGGATCAAGGAAAAATACTTTGAGACTAAGCAAAGGATATTTTGGGAACAAGTAGAAGATCTAGATACATACAGAGTTAGAGCTAATAATAGGATTAGATCAGGGTTTAAATATATAGATAATCTATTATTAGTGAAGCTTGCATGCTTCGTAGTTATCTTTGTAGTGGTGCATGGCTATTTTGAGCATGCAACCTATTTAGAGAGTGCTGGGTAGTGAAGGGAAAGACCCCACCCCTGTGTGTGTGTATTGATCTTCATAGAAAGGGAGTTCTAAGTTTTGAGGCCGTGTATTACAAAGTTATGCAGCCTTACTATTCCAAACACACATAACTCTCTAGTAATTAGTGTGATGTATTCAGCCATTTTTTTTATGATCAATATAATGAATCTATGTGGATGGATATTAGTTGTTGACCTATTTTTTCATGGTTATTGCATGGTAAATCTGTAACAAAGAGGGACCTAGTATCTTTTTCTCCTTTGAGTGAGCGCTTAGATCTATCTGAGTGAAGTGCCAGCGTGCCTAGGCAATTGAGTGGGAAAATAAATACTATATCTTGCACCATCACTATATTTTAGACATTATATGTTCATGGTTGTCATCGCCCACATTTCATATAGTTGTAGTGGGATTTTTGTTGAAATAAAACAAGGGAAATATTGTAACAAATATTGGTGGTGTTATCAATGAAGATAGAACTACCTATAATCAGGTGGAATATATATCACTTAGCCATGGTTTGAAAGTTTTTGTATCATTAAATGTGAATAATTAAAAAGTGATATCAAAACCCCAACTCCTTATACTACAAATGAACAGTTATTGGTGTGTTAAGAAAAAACTCGTTGAGTTGAGTCATAAAGTGAAGGGCTTGTTGTATTGTTTGAAAAAAAATGATTTTTTACAATGCTTCAAATGGGATGAAAAAATGCCAACTGAAATATTATCTACGGATGTTCTTCATAACCATAGAAGTTTTATAAATGATATTAACAAATATTTTTTCAAGGTCAAATTAATAAATGACACCCACAACAAGACTCCCAAAAGGCATGCCTCCTATGGTCTTCGTTGATTTTAAAACAATACAGGTCTATCTTTTTTCAATTATTTTTTAAAAAGGAATTTTCAAAATAAATTTGTTAGTTGCTGAAATAATGATTAAATGATTTTTGGGTATTCATATTGTTACGATTTCAAAATTAGATTCATTGATTGGTAATTAATTATCAAATGTTTCATAGGCACTCATATTGTTTGAATTTTCAAAAATTATACTTGTCAATCGCTTGGTGGCCTCTATTATGGATTTGTGAGACTCTAGAATTGTTAGAAGGAAAGGAGACTTGATTTTAGCTATCATAGAATGAGATAAATTTGATACATTCCTATGTTCTTCAAAATATGATTGTACATGGTTTTTCAACAATATTCATACATGTCATGATTTGATTGTTCAATACTAACAAAATGAGATCTATTTATAGGGTTTTTTAAACAAGATTTAGGAATTTTGTGGTTTTCATGTTCACATATCAGTTAGTGTAGCATGTTCAAGACTCAATAACCAATTATAGACCTTAAAGATAAAATATGTGATTTTACTATTTGCAAATTAGTGTTCTATTTTTATATGGAACTTTGAAAATGTAAGATTCCAAATCAAGTCCCAAATTAAGACTTTATATCTATTTTTTTCTAGAAATTTGGAGTTATGAGACTCCATATATAGTACTAAATGATGACTCCAGAGGTAATTTTATCTCAAACTCTAGAGTTCTAAGATTCCATAGCTAGTCCTAAATGAAGGCCTCTAGAGCCGCTTCAAAAATTGCTTGTGAATGTATGCAAAAGTTATTAATTGTATGTTCATATATAGGTTGATCACTAAGATATTCATGGTGGAAATGTAAAGAGAAGTAATGAATATTTAATAGCACTTGATATACCTATCAATGACTCCAAATCTTTAATGTATGGCTTCAATATTTTCAATTTTATTACATTTTATATGTTTTAATAAAAGTAACTATTAGATGCCTTGTCTTTTTGGATATTAATTTATTATGTAAGTTATTTTTAGGCCAAAAATTATCTAATAGAATGGGTAAAAATTAAAAAAAAGCATAAGGATGTCATATTTATCATAAAATTCCTTGTTCAGAAGAACCATTCAAGAAGAAGGGGACAACAATAATGACACATGAAGGCCTCCTTCTAAATCAAAAGGAGACTTGGAAAATTCCTTTTTTAGTAGAAACCATTTAAGAAGGGAACCACACTAATGAATATGTTGATTTAAATGTTGAACAGGGTTCCCTTCCAAAACAAGTTGATGACCTGAAATTGTGAGAATTCTACGAACAATTGAAAAAAATGTATGAAGGTGGCTCAAATAACCTTAATAGTGTCACGAAGCTTGTTAAAAATAATAACGTACCATATTTTGTTGCATTAGAAAAAATATGCATTATAAATAAAATAAAATTTCCACACCACCTTTAATGGTTTATCAATTGCCTTCTATGTTTTCTTCAAAGAGGGTTGCAGCTACACTACATACTAGTTTCAATGCATCTCATTCAAATGAGCTAAATACTCATGATTTAATATCAATTAGTGATTCAGATATGTTAAAAACATAGAATTTCTTAAGACCTATATAGGACCACATTCATAAAATCAAAGGAAAAAGAATATGAAGTGAATACATGTAATTAAATTACTTAGATATATGTGAATATCAACAACATAACACTAAGAAATAACAATATATATAGAAGTGATCACAATATGCATGTATAATGACTTAGCCACTATGAGAGGGAAACCTCCAACCCATGCAATAATACGAGTGCTTAATGTCATGATCATATAATACTCACTAACTCTTATATATACCCTACTGTTAGCATAATTTAGCATAGGCATATTTATTGCATTGTCTTTTATTTAATAATGTGCAACATGTGCACTCTAGTCTAGTGACTTGCATTCAATATTGTTATGTTGGATAAAATTCAATATAGGTATTAGTAGTAATTACATGTGCATGTGAGATGGGTCTTATCATCTCGTAGTTGGTGCCTGATAGGGTGTCATGTCTATCCATATGAGGTTGTCTAATATCTATAAATATTACAGCTCTTGCATTGTTATGTAATCTAATTTCATGATCAATAATATTTGTGAGGCTTTCGTCCCTCTTTGGTCAGTGAAATATTATTCTATTCTATCATTTGGTATCAGATCTATACCATTATTATCACCTACTATGTTATGCAAAGCACTAGGGCCAACTTAGTAAGAATATGAAAGCATAAATTGTTATGATAAGATATTATGTTAGCCGCAAGTCAGCTATACATATCTGATATATGACTTAGGATTAATGATGTAGCATGCCCCTCCCCTTAAAATTAACATTGTCCCCAATTTTGATCATTTATGGATGTTTTTTCACACAACCAAAGTCCTCAATGTCAATGATCACTAGATTTTGGTACAGTAAATCTTCCTCCTCTCATGTTTTTGTTGTCATGTCATGATTCTTCCCCTTGATTTGATTCTTGTGGATTACCTTCTTATGTTGGTGCTCAATTTGTTCCTTGACTACTTGAACCTTAGGTGGGAAATTATTAGTTGAGATAGTGGATGGTGGATGGTGGCTGAAAATTAGGAGATCTTTTGAGAAAATGGCTCTCCTAGATGGCTTGGTTGATGGAAGATCCTCCACAATAATTGACTAATTTTCCACCCTTTCCTGAAAAATATAGTAATTTTTTCCTTAACTAAAAATAATTGGGGTGTATGGCCCTTGATTAGTTGCATTTAATGAGATATCACCTTTGAGGTGAATTTACACACAACCCTTTTAACTCAAATATCTTTCCATTTGAAAAAAATGCATGAATAAATCATAAAATTTCATTTCAATTGCGTCCAAGGTTGTGAGTCATTGGACTGAGCCCAAAAAAATATTTTCTCTGCCATGGGAAAGGAATCAATTTTTTATTCTCCCATTTAAGTTTGATACTATGACATTTCCCTGAATAATTTATTATGCCCCATATGCAATCATGGATTGAAATTCTAGATTTGGGAAAATAAAATAGTTCAAATGTTCCACCAACTCTTTATTGATAAAATTATGTGTACTCTGTGAGTCAATTAATATTATTACATTATGTTCCTTTAGAACACCCCTTACCTTGATGGTTTGTGTGGAGATAAAACCTAACATTTCATGGAAATAAGCTAGTTGGGAATCTCCAAACCCTAGTTTCTCTGACACCTCCACTTTTATTTCATCATTTTTGAATTCATCATTAATCTCATCAATGTAGAATAACTTCTTTTCAACACACATATGCCCTTTATTGTATTTTCTATCACAATTGAAACATGTATTTTTTCTCATTTCTCTTTAAATTGTTGAAGAGTCAGTCTGGTAGGCTGATGTATTGATGTTGTTGGAGACATACTCTCTTTACTAGTGGTGAAAGTCCTTTGTTTGATCAATTCTCTTTCCTCCACCTGATGATAAACTATCATGGATTCTAATATCGAACCTAGATTAAGAAGGTGAACATCAATCTAGATGATATATTTGAAGCCCCCTATGAATAGATCATTTAGATGGTCCCATGAGATTCCATCCACACGTAAGGACAAATTATGGAACTATTGAGTATAATCCTCAATTGTCCTCATTTTTACCAGCCTTTTTATCTGGGTAAAATAGTTTTCTGTAACACTATTACTATAGTGTTATTGGAGCTCATCCATGAATATGGACCAGGTAATAGGGAGACTCCTCTTTTTCTTTTGTTTACACATCCATATATACCAAATGAACTATTTTGGTTCCAGACACAAAGAGGCCATTACCATCTTTTTCCCACTTGAAATATGATATACCTCAAAACAAATATATATTTGTTCGATCCATGTGACAGGGTCCTTACCATTGAATTTTCTCATCTCCACCTTTGATATCATGTTTCTACATTGGCTAGAATATTCAACATGGATGGGTTGCGCAACTGATCCATTCTGGTTCGGTTGATTTGGAATTGAGTGTGCATTGCTTAAGGAAATCATGTGACTTGAATGGGAATTCATGTCAGCCATCACGCTTAAAATAGAAACCATAAAATCTTTCCTTGTTGATTCCAACCATTCCTTCATTTCACCCTTCATTGTGTCGTTTAGGTTACTTTATAGTACTTGAAGATATCGGTTGAGGTCATCCACACTCACTATTTTATTAACTTTTTCCTGAAGTTTGGTGACTTTCTCCAATACATCATAACTTGAGGATTCAAAATACATATCTTCCTTATTGGGAGTCATTCCTGGAGTGGATTTCCCCTTCCCTTGGCCTCTATTTGATCTCCCTGTCATGATGTAGACTTTAGGTTTTGGGATATAAGGATTAGGGTAGAAATTTAGGATTTGGGGTTTCATAAATTTATCATCCAAATAGAGAGAGACATAGAGAAAAAACCCTAGTTGATTTATGATAAGATTTCCAAAAATATAAGAAAATCAGATTTTTTTTGAAAATTACATCATATGTAGTGAATTTATAACAACCTGAAATCTGATATAACTTATGTAAAACAAGTCAAAAAATATTGAAATTTGTAGGGAACTTTACTTGACTTATTTTTCAACTCCATGTAAAAAAATAGAAATATTGACTACCTTTTTTGAGATATAGACAAATCTTCACAACTAGGGTTTTGACCCAATTATTTCCTAGAAACTAGCTTTGAAACCACTTGCAATCAAATGATTTATATAGATCTAAATATCAACAATAATATAACACCAAAGAACAAAAAAATGTAGAGTAGTGATCAAAATATGCAAGTATATAGAATTAGCCACTTCGACGGGCAACCTCCAAACCATACAATAAGACTCAAATTCTCAATATCATGATCATCTACTACACACTAATTCCTATATACCCTACTATGTTATGAAAAACACCAATTCCGACCTACTAAGAATATGGAAGCATAAATAAATATGATATGACATGATAAGATATTATGTTAGCCACAGGTCAACTATATGTATCTGATAAATGACCTAAGATTAATAGCATAACAATATGCTCTTTACGATTGAGGCCAAAAATTGGATTCTTGTAGGAAGACATGTCATAATGTGAGACACAATATTGGGAGTATAGGTTAGGTCACATTTGGATGTAAGCATCGAAATATTATTAGATTAAAACAAAATTCATGAGGACCTTGTTATTTCAAAAATAGAAAACATGTTTGAGCGTATTGGTGGGATTGTTTCCCACAAATACTACATATTAAAAATGAGACAAATCATAAATAATTATAGAAGTAGGAGTAGAAACACGATTGTTGAAGGAAAGGAAGGAAATCCATCCTTCGTTTGATGGATTTTTTCAATAGTATTAGAGGGGAAAATGCAATAAAATACATCACCTCTTCATGACCTTAAGGATGAGCAGGGGTGAAAGTATGAAGAGAAAGATTTTATTTTTAAATTTTACATCTAGTTTTATATTATTTATTCAGTCTTCCCATGTCATATTCCCACATATAAAAACAAGAATTAATGTTATTATATTGTTGTTTCCATACATTTTTTGTTGAGATTTTTCAATTAGTTGTTCAATTTAAACTCTCTCGATTATTATTCTCAATTTTTTACATCTACCAAATAACAGACTGAGGAATTTAGTCAAGAATATATTTATTCATAGCAACATGTGTATTGTTTTTTTTAATTTATGATTCATTTTATTTTGTTTAAAGATTATACATTGAATTTATTTCCAAGGAAATATTATGTGTTGAATTTATTTTCTAGGAGCAGCAACATAATCTTTGGAATCACCTACAGATTGTGGCTTGCACCATATAAAATAAAGTGATCATATGGGGTTGGTTATGAAAATATTTATAGAAAAAATGGAGGCATTCTCACCTAAAATGATTGAAAAAATGGGCATACTTTCCTTCTCATTTGCACCAATTATCAACGTATTGATTCAAAAAACTAAATAGAATAATCCTTTAGAAATAAAATTGAACAATTGACATCATTCTACATATATCTTAATGTCAAACAAATAATTTATATATTTGTGTTGCTAAATTTTATTATATGCACCTTCACATTTGAATAATTTTATTTCATTTGTGAATAAAGAAAATTATGAAAACCTCTGATGATATAGTTGAAAAAAGGAAAAATTCAAAACAAGACCCATGTTGACCATGAAATTATAGAGGAAGAAATCTATAGAAAAAGATACAACATGAGATATAGTTAAATATGAACATTAACATTTTTTTCCTCATTAAAAATTATAAATTTTAATCATCTATTGATTTGTAAACTCTTAAGTTTCTACTCTAGAATGCATAGAATCACAACGATTGTTATTATAATTCAATGTCTTTGTTTGAAATGACATAAAATGCTCTTCATGAGCTAAAACTAGTTATGTAGATTGGTAGAACAGTACTATGAGAAATGAAAATGAACACGCACAATAGTTTACTTAGAAAATAAAGAGTTGCACTCAATATTTAATCCTAAATCAAATATTATTGGCATGATAAAAAATGCAAATGTTATCATATTATTGAACTTGAGGTGATTAAATGTACATGTTTCTTGCAAACCTCTTTAGCAGAAAATCCATGCCAAAGTCTAATGAAAAAATTTAGTCGTTGAAATTTTTTGTGAAAGATGGCATGGTAAGTATGTTGAATATAATTTCAATTATGTGAGTTTTTGTTTTCACTTATTATTTAATTTAAATATATTAATATAAAAAAACTTTATTGTAATAATATTTGAAGAAAACAAAGTTAATGGTGGGTGATCAAGTGGAGTTAATAAATTCATTCACATCAATAGTTGTAGTGCATGGAAGGACACATTCACTTTAGGCATGTCATGGACAGAGACTCGGTCCAAAGGATGTTAATGTATATATATATATATATATATAGAAGTTTTGAAATATGTACATCTTCCGTATGAGGACAAGCTTGCACAAATTTATCTCAAAAATAGAGGTCCTTTGTAAAATAACTAAGAAAGATAATATGCAAATATATGATACATGTCATCTGAAAAATGGCTCATGATAGATAAGACTTTTTTTTTTCGAGAATGCCCTTTAAAATATTAACTAAAAATGTTTTTAAATATAATTTTTTCTTTCTTTCTTTGATAAAGTTATGCTTTTTGAATCGGGGATTTTTGAAACCCCTAATTTTATAAAATGCATGCAATTTGTTGTACTTAATGATTTATGTGGCCATAATATGTGTGTGTGGCCAATTTGTGATATAACACTAATTTGTGATATAATACCAATTTCTGATATATTGAAATTCAAACATATAATACCAATTTGAATTTTACTACTAGTGGTACTAGATTTGTTGCAGTTGTTGATTACTACCAAATTTAGTTATGACATATGCTATCAATTTTTTGGTATATATTTTGATCATTTATTTTTGTATTTATTTTGGTAGTAATCAACAACCACCACGAATCTAGTACCACTGGTAGTTTGTCATGAATTGGTAGTATGTAATTGAATTTTAGTGTTTTATTTACTATCTAATCAACTAAATTCTTGTAGTGAATTTTTTTTTTAATGACTCAAAATGATAAAGGATAGTAAGTAGACCTAACCTACTATTGTATTCTTCTTTTCTATACTCAATTGCCTAGGCAAGTTGGCACTTCATCCAGACATATATGAATGCTCACCCGAAGCGCGTGAAGCTACCGTGTCCCTCCTTTGTATTGGCTTGACAAGGTGTTCACATGCATATTCATGATTACAATTACCAAGCTTTCATTCAATCACAGATCATTACAGATATCACAAGGAAACACGTGTAATAAGGAAACACAATAGATCAAACCATTACTAAGATCACTTGCACTACATGATCACCATACTCATATATATCCATTACTAGAATCCAACCATAATTATCCATTAATAACCAAAATATTACATAGCAGAAGCTAAATACAAAACCATAGTATCACACGGTGTCCAAAACAAAACCATATTATCACATGGTTTCTAAAACAATGCAATACAATACATATATATATAGGGGTGGGTACTTTCCCTTCACCAACTATGCATTCCAAAAATATCATGCATGCTCAAAAGAGTCATGCGTACATACAAAATCACATATATAGTATGCATGCTTTCTATAGGCTTAATAATAGATTAGTCCTATAATTAAACTCTTCTTTAACTCTTATTCTTGGCTCGATCCACGTATGACCTTTGATCATCACATGCATGTGCTTTATCTCCCAAAATATATGTTCCCTTATCTCCAAGTCTTCACGATTTCTTCTAAATATGGAACATTTCTTGAATGCCACTCAATCTCATCATTGTCTATTTTTGGCCCGTGGCTCCAAAATTGGCTAATTCCAGGATAGTTCATGCTTGGGCACGAGCCTTAACTAAAATATGAAATCATATATCTATCTAAGTTAATCTAAGAAAGTACAACAAATATAATAATTGATATGAACTGAAATATGAATGTTAAGTAATTTTGTTTAATATTTAAATGAAATGAAATAATTGAAATAGGAGGGATAAGGTAATAACCTAAAAATGAATTACCTCGTTGAGATTCAGGACTGAACAAGATAATGTGTGGAAGGAGCAGAGTATGATGGTACAACCCAGGAAATTTCAGCAGATGAAGATTTGACTAGACTAGGGTGTTTGGAAGAGGATCAGGGCACCTATAGATGTCCTAGTCTACAGTATAGGCACTCTAGTATGCAAAATAGGTCAGGATTTGAACCTGGAAGTGTCACTAGATCTTCGCAATGTCTCAATATTTTTCATGTGATTTTTAAAGTAACTTCCTTGATGGCGTCGTAAACCTACAATGAAGATTCACCAGTAAAACCCCATAAAAGGCATCAAACTCCTAAAAAAGAAAGATGCATATAAATGGGTCGGATTGTCCTTAGTGGCCACAATGGTGGACTTACAAGTAAGCGTTGCACTACATTCTAGACTAAGATGAAGATTTGACTAGACTAAGGTGTTTGGAAGAGGATCAGGGCACCTATAGATGCCCTAGTCTACAGTATAGGCACTCTAGTATGCAAAATAGGTCAGGATTTGAACCTGGAGTGTCACTAGATCTTCGCAATGTCTCAATATTTTTCATGTGATTTTTAAAGTAACTTCCTTGATGGTGTCGTAAACCTACAATGAAGATTCACCAGTAAAACCCCATAAAAGGCATCAAACTCCTAAAAAAGAAAGATGCATATAAATGGGTCGGATTGTCCTTAGTGGCCACAATGGTGGACTTACAAGTAAGCGTTGCACTACATTCTAGACCCAATATAGTTATGTGTGTTTTGTTTGTGCAATGATGTGCCTAGGGTTCCCTAGTGCTAATGATGCAAAGATAGGGGCAATAGCTAGATAAAATACAAAATGGTGGATGGAATATAATAGACTTCCCTTTCCTATGTAGTGTTTGTGATGTAATGATGCCCAAATGCAATCCCTTGCCTTAGTAGATAGCTAGCCCTTAGTAGTAGATAGTTCGCCCATAAGATAGTAAGTATGTTATGTTTATATAGGGATCTCTTGCTCAAATTTTGACATTAATGACCCAACATACTAACTAGTACCTAGGGAAATGCGAGGGAAAATTACAAATACCGACCTCAAAAATTTAAACTAGATGTAAGTGTTGTCAGGACCAGGGTGCCTGAAATAAGGATTGGGGAGCCCATGGGCACCCAAGTTCTACCTTAGGCACCATATTCAAAGACTAGATATGGCAAATGATCAAATAACGACACCTGGGAGATGACTGGAACTTTACAAACAACTTACGACCGTGCAAGAAAAATGATGACAAAGGCCAAATAACTAACAATAGGACTAGGGTATGGGTCATTAATGAATAATTTTCTTACGCAATATCCATATATAAAAGAATGTACTTGGCGGTATAATTATAATAGCAAGTGCATGATTTTGTGACTACATTTTCCCCCACTTTATGTGGGTGAGCGGAAATTTTGGTAACATAAAGTAGATAGAGATACATACCTAAGAGAAATCTGAAGAATCCCATGTTGTAGTAGAATGCACAGATGTGGTAGTAAAAATTTTCTGAAAGAACCATATAGCGTGTCTAACCATAGATCAACGTATTGATCCATGTAACATAGTGAAAAGTGTAATGCCATGATGAAGTGTATTAAATGAGAGTGATGATAGAAATGTTAGATGATTGATGATTTTGAATGTTGTATGATGACGATGAGATGGGGTAGGGAGTGATCAGTTCTTGACCCGAACCTGTGTACACATATAATCAACCAGAGGATTTTGGTGTCATGCCGCTAGAGGAAGAATGTAGGGAGAAAAGTGTGTTATTCTCCAATATCTAACTACATCATCAAGATGTAGTTACTATAGATGGACTCAGATAAAAAAATTGTGGTTTTTGGATTCAAATGATTTCAATCAAACACTTGACCCATATAGGAATGGTATAGGAAAGGTACTCTTGCCCCCACTCCACGGGTGTCGCCGCAATGTGATGGCTTCCAAGTTAGGTCATCTGGAAGAAAACACAAAATTAATGATGGCTTCCAAGCTAGGTCATCTGGAAGAAAATGCCAAATGGATAGACTAACTTCCCACATTAGGTCATCTGGGAAAGCAATGGATGTAATCTCCCAAGTTAGGTTATTTTGGAGGTCGCACATAACTCCCAAGTTAGGTCATCTGGGAGGCCGATTGTGTTGAATTTGCATTGATGATATGAATTTTATTGTTAGAAATTTAAACGCATTGATTGATTGATTGATTTGATTTGATTTATTACCCGTAGAGAGATTTTACGTTAGTTTCCCCTGTAGACACAAAATCATGCACTTCAGACATTATTTAGTCCCGGTCTCATACTACTATTTAGAAGGTTTTTGAGTGAAGAAATTACTAATTAACCCCCATCTTTTGGCCATCTTACATTATTTTCTTTCGTCATTCTTGGCCTCTTGCATGTACATGCCCAATCAGCTTTTGTCATTTTACGTCATTTTAGCTTTGACTAGGGTGCCCAGGCTAGTACTAGGGCACTCATGAATGGTCTGGTCCCACCAGGGGCATCCCGATCCTTTTTTATCTTTCCCGCAACCTTTTGGGAACTTTATATCTATTTTATCTTCTTATATTTTTGGTGGTCGGCCATTTCGGGGTTAATTATGAAATTAGATCAAGAGAACCCTCTAAATATAAAGTTATGAGACCATAATGAGGGACTAAGGACTAGTCACTACTATCATACACCTAGGGTTGCATTCATATAAGACATTTGGAGATCATTTTCATGCATTTAGCTCCATCACATGGGACAAGGTAGATTCATCTACATCACACAAACATAGGAGGGAATTCTATTCTATTACATCCACCATTCTACTAAATGTTTACATCTAGTTATTGCTCGCTACTTTACAAAGTGTGAATGGAATGAGAGCACCTAAGGCACATGATTCACACACACACTAGAACTACATTTGGGTTTGAAATTTAGTGCAACGCTCAGTTAGTAAGCCCATTATTGTTGCAGTTGAGGTCAGTCTGACCTATTTGTTTAGATTCTTCTTTTTTAGGGTTTTGATACTTTTTGTGGTCTCTTGCAGGTCTTTCTTTCATCTTGGATTATCAGTAAAACCTACCATAGTGTAAAAAATATGATGTGACACACACCAAGGGTTTTGGACCACCCACCAAACTGGTAAACCTCAGTTTTGGGCCTCCTGCACAGACCAAAACGCCCATATTACAAACCAAGGCGCGCATAGGCACCCCAGTCATTCCAAGTGCCCTAGTCCAGAGAATCAGTCTAGATCTGTCCTTTTTAGGACCTCTGCACAATTGTTCCTACTTCCAGATTATTATTTTTATTATGTGACACAGTCCAGCGAGCTTTTCTAATCAGTTGAGTCACTTCGTCACTCTTCTTGTATATTAGGGTTTTTATTTCCATTAACTTAGTCGTTTGGGTTATTTTCCATAGTCATTTATTACATTTATTTACTATATTTACATGATGTTCTAGATTATATTAACTACTATTATTCAACATTTTAGTTAATTTAAGTTAATCATTTTAGTGAACTTGACTCGATCATTCACGCTTCTATTTTCTTCATTCATACTGTTGGCGAGAAAAAAATTCAGGTGGAAAAACTTGTGGATTTCTTGCCAATGATCTGGGAATCTAAACCCCTCTACTTAACCGTTGCATTTTTCATATATGCATGTGCGAGTAAAGGTGGATTTTCCTGGTGGCTTTGTGGTCAGGGATCCAATAGGGGAACTCTACTTACCCTGCGACAAAGCTAGCAATCTCTTTTTAGGGAAGACTTTTTCTGAAGAGTGGGAAAGGGGAGTGAGAAAAGAGGTAGGATAACTAATGTTGAAGGTAGAAAATCATATTCCTGCACACACTAGTTATTAATTTCATCACATGCACTAAAATTAGGAAGAAACAATATTATAAACAGTAACAAGACCAATTATAATTTAATGAACATAAAGTATCAATAAACCCCTTAGTCAAAAAAGGCTAAAAACTCCTTGTATTGATGCTCAAGCATAAATTATACATAGTATGAGAATGGAAGACATTGAGAATAGGGGAAAAGTGGCTAGCTCTTTTCACTCAAGTGAGAAAAATCTCTCTCATGAACTTACAAGAATACAACTAGCTAGAATAATTTCAGAATTAGAACCCTTTGGAATGAGGAGTTCATTACAATTTATAGTGCTTTGGAATTCTCTTTGCCTACCCCCCATTGACCCTTCATATGTCAAGAAAATTTTCACGTTTTAAGGAGATCATTAAGTCCCCTTTTATAAATTAAGGGTGAATTACATTGAAAAAGTGCAACCCCCCAATGTCAAATTAGAACATTGAAGAGAGATGAGGTTGGGGGGAGAGAAGAGAGAGAGGGAGATAGTGTAGAAAGAAGAAGGAAATATGATGTCAATAATGATAGATTCTACCTCTGATAAATCTTGTTGATCCTTCTAGATGACTCGATGAAACTCTCCGATGTAATGAACTCTGAATCTGTGAACTCTTGTGCATGCTGAAGAACTTCCTTTGGATGATGTGTGAACACTGTGTTTAAATACACTGTCACATGACTCATTCAGTGACCATGGGCATCACTCATGGAGATCCACTCTGAACAAATCTTGTCCTAACTCCCTTCAATTTTTCGGACTACTCAGTTGATTCGGACATGATCCTAATGAAGCATATTATGAATCATTTAACGGTGTCGATTGTGAATTCCACCTCCTGCATACCAATTCAAGCATGAAATGAGTGTCAAAAGACAATGTTAATATCCTCACTATCACCTACTTTGCATAGTATGATGATAAAGACTACACTTTTTCTATCTCTCACTCAGAAGCGAAAGGTTGATTCGGATTCTACCCTGTCCATTTATGCTTCATGATTTCTTCAGAAAAAACAACTTACTAATTTCAGTAAGTATGAAAAATCATCTGCCTCGAACCTCAACTAGATGTTACAACTCAGATTTCCCTATCTCTCGGCGTTCCTCTCACCTTCTAGATCAATTTTATATTTTTGGTAAGTGCTCATGGGACCACTTACTATTTTTAGTAAGTGTCAATTTTGGACCAAGAAGACCATTTTTGTGATCTCTCCTTGCAATACATCTTCCGTGTTTAATGCCTCTTTCACAGTTTCTTTAATTGACAACTTTCCCGAAATGGTAGTCCTCCATGTAGAAGACCTGTTAATTTTGGAAAGTAAACCTTCGATGATAGGATCACTATGAAAAAAAAGTTTTTTGGTATGGGTTTTTTCCCAATATCTCCCCTCTCAAATCGTGGATCTATTCGCTCAATAGTTTGCGAGATTTTAAAGTTTTATTTTTTGACCTGACAGTGCTTCTAGACAACAACCATTAATGGACCTCGAAAATTACAAGTCTGATTTTGTCATCCATTCGCTATCAAATTTACATTTTTTATATGGGTTTTTCTCTTTTTGTGCTTCCAGTGAAATCTCATTTCAATCTGACTACTGGTTTGATGAGAAATCCAACTTCTTTCTACGTTGGGCCGAAAAGAAGATTTCTTCGCTATGAATGTTTAATGGCATGAGAGGAGAGTCTGAAGGAATTTTTTTATGGTTTTTGATAGAGGAAAAAACATCAAAAGATGGTTCGTTAGTCCTTGCATCTTTTTTCAAGATTTCTTCAAAATTCAATTTCACGGCAATGGGGATTTCCATTGTTCTTCTTCTCTGTTCTTCATTTTTCTTCTTGGTTTAGTCAATATTTCTTCTGAGACCTGCATATTATCATGGATTAGAGGAGTTCCTTTCTATATCAAAGTTTTTTTTATCTTTGGAAATGGTGGAGTGGTGGTGGGAAGTTGCAAAGGGAGTTACAGAGCATGTGCACAAGAGAGTTAGATGTTAAAAGCGGGAAGAAAGCAGTAGGTGGGGATTTAAAAATATTCAAAAATTATGCACAGAGAGGTTTGGGCACATTTTTTTGTCCCTAACGTCCCTGATCTCAAATGGACATGAGGGACATCAATTTCCATGGTGAGTAAGACGGTGACATGTGGCGGCGATCCGATAGAAGGGAATGAAGGCTCTACTAGCTCCTAGGGCTGAAAAACTAGTCTTGAAGAGGTCACATGGGTGACCAGGAGTCTCCTTGGAGGCGGGGTGCATTTTTCCAAGTTTGATGTCCCTGAATTGTGAGGGACATGAAGGAAATTAAATTCCATGATGCTCCTATAGATGACACATGGTAGCGATCAGACAGTTGAGGCTTTGAGCTCCCGCAAGCACCTGGGGGCTGAACTGGTGCTCCTGGAGATCATATGTGGGTTTAGAGGGCTTCAAGGGGGGTTGGGAGCATTTTCTCAACCTTGATGTCCTTGACCTTGAGGGGCGTCAGGGACACAAAATCCCGCCATTCTCCTGGAGCTGAAAATTTGACTAGCTCCCGAACCATGAGGACAACTTGCGACGACAATATCTTAAGCTCCCGATGGACGTTTTTGATGAAATTTTATATGATATTGACTATAAATGGCCTTCTAAATCCAATGGCTGGATTATCATGTCCTTATTCATCAATTTGATCCCTAAAAAATTGGATTTTTGATATGGTACTCCATCTTGTATATCTTTTAATTCCCTTTCTAATGATGTTTTATTTTTCTCCTAAATCCATCTAGAGCTTCCAGAATCACCTTTGGAAGCTCAGAAGTTGTTTTGGCCTGTGCACTATTTAGGCCTGTGAACCCTGATTTTGATCAAACTACTCCAAACTCCCCAAATCTTCCCTAAATCTTCAAAAATTACTTCCATGATGTTTCTAGGCCTTCAATTCACCTCCATGCTAGATTTATCTCCTTCGTTATGCTCCAAGGGTTTCTCCAATCTTAGGAAGGCCAGTGACAGCCCTTCCCACAAGTGCCCAGAGATAACATTTTTCAAGAAGTCCTAAAATCACCTAGGGGGTTGATTTGACTTTCCTAAATCACCTAGGGGAATGTGTTAACATCAATTGGGAGGTCATCTAAACTAACTGGGTAGACCTGAGGTGCCTCGGAATGATAAAACGTGAAAAATTTGGTACACGAGTATCACTGTCATGCTTAGAAATTGTCAATTTTCCTTTTGCACAATTACACGACAACACATACCTTATCATTCTAGGGTTTATTCTCATTTTTCTCTAGCTCACTCTCATATTGATTTTACTGAATAACATTTTAAGGTCATTAATGATCATATTGTTGAGCACCCTCAAGATCTATACTTACTCTTACATGTGGCTCGTGAAGAAGCTACTAATTTGGTTGAACTCAATGCTTTTGCGGCTATACCAATCTTTATTTCCCCTCAACCACTCACTTTCACTTTTCCACCTATCTCTACTATTCATGTTTCTTTTAATACTCCTACCAATCATTTTACGCTGCCCTTAGTTTGTCATATGTGGTAGGTTTCATCCATTGGAAATCAAGACTTAGCTTCTCTTTATCATGACCTTCAAACTCATATCTGTAAGTTACAATAGGCCACTTCGCATGCATCACCATATTTAGATTCTACCTTATTGTTGCATACTTCATTCACACCTGCCATCTCTAATTATCTGCTTCCTCCCAGCTTTGTCACCCCTAAGATTCCCATTTTCAATGGTCATGGTGACTTGGAAGAGCATCTTAGAGCATTTCATGTAGCTTGTCTATATTTTTTCGACGATCATATTCTCTTAGCTAAAATATTTCTTCGTAATCTCCATGACTATGCAATGCATTGGTTTTACCACCTACCTGTTCACTCAGTAACTTCATTCATGCATTTAGCCAATGCATTTCTTACGCATTTCTCCATAAATATTGACTCTAATATCTCTGATGCTCAGCTAGCGCAACTTAAACAGGGATCCAATGAAAAATTCGTTAACTATGTTTTAAGGTATAAGAACAATTTAGCTAAGATGAAAAATGTGCTTGCAGACTCTGAGCTTCATGACTTGTTCATTCAGAGTCTCTTACCGCTTCTCCAAGAGAGTGTTCTCTTTGAGACCTCTCCTTCGTTCGATCAACTTTTTCATACTGTCAAGCTTTGTGAGACTAAACTCCTATGAAATAGGAAAAATTAAGTATCAAGAGAAAGCTAATCATCATCCACACATTTTTAGGGTAATCCAACATTTAATCCCTCCACAACATAAACCCACAGAAACTAAAAATCACTGTTAACAAAGTACTCTATACATAAGGAGATTCAACTCACAACCACATTGACACACTTTTACTAAGATTTACAATGGCTCCACATGTTATATTCTAGCAAATTCTCGATAATAATCTTATTACCCTACCATATCCTCTCAAATTAGATCCATCATGACCAAAAGGTAGTAATTACAATGAGAACTTCTAATTGTGATTATCATCAATGCATGGGACATTCTACAAATAAATGTTTCAAACTCCGTACGATCATCCAAGATTTAATTGATGAAACAAACTAGAGCTTCTAGAATCTACTAATCCTACACCTAACCAACGAAAAGGGTAAAACTCGATATTTTTAATAATGAATCTCAACAACATAACAAGAAGACATCCTATTCTTCTGCTAATCATACATATCATGTAATGCCTCCTCCTAGATTAGGAGCTCTTGATTTCTTAGTTGCAAACATTGATGCTTCGCCACCAATTGTTTCTTTTTCCAACGTCGATTATCATGCAAATTTCACATCTAATAATTTACATATCAATGCATCTATTGGCTCAACCTCCATTAACAACACTAAGGTTGACCCATCATGGCCCGTTAGTGCATGTTCTATTTCAATTCTTAAGGCTATCGGTTATCCTCCATCGCAAATTGAGTACCCTTTCAACAAACCCTTTGGCATTGTCAAACTACATGTTATGGTTGGTCCTCTTACTCTGCTTGTGCTTTCCTAATTGGAAACATAGTTACCATGGATGCGACATGCTTCTTTGTCTCAATTGGATTCATTGTCTCTCAATCTATCATTTCTATGAATCATTTGCAACTCAAATTTATTTACAACAAACAAGTTATTTCTATTGACGGATGTCCCTCTATCTACTCCATGGTCATCATCTCCTCACACAGTAGCTAGCCATCATCTACTTCTTCTAGCACATCATGTCCTATGTTTCTCAAAGCACAATCTACTCCTAGCTCACCTACTCGAGCATCATGTATACACGACCGCATTGTTCCACTAGTCCTACACATAGGTATAGGCCCATTCCTAGGACAATTACTGCATCTCTGACATAGGTCACCACCTTGGTTTATTCCACGCGGGTCTTCATCATCTTCGCATTCAACATCACATAGATCTCCATCACCAACACATTTTGTGATGCCACAACCTTCATCATACATTCATCCATCACATGTGCATAGGCTTCATTCACCAGCATAACATTTGTCTACTATACCACCACTATTAGAGCATAGTCATACGTTTTCACCATCACATGTGTCAGATGGAGGACATTCATCCTTCATGGTCATTGGTTAGCCTACGCATTCATGTACACTTGGGGGGTCATTGAATCTAATACATACCCCCCACACTCATATTAGCATATATCATCTTTTCATTCCCATACATCAATCTTCTCACATACGCATACTCATTCGTACTTTAGCATTGTCATTACCTGATGACACACTCTTGTGCTTCGGTTCACACTTGACTTGTTGAGGGCATACTACACATGGACCCCACACACTACACATATAGGCACCACACATCATGTCTCACGTCATACATTCTACATTTAGTCTATATCATTTCAATATTTACATTTATCCATACATCACACATCATACTTGTATTCATCATACATATGTCAACACTTTCATGGACTACTCTAGCATTTTACATACTACATCGCATCATCTTACATCATTAGTCTACATAATACACTACATCTTATAATTCCTACATTGCATCTTGCATTACATCCTATACATTACATTACACATTCTACTCATCATATGGTTGTCTATTATCATCACGCATATTGCATTGTCTTCTACGTGCTGCACTCACTACCCTATGATACACTTTAGTTCCTCATGGTCCATACTCGACTGTTGAGGGTTTACAAATCAAATGGACCTTATCATACTTACATGTTCATCATTCACCCTTCCATCATGTGACATTACTAGGTTAGTGACATATGTTATAGGCTAAATGGTTACCTCCCTATCATCTTGTAGTGGTATACACTTTAGGCTACATCACCACTCCCTCTATTCATCTTGTAGTGATATATGCCTTAGGATACATCATCACTCTTTCACTCATCTTGTCATGATATACGCTTTGGATATAGGGTTCATGAACAAATTTTCTAGGTCACATTTCATCAATACACATATACACAATCATCACAACACATTAGACACAACATACACTTTGACCATTTCCCGATGATGCACTCTTGTTTATGGTTCATTCTTGATTGTTGAGGGAGAAAACCAAATGAACCTCATTGCATACATTTCCATTCACTTAGGGGGCATGAGGATCCTATCACTCCATTTTGCATTCCAATCCATCCATCCATAACATACTACATATTATGGTTTCTTTTACTCTTGCTTACTTTTGTTTGTTCATGGTCACTTTATTACACATGCTAGTTAGATTACTTGTATGTCATTTATCTATATCATCCACACATGTGTGTTCACGTCTTTTTCTAGTTGTGATCATAGATACAGGTCTCTATACATGCAGCATGGATGCTCACCTTTTACCCTTCCTACACGGGTCACTGGGGGCATCCACATTCGTCTCTCACAGGTGCTATTGTTTCATTTTGTACTTAGCACTTTACATTACTTGGTTATACATCTTTTGACATACTAGTTATCTTTCTAACATGCTAACGGGTGCTTCATGTGCAACATTTTTTATGTAGGTATATTTACTTCCATACTTGTTTGTTATATTGTTCATCTATTATTTGTCTCTTGTATGTGGGCCTTTCCCTATGTTTGGTGTGCACACTTGTTTGTTGTATGCGGCCATGATGGCCTTGCATGTCTTACAACATCATGAGTGATGTCCCATGTTTGCATCCCACTTTGTGTGGCTTACTTTGTTTTCTTGTGTTTACATTACTACTTTTCTTGGTAGCATTTACACTGTTTGCATAGATTAGACATTTCTTTATACATGCATGCTTATTTGTACTAACACTTGTCTTTGGCTAGCCTTCTTGTTTGTGCACACCTTGGTTTCTACCAAGCCCATTTCCCTTCCCCTTGCAGGGAAGAGTTACAGAGTTCATGTGGTTGGTCCTCTTTTGGGGCTGCATTCTCCTATCAGTGATGTCACATGCGCCCCCAAAGAGGGGGGCATCATTTGGGGTTTTTACATTCTACACAACTTCTACACCAGTTCAGTTCAGTGCACTTTCCGCCCTTGGCATTTTGGGTTACATATAACGAGTGGGTTCAGACCTGTCTACGAACCCCGTACACAGCGGCTTTTATAGGACATGGTTAGTCCTTAGCATTCTGGGAAGAAGTTAAAGGTTGGAGGATACAGTGGAATTCCTCCCTATACTTCTTCAGCCAGTGGCGTCAAGATCACCCAAAAAACTAGAATGTACAAAGATCTCTTCACACACATTTAAGGAAGCAGTTAAAGGTTGGAGGATATAAAAAAATTCCTCCCTACACTTCTTCAGCCTATGGCATCGGATCACCCAAAAAACCCCAACAGTACAAGATATCCTTCTACACTCTCTTTCTCGACATGGATTAGGTGCACATATTCCATTTACATTTTTACATTTTCATATTTTACATTTACATGATTTTACATACATGCAAATGTGTCTTTTACATTGTGTTTTTACACATACATACATATATATTTGACTACTTGATCATTTTATCCTTGCAGGTTCTGGTTGTATGGTAAACAAGTAGTCAAATGGGGGTAGCAAAAACAACAACGTCAACAACAACATTTTGTGGCAACACACACCATACTAACCATGCAGGTACATCACACACAACAGAAATTACACATGTGTTTTCACCCTAGGTTCACTCTCATCACTTTTTTTGTGCATTTTCATCTATAGTTTCCACGCTCCATCATCTTTTTTCCATTCCACGATTTATCTAGTCCTTTAGTGCATTTCTACATCACTCTACATGGATTATCATTTAGGCATCTCTATCTACTTTATATTACTAAGCTTTCCGCTCACCAACATAAAGTGGGGGAAAATGTAGACAAAAAATCATGCACTTTAGACATTATTTAATCTCAGTCTCATACTACTATTTAGAAGGTTTTTGAGTGAACAAAGTACTAATTAACCCCCATCTTTTGGCCATCTTACTTTATTTTCTTTCATCATTCATGACCTCTTGCACCCACATGCCCAGTCATCTTTTTTCATTTTTCATCATTTTAGCTTTGACTGGGGTGCCAGCCTAGTACTGGGGCACCCATGGGCTCCCTGGTCCCACCAGGGGCACCCCAATCCTTTTAAAACTTTCCTGTCACTTTTTGGGCACTTTCAAGTTGTTTTAGATCTTCTTATCTTTTTGGTGGTAGGCCATTTCGGGGTTAATTATGAAATTAGATCAAGAGAACCCTATAAATATAAAGTTATGAGACCATAATGAGGGACCAATAACTAGTCACTACTATCATCCACCTATGGTTGCATTCATCTAAGGAATTTGGAGATAATTTGCATGCATTTAGCTCCATCACAAGGGACAAGGTTGGTTCATCTGCATCACACAAGCATAGGAGGGGATTTTATTCTATTCCATACATTATTCTACTACATTTTTACATCTAGTTATTGCTCACTACTTCACAATGTGTGACTGGCACAAGAGCACCTAGGGTGCATGATTCACACATACACACTAGAACTACATTTGGGTCTAGAATGTAGTGTAGCGCTCAGTTAGTAAGCCCATTTTTGTGGCATCTGAGGTCAGTCTAACCTATCCATTTGCATTCTTATTTTTTAGGGTTTTGGTACTTCTTGTGGTCTCTTATAGGTCTTTCTTTCATCTTGGATTATCAGCAACACCTAGTGCAGTGTAGCAAATCTAATGCAACACACACCAAGGATTTTGGACCACCCTCCAAACCTGTAAAACTTAGTTTTGGACCTCCTGCATAGACCAGAGCGCCCATATTAGAGACAAGGGAACCCATAGGTACCCTAGTCCTTCTCTAGGTTCCCAAGTCTAGAGAATCAATCCAGATCTATCCTTTTTAGGACCTTTGAATAGTCATTCTTGCTTCTAGATTATTATGTTTATTTTGCGACATAGTTCAGTTAACTCCTCTTATCATTTGAGTCACTTCATCACTCTTCTTGCATATTAGAGTTTTTATTTCCATTAACTTAGTCACTTGGGTCATTTTCCATAGTTGTTTATTACATTTATTTATTGTATTTACATGTTGTTCTAGAGTATATTAACTACTATTATTCCACATTTTAGTTAATTTCAATAAATCAACCCCCAAGCTAGGTCATTAGGGGGAATCGATATAAATTGGTGAATAATCACATGGAAATATTTTTAATTCTTGTTGCCCCCAAGTTAGTTCATTACGGGGTGTGATGAAATTTCACATAGAAAATTGTATATTTTTTTCCCTATATTAGGTCATTAGGTGGAATTAATAGTGAGATGTCACACAGTGAATTAGCAAATGTTGGAAAATGATGAGTCTGTAGTGTTGATTAATTGCATGGTAATGTAAGAGGAATTATAGGATGACCCCAATGATACGCCCCCCTTTCGATGAAATGGGAACTGAGGACAAGAATGAACGCTAAGCCGAAAGTAAGCACGAAATAGATAAAAAGTGATAGAAATCACAAAAATGTGAATGAGATGGAAGATAAATTCAAGGAGTGATAATGTGTGTGTAATGTGTATGCTACAGTGATAGGAATAATCCTAAAAATAATTCTCCCAAATGGGGTGTAAATCAGAGTAGAAACGCTCAAGATATGAAAAAAATGATGTGGTGTGTATTAATTATGAGAATAAGCGCAAAGTAATGACTATAGTAAAGTAGGTGATGAAAAAGTAACTATAAATAGTGAAGTGAAAAATTGTTTAGTCACTTCATTTTTGTGTACATGATTTTGAGATTGAGCGCGAAGTCAGTGAAAATTCCACAAGTGAGAGTAGCGCATCCTAGTCGGTTTTAGAGGGTGGTAACCATCATAGCGTCACGCACGACTGCAAAGTTGGTAAGTGTATTGTTTTTCAAAAAATGTATGGTGTAGTAGTCATTTCTATTTATTTTTTACAAATTTAAGAATTTTAATTTTCTTGGTGTTTTAGACCTGGACAATAACAATGAGGGTGCTAGTGACCCCTGGGACATGAGTGCCCAAAACTAGGCGCTAGTGTCCTGTTCCTAGCTGCCCGAGTCTTGTATTTAGGCACCCTGGTCCAGAATGTATGCATTTGGTGTATAATGATGAAAAATCAGATTTCTAATGTAAGTGAATGTGATAAGCATGTGTATTTTTACTTATAAGGTGTTCTAATGATGCATTTGTTGTCATTTTGTGGTGTGTAACGGGATATTCATTCGAGGGAGTTATGATTGCTTCATCGATAGCAGTGGAGGGAGGAGGTGTAGGAATCTTGTATAAGATGCATGATATATGTCGATAATTAGAGGAGGAGGGTACTATATATGCATGGGCATGGTGTGTGTTGGCCCACCTATATAGAGATCTATATTGATTTACTCATAATGAGCATGTTGGGATCATGATTACCGTTAGACCAAAACCCATTAGTGTTAGTCTCTATTACAATCACCAAAGTTAATGAATACACAGCAGGTGGTTACTCCATGTCACGAACCCCACGAGGAGTTCTGACAACTAGCCAACAAACCAACCCCCCCTTGGTGTTACCTAAGGGGATTCAAACCCATGACCCCTTGCTCTGATACCATTTTGTTGGGATCACGATTTTCATAAGACTTCAAAACCCATGAGTGTTAGTCTTTGATACAATCGTCAAAGTTAATGAATACACAGGAGTTGGTTATTCCATGTCATGAATCCCATGGGGAGCACTGACAACTAGCCAACATATCATGGTGGTGGGATAGGAGACACTACGTTATTTCGCGTATGGGTTTATCAGCATATAACCATGTTGAGAGAAGTTGGAGGTCCACAAGGAGAGTTTGTTAGGCCATAGATATATGAGAGGAGGTGGATTAATATTTGTGGGTGTAGGATAGACAGAGACACCTATAGGAAAATGATAGATAGGATGGGGCCCGAGGAAATTATATGGAGACCATACCGTGATTATGGGGGATGGCTCGAGGATGTTATAGAGTTGCGGTGTATTTAGATGAATATTTGGATGGAGGATCGATTTCCAAGTGTGGCCAATATTTTTTGATAGAGAGAGTATAGCGATAGTTTGGCATGGCTCAGGATGTTCCCCTCAGAGCCATATATATGCTTGAGAGCTATCAAAACACCTAGCAGGACCGGATCTAGACCAGGGCCCACAAAAAAGTAGTGAGTACCTCCCGGGCCAAATGAGTTAGACACGGCAATAAATTTGATAGAGTCAGATGATGATGGTTGCATGGAGGAGTACCACGCATGGTGGACGACACACTGGTGGGTATTATTGTTCCCATTATTTGCAGGTCTAATGGGGTTGCCACATGGAGGAGGAGGAGGAGAGGGAGAAGCCCATCCCCTCAACGATGTAGCAGTAGTTGTAGCTAAGTGTGAGTATTTGTATAGTTGTGTTTTGTACTTTGTTGTTTACCTATGTTATAGTGATAGTTATCTAAGTCATTGTGTTATTTGTTTTGTAGGTGATGTGTATTGGTTGTTAATAGTTAACATAGCCATCCACGCATTGAAGCGGAATGTGCCGACGGATGTACTTGGTGGAGGTATACTTGAGCAAGTGGATGATATACTAGGTGAGCATGCCCATTTATTTGAGCCAGTGGCCATAACAGCAGTGACATGTCTTGTGTTGCTAGGCAAGAGGGACAAGGCACGTGAGGAGACTCGACGAGCCAAAGAGGTAGTAAGTGGTGGTCCTCTAGCGCAAGATGTGTTTGCACGATATGTGGATTTGTTGTGTTAGTTTTCCCTATTATTCTACGAATATTACCTTATTACGGAGACAGGGTGAGAGGTATTGAGGTCGTGAGTAGCGGCACTGAGTTGGTGGCGAGGCATCTCATTCTAGGGATCCCGCAGTACCTGAGAGTGATATCAATGATGAGATTTTATTTGTGTTATTCTATGTGATGTGGGGGCATTCCCCCCCAATGATGAGACATTTTTTGTAATGATGATTTTATTTGATATATAAATATGGGTTGTGGTCCCTTGGTGCAGGATACGATATGGATATATATATATATGGGTAGATTTTATTGGTATATGATGAGTTTGTTTTGTTGTGCATTGATGTCATAATATGATCGATGATGTATGATATAATGTTTATTGTCGTAATGTATGTAATGTGTTATATATTTTCCACATTTTATTGATTTAGAATCGCACTATGATATTGATAATGGTAAGAAAAATGTGTAATGTGAATGATGATAGATAATAAATGAAATGTGGCTAGTGAGTTAAATGAAATGGAATTTGTAATGTATAATTATATGTAATGTCGATAGTAAAGTAATTGCAAAGCTAATGTGTTGTGATGTGATCGTAAATTGTTAGTATGATGAAACAAAGGGGGGGAAGATTAGCAATTCCCCCCAGCATGTAGATGAATAGGCTCATTTAGTTAGGACCCCTCAGCAGTCAAGGATGAGTCGTGTAAGCAAGAGTGCATCATTGGGAAATGATTAAGTGTGCTAGATGAGACGATGGAGCGTGTGGTGAGAGGTTCTTATAAAAAATACCCCAACTGTCGTGTAAGAACCATAAGAACACAAGTGCTTCATCAGGGGGTAAGGTGATAATAATCACCTACCAGAGATTGAGGTGGTGTGAAGTGGTGGAAGCATGTGGGATGGAAGTAGTGTGTGAATATATGCCAAATTGAATGTCATATAGATCTACAGTGGAATGCGTGAAAGGTAGAGGGATTGTGGAAGCCAATGTGAAGGAACAACGTGATGTGGTGGATAGCGTGAATGCAATGGATGAGATGGATGAAGTGAATTGGATGTGATGATGCCAGTAGTGTATGGATGTGGTGGAGAGCGCACATGAGTAACAAACTGTTGTGGTGGATGTACCATGGCCTGAGCACCAGATGGAGGAGATGACTCAACTGTAGTAGAAACAATCTAATGAGGTAGAGGAGAGATGGATCACTCACATGAGCAAGATCCAAAGGAGATGATTCCCTTTTCCTCTAATTTTTGCAATCTATCATGAAGGGAAAGACATTCATTATCCCTATGGCCATTTATGTGATGATAATTACAATAAGGTTGGTCACGTTGACGTTGTAGCCTATTTTGTGGATGATGTAGTTGGATGGTAAGAGAATTAAACATTTTTCAAGTAAGGTAAACAACACATCATGAGGTCTGGCATGATGGGAGAAATGCAATGGTTCACGTGACATAGATGGAGTGGAAGGAGAAGTAATCTTGTCACTGAGAAGGAGAAGAAATATGTTGTGATGGTGGAGTAGGTTGAGCTTGTTTTCTTTGCTTGTGAGGAAAAGGTGGAGACTGTGTAGGACGCTCAACCAATTTTGACGGAGGAGGACTAGATGATATAATAGAAGTAGATGTATGTGGAGGGTCAATGACATTTGCTGAAATAAGATCTTGATCTAGATCTAGGACTTTATAACATAGAAGAATGAATGACTCACATGTATCATATTGTAATCTTTGTTTGAGCACAAGAATCAAACCACGATAGAAAATGAATTGCTTCTCAAGGTCTATAGGTTGGAATACTAGTTGGTGCATACAAGCATTAAATCATAAGATATAATCCTTAATAGATTCTAATGAGCCCTGATGTAAAGTAGGTATGCGGTCATAAGTAACCTTAGGGCCATTGTTGAGGATGAAACAACAGAGGAAAGTGTCCTCCATTTCATAATAAGTACTAATGGACCCAAAGGGAAGATGAGTGTACCATTGAAATGCCTCATCAGTAATATTGTATCAGAAATCCTTAAGTAATAGCTTATCATTAGAATAAGAGGTCATAGCCATGCGGTAATGTAGAAGATGAGCATGAGGATCACCGACACCATCAAAGCAAGTGAATTTAGGCATGATAAATTCCTTAGGGAATGTCGAATTATGAATCTTCTTGGGAACAGGGTTACCATGTAATGAGTTGTTATCAATAGAATAATAGTAAGCCCTACTTTCTAGAGTAAGAGACTGAACCTGAGATTTTAATTGACCTAGAGAATGCATGAGAGAGATGATATCCTGTGAAGGAATAGTGGAAGATGACAATAATGTATTAAGAGGTTGTGAATTTTCCATTGTGAGTGATCATAGGAATATCTAGAGATGACAAAGGAGCTTTTGATGCTAAAGGCACACTAGTAGTAGGTGTCAAAGAAGCTATAGTAGATGATGTAGATGGAATATCCATAGCAGTGGTAGGACTAGCATCAGAAACATCCCTAATAGGTGAGGTGACCAATGGAGATACATCTAGAGGAGTAGATGAATAAATGGGTGTAGATGATGTAATAAGAGGATATGAAATGGTAGGAGAATAAGAAGTGATATATGGAGGCGATTCATGTATAATGCTAGATGCAATCTCATGAGAAGGTAATGATGGAATAGGAGATTCACACTTGGCCATATGATAAAGAAGGAGAACAATGGCTATCACCGCCTCATCAATATCAGATAAAGACTTGAAAATGAGAATCTCACTAAGGATACTATCAATAGGATCATCAACATAGTATAAAGGAGGATGCAAACTAGTATGAGATATATCATGAGAAGCAATAGCAAAAGTAGGAAAGTCATGAGATGAAACTATAGAGGTGTTCTGAGTAGAAGAAGAATCAGTATGCACATGTGAACGATGATCAATACCAAACATGTAGTCAATAAGAGAATCGTCTAAATTTTCCTTAGAAATATCATAAGGAGGATCACAAGTATTTGTATAGCATGGTGTACAATGAGTGAAGGCTATCGGATCCTCAATAATACTAATGCCAATGGGAGAATCTTCAAAATGAGTAGGAACATATTGTTGACCATCTAGAAGATGATGTTTGATATGATCTAGTATAGGAGTAGGATTACCATAGAGAGTCGTGAGCTCAACAATGGACAGCCTCATCATAGATAGGGTTAACACTAGAGGACATGATGGGTGAAGAATATGAACTATCTTTAGCCATTATCGTTTGAAAAAGATCCTAGGGAAAATATTCTAAAGTACGGGTTCACCAAAAATGATTAACTAAAATATGAAATCATATATCTATCTAATTTAATCTAAGCATGTAAGAAAATATAATAATTGATATGAACTGAAATATGAATGCTAAGTAATTTTTTTTAATATTTAAATGAAATGAAATAATTGAAATAGGAGGGATAAGGTACTAACCTTAAAATGACTTACCTCACTGAGATTCAAGACTGAACAAGATGATGTGTGGACAGGAGAAGTATGATGATACAACCCTAGGAAATTGTAGCAAATGAATATTTGACTAGATTAGGGCACCTGGAAGAGGATCAGGGTGCCTATGGGTGCCCTAGTCTATAGTATAGGATGCTCTAGTCTGCAAAATAGGTCAAGACCTGAATCTGGAAGTGTCACTAGATCTTCGCAATGTCTCAATATTTTTCACATGATTGTCACAATAACTTTGTTGATGATGTCGTAAACCTGTAATGAAGATTCACCTATAAAACCCCATACAAAGCATCAAACTCCTAAAAATAAAGATTCATATGAAGGGGTCGGACTATCCTTAGCGGCCATAATGGTGGACTTACAACTAAGCACTGCACTACATTCCAGACCCAATGTAGTTTTGTGTGCTTTTTGTGTGCAATGATGTGCCTAGGTTCCCTAGTGCCAATGATATAGAGATAGGGGGCAATAGCTAGATAAAATGCAAAATGGTGGATGGAATAGAATAGACTTCCCTTTCCTATAAAATGTGTGTGATGCAATGATGCCTAAATGTAGTCCCTTACCTTAGTAGATAGTTAGCCCTTAGTAGTAGATAGTCCACCCATAAGATAGTATATTTATGTTATATATAGGGATCTCTTGCTCAAATTTTGACACTAATGACCCGACATGTCAACTAATACCTAAGGGAATGAGAGGGAAAAATTACAAAGACCAACCTCAAAACTCTAAATTAGACACAAGTGCTGTTGGGACCAAGGCACCTAAAATAAGGACCAGGGCACTCATGGGCACCCCAGTTCTACCCTAGCTGCCCTAGTCAAAGACTAGAGATGAAAAATGACCAAATAACGACACCTGAGACTCTATGGGAGATGACCAGAACTGTGAAAACAACTGACGGATGTATGCAAGACAAATGATGATGGGGACCAAATAACTGATGACATGACTAGGGGATGGGGACTAGGGGATGGGTCATTAATGAATAATTTTCTTACGCAAGATCCATCTATAAGATAACATACTTGGTGGTATAATTATAATAGTAACTGCTTGATTTTTTTACTACACGCACAGTGTTTGTTATGTCCTATGTGCATACCTTTTCTCCTACCTCGTGCGTGCCCAACATCTTCTTTAACGGCTTGTACTTAGTGAAAATAGGTCATGTGATATTACCTCACACTAAATTGGATTGTCTTCCTCAGCAATACCTTAGTCGCCAAAAACATAGGTGATCACCAAAAATAATTCAATGCCCAAAAATATTCATCTTACCTAACTCAAAATCAGATCAAGCCGAAGGATGTTGGAAGAGTTCTGAGAACTCAACATCTATTTCACTCTCAGCTTTCTTCCATTCCTCAAGCTCTGCTAATGCTTTCCCTAGTGCCACCTCTACAACCCTTGACACTTGGTCAGGCACCAACTCTTCCACCCTGCTCTTGAGCTCCTGAATGACCATAGTCAATTCCATGCACACTCCTTCAATCACGTCCATGTGGTCCAACACCATATTCTGAAATTGTCCTATCTGGAGCTCTAATTTGTCCTTTTTGGCCTTAATCACTTCTTTCTGTTTTGTTTCCTCAGCCATAACTCGGGTGCACTCAATTTTATTTGTGGGTGTATTCTCCTGGATAGTATTGAGCATTGCTTCTTCATCAATCATGTGCGCATCAAGAATAGATTTACATTTCTGCAACCTATTAAATGCCACATCAGCCTTGTCACTTGCTTCCTTGACTTTTCGCAAACAAATCTTCAATCTCAGTAATTTTGGCCTCAATAGAGACCTTATTAGCATTCTTTTTCCTCTTCAACTTCTTATGTTATTGGCTATGTGCCACTCTTAATGTTTTCTAGGAGCATGTTGACCAGGTCCTCCAGGTACTCCATCTCATCATTGTAATCACACCTGGCTTGGCTTACTAAGAGCTGGGTACTATCCTAAAATCCGTTTCACCAATGCGCCGACCCTTTCATACACTTCCTTAGTGCGGCTTCTATTCTCCCTAGAGGTCCTCCTTCAAATCCTCGACCTCACGTTCCTTTTCTTTCTTATATGTCTACCAAGACTTTCATAGTAGCGCATGCATCAAGGTTCCTCCGTCCAACATCATTGCGCCAACTTGTTCAAGGCGTTGCACGCTTGCTCATCAGTTAGGTACATGGGGTCGACTGCCTTATACTTCCTCCCCGACTCACTCTTTAACTCAATGACATCGATTGAGTTTTTACTTACCTCGAACTCAGGTTCTTCTGCGAAATTGTGCAAGTTCCAGCTCAACATCTTCTTGGTTCATGACACTCCCCCATGCTTGTCCATCAGCTCCCAAGCATACAACTTCTCATTCAGCACTGTGCTTTGAAAACGTTCCCTCAAGACCTTCTTAGGGTCATCCACAAAATCCATGTGTGGCGACTTGGGCATCCATATCTTCCTTTGCGCCTTCACCTTTGTCCTTGTCTTCTTCAGGTAGAGGTGCCTGCACTTGTCCCAACTCCTGCACCTTTTTCTTCCTTGAGGTAACATAAGCGTTTCATCAGTCATTTTCTTTTCATGTGCCCCCTCTTCTATCAAGCGTTTTGTACATAAGTGGACTTTTATTCTCCTTCCCCTCTGATGTGTGTGACTACTTCTGATTCTCAACATTCTTTTTCTCCAACTACTCATCCCATTCGTACTCAAGTTCCTCATGCGAAAGTTTCTCCTTTCTTTTCCAAATAAACTCCTCACCTGTCTCTGAGCTGGAAACAATTGTCGCCCTTCCACACTTGACTTTTTCCTTCTCTCGTGTTGTCCTGTGGTGGCTGAGATGTTCTGGCGCCACTGTTGTTTCTTCTTGTGTAGTACATTTTCTTACACCGTGAATGATCAAGTTTACCTTCCTCTTCTTCTTCTTCTCCTTCAGGGGTATCTTCGCTGTTTTCTCTTCAGTGGTGGCACAACATATTTCTTCCCAGGATGTGGGAAGGTAGAATTTGTAATCTTCCATCTCTAACTCCCCCTTGGGTCTTTGGCCTCAATTGCACCACGAAATATTCTACTTATCAATCCCCTAATAGTAACATTCAACTAGGGGCTCAAGTCCAGCGTGTTAGGCTCCAACATCTCCAAATATGTGGGCCTTGCATCATACCAATACATCGCGCGCAATATGTGCAAGTCCAAGTCAACCTTATAAGCATCAAAGGCTAAACTTCTACTGTGTTCTTTATTTCTGTTCACAAACACTTGAAGTATCAGAGAGTGAATGCAAAGGGTAGCTTGCACCAAGGACCCATCTCCCCATCCTTCATTCTGAACCATGTAAGATTGTAATGCTGATCCACCGTGAACTTTTCCTGCTCCCCAACCTTCTATGGGAAACTTGTGCATGGAATGCACCACTCGATTCTCAAAATGCCCCACGTAACCTGTTATACCACTTATCAATTCTCTCCTTATATGTATTTGAAATTGCACCATCACAGGTATACTCAGATAAATTGTACTACAAGAGATTTGTTTACAGGTGGGTAAACCTACATATCATCATCTGGGCCATTTGGTACTCCAATCTCTTAGAATACAATGAGAAGGAGGATCAAGCCCCAAGTTATCTTCATTCTTCCTTCATTTTGCACCCTTGCATCTTCAATAATTCCATTGGAAACGTATTGTGCAATGTTGTAGTGTGCTTTGTTTGCCATCATGTGCGCAATGTATAGAAACTTTTTATTCATGTCTGCCCACTGTTCTAAGGTGCCCAACTTGCAACTGACCAATCTGGCTGCAACCCTAGTTGAAAGGTCTACAAGGTTTTCGATAAGCATAGCCCTTCCTCCCTTCTCATAATTCAGTGTTGCGGCTAATTCATCAATCTTCACATTAGATCATAATTCCAGCCCCATGTCCTCTCCTGTACTCCTTAACCTTGTGACACACTCAATCAGTTGAGCTATAATGTCACATCCTCTTACTCGTGAAATAAAAGAAATCCTCATATACCCTAGACATGAGCCACTAGTATAAATTGTGGGCTTTGTGAAGAAGGGTAGTTCAAACAACTGTAGACTCCCACTTTCTCCAAGTTCCTCTGTACTGATTCATCGACCAGTACTTGTCCTTCTTCATTTGTTTCCGGTAGCTCTCACAACATGTATGCCTTCAACATTCTTTCATTCCCTAGAGCTCTATGGTTTTATTTGTTGATTTTACACTTGGGAAGTTGAGACTTCCAAGTCTGAACCCTAAGAACTCCGGTGGGTACAACATTTCCAAATATATATCCTCCAGGGTCTCCTACACCTTGACTTCAACCCTCTTTGTACAGTGCTTCCTTCCGTTCTTAGGTGTCATTTCTCCTGCAAATATTTTTCCTAGGTACTTTGTCTCCCCACACCTTGTTATCCAAGTGCTGCAAACCCTAGTTGTTCAAACTCACCCGCAAAACCTTCTCTCCATGCCCTGACTATTAGTTCAAATTCCTTTGTCACAAGGAACCACACACAACTTCGTACGCACATTGCTTTGGTTTTCTCTTCTTTTCCTTCACTCTTTCACACAAAGTCACTCGATAGCTTGATTGCTCCAAGTTCTCTTTGAATGCAAGGTAGTAAATGACTTCGACTTTCCCCCTTTTATATACTTTTTCATACCCCACCGACCTACTTTTTCCACTTAACATGATTTTTCTCGCTTTAAAACTTTTAAGTCACTTTATTAATAAAGTACCTTTTTCACTTTTTGTTTTATTCCATGAATTCCTTTCGCACACAACATTCGTAACCTTCTAGCATGCCCTACTACTTCACAGGCTACATACCTCCTTACGTGCCTCCGTGCAACTAAGTACATAATCCTCTTCTGCCTCACACTAAGTATTCCACCATGTTGTTTCCTACCTCATGTTACACTGCACGATCATTCTTCTCGTGTGGTCCTCAATCTGAGAAATTTACTTAAAGAGCACCTTCATCCATATCACCTGTAACACCTTTCTCTCTCACACCAACCTTTCAAAGAATACCCTCAACCATGTCAACTTGTATCAAATTTGATGCCAACAATTTTTCTTTTGTACCTGATCCACCCCACACTAAAAGTATGCACATCCTCTGCACATGAATTCAATAGATAATAATCAGCTTCCTACGTGTAAGCAAATGCACTTATTAAAAAAAAACTAAACGAAATTGACAAAGCATAATCAACGATTGAAAGAAAACACATAAAAGGGAAATAATCTAAATGGCCTTTATTACAAACACCAAGAAGACTTATTTATAGTAGGGCTTCAGCCTACTCCCATTGAAGTAACTGGGCAACATGGTGCCATCCAACACCTACAATTGACAAGTGCACTTGATTCAAGTATCTTGGTTACTACAAAAGGTCCCAACCAATGTAATTTCAATTTCCCTGGGTGGTACGCAAACTTGGAATCATAAAGAAGGACCATCTTTTGACCTTCAAATGTCTTATTCTTGATGTTCCTATCATGTCATGCTTTCTGTCTGGCCTTCTCAGTCTTCTGGCTCCAATGCGCAATGGCATGCCACTCATCTAACTGCAACAGTTTTTTAATGTGCTCTTCCACAACTTTCTCATCAACTAGTCCTCCTACACGTGCAATACACAGGGATGGTAACATGAATTCAATAGGTAATACAGCCTCTGCCCCAAAAACCAACTGAAAAGGTGTGGCCTTATTCAACCTCTTATAAGTAGTCCTATATGCCCAAAGTACAGTGACACTTTATCATCCCAATATTTTCTTCCAACATCACATATTTTTGTCAATGTCATATCCCAGAATCTTGTTGAAATATTCTGCAGTACCATTAGCCTGTGGGTGATAAGGATTAGTCTTATGGTGTGCCACCATAAACTCTGTCCAATATAATTTTGATTGTCTCATTCAAGAAATGAGTTCCTCTATCACTTGTCAAGCTTAATGGACAACCATACCTGCTAATAATATTCTCCCATAAAAATCTTGCTGCCATGGTAGTATACAATCCTTTGTAGGTGTGTTGCCTCTTCCCACCTTGTCAGATAATTTTTGCAAGTAATAATGCAGTCGCACACCAGTCCTACATGAGGTGGTGAAATAGGACCTATAAAGTCAATATCCCACTTCTCAAAAGTCTCAACACTTGCAATAGGCCACAACATCTCATCTCAGGTGTCTAGCTTCCCAAGGTGCTGACAATGATCACATGCCTTGACATATTCCTTAGTATCCTTGTACAAAGTCTCCCACCAAATCCAGCCATCAGAATCTTGTGCACGTTAGCATCAGCATAATGACCTCCTGTAATTCCACCATGAGCCTTCTCCATAATAGCCTTGTGCTCATGCTCCAGAACACAATGGTGACAAAACTTCATCACAACCCAACTTGTACAAATCTCCACCAATCAACTGATAAGGTGTGCATGTGTATTACAAAGTTGCTTCTTCTCTAATGTCTTCATTCCTTCAAGTGCCTTCCCATGTGCACAAAAATACTACAATATCCTCCAATTCTGTGGGTGCATGGTTTAATCTAAACAACTATGCATATGGCATTGTGTCCTCAATGCTTTACGCATCCTCGCTAGAATTTATCCTTGACAAATGATCAGGCCCTAGAATTACTCTTTCCTATGGGTTTACAACAAAATGTGAACTCAAACTCCTGAAATAGAAGTATCCATCTACAAATGTGCCCTTGCAAGATAGACTTGTTAACCAAATAATTGAGTGCCATATGATCTGTATAGAAGATAAATGGTGTTTCCAACAAGTACTGTATGAACTTGTGCAACACGTAAATCATGGAAAAAGCCTCACGCTCAGTGGTTGTGTAATTCTGCTCCATGGTGTCAACTTCCTGCTTGCAAAACAAATAGGATGATCTACAATTCCTTCTCCTAGTTGTGCCAACATTGCGCTAATTTCCATGCCAGA
Organism: Taxus chinensis; assembly: GCA_019776745.2. NCBI lineage: Eukaryota > Viridiplantae > Streptophyta > Pinopsida > Cupressales > Taxaceae > Taxus > Taxus chinensis. The sequence goes on along the minus strand of CM034146.1, from coordinate 848,179,051 downwards.
AGCATCAACATGAACATGAAAGGGTTTGTCCCATGAAGGAAAATGCAAAATAGGTGCAGTAGTCAACCTTTCCTTCAATGTTTCAAACACATGTTGTTGCATGTCACCCCAATAGAATTTCCCTTTAGCTTTCAACAATTCTTCCAAGGGCACAATCCTTTGTGTATCCTTTAATGAATTTCCTGTAATAGCCTGTATGTCCCAAGAATCTACGCACCTCACTTTGATTGTTAGGTTCTTCTAAACCCAAGATCATAACTATCTTGGTTGGGTCTACCAATAATCCTTCCTTGCAAATTATATGCCCAAGTAAAGTGCCAAATGGTGTTGCAAATATGCACTTCTTAATGTTGAGAGAGATGCTTAGCTTCATACACCTCTCAAACATGAGCCTTAAATTATCACAATGATCCTTGACTAAGCCATACATTGTCCAATCATCCAAATACACCTACAAAAATTTATGAATAAAGTCTTGAAAGACCTGCACAACAATGCGAGAACACTGCTAGTGGCATTCTTCAGTCCAAAGGGCATAACTATATATGAAAAACTTCCCCATTCAGTGGTGAAATTTATCTTTCTTGATCTTCCTTCACGATGCGCACCTGGTGATAACCTAAAAATCCATCTGTAAAAGAATATATCTCGCACCCAAAAACTCCCTCAAGAATTTATTCTATGAATGGGGTGGGAAAAGGATCAATAATATAAGAAGCATTAAGTTCCATGTAGTCCACACAAATCCTTATCCTCCCATCCTTCTTAATGCTTATTACCATGGGGCTAACCCACTCAGATTCTTCAATAGGCTCAATGATTCCAGACTTGAGCATCTTGTCAATTTCTTCCTTTACCTTCATGTGTAGATTAGGATTCATCCTATAAGGCCTCTTCCTAACTGGGTGCACCTTCTTTCAGTTTTATTTTCATCTCACCTAAAGAAGGGCGTACTCCCTTTAACTCATGATAGCCCCACAGAAAATAAGTCCTGAAAGTCACAAAGAGTTCAATAATCTTAGCCACTTCTTTCTCTGACCAGTAATCACCAATAATGGCCTCCTTAGGCTCTACCTCGGTACCAATGTTAACCTTATTTGTCTTCATAGGAGCATGATACGCGCATGCCTTCTCATCCTCAGTGTCCATCACCTTGTGCGTACCTTCAGTGTGGTCAACATCTAGGTTATCCACTTCCTCATCATCTATCATGTACACCAGTTTTCCCTTTTCTTTTTCCTTCTAGGTGGACCATTTCTTCTTCATTTATTTCTTCAAGGTCAAGGCGCACCTCAAGATCAGGTTCCCCAAACAATTCCAGCATAAGTTCTTCAGGCCTTCGTGTTATCTCCCAACGTAAGGTGCTTCATAATCTGCAGTGCTTCATTGACCGGAGGCTTAGTAGAAAAATAATCAAAAGTATGAATCATACCTAAGGTCATCTCTTGCCAATTTGTTGTTTCCCTCTTCAACTCAGCATGGACATACCATGTGCGCATGCACAAGCCACGTAAGGTGGAGTAGAACTTATGCACCCAAAGTGATGGTGGTAATGCCTCCTTTCCCTGCACCCAAGATCTCTCACACTCCTGGACGTGATGTGAGGCAGGAGACTTCCCATGAAATTCACATGTTTGTGTAGGTACATTGCTCTGAGTAAACCTAGTGGAGAAAGTGATTCTCACTTCTCACCACTCCAAAAGGCCATCTCTATGTGTTTCCCACCAATGTGCTTTGTTGTCCCATGCAAAGTATAGACCAACATATTTCTTCTATCCCCTTCATTCTGCCACTGAGTCTCCATGGCGCACAGAAATGCATTAGGGTTCCCTTCACCAGTATACCGTGGTACCCGATTACATCCTAACCACCTCACCATGAACAACCTAATCATTATGGTGACTCTTCCTTTGACCTCACACCCGACCATTTTATATGTTCCATGAGCCCAGTTATCACAAGCAACACTAGTAGTGTCACTTACCGACTGTGCATCCTCCCACTGAAGGAATGCCCTCCTTTGATGGTTCAATATTTTCTGGATCACACCGTCGCTGCATAAATTCAATTAAGCTCCTCTCCACTCAAAGGATCAACATAAGGCTTCACTTCTTTTCAAACAGGGGTATGATCACGTGCTCCTCCTTGTTCTCAAAACTGATGTATCTTTTGTTGAAGCGTAAATCAACATTGTTTGCATAGCACATAGGGTCGCCCAAGTAATGTTGGAAAATTTGTCTGCTTCTGCAAGCTCCAACACTTCAAAGTCTCTAGTAAACTTAGCTCCATGAATGATAATAGATGCATCCTTTAGTACCCCAATAGGCATTTCCTTAGTTTTATTTTCCATATACAACACATTCGAAGATGGTTGCAATGTGGGCCTTCCCATTTGATTCCAAACCTCAAGAGTGAGTACATTTACTTCAGCACATGTATCTATCAAGATATTACTTACCATCCAACCATCAATTATTGCATCCAGTGTAATCTCCTTGTCAAATTCATGGTCTTGAGGTGGTAGATTCACATGGAGTATCTGTCTCTTGTGCTCAACTCCAATGTGTGGTACCTTATCTCAAATCCATTCCCCTAGTAATGGGATGATTTTCTCCTGGCACATCATCTTACAAACTTCTTTCAAGTCATCCACATCCTTCTGTGGGATTTCAACACTCTTTTCCTACTCTCTTGTGCACGCATGTTCCTTTAAGCACTGTATTTCACCCTGCAGATCTCTAATAACCCCATCGTCTCCTGGTAAACTTCCTTCTGGTGCATCGCATCTAGATACTTAGCATGTATCACTTCCTCCTGTGTAATGAGAGGCTTAGCCTTCAGAGGTTCTTGCATGCACGCTGCCTCAGCACGCATGTGTAACCAGCATGGGTTGCAGTTCTGGATCAGTCTTCTTAGGCATCCACTGATCAACATTTACACGTTGCACCTTGATCATCCTGGTGCCCTTATCTTTCTTCTGAGTCTTGCACATGTGTTCATACAACTCTAGAAAATCTTCTAACTTGTGTTGCTTCCCACACCATGAGAAAATATTATTCTGAGGGCACTCACACTGATAATGATCAGGGGATCCGCAAGTATAACAAGTTCCTCTAACAAATCCTCCTCTGCCACCACCGTGACCTCATCCTCTATATCCTCCATGGAAGCCCCTATTCCTATTATCCCCATGGTTGTGCCCTTCATGAGTATGACCTTCTTGTTCCTTTGATCCACTAGCTACGCTAGTCTGGCACACTCATGTCTCAATGTCTTCGTGAATGTGATCAATCAATTTGCAGTCAATGGTGTCATGAGTGTGGGACTTGAAAATCTTACAATACATGGACACCTTCTTTGTAAGTGCACGCTACAATAATGGGAAATCTGTGAAACATCATGATTTAGGTGACAAACTCACAATCTAATAGTAATGTGTGTACCGACTTACATTGACAATTATCTTTAGTATGTCCCTCCACTTCACAATTTTTGCACCAGATTCCATTTCACATTTCATGCGTTGAGTTGGAAGAAAGCTTCTCAAATTGTTTTTCCATAGCTGCAATCTATGCTTCTAAGAATGGGCTTACTCCAGTATCAACACTTCCAACATCCTCAGCGCACAGAGCGGCTTCCAAAGCCTTGCGTGGATCCACATATGTTTTATGAGAGAGTGCTCTTCAGAATGGAGTCAACAATCCTCCAACAAACCATTGTGCATGTTGACTAGGATGAATGTCATAAGACAATTTGGACAACAAAGTCTTGAAATGTGCATCATATTCCCTTACACTTTCAGCTAATCCCTATGCTTAATATCCTTTAGCACGCTGATGCTCTATTGCTCAAATTTCAGAATGTGAAACTTCTATTATAAACACAAAATGAAAAGCATCGTAATCCACCACAGTCTTGATGTGGGTCATACTTCATGTACCAACTATGCATGCGCCCTTGTAGCGTAGTAGCAAACTGACTGGCTTTCATGTCTAAGATTATAATTCCTTTAGCGCGCCATAGTAGTTCACACTTGTGCACATGCTCTACTGCATCTTCAATACCTCTATACTCTGGAAAATGGAGAGACATCTCATAATAAACCTGCTGAGGTTGATGTGGGGGTTGTTGGGGATGTGGGGCTTGTCCACCAGATCTAGAGCCAAAACCTCCACTAGTATTTCCTCCTCCTGATCTTGATCCTCTATCCACCTAATGCAGCTACAACCAGTCGACATAATTCCTTGTGTCCTAGTCCTGGTACTATACTAAACACCAATGGTCTGGGTGGTCATTTTTGCTACTATAGTACTTCCAACGGTTTGCGTGCCAACATTCTATCCTGATGACGTGCCTAGAAATAATCCTGCCATAACACTTTCAAACAACAGCGCCGACTGGGAATGCCATGGGTGCACTACTAACTTTATCTCCTGAATTCAACACAAAACGATATCTACTTGTCTTTGCTTGCTTACTTGCGCTATCTTGCTTTTCAATGACTACTTCTAGATTTGGAACACCAAGTGCAAAGGCTAGGTGGATAGGTGGGATTAGATGCGCGCTTGCGGTCCTCATGCTCTCCTCTGACATGCTCTCATCTGAATCCAAAGGGGATTATCTGCTATGCTTACCCAATGTTGGGAGAACCATATGTTGTAGTTCCTCGTCTTCCATGAGAGCTTTAAATCCTTTGCGAGCCATCTCTCTCCTCAACTCCAAGAACTCCTTAATCTCCCTTTGTTTCTCCATTTCCCTCTCTCATGCTTCATTAAACTTGAGTCATCTTTCCTCTCTCTTCCTTGTTGCCACCAGGTCCATCATTTTTCTCCACACCTGCTCCTACCCCTACGCGCGGTGGGGGTTTAGCTAGTCATAGGTAGCACTCTAAATCTAGTTCTACCATCAAAATCTTGATCGATAATAGTATAGTGTGCAAGTAAGATCCTCTAGGCTCGCGCAAGAACTGGAACTCAGCCTCCTCATGACACATATACGTAGAAATAGTGTACTCTGAATATAACTACATAATACTCCAGCCCACCAATGGTCTACAGGTCTAGTCCACTCCACATCAACATCAATAAGAGTTTGGTAATCCTTTTGCGTCAAAGTCTCGGCCTATAACTCCAACACTTCCCTACTGCATATGTTGTCAGCAACTCATACAATTGTACTAGAAAGAAGCTGAAGAACATCTCATAGAGCGCATCATAAAGGTTATTTTCCACCCACTGGCATGCATTGAAATCAGGTCAGTGTATATTTCCAAACTTGTCTTGTCCATCATTTATCCAACCTTCAATACCCTCCAGAGTCAATCCTACGCCATCTGTCAACATCCTGTTTTGAAAAGAGGTCCCGTCCAAAATGTAGTCTTGTTTTCTATACACAATTGCCTAGGCGCACTGGCACTTCATCCAGATAGATCTGAATGCTCACCCAAAGCACGCGAAGCTACCATGTCCCTCCTTTGTACTAGTTTGACAAGGTGTTAGCATGCATGTTCATGATTATCATTACCAAGCGTTCATTCAATCACATATCATTATAGATATCAGAAGGAAGCACATGTAATAAGGAAACATAATAGATCAAACCATTACTAAAATCAATTGCACTACGTGATCACAACACTCAAATACATCCATTACCAGAATCCAACCTCAATGATCCATTAATAACCAAAAGATTACATTGCAGAACTTGAATACATAACCTTAGTATCACAAGGTGTCCAAAACAAAACCATAATATCACATGGTTTCAATAAATACAATGAAGTACAATACATATATATATATATATATATATATATATATATATATATATATATATATAGGGGTGGGGACTTTCCCTTCACCGCCTATGCATTCCCAAAATATCATGCATGCTCAAAATAGGCATGCGTACATACAAAAGTATTTATATAACGTGCATTCTTTCTACATGGTTAATAATAGATTGGTCATATAATTAAACTCCACTTTAACTCCTACTCTTGGCTCGATCCATGTCTTCATGCTTTCTTCTAAATCTGGAACGTTGCTTGAATGCCACTCAATCTCGATATTGTCTATTTTTAGCCCGTGGTTCCAAAATTGGCTAAATTTGGGATAGTTACTGCTTGGGTGAGAGCCTTCGCATGTTGTTTATTTTGGCATGTGCATGTACCTTCACACCTGCCTCACGCATGCCCAACATCTTTGTGTGCCGCATGTACTTAGTCAAAATGGATCATAGAATAACTACTACAAATTAACAAGTGTTTTTAGAGATCTAAATAATCTGAGAATTAAAATAAATAAATCTACAATTTCATAAATGCAAATACAATTTTAAGATCTACACTAGGTGGGTGCAATGATGTTATGTAAATTTCATTTTGGGGTCTTTTCCTTTTAAAATAATTTTATCTAAAAAATGAGATGAATAAAAGAATTTTAAGTCTCTATGAGAGTAAATGAATTAAATAAAAAATATGCAAATATAAAAAAATCTAGTATGATACAAATCTTAAAATAATAGATGATCTAAACTAATAGTCTTTTAAAAGAAAAACAAAATCTATTCTTCTTCTTTCACAAATGGAATAAAATGGATGCTCCTATAATAGATCTAAACCCTAGGTGCAATAAATAAATGAATGAGCACATGTATGAAGCTAATTGCAAGTGTGGGATTAGCTGTGAGTGAGGAGATGTAATTTTCAAGATAATGATAATCTCAATTCCAATGCATATTAAACTATGTTTTTATTTCTTTGATGATAGATCTTTTCATAATAAATTGAAACAAATGAAAAAATATCTAAGCAAAATTATAAAGTAAAATACGAAAAACAAATGAAGGACTAACCTCTCTCTCCAATTATACAAGTTTTGGGGTTGTAATTGATGTTTATACCCTCTAAAAACTATCTTCAATGGTGCTTAATCAACCAAGATGACAAAAAACAATTAAGCAAGGAGAGGTGGAGTGTCTTGGATGGAAGATGAAGGTTGAGTGGCTTGGATCAAACCGTCTAGTCCAAAGAGATACGAATAATTGATCTAGAACTCTCTGTATCCTCCTTGTTATGGCAACAACAAGAAGGCAATACCTTGGGAGTTTTTAGTACAAGAAATAATCTCCTTTCAGTTTGGATATCTCTCACAAAAGTTACATGTGAATGAAAGCTTTGGTTTCACTAGTACGGTTTGAAATTTTCAAAATTATGGGGGGTATAAATTGATTACATAATTTTTCTTAAAATAAAAGCTTGCAATCAATCCAATCTAAACTCGAGAACAAAAATTGATCAAGGAACAAGATTAGATCACAAGGGAGTGAACTCGTGCAAAGTGGAGGAAGGGAGTAGTAAATTGAAGTCAAAACAAGGAAAAACATGTGACTTAAAAATGAAGGCCAAAAATCACTCTCATGGAAGAAGAGAAATTCAACATGCTAAGAGGATGGAACTACCATGAAAGTTAACGAAACTTATGCAATGGATTATAGAGCCACCGTAGGAATGGATAGGGATGCCATAATAGTCTACAAAACTATCATGGCATATTTGAGAACCATTGTGACAGTTTCACAACTATCATGATAGTTCTAAAGGACATTTTTTAAATATCATCATTTGGTATTTAAAATATTGTACTGTGTAAAAATGGGTGTGTACATATTTCCCCCTCAGGGAAGTTCCCTACCAAAGTTGGCTAAGATGGGATTCCTGAGAAGTGTGCAGAAAAGAAGAAGGGGAAAGGGGAGGAATAACTATTTTACTTAAGTTTTGATATATCAAATCCAATCAAGACGCCCATCCACCTGTAATGAGACAAACAAGAATCGAGTGTAGTGTAAATATGACAAAAAATGAACAATTACGCAATCAAAATTTAAATGACAAAACATACCATTTGTGTGGTGTCGAGAAATACCATCTCCATAGTGTTTAAGTCACCCCCTGTGAAAGAGAGAAGAAGAATATTATACAAAATTAAATGTTAGCAAGAACTAAAACAGGTGTTAGAAGGTGCATGGTCACTTGAAAAGTTGTTGAAGTTAGTAAAATATGCCAAGGGGGGGTCAAATTATCCATACATACCCTTAGGCACCATAATTTTATTTTATTTTTTTGACACAGAAATGGACATCTATATATTTGAAAACTTACCTAATTTAGAAATCATTTGCACATTTACTTCTTTCAATTATTGGGCTCTTAGAGAAAAATGATCGTTTTCCACACAAAGTTGCACCTTGGAGAGGTGACAACGATACAAGGTTAGTGCACGAAAGTTTGAGTCCATGTGCAATACCAGCAATATTAGCACATAAGAAAGGAGGAGAATGGCACGTGTGTTGATTCTAGGGCCATCAACAAGATAACAATCAAGTATAGGTTTTGCTACCTAGGATGGATGACTTGATGAATTGTCTTAGTGGCACACGGTATTTTTCAAAGATAGATTTGAAGAGTGGATATTACCAAATTCACATTAGAGAAGGAGATGAGTGGAAGACATCGTCCAAGACAAAAGAAGGCATGTATGAGTGGTCGATCATGCCTTCCGAGTTGACAAATGTCCCAAGTACATTCATGAGGTTGATGAATGAAGTATTGAAGCCATTCCTTGGAAAATTTGTAATTGTATACTTGGTATACTAGTATTTAGCAGGACAAAGGAAGAGCATCTCGATCATCTATGCAAGGTGATGAAGCGCTTACAAGAGGAAAGGTTGCTTGTAAACATAAGGAAGTGCAACTTTATGCTCAAGGAATTAGTTTATTTAGGTTTCATAATATCCCAAGAAGGGCTACGAATGGACCCAAAAAAGGTGTGTGAAATAATAGAATGGTCATCACTAAGAAGTGTAACTGAGGCGTGAAGCTTTCATGGACTAGAAAGCTTTTATAGGAAGTTCTTAAGCAATTTTAGTGGAATATGTGCAGCGATCACATAAACAATGAAGGGAGATCGCAAAGAATTTGTATGGACAAAGGAGGCAGAACGCAACTCCCAAGAATTGAAATAGATGATTACGTCGCAATTGTTGTTAGTGTTCCCAAGATTCGAAAAGGTATTTTAGGTGGATTGTGATGCAAGTGGAACCACCATTGGTGCAATATAAAGTCAAGAAGGAAGTCCCATTGCCAATTTCAGCAAGAAGTTAAATGATTCAAAGAAGAGATATTCAATCTATGATCAAGTGTTCTACGTGATAGAAAAGGTGCTGAAAAAGTGTAGGCATTACTTGTTGTCGAATGAGTTGTTTTGCATATTGATCATCATGTGCTGCAATTTATCAATAGCCAAGCAAAGTTGAGTCAAAGGCACATGAAGTGAGTAGAGTTCCTACAGAGTTACTCATTTATGTTAAAGCACCGAAGTGGGAAGTCCAACAAAGTTGCGGACGCATTAAGTAGGAGAGTACTGGTGTTGAAAGAAATGTGCAATGAAGTTGTGGGTTTTGAGGCCATGAAGGAGTTATATGTGCATGATAAGGACTTCAGTGAAGCATGGGAAACATGCAAGAAGCCGACACGTAAAGATAGGATGCAGTGGGTAGATTATTTTATCCATGAAGGAATGTTGTTCATAAAAGTAGTGTTGTGTATACCATAAGGGTCAATGCACGAAAACTTAATCTGGGAAAAGCACAAAGGAGGCTTAGGAGGTAACTTTGGAGGTGACAAAATGTTAGCACAATTGAAGGAGTGATATTATTGGCCAAAGATGAATACGGATGTGCGCAAATATATCCAAAGGTGCAGAATTTGCCAATTGACCAAGGAGTATAAACAAAAGCAAGATTGTATGGCCTAGGAGCGTAAACAAAATGCAAGACTGTATGGCCAAAGAGTGTAAACAAAACACAAGATTGTATCAACGTTTACCTGTACCAAGGAGGCCATGGGAGGATATCAGCATGGATTTTGTGTTAGGATTGCCAAGAACACTGATGAAAAAACTCCATATTTGTGGTAGTCGATAGATTTTCAAAAATGGCACATTTCATTGCATTTAAGAAGACAAGTGATGCGATAGGCATCGCACATCTATTCTTTACGGAGGTAGTGCAACTACATGGATTGCCAATGAGCATAGTATCTGACATGGACACAAATTCCTAGGTCGTTTCTGGAGGACCTTGTGGAAAAATATGGGGACAAGGTTAACATATAGTTCCACATACCATCTGATGATGGACAAATAAAAGTGGTAAATAGAAGTTTAGATAAATTTTTGTGAAGCTTGGTAGGAGACACGTCAAGAAAATGGGATATGATGTTAATGCAAGAAGAATTAGCCTATAATGGCTTCGTTAATAGAAGCACATGAAGGACTCCGTTCCAAAATTGTTTATGGAACAAGTCCCAAAGGAGTCACATAATTACATTAGGTGATAGACAACTGTAGCACAAAAGCCAAGGAATATGTAAAATATATGCGCAAGATGCATGAAAACGTGCACAAAAAGTTGGAGCAAAGTAACCAAGGTTACATGGAATGCGTGGATGAAAGGCACAAAATCAAGGACTTTGAAGGAGGAGATCAAGTGTTGGGCATTTGCGCAAGGAAAGGTTTCCCGAATGAACCTATAATAACTTGCAAAAGATATGGCCAAATGCATACAAAATAGAGTTGTCAAAAGATGGGATATCTCACCAATATTCAATGTGTCAAATAAGAACGAGTTGCATGAAGAAGGGTCTAGTGCGCAAAATACAAGAGATCAATGCGCAAAAGGATCGGATAAGGGCACGCGGAAGATAGAAGAGACCTTAATCGGAGGAGACAAATACCAAAGAGAGGCAAAAAAGGTTGAGACCATATTGAAGTCAAGAATAGTCAAGAAGACGCATAGAAAGGAGTACAAGGAATATTTAGTGAAGTGGAAGGATTGCACGAAAGAAGATGTGACATGGACAAACGCAAAGGAGCTTAGTCAGCTTGGCCATACTCCAGAGTCTGGCTCATGAGACAAAGCTCATTTTTGTATTCCCTAGGGTGTTTGATGCAAGAGCATCGTGGGAGAATCTGAAACCTACATATATTTTGGAAATTTTGGCAAAGTATGCAAATGCGCAAGAGAATTGGAAAAGGTTAGCCAAGAAGCGAGGGTGCGGTAGGAAATTTCACGACAGTGTACGAAGGTTTTGCACTAGAACATGAACATGTAAGTTTTGGGCCTAGCATAAAAAGGGCGCACAGATCTTTTATAGCCAGTGCGCATGGAAATGAAGGCAATAGCAAAAAAATGACAAGATGACATGTGAGAATTAGAACCACCAACTTCGTAAGGACGTGGAACTTCCAGATGGACTTATCTCAACTACCAGGGCAAAGTAGTTGGAAGCTATTAATGTCCAAAAGTTTGAATTCGAGAATGAGCGGGATCAAGAGAAAATTCTAGACAAAATTAAAAAATATCCAACTAGACGAGAATGGAGATCTATAAAACCCTATCGAGTGCCATGTTTGAAGGACTTTGGGAAGAAGTTAGGCAAAAAGCCATCACCCTTATAGTTCCTCGAAGTAGTTGTTAGCCTCATAACTGTCCCACAAAAGGAAACAATTATAGATGTCGTAAAGGCCTAGAAGATAATGAAACCTATGTTGTGTTAAAGTTTTTCCGTTGTGTTTACTCTACAAATGATCCAGAGTCGTTTCGATTTCCATTGTGTTTACTCTACAAATGATCCAAAGTCGTTTCGATTAGACCGGGTTGTCATCACTTTGAATCAATTCGCTAAATTTATTGTTGTGTTTGTGATGTTTAAATCGAATCTATGTTCACTCATATATATATATGAGGGTTACATGGTCTAAAGTGCCTCTTCATTGGGTCTAAGTCAGAAACATATGACATAACAATGACAAAGGAGTTCATGAATCTTGTAGCATTGACTTAAAAAGAATCTTGTCACAAGTCATTATGAAAAAGTCATTAAATATTGTCATGTAAGTCACCAAAGAATAAATGGAGTTACAAAATCATCTTATGTCATGGATGCTTTAAAATGGTGAATGCTAAACTCGAGCAAATCCATTATGCACATGATGGCGTGAATTTTGTTCCAATTAGTCTGAAATGATTCTACACCATTCCGTACACCAAAGATTTGCACCAATTCAATCAATCCATTTGGAAATGGTTGTAAGCGGATACTCTGTCAAAATTGGTATCCACAGAAAAGGTAATACCCCATATAGCTCTTGGATAAACTGTGAGTTGACTGCCATACCACTCTTAAGAATGAACCTGCATTTGCATTCCTACCTTCTCAAGGAATTTCTTTTCATATCACTCACTCCTTCAAAATGCTAATCAAACTGCAACAAAGAAGTCAGGGATCCCTTGTCAGATTATGATGTTGCTTTCCTCTTGATCTTCTTTCAGAGATATACAAATTCAGAAATATATTTTAGTTCAGATTTCTGATTTAGTTGAGAACACCGGAGTATCAGCGATTTATTTCATCAGAATGACGGCATTACAACAGATTTCAGAAATTTTCCAACTTCAACCACTAGTTTCCTATATAACAGAAGATATCCAGCCACTTTGTAGATATGGTTCACAACAGTAAATCAGCAATGCCTTTGCCATTTTAAATAGTAGTATTACTCATTCCTGATACTCTCACCCTGTGACTCAACAATTATATGTTTTGATACAGGAACGAGAAAGTTTTGTGAATCGCTTGTAAAGACTTTAAGCTACTTTGGGGTGCTTGGGTTAACTGCATGTGGGTCTCCTACCATAAATTCTTAAGATGTACTACAATTGTCATGTGATTTTCAGTTTTCGGGAGATGAAAAGCAGTGGACGTATTCACCATTTTATCAACTGCTGCAGGGTTTGCCAAAAGGCGATAATGAATTTTGAAAGACTTCCAAACATAATAGCAGAATAATTGTGTTGGTTTCTCAATAGTAGTGGACTTAGCACATTGCATGACTGGCCATTTTGGAAAAATCCTGATTCTCAAATTCTGAAACAAACTGCAAGAAAATTGCAGAGCCATGTGCAATAAATGCAGAATGCAGAACTCAATATCCAAGAACAGTAAGTATGTGAATGCAGAGTAAAATGCGGCTCAATATCCGCAGTAAGGATAATCTCATTATAAAGAAACAAAGGATTGAGCATATGTACTTAAAAGGCATCACTTCTAGATGTTCTATTTTAAGATAGTTGATATTGTAAAGGCATCAATATTACTATTAGATTTTCTACCTTAGCTTTTGTCAATGTGATCTTACTCAGAGTTTCATGATAATTTCCTATTCAAGCTGAAAGAAGCTATCCAGGGGACACATCTACATTTAGTGCAACTCACGGGCAATAAAGCAGTGGTTCCAAATGTTTGCAAGTTACATGTATTCTCAAGTTCTTTTTTAGCAATTTATCCAATATGTAAGTTGTGGTGAAAGCAGTTCTTCAATTTTTCACCCCTAGATGTTTCGGCAATCAAATTGGTTAATAATGAAAATGTTCAAGTGATAGATGGATATGCAAGTTATTATCCTTCGCACTTCAAGCATCTATGATGCATATGTTCCTAGAATATCATCAAAATCCTCAACACAAAATCTTCTCACACTTGGACAAAGTAAACTGTCATCTTGAAGACACATTACACAGTTACCACTATTCATATGAAAATAAAAGGAATAAGTGCTTTGGTAGAATCAGAAGTAATCCAAGAGCAACATAGGAAACTTTTTCAAAACCAAACTGTACAGCCAAAATACTTCAAATCATTCCTGCAAACATGTTTCATTGAAAGCTACCACAAAAACACTTATGGTGAAAGTATACTGTAAATCACTTCTTCTGTCTCATTCAATAGATCTATCTGAAGTATTATACAGACAAACACAATGAGAATATTGTAGCTATCGTAAATCAACTGGCAAACTGAAGGAAAGGCTGCATTTCTGTGAGACATTGTATTCGTAGGAAAATTCAATAAGAGTTGAGTAGACTTAATCAAACAAATAACAAAACTCCCTGTAATATATCATCCATTATTTACACACAAGGCAATTGACCAACATGCTTAAATTAGTTTGCCCCGAAATGCATTCTCCATTTTAGTGCTAACAAACAACACCACAATCAAACAAGAACCTAATCCAAACTCAGGAAAAGGGTCACAACAGAAATTGCCCCAAAACATATGAAATTAACTGTACAAACCCCTTTCCAGTCCTACCAAGGACGGGAGTACTCAATAATGGCCTACACTATACCTGATGCACTCTAATTTTTTATAAAAAAAAAGATGAAAAAGCATATGCGTTGCTTGGCGGTCAAGATACCATACCAGATCAGGTTAAAAGGAAGGTTCAATATCAAGGTATTTGAACTATAAACAAACCCTCAAATTTTTCATCAAATCTTTTCGATTTTTTCAGCCTTCACCACCGGATTGTCCTTCGCAATAGCTTCCTGGCCAGCTTTACGGTAATCATAAGAACAATTGTGTTTGTCTGAATAGCGATGGAGGGCGCAAAACATCTCGCCGCAGCGGCACTTGAAGCCGGTCAATCCAACGCGCTTCCTGCATGAACTACAGCGGTTAGCCGTAGCTTTTTGCTGCTCTCCTCCTCCAGATGACGTACCCTCCTCTGTCAATGCCTGATTTGCCGTCTCAAAGGAATCTTCTTCAATTTTAGCAGTAGCAGAGGCCACAACAGCGGAAGATTTCGAAACCCTAGCCTGCTTCAGCACAAGATCCCTATAACACTTTGAACAAAAATTCATTGTGGCCGAGCTTCCGAAAAAACCGCACTTATTAGCGCAAAGAAGGGGGCCTTCGGGAGGCTGGCAGCCGGTCTCATCGCTGTCCCTTTCCCAACTGTCCTGAGCCATTCTTTACCAAAAAAAAATCTTTATTTGGCCTTCGATTCTTAAAATCGAACCACGCCGGCTCAATTGCAGAGTGTTATAAAGCCTCTAGACTTCAATATTTAACCACTAGCAGAAAAATCACTAAGATCTTGATATCTTCAGAAGCTATTGATTCGGGAAAAAAATATCCGCCTAGGAGGAGTTAAACAAAGCTCAAAACTCGAACATCCAGCACACCTTCTCAATTACTGGGCATGAATTTGAGGCTTTAAACCTCGGTATTCAGCCGCTAACGTAAAAAGCCTTATGCAAATTTTAAAATACTATTCTTCCATAGTCTTGCATCCAGATCTTCCTTCGGAACAAAAGTAGATCTCAAATTGACAGATTCAAACAAAAACTTGGCCCAAATGCACGATTTCTGAGTTACAGCCTTAAGGCTCGACTCAAAATTTATAAGCAAAAGAGGGCTTGAACGGCTAAATATGCATTAAGTCGGCCGTAAATTGGAAAATCAGAGAACAAACTTACTCGTCCCATTTGCGATGAGCGCAAAGCCGGAGGATTTCATCCCAGATTCGCTCAAAACTGCTCCAATCACGCACTGATTTGCGAAAATATGCAGGAGAAAAATTGTAGAATTACATGCAAATACTCCTAAATTTTGCGCGCAGCCGGCCGATTGGAATCTCGGCACGGACCAAAAAAACAAGCGCACGAAGACGAAACCCCATTCAATGTTTCCTGACTCTCCTTTTTCTTTCTTCCATTACAAGACAGCAACCCGCGAGAGCTGCAAGAGGCATCTGCCCGCTGCCCGAGTGGAATAGGGCAGCCTCCCACTTTCCATACGCGTGGCATGGCGCGCGGCACCAGGAGTGCGGCGCGTAGACGTTGAGGTGCGCTGACAGGGCATGTCAGGGGCAGCCGCAGTAAGAAATGTGGGCCCGGATGACAGGTAGGATTACACTAGGACTGTGACTGGCGGGGCCCGGACAACTAGATGGATAGGATAACTAATAATTTTTTATTTTTTATTTATTCCCCACACCAATTATTGGAGTCACCAAGTTTTAATATAATTATCATTAAATGCCCCTTCGCCATGCAATTTTGTCCTCTTCTAGGAAGAGAATCATCAATAAAAACATAAACTTATTCGTAAATAAAAAATCAGAATCCCTAATTAATTAAAGGTGTTTTGGATAGTCGATGGGCATTTTTATATATAAGATTATTGGCTTAGAGTTTCACATTTATTTGTTTTATTGAATTCTATGCAAGGTGGGAATAGATCTTAGTGGAACATTCACTACATACCGGTGGAACATTCACTAGCACTTTTAAGTATTGATTTTAGTTTTTATTTATTTAATATAAAATAATAGAATTGTGAGTCTTAAATTCTATGGAAGGTTTGTTATTTGTTTATATTTTTCCATCTTCAAACTTTTTTAATAAGGTCTAGTGTTCATAGTGTATATTTAAATTTTATTTCTATATTTCAATAGTTAATATATAGTGTATAAGTTTATATTAATTTACGGTATTCTTTCTTCATACTTTTAAATATTATGTTGAAAATTTTATTTACTAGCAATTGCACCAAAGGGGTCCAATGGAGACGTTGATAGGGGCAAAAACACACAATGTGTCTTCTGTAGGGGAGGATCCAAAAGGCGGTAGTTTCAAGGAAATACAACCTTTTGTGTAGACGATGGAAGATATAGATGGGAGTGCAATGTAAGGTTAATTTGAACAAGAGGGAAGATCAAATTTTGAATCAGGAGATAGAGTCAATCAGTGAAGCACGTGAAAAAGAGAAAGATCAATCACCTAAAGGTCGGATGATGAAGTAATGAATTGGATACATAACAATTTTAGGAAGCGCGGAAGACGCACAGAGCTACGAGACATTGCTCTTCTTTTTCGTGAGGTGGATGCAAGCCGTAGAAGACAACTTGGAGCACTTTTGGTTTTGGATATAAATGTCCAACATACATAGGTATATCCTTCAGAGGAGGCAATAGGCCTTAGGCACCATCGAGATTGATTGGCCTCTTATGAAAAGGGGTTGTTTTATGATGGGTAAAAGCCTCTCAAAGGCAATGGTGAACAATGGAAAGGAATTTGGGGCCAACAATGCTCATTTTACCAAAGAGAATTTTTTACACTTGGAGAAAGTTTTGGAAAGATGACAATGATTGGCCTTGCAGTTGGCATTTGACTATTGGCTATGGTGCCCCCTCCCAAGTACAATAAAATAGAATTTAAAAAATAGGAAGAAAATTTTTGGCATGTGTGTGGGTAGGCGTGCACTTGGATAGGAATGATGAAGTTTATGTGGTCTTGTTGGGGAAAAGGCCACAACACCATGTGATATTTTGTGGAGGTTTGTGCAAGGCATGTGATCTGTTGGACAAAATGCCAAAATGTGAGTTATCATAAATCTAGTTAGAATGAGTGTGTAGACTGGTAGCAAATGATTAGGAAAAAGGTGAAACCAAATAGTGCCTCCCAGATGTGCCAATGTGAAATATTTGAAGTAAGTTGTAGGTGGACACTTGTGATGAGTTGAAATTGGATGTCACCAAAGCAATGGAAAATTGATTTTGTCAGATTATTTGTAGGGGTGCATGAGCTATTGAAAACATGCAAAATGGGACATCGTCTCATGTGTGCTAAACATAGTCAGATAAAGGGCTTTGAGCACCCTAGGCAGGACTGGCAACCAACACACCCTATTAACTGTAAACATGAATAATTTGGTTTTAAAAAGAAGATACACATGAGAGTAAGGTGTTTAGAGGACCAAAGAGTGAGGAAAATGGGTATCTAAAATTTGGCAACCAAAGAAAAAATGAAGAATATGGTTGGACACCATGAAACTCCACAAATTGTAGCTTCAACACATGATGTGACTTTTCTCTATTTTTTGGAGTTGTTGAGCAATGTTTCTTAGCCGTCTCGTTGGACCAATATGATATATAGTCTACAACTAATTGTAATAATTACACTATATTTTTGTCTTTTGAAAGGAGCATATATATAGATAATATAAATGTCTAATTCATATCAGATCAGAAAAGACACAAATATTCTAAAAATTTCTTAACAATTTTTTTTTTAAATAGTGAAAAGGAACAAAAAAAAAATAGAAAAAAAGAAAAAAGAAAATATGACTAAATACCTGTAAAAGTGACTAAAATTCAAATTATTTGATCATTAATAATTTTAGTTAGTTTAAATAATTGTTAACACAAGCTACATGCCACCGAGAAATACATTTGTACATATATATAATAGTAATAATAATTTTTGTTAGAACAACCAACCTATAAAATATTGACAACAAAGTCCCCCCTGGTTGCCTATGCCCTAGGCAACTGCCTAGGTTTCCTAGGGGTTAATCCCCCCTTAGCGCTAAAGTTTTCAATACATTTGTTAAATGTTGTTATTCTTGTTTAATAATTTCATAGAGGAGCAATAATGTAGACCTATACAACTATAGGGTGAAAATATAGAGTCAGAGGCTGAAGAGTGGAGAATTCAGAAGAAGAGAAACATGATTGAAGGAAATGGATAGTTGTTTAGACAACAATCAATGTGAGAGTGTAAATCGAGAAAGAGTGAAATTCAAAATTGGTCATTTGCCACATGCTAGATTTTAAATTGCTTCACTCTTAATCGTTGTGACAACACCAAAATAATCTAGATGACATTCAAACAAGAAAACGGTACTTTAAATTCTAAATTGGTAGTTCACCACATGCCATATTTTGAAATGAGACAGCTAATTTCACAAGAAAATTGGAGCCTCTCGAATTTTATCTAATAAACTATATGCACTTGAGCAAAAACATAAAATTAAGCTATTAATTTGAGTATTCTTCTACACATTCCATGAGTTTAGAGTTTTTTATATCCATTTATATTTTATCAAGTCATCCAAAATATATATAAGACTTAGATCTAAAACAAATTGAAACAATACCTCCCATTTGTATCAATGTGAGAGATTTGAAGCAAGTTGTGGGTGGACACTCATGATGCCCTAAAAGTGGCAGATGTTAATGCAAACACCACGACCTTGGATGCTACCAAAGTAATGGAAAAATGATTTTGACAAATTATTCATAGGGGAACATGAGCTATTGAAAATATGTAAAATGAGACATTGTCTCATGGGCGTTAAACCTGTCAAAGCATTTGTTAAATGTTGTTATTCTTGTATAACAATTTCATAAAGGAGTGATCATTTTTAGCTATATAGTTGTAGAGTGAAAATTTAGAGTGGGAGGCTAAAGAATGGGGAATTCAGAAGAAGAGGAACGTGATTGAAAGAAATGGAGAGTTGTTTTGACATGAGGCAACATGAGAGTGCAAATTGGGAGTGAGATTGAAATTCAAAATTGGATGTTTTACACATGTTATATTTTCAATTGCTTCACTCCTAATCATTGTGACAACACTAAAAGAATATAGAGTACATTCAAACACAAAAAAAAACACTTTAAATTCTAAATTGGTAGTTCACAATATGCCACATTTTGAAATAAGACAACTCAATTCACAAGAAAATTAGAGCCCCTCAAATTTTATCTAATAAACTATACACACTTGATCCAAAAATTAAGTTATTACTTTGAGTATTATTCTAGGAATTCCATGATTTTAGAGTTTTTATGTTCATTTTACATTTTTACAAGTTATCCAAAAAACCACTAGCCCTTAGATCTAAAATAAATTGAAATAATTCTTCCCAGTTATGCCAATGTGAGATATTTGAAGCAAGGTGTGGGTAGACACGCGTGATGTGCTAAAATTGGCAGGTGTTAATGCCAACACCACAACCTTGGATGCCACCAAAGCAATGGAATACTGATTTTGACATATTATTTGTAGGGGCACATGAGCTATTGAAAATATGTAAAATGGGACATCGTCTCATGGGCGCTAAACCTATCAAAGAATTTGTTAAATGTTGTTATTCTTGTTTAATAATTTCATAGAGGAGTGATAATGTTGAACTATATAGTTGTAGAGTGAAAATATAGAGTGGGAGGTTGAAGAATGGGGAATTCAGAGGAAGAGGAACATGATTGAAGGAAGTGGCAAGTTGTTTAGACTATAGGCAATGTGAGCGTACAAAACAAGAGTGAGATTGAAATTCAAAATTAGTTGTTTGTCGCATGTTATATTTTCAATTACTTCACTCCTAGTCATTATGACAACACCAAAAAAATCTAGAGGACATTCAGACAAGAAAACCACACTTTAAATTCTAAATTGGTAATTCACAGCATGCCACATTTTGAAATGAGGCACCTCATTTCATAAGAAAATTGGAGCCCCTAAAATTTTATCTAATAAACTATACTCACTTTAACCAAAAATTAAGTTATTACTTTCAGTATTATTCTACACTTTCCATGATTTTAGAGTTTTTTATGCACAATTTACATTCATACAATTATCAAGAAGAACACCTAAACCTTAGAGTTCAAACATAAATGTATGTGCATGATCTTGATTGTGTCTTATTGTGAATTAAACTCCATATTAATAAATTTAAAAAATTAAATTCAATACCTAAAGAAGAACACTATTATAAAGTAAGTTAAATCCTATGTGTCTCAAAGGGTTCTTTGAAAGTAAGTAAAACTTTGACCTATTTGATGTGTCCTCCTGACCAAATTATGACTTGGTATGCTCAAAGATGCACATGCGTTTGAATGCGGGCCAAATACTTAAGGATGGTGATACTGATAACAACCTCATATTGATATGTGCATGAACAAACACATAATAATTATTTTGTAATCAAAATTTGATTTTTGAGGATGAAAGCTTGGAATTGGACTAGTTAAAATGAACTCGATCAAATTAGCACTCAAAAATAATATGAATACAATGAACACAAAGGTGAATGTTGACTTCAACAAAGATCTCATACGTCTAGCCCAAATTAGCAACATTTCCATGAAAATAAAAGAGCATCAAGGAGGATATAGGATTCTTGACATACATTGCCACAATTTCATCCCTCTCCTTGTCGACAAATTCAACACATATAAATTCTCTCATTGTGGGCATTGTCATAATCTCACACCCTCTCCTTCTCAGTAGTTTTAACACATCCACATTATAGGGGATGTGTTTCATTATCAATCACCCAGTCTCCTTCGCTATCTTTTATGACGTCGAGTTTGGTAGAAAGAATGTGAATTTCACAACCAAAATGCAAAGGTGAATGTTGAGTTCAACAAAGAGCTCATACGTCTAGCCCAAATTGGCAGCATTTTCATGTAAATACAAGAGTCTCAGAGAGGCCATGGGATTCCTCACATACATTTCCATAATCTCATGCCCTCTCCTTATTATTAGCATGAACATGTCTATATTCTCTCATTGAGGGACATTCATCATTATCAATTGCCCACTCTCCTCTCCTATCTTGTACGACATCTGGTTTGGCAGAAAGAATGTGAATTTCACAGCCATAGAAGATGTTACTCCCCTATTATTTTAGATTTTGAATATTCTCTGGTTGTGGGATGTTTGTCATTATCAGTCACTTACTCTCCTTTTTTATCTTGTATGATGTCTAGTTTGACAGAAAGAATGTAAATTTCACAACTATGGAAGATGTTACTCACCCCATGAGTTTAGATTTTGAATATTATTTTATTGTGGTACATTCGTCATTATCAATCACTCGATCAAATCAACACTATAAAATCATATGGACTACGATGAATGCAAAGGAGAACATTTATTTCAATAAAGAGCTCATACATATGGCCCTAATCAATAGCATTGAACCATGCAAATACAAGAGTGTCAAGGAGGCTAGAGGATCCCTTAAAGACATTACCAAAATACCATTCCCTCTCCTTGTTAGAAGCTTCAACATGTCAACATTTTCTCGTTATGGGCATTTCCACAATCTCACGCCCTCTGCTTGTCGGTAACTTTAACATGTCCAAATTCTCTCACTGTGGAATGTCTATCACTATCAATTGCCCATTGTCATATGTTATCTTATATGATGTCAGGTTTGTTGGAAATAATATGAATTTCATATCCAAAATATAAAGGTGAACTTTGAGTTCAATAAAGATCTCATACATCTATCCCAAATCATCAACATTTCCATGCAAATACAAAAGCATCAAGGAGGCCATGGGATTCTTAACATATATTGATACAATCACATGCCCTCTCCTTGTCAATAGTTTCAACACATCCAAATTCTCTTGTTATGGGATGTCTGTCATTATCAATCACCCATTCTATTCCACTATCTTGTAGGACATCTGGTTCGGAAGAAAGAATGTGAATTTCACATCCATGGAAGACGTTACTCCTCCATTGGTTTTGATTTTGAATATTCTCTCATTATGGGACTTCTGGCATTATCAATCACCCACTCTCTTCTACTATCTTGTACAATGTATGGTTTAGCAGAAATAATGTAAATTTTGCAACCATGGAAGATGTTACTCCCCCCATCAGTTTAGATTTTGAATAATCTTTCATTATGGGATGTCTAGCATTATCAATTTCCCAAAAGATGTTACTCCCCCCACTAGTTTAGATTTTTAATATTCTCTCGTCGTAAGACATCCATCATTATCAATCACCCACTCTCCTCTGTTATCTTATATGTTGTCTAGTTTGGCAAAAAGCATATGAATTTTACAGCCATGGAAAATGTTACTCCCCCCCATTAGTTCAAATTTTGAATTTAATCTAAAATCAGTCATGGAAGTCTAATAATGCAAAGATATAACGCTAAATCTGATTTAATTTAATTTGAATTAAATCTTAATTCATAGTAATTGAATGTACTAAATGATGTTCAAGTGATATAATACATTAATGTGCAAGCAATATGCATTTAATAATGTAAAAACTTAAGAAATGAGAGAAGAAGATGACTTAGTTGATCATGTGAAACCTAGGAATGATTAGGGTTGTGTATCTAGTGGAACATGCTAGAAAAAATGTCATAATAGCTCGATGCAGATTCGGAAGTACCAAAATGTGTAGGATAGAAGCACCCGCAGGAGAACATGAGCATCTAAGGCAGTAGTGACCCATCTAGGCACTGGTGTCTACTTAGATGCTCACATTCTAAATCTTTCTTGGTCAGAAAGTTCTTCACTCCGATATTCTCTTTATCACCCCCAAATTTTCTATTAGGGTTTTCGATCGCACATGTAACCTACAAAACATATGACTACCCACACATGTCCACAAACCACATCAAATATAATAAAAAAGATGCAGAATATGGATTCCAACTGACCCAAGAGGTCACCCAAAGAGTGAACTTATGACTGAGCATTGCACTACATCTCACACTTCATGTAGTTCTTTGTTCTTGTGTGTGAAATGATGCCTTAGGTTTCCCTTGTGCAAATTGGACGATGATAGCGAGCTAGATATAGTTTGTTCCAAGTATGAAAAATGTGTGTGATGGAATAGAATGAACTCCCCTCCTATGTTGTGTATGCAGATCAATGCAACCATTGTTCCTTGTATGAGTGTGCTAAATGTATCCTTTGTTATGCTATTTTGCCTTTGTAGAAGCTTAGGTGATGATAGATAATGCTTATAGATCTTGGCCCCTTATTTAGAAGAAGTAATTAATTATATATATGATTCCCTTTCTTGAGTTTTGTAATTAACAACTAAAAGGCCAACCCAAAGTATTAAAAGGTGACCAAGAAATGAAAAGGACCCAAAAGAGTAAGAAGAAGAAAGAGAGGGACAAGAGAGCCTGGAGGGATATGAGCATTTGGGCACTTTTGTCCTAATTGGGCGCTAGTGCCTGAGGCCATCAAAAGGTAAAACATTCAAGTGTTGATAGAACTGTGAGATGTGTAAGGCCAGTAAAGTACAATAGATAAAGCAACCAAAGGGCCAAAAGGAGTTGTTCAAACACTAGTTTTCTTGCTTATGAATCATGTATACATTAGTATGTTTTAGGACCTATAAATTTACCCAAGTGCATAATTTTGCATCTATATTTACCCCCACTTTATGTTGAGTGAATACTTGTTAACATAAAGTAGATAGAAGATATGTACCTTGTGATTCAGAGAAGAGTGTCGAGTGGAAAAGTAGCCATGTGAAGGGTGAAGTGATCGCAATGTGATGTGTGACAACTAGGAAAGGGAGATAGACCCTAAGGGTTGAAGCATATGCATAGTAGCATGTTACTGGAACTTGTGCTTATTGATGTGATTTTCTTGTTGTTGCTTGTAAGGATGGACCTGATGTATAAGAGAGTGTATGATAGAAAGTTATCTTATTTTCTTTGGAGATGTTGCTGGATTTGAGTGTCTTGTTGCCAAGGGTGAGGTTTTTTTGGGCGATCTCGTGCCAAAAGTAAGTTTTTTGGGTGATCTCACATGAAGGACAAGTTTTTTGAGTGATCTCACGTCAAGAAAGAGTTTTTTAGGCAATCTCACGCCAAGAGAAGAGTGTTGGGGAGAGAAGTTTATTTTTCTCTCCTTCCATTATGCTTCTCAAATGATAAGTGTCACTACATATTGGCACGTCCCAATTTGTAACTGATTGAATGAATTTTGTAACTAAAGGAAAATTCGTGATACTATAGATATGTACCATAAACTATTGGAAATTGTGTTGAACTGATAAACTATTTATTTTTTCCCCCAGGAAACAAACGCCCACCATTCCTGTCTGATACTGGGTGCTAGTGGCTCCTCTGTGTTTGTGATCTAAGTCTAATTATGGACCACTCTGTAACTATTTTACTTTTCTAATTATGTATTTTCTTGTTTATTTATGTATATCTGTGTTGCTACAAGGATGATTTTTTTACCCAATAGACGCCCCCCTCATTTGGGGTGCATGCATAGAATGTAGGAGGATGTGGCCCTAAACGAGAGGACCTAAAATTGATATGCATATCGTAGAGTGGATACCTACATGGAGTAGGGGATGCGCATGATAGAATCTAAGGCACATGAAAACAATGTAGGCCAGAAACAAGTGTTAGAGTAAAATAGCTAACATGCAATAGAATACAATGTAACAAGCAATTGTGAAGACAAAAGGTACCATAAAAAGTGGGTTGCATACATGGGCATCACTCACAATGTCATAAGACACTCAGGATTGAAGCAACCATAAACAAACAATGATCAAATAAGACATAGGGCATAACCACCAAATAGTGGAAAACAATAACAAACACATAGTAACAAATAACCATGGTTATACATTATTCTGACCTTTGAGGAAAATACTACACATGAAGAACCCATTAACATGTTAGAAATATGAATAGTATGTCAAAGCATGTGTAGATCAGTAAAAATTAAGTGATAGTGACAAGGAGTAATAAGTATTGTATCAATATCGACATGTGATGTGTGAAGTACGAGAGTAGAAAAAGGTAGATTCCCCCATGAGCCTCGGCGGGACTAGTAAAGAGCAATTTCGAGGCATCATGTGATCATGTAAGAATCTATAAAAGGGGCTTGCATTCACCTCAAGATACCATGTGAATACATGTGTGTGTATAAAAATAGATAATGATGTAGTAAGTATCTAAACTAGCATTAGGAAACAAAGGCATGTAACATGTAAATAATATAAGCTAACAAGAGTAAATACAACCAAGATGTGCAGATGTTGTGTGAAAGTGATGGTGTGTTGTGATATGCAAGATGTGTAGATGAGAGGGGTTCATGTTGCCCCCCAACACACATGTGTTTTGTACGTGATGTGAGGTTCATTCATGAATTCGTGCAACTCAACAATCAAGTATGAATCATAGAACAATGTTACATCATCGAGTGGCAAGGGTATTGTATGTGATTTGAGAGAATATGCTAGGAAAGATTTATCGTGAAGCACAGAGTGTGACATATAGTAAAGATAAGTTAAGAGTAGATTATGGATACAACCGATAGTGATGGGGGGGAGAAAGTACAATGCCCCCCAAGTGTGTATATCAAGGGTTGTTGACAAATAGATGTGATCATTGTAAGAAAGAATATCCAGAGTATGTAAAGTGAATGAAAAGATGTATACCATATATATAAAGTAGTATGTGTAAGACGGATCCATAAGTAAGCATGAGGAGAAAAGTGTGTATGGAGTGGCATATGAGTGGAAAGGGAAGCCATAAGAATAGATAGATGTAGCAAGGTGTGCTCATAGTGTAGATTAGAGAAAGTGTTGCTAGAAAGATTGACATGAAGTGTAAAACAAAAATAAGGTATATGTGTGTATGTGAGTAGTATGGATAGGCAAACTACTGATTAGAATGCATGACCATGGGGGGAAGTTAGATGCCCCCCCCCAAGTGTGTGAGTGATAGAGATCTATGTGATAATGAGAGAGAGACCATGCCATTATGGTGGATGTTGAAATATGTCCCATTCATCGACATAGGCATTATCTAGATCAAAAGGAGGAATTATAAGCTTAATTATAGGAGGTTGGTGAGGAATGTCAGCTTGTGGTGAGGGAGTTGATTATTCTTCCTTTGATGGTTTGGCCTTAGATGGGGTGTGCGGTGACTCTTGCATTACTAGAGAAGGAACATGTGTGACTATTGCGTGATGCTCATTAGACATAGAATGATTAGATTTGGGAACCCATTGGGGTTTGGTAATTGGATATGAGCATGTAACCGAATGTTTTGTAGAAAATGAAATAAGTCCTTAATGCTCAAGTTGATCAATTATTCATTCTAAAACATAGCAATCATTGTCACAATGTCCATTAATTCGTATGATAATTTCAAAATGGGTGACCTTTGTGTTTTATAAGCCAATAAGGAGGGTAGTAATGAGTAGGTGGCAAGATGATTAACTAGTGATTGAGAAGATCAAAGAGAATATCATGTTTCCTAGAATTTCAATTAAATTTGAGAGGTGTTTGTTTGTGGTAAGACCTTGAACTCACTTGTATGAGCACATGTAGTAGACATGGGATCAGGATGAGGTATAGAAGAAAAACTAACACGGGCATGAGAAACATCCTTAAGATGTTGGATTTCAGTTGTGAGGGATGTAATCATGGTTTCCATAGCTTGAAATTTATGTTGATAAAAAATGTGTAAAGTTTGAATTGACTCAAAGATGGATTGATTAGTTGTGTTATCAAGACTAATAGGGGGTTGGAGATATGATTGAAAATTGCACTTACTTATGAAGGTGGTGTATCACAAGGGAGGTACATTGTGTGTAGAGATTTTTTGAAAGCATATTTACAAATTGGGTTCTTTTAAATTAATTGAGCTAAGGATACTTGAGGAAATTTAGAGGCCATGATATGAAAGAAAAGGGAATTTGTGAAATAAGAGCCCTAGAATGTGACCCACAGGATATGACCAATGATGAAACCCTAGGAAGAATGATGCAGATCATATGTATGATAGACAATAGATGGAAATATGAACCCTAATGCAACTAGGGTTTGGGGTTAGGGAAAGACAAATCTGATAGAATATGAAAACTAAGGATCTGAGCGGTCGATCATGAGTGGGGTTCACCAAATGATTTAATTTAATTTGAATTAACTCTTAATTCAGAGTAACTTATTGTACTAAATGATGTTCATGCGATAAAATATAGTAATGTGTAAGTAATATGCATTCAATAATGTAAAACCCTAAGCAAATGAAAGAGGAAGATGACTTAGATGATCGTGTGTAACCTAGGAATGATCGGGGTTGTGTATCTGTTAGAACATGCTGGAAACAGTGTCATAATAGCTTGATGTAGATTCAGAAGTACATAAATTTGTAGGACAAAAGCACCTATAGGAGGAAAGGAGCATCCTAGGTGCTAGTGACTGATTTGGGCGTTGATGTCCGCTTAGATGCTCATGTTCTTATTTTTTCTAGGTCAGAAGGCATTCGCTCCAATATTCACTTTGTCACTTTAACTTTCTTGTTAGGGTTTTTGATTGCACCTGTGTACCTACCTGTAACTTATAATAAAAAAACAAGTGTAATGACAAAGCACTGCTTATATGACATCTCAAAATCCATGTAGTTCTCTATGTTTGTGTGTGAAATGATGCCCTAGGTTTCCCTTGTGCAAGTTGCATGGTGATAGTGGGGCTAGATCTAGATTGTTCCAAGTATGCAAAATGTGTGTGATGGAATATAATGAAATCCCCTCCTATGTTGTGAATGCATATCAATGTAGCTCTTTTCCCTTGTATGAGTGTGCTTTGTAATGCTCTTTTGCCTTTGTACAAACTTAGGTGATGATAAATAATTCTTATAGTGTTTGACCCCTTATTTAGAAGAATTAACTAAGTAGATATATGACTCCCTTGCTTGAATTTCATAATTGACAACTGAAACGCTGACCCAAAGTATTAAAAGGTGACAAGAAATGAAAAGGACCCAAAAGAGTAAGAAGAAGAAAGAGAGGGACGTGAGTGCCTAGGGGCTTCTATCCTAATTGGGCGCTAGTGTCTGAGGCCATCAAAAGGTAAATCATTGAAGTTTTGGTAGAACTGTAAGATGTGTAAGGAAATTAAAGTACAAGAGATACAGTAACCAAAATGCCAAAAGGAGTTGTCAACCACTAGTTTTCTTGCTTAGGAATCATATATACATTAGGAATCATGTTTTAGGACCTAGAAATGTACCCAAGTACATAGATTTTTTGTCTACATTTCCAATGGTTTTACATTATTGAATGCTTCTGCTTGCACATTACTGTATTTTATCACCTGAACATCATTTAGTATGGTAAGTTACTCTGAATTAATCTAAAATCAGTCATGGAAGTCTAATAATGCAAATATATAACGCTAACTCATATACTAACACTTATATCCAATGTCTTACTATAAAATCCATTGAAAGAGGGTTGTGAAAATGGAATAACTATTCAATAGATATCGAACTTGATGTATTCCAATTGTAATTCATAAGAAGCCATTGCTAAACATATTCAACACTTTAACAATAACCATGAATTCCTTTACCATTAATAATGCTAACAAAAAATTCTAGTAAAATCACAAGCTTACAAAAAATAGGGGGACTAAGTTGTTTATTTCTATAGAATAAGACCACTCACATTAAGGTTGATGACAAAGATATAAGCTCTAGTTTTTTTATTACTTTCTTAGAAGCCTCGGTGACACCAGAGCTTTTGGTACTTAGATATGCCACAGATGTAGAGAAGATGTTGGAAAAGGTTGTGGAGTCTGGCTTTACACCTACCCGGTTAAATTTGCAGGAAATTTTCCAAGGTCTTTTCAACAATCCCATTTTTATATATCTCACAATCATTTCCACTTATGAGACTGCATATCTTCCAGGAATTTTGTCTAACAAGGGCATGGACTTCTATCAAAACATTATCTATAGTTAGATAAACAACATCAATGCTCTATGAGAAATGGTCAAGTTGGGACACTTGTTGATGCGTGAGGAAACCCATGTCTTATATTGGCTACAATTAACACAAAATGCAGGAAAAGTTTTGGCCACTTGGATGATTAGTTAACGGGCCACACTTATTTTGACATATGACAAAAGACATAGACGTGCAAACATCTACCTATTAAAAAAATATTTGGAAATTTTTGAAGCACCTTTCGGCTGCATGTGAATTTGAAAGATGATAAAACTAGCAATCACACATGAGGTGTGCGATGATAACGCCGAAAGAGAGGTTGGGTAACAAGGAGAAGGAAGTAGAGAAGAAGAATGCATTTGACAGAAAGGATAAAAGAAATGAAAAAGGGAAAAGGAAATGGAGGAGGGAAAGAGAAGAGGTAAAACTGAAGGAAAGTGGAGAGTGTTAAAAACCAATATATCTCGTAAATGCAAGTAATGGTAGGAGTCAAAAAAGGAAAAGTAGTGGAGAAAATCTAAAAGAATGGATAATAAAATGAAATTTAACATATATCAGAGTAGAAGATTATATAGTGTGGTGGGGATATGGTCAAATTAAGAAAAATGTGAAAAAAAAACATAAGCAACAAGATCTTGAGCATTAAATATAAAAGAATAATAGCGAGGTATAAAAAATCCATTAGTTATATTAGACTGGTTAGAAGTAGAGCGCAGGAAGAAACTTTGAACATATTTGTAAACAAACATAGATCAAATATGGTGTTTAAATTAGTTTCAGATAATACAAAAAATGAACCGAAAGGGGTTATCGACACAAAATACACGTGATATACACATGCATGACTGTTATAAAGAAGGTATGGCACCATGATTGCATGATCGCTATAAGGAGCTAAGACGAGGGCTGGGAGAAGAACCTTGGGCTTCAACTGATCATCTTCGGTATCGCCAGATGTAGAATGTATGGTATTTTCGGAAATTGATCTGGCTATAGGAGAGTTAAGGGACTTCAACGTAATAAGGTTGTGCGAGTCCACAAGGTCATTATGAGTGAAAATATGAGGGCCTTCTTTAAATTAAATGCTTTCTTGTTCGAAAAGGGGGGAATCAGATCTTGACATAAGAGCTGCCCAGTCCTAGATCAGAGGGACGACGTTACGAATGTTAAGTAGGAAGTTCCGGAATGATGCCTGTGCTGGATCAGAGTGTTGTTGTCAGAAGATTGAATGAAGGGAGACAGATATGTTGAATTCTCGCCAAAGGGTGGCTCCGTAAGACTTGCTGGCATAAAGTGGGATGTCCATAACTAGATGAAGTTGACCGAGGTCTCCAACAAGGATCATAGATCTACCTCCAAATGTTGAATATTTGAAGTGCGGGAAAGCCTCTGTAAGACGGTAGTCATTTCTGGAAAGCAAATGTGGCCCGACGAAACTCATTTCATCAATTAAAATGTATTTGATGTGCTTGAGGGAGTCTTGAAGAGACAATAAAGCTTGGCCCTCTAAGGGTTTGATTTCTTTAATGGGAATCTGGAGGCTTGCGGGTATTGTCGAAGCTGAAATGTTGAAAGCAGGAACTCTTGTTGGGGCGAGCAAAAGGAGAGGTGAAAGGCCCTAGCTGGATGAAGAGGCAAATGAAGACTTTACAATGTTAATGAGGAATGATTTTCCAGTACAGACTGCAGTCCCTTGTATAATAAGTCTCAGTGGAGGAAGGTTGGATATGTGCGTGAAGTGTTGAATAACTATGTTGAAAGTTGCTTGTTGTTCTGGGGATAAACCTGAAGCTGGAGGGTCGAATCTTTCCACGAAGGAAGCTGAAATATGGTCTGCCTTATTATCTTCAATGAAAGTGGTGCCAAAAGACTGCAGAGCAATAGGAATACGATGTGCGCTCCAATTGTGGAGGGTGTCAAATTCACAAAGGCCCAACATTTGCAAGATGTCAAGGAAAGAAGTGTTCCCGGGGTGGAATCGAGCCAACAGTTGCCAATCATATAGTTGCTCAACAGGAAGGGGGGGCTCGGCCTTGGACTCAGTGTCTTTGTTAGAGGTGAGTGATGGATTTGATTCACGCCATGCAATATGTCAAGGCCGATAATTGTATCTGAAAAAGCTCCAATTGGAAATGGTTTGTTGAGGTATTGAACCAATACTAGTAGAAATGTTGCGGAAAGGTTTGTATAGAAGGAGTTCAAACCAACATAAAAGTTCAAAAGAGGGGGAGTCCTTAGATGGAACGCATTGAAATTTGGGGAACACCCGAACAATAGTTGGATGGGTACGACTCTTCCACCTAGTGCGCTTGTGATATTTGCTTGTAACTCCAGTCGCGAGCAACTTCAATGAGTGGAAGGCTTTCCATGTTTGAAGGGCAGACCCTGTATGCATCTAAAAGCAGGGATGTTTCTGCATCCTCACAGTCTGCTTCAACCCAACTTCTTAAGATTTTTCTGCCTACATTTAGCGTCACAAAAGTGTGACTGCACATTAGAAGTGGCAATTTGAGGAGCATGTGGCATGTTTCTTGTGCGCTAATGTCATGTTCAACCACACTCTCAGTTAACATTTTTTTATGGCTAAATGTGCAGGCAGATCAGGATCTAAACCTCTTGACAATGTAGAAAGCATTTGGTGGTATGTTTCTGACCTTTGTTCCGCTTTGGAAGCATACTTAGAAATGTATTTAAGGACATCATGGCAAGATAGCACAGGTTGACAATCGATATTGGCTCTCCATATGGATAACATTGTTGGATTGTGTGTGTTCAATCTATCATCATTCCTTGAAGGGAGGTATTTAACTGAAGCACTCTCATCAACAAACAATAAAGAAGTGGCTCTATTCTCCCAAGGTGCGTTGTATCGACATTGGAGCCAACTATTTTTTTTTGAAGGAAAGTATTCTCGGAACACTTCGTGTGTCGTTGAACATGATTTATCAGTCACCAATATTTGAAGAACTCGGGCTTATAAGCCTAATTTAAAAACTTGAAAAGTTCATAGACGCCCAAATTTAACCCTTTATTAACTTCTATTTTTTTTATTTGCAAAACATTCCCTTTCATCTCCATAGATGAAATATGTTTAACTATCACTCCCATAAGATAGAACAAATCTCTTAGAGAAAAATACCACATTATATTTGATAAAATATTACAAGCATCAATGAAATTCAGAATGTTCCATGTTTCTGTAAGACGAGTTGCAGTTTTAAATTTTAAAGTTCCCCTTTATTCTAATAAAGCTTAAGGAAAAAAAATCAAGTGTACTCATCAAGAAGAATTTTATCAACACATTTTATTCTTCAAATGTTTACTAATTAATCTACATATTTTTGGTAGAAATGTCCATCTTCTTGAAACTTGTTGAGGAAACAGAGCAGTAACGAGTACGGATTTTTAAGTTTAATGATCAGAATCTTCCTCACAACACCTCAACAACTATTAACATAAATGCAATATCACTTTATTTGGTAAGCATTACAGGTCACACTACAAAATTGGCCAATAATATAAGCATCTAGCTGGAGAACATAAGTAACAAAAATATCTCTACAAATAACAAACTAATCCCAAAGACACACTTGAGCAACATACAATGAAACATACTTGGAACAAACTCACTCAATAGCTTGCAAATTCCCATGCATAATCAGTACATCTATCCTCCTCAAAGAAAATATTTGAACTCACACCCCAAAATGAAATTTAACATGTTTAACATCTTTAAGTGCAATTCAAATGTTGTAAACCAATGGCATGAATAAAATTACAGCAAACAATATGTGCAAAGATCTCAATTGCAATTCAGAACCATACTTTAAATTTATAAAACATTAGAATGATTTACTTCTGGTAAAATAAAATGCCATACACATTTAAAAGTTAATGCATATGAAATAGGGAATCATATACATCATAGGAATTGTTTGACAAAATGTGTCAAAATAAATTGGTTTTGTGGGGGACGAAGTGCAAAAAAGTGTTAAAGAGATAAGGTTAAGTGAAAGTCCCAGGTGGCTGTATACAGGCAGATTAGACAACTAAGTGAAATTCAAATTATGTGCGGCTTTCAAATCAAAATTCTCCAACTCTTTCAGGTGGCTGTATATTCCAGAAATTTTTATAGATATATTTACAATCTATTCATATATATATATATATATATATATATATATGTATGTATGTATGTATGTATGTATGTATGTATGTATGTATGTATGTATGTATGTATGTATGTATGTATGTATGTATGTAATAAGTATTATGTGTATGGACATTAAAAAAAAAGCACCTCTAATATATAGTTAAAATCACAAAAAAAGGCCTACAACTTGTCAATTTCCAAGCCTGCTTTCAAGTGCTAAACCTAAACTTTGTTCTATTTAATGGAATCATAATACAAATTTGTTTAGAAGATAAAAGAAATATTGTATTACATTTACCTAAATTGGAAGGAATGAATGAAAAAAAGTTTTTCTTTTAATGCACTTTCATTTGGCTGTTTAATTAAAAAAAAGGGTAGGTAATGCAACATGAAAAGAGAGTGAGAAGTTGAACGTCAATTCAGCTGACAACTACATTCTTCAAATCCAATGCATACAGAGGCGTATAACCACTTCTTACATACGCGATGATAATCTATGAGTTGAGTGTCTAAATGTGGTGTTTACTTTCATTCCATAGGTAGTGGAGTTTTCTACACTTTCAAAACTTGTAATAAAGTAGAATTTGCAAGATCTAAACATAATAATGTTGGCAAACTCAGAATTACTCCTCTATTTGAATTATTCGTAGTGGGTCTACAAATTATATCTAAACTGAAATCAAGACCCAACAAAATGCTTTGGATTCTAAATTCCGACAAATTGTTGTTCTCACGATGCATTATAAAACCAGCTATATGTCCTTGTTCCTTCCTAGTTGTTCGACTTTATGTACCTTTTTCCAAACTCAACATCCTGCCAAGAGTTCACTCACACCAATGCTTTCAACATCAGCACAATGCCTTGTTCCATCCAACACCAATGCTTACGATGCATAGCTTCCACATTCAGCTTCCAAAGTTGGTACCAACACCAATCCAGTCAGAAAAATCTTGCACTTATTGTCAACTATTTGAATGGTGCCAACTTCAGCATTGCACATTAGTTGACCGTTGCCAATCCTTTTATCACTTTCAGTGAGGATTTGCATCAAATTCTGACCTTTCCAAATCCATGCCATAGTGCAATGCATCAATAGCTACTATATTTGTAATGCCTGGAAGTTGAACTTTTCCAACTTTCCAGCCTTTCATTTGTTGATTTGTAACTTTATTTTATTTTATCATCATGTACCTTTGACTAATTCAATTTAGTTCTCTAATTCTTCAAAATGTCTTCAAGCTATGAA
Organism: Taxus chinensis; assembly: GCA_019776745.2. Taxonomy (NCBI): domain Eukaryota; kingdom Viridiplantae; phylum Streptophyta; class Pinopsida; order Cupressales; family Taxaceae; genus Taxus; species Taxus chinensis. The sequence goes on along the minus strand of CM034146.1, from coordinate 848,144,420 downwards.
CTAGTGTTCAAATCTTGACATCTCTTTGTAGAGATGTTGTCACAGTTCTTTTATTTACATTTTAATGAATTACAATTCTTTAATTCATGGACACCACTGATGGGATTGGATATGACCAAGTGTCACAACAAAACACAAGAAGGTAGTTTGTGGTGGACTAAACTGTAGAAATAGTTGGGGAGATAACACTTCCACAACCCGCTTAAGAAAACAAGATCTTTCTTGCATAAATAATCACCAAACTATTCCTATAGATTAAAATGAATTCAACATAAGAAGAGAATCAAAACAACATTATAAATGATAAAATGGAAATTCTAAATTTTAAAAATTCTTAGAAGTTCTTCAGTACCATTACACTTGCCTTGGCGCTCTTAGGCAACCATAGGAGCTTCCTATAGACTGCATCTTATATTTTCCTAGCTGTTCGACTATAAATAATTAAGCTGTATGATGCATTATAAAAGGTACATGAATTGCAGCTCCATAACAGAACGTGCAGCTTCATAATATTACATATGGCAGAATAATTTTCAAAGCAAAGAGAATGGTTTAGAACAGAGACTCGGAAGCCAATGTTGGCGACTTGAATTAACTAGTTGTTCCAGCTCACCCCTGAAGAAGTTGTTGGAGTTGCCCCTTCCTGGCCTGAAAGTGTGATTTATTACTCCAATGGAAGATGCAAGAGAGGGAATTCGATTACCAGAATCATGTATATCATGAGTACCAGAGAATAATACCTTATCCTTTCCTACCTCTATTCTGGCTTTGGAATTCTCTCTTGGCTTGGAGCTTTGCGATGTGGAATCCTGATCTACGTAAATTCTCTTCTCTTGCTCAGAGCTGAAATAATTTTTTGCTCGAAAGATACTGATGTCATTGTCCTTTGTCACGCTCTTGCTGAAAGAGAGTTGCTTCTCCAACCCTTTTACAAATGTACTGTTTGTATTCCCACTGCCTGCTTCAATGGAAGGTCGATGTACCGCTTGGCAAGAATCACTTCCAAAGAGAAAGGAAGAAAATGAAACACTTCTATCACAATCCTTGAAATGTCCATTGAATACATCAATACTGATTCCATTGAGCCCCGGGACAATCCTCGTACTCCTCCCACCTTCATTGGATGTACTCATTTCTATTTTTCCAGTCTACGAAAAATGAAATAGGTTAGTTAGGAATCATTACATGAAAATTCTAATCTCTATTGTCTTTGGTGGCTTGACTATTCACAGGAGCACCCAGTATTCTTCATAACGGAAAATAAATCTACTTAAAGATAATCAATTTTCGCTAGCAGAATTGAAATTACTACTCCACAATATCTTATTAGCGATGATGGAAGTTAAGGTTACTAATATATTTCTTCAGTATTGAACATGTAGAGTTTACTAAGTTTTAGATACAATCTGTTGTTCTTCAAAATGCTGTGGTTCATCTGAAATCAGTGTGCGATCTCCAACCAAAAATGGTATCCTACCCAACCATGAGAAAAAATACAAAGTCAGCTCAAGATACCCATTAAAGGAAATTTGTAGAAAAGACACAACTAATTATAGGAAAATGTTGAACAGAGGATTCTAACATACCAGAAGTTCTTAAGATTAGACAACCGAGAAATGCGATGATCTGTATCTAGTTTCTTTCCAATAAATTTCTACTCAAAGGAAATTGCTTCGGACACAAATTTCAAAGGCCAACAGAACCAAAAATCTCGCCGACATGTTTCTAACACTTTTTGTTCTAGCAAAACATTCTCTCCTTACCTTCCTAGAAACCTCGAATCAGAACATATATTTTCATTATTTTGTGCAAGGCCAACAATCTTGGTAGCAGCACTAATAACTGGGTAGAAGGCAATTTATATTTTAGAAAAACTATAAAAATGTAACCATGCACAACATTGAGGGCAGATTGGACTAAATGTAATGCAAGCTAGATTAATGCAATTTGTGTTAGTTTTCTCAGTTACAGCTCTATTTTTTATAACAACAAACTTTTGTTTCAATATTCTTTAACCTCATGTAGGCAGAGGAATACTCATTCATAATCCATAGCATTATGCAAGTTTATGTAAATCGTAGTCAAATGGTTTCATTAGCTTAAAAAACACTCAAATTCGAGATCAAACCAGCACTACCTCACTCAATAAAACCTGATTGAGATCAACCAATAATCAAATAAATTCATTTGTTTTGACATCCACCACATAAAGGCTAAACAACCAGATTCATTTGAAGTATAATTATAGATAAAGATGACTATTATTTTTCAAAAAGCTAGAATTTGATGTAGCTTTAGTAATACACGGTGATACAGTCCCTTGACAGGGCAATTCAAGGAGAGCACTAAGTTACCCGTAGCCGTAATGCACTGCATTGCAGAAACTACAAAGAAAGGATGTAATGTAATTCTAAAAAGCCAAACTCTCTCCAAGAAGGGGGGGATTATTTTGTGGTGCTGGACCAAGAAACCCTAACCCGCCCAGATATGCACATGCTCATAGAAGCGAACATTGTACAAGAATTATTACATAAACCCTACATAAGTGATCATTACACGATTAGAATGAATTTATTGTACAAGAATCCAACGGCCATTGTGCATATAGTGATTCAAACTAGTCAAATTGCACCCAGGTCCCCCACTTGCTCTCGCTCTCGCTCTTATTTTCGGTCTCGGTCTGGCTCCCCTCTATGTAATTTTGAGCATCAGAAGGAGAGGAAGGCGTCTTTTGAGAAAGTAGTAGTTGTATGCTTCCAAGCATGGTTTCGACCTGATATTTGAGGAGACAGAGTTGTTCAAAGGTGAAATCCGGGCGGAAATGGAGGCGCTCCTCTATTAGCGAAGTGAGATCCTTTTGTTTCTTGACCTATTCAGTGAGATTCTTGATCTCTTTCTTCAACATCCACTCCTGATCACATATGGATTTACTCCCTTCTTTCCGGCTGTTGAACTCATGGATTAGTTTCCCAGTGTCCTGCTCACAAATGACTCTGCTCCATTCGTTGAACTCAGGGATTTTAATTGTTTTGGATGCAGAGGTATGAGCTTAAAAGGGGGAAACCATAATTCCTTTTTCTTGGTGATGACAGAGGAATGTACACCTTCAGGAATGACTCTTGAACCTGTCCTCCATTTCTAACTCACGGAATGCCTCTCCCTCTATCGTGCATGGTGCAGGGGTCTCCCCCTTACAAGTTTTTTGTCCCCGGTCAGTCCGGAGGATTTCAAAAATAAATCAACAATAGAATAGTAATTTTGACCCTATTGCATGCCACGTGTATGGAAGAGGATAATCCGTGCATCGTCAACCAACTAATCGTGGTCCTTGATGTCTTGTTATTTTTTAGAAGGGGTCGGGCTTTCCCACATAGAACACGCCTTTCAGCGTAACAATAGACTGGTCCCACAAAACCTATCCATGCACGTCAAATCATTTTTCTCCCATTAGATTAAGAGTGGTTGTCTCTGACATGCGTCAAGGATCCCAATTGAGGGATGTGAAATTTTGTAATAAATTTATGGCTCACACATATCAAGAAAATGTCAATTCCATAGGGAGAACTATTTGTAGAACGTATGAGCTCACTGGAGGGATGTAAATTATTTAATCAACAAACCTTTGTACGAATTTTACCTCTGTCATTGATTTTTTTAAATAGAATCCTTACAACAACCTTTTGTTCTAATAGGGAAGGCCTATCGGCGTAATTAGTCCATGCCCAACATGTTACATATAAATTTTAATTGCACTTTAACTTCTTATTATTACTCCATGCTTTCAACAAATAAGAATTAAGAATTTGGACATTTTTTATAAAAAAATTTAAGAAGTATTTATCTAGTTTTTGATTGGCTAATTTTTTTTACCACTTATTCTCGTGTTCATGTAAATCAATCTACCATAATATCATCATATGTATTGTGTCTTTCAGTTCATATTTTCACATATTTATGTGTACTTATAACTAAAAATCCAAAGTAATGACGTGGAAGATCCAAAGTAATTTTATAATTATATTGAGATTATATCCCAGCGATAACCATTGATATTAAAGATCTCTCTCATTTTCATGAGCTTAATCTTGATTATTTTTCTTGTTGAAGAGACATTATTGGTGTACTCTACTTTAAAAAGCTTCAAAGCCCATGTTTGTGTGAGTTTACAAAGCAATCATGAATCTTAGTTAAAAGATAATATTGTTTTAGGTAACTATTGTCTAGTACCCTCAATGTGTAGGATGGTATAAGAGTTCATGCCAAGTCTATACTTGTTAACATGCCCAACTGGACCACAATATTGGGCATTCACCACAACATCAACAATAATATCTTTGTTGTGGATGATGATGACATGGATGAGCAGGAGAGGCTACCATGGCATGAATACCTTGTGAGGGAGAAATCTTGAAGCCTTTTACCTATAATTAATATATTAAATGACCAACCCTTCTTTTATTCAAATGATAAAATCAAATATGAAAAAATCTAAATGCAAAACATGATACGGTCCTACATTTATACCATCTTTTAAATTGATTGTTAAGATTTGTTTATTTTCATCCTCGTGAAACGAAATAAAAATTACATGTGTTTATTGGTAATCATTGATGAACATACATAATATTAATGCAAGACTCAAGATTGGTTGATCTTTGTTCATTCTTAAATAAAAGTGGTTGCAATATTTATAGATATTGCACAACCAATAAAAGTACTAAAAATGAAAATGAAACTATTTCCTAAACCATATGACAACTATGTTGTAACAAACTATTGACTTAAGTAAGTAATATCGATTACCTACACTACATTATATATAATGATGAATTAACAAACTAAAACCAAATCTAACATCCCCTTAATATAGTGTGATCTCAATTGAACAAGAGAGAGATTCTCTTAATGCCTGAAACTTTTTCCATGCAAGTAGCTTAGTGAAGACATTTGTATGTTGTTCTTCTATCGGGAAAAAATTGAGTTGGATGTTTTGCTTTAGTTCACATGTTTTCATATAAAATGTACATGTACCTTAATTTTTTTTATTAGTTCAAGAAACACTAGATCTCAAATAATTTCAAGAGCACCATCATTATCAACATATAAGGTGGTTGGTTACTTTTGTGGTACTCCTAATCCCTCAAGTATGAAATGTAGCCATATCACTTTATAGACAACTCCTCATGTACCGTGATAATATAATTTAATTGAAGAGCATGAAACAACACTTTGTTTCTTTCTCCCCCATGATATCAGTCCAGATCCCTATTATCACCAAATAACATCACCCTCTGATTTTTCATGTCTATGTGCATGTGTTACGAAATAAGGGATAAAATATGTGGAATAATCCCTCATAGAATCACAACAGTAGACACTAATATGCAGAAACTATTACAGATCTCAAATAAAAGTGCATAATAAAATAACACAACACAAAGAGAAAATATTTAACATGGTTCACCCAATTTGGGCTACATCCACCAAGAATCACTTGCTCAGATTTTATTACAAGCGACCGCTCTCTCAATACAATACCCAGATCTATTTGGAGCTATGCTCAACAAACTCTACAGAATTCACACCGAATTCAAAAAAATCTGCAATGTTACATTAACCCTACCATATGCACAAAACCACATAAGTAGACAACTGCTTAAGCAGTTTTACAAAACCATGGGTATCAAAACCATGGGCCAAAACTATCCCATAAACCTATGGGTCAAAAATCTTCACCCATATGAGAAAAGCATGTTTCCTGGTATATCAGGCACGATTTTAAGGCCAAACAATATTTTTCTCGGGGGCTGCACCCCCAGACCCTTGTTCGGGGCCTGGCCCATCCCTGAAGCCCCGGTGAGACAACTGTGGAAAGTGTACAGTACTCTTAGTGTACAGTCATCAACACTTTCTCACATGAAAATAGGCTCCACAACCTAACAATCTCCCACTTGGAGACTAGTTTTCCTCTTAGCAAGCTTCTCAACCCTTCACTAGTTTCCGTGAAGACCAACCAAAGCTTAACACAGCTTCAAGTTTTTCCCTTGTGACCACCTTGGTCATCATGTCTGCAGGATTCTGACTTGTATGAATCTTCTCCAGCTTCAAGTTCTCTTCCTCCAAAGTTGTCTTGATGAAATGGTACCTTAACTATATATGCTTCATCCTAGAGTGGAAAGTTAGAGTTCTTAGCTAGGTGTATAGCACTCTGACTATCACTATGTAGACTTTCCTTCCTCCTGCTTATGCCCCAACTCCTCAAGAAATTATTGTAACCAAATCATTTCTTTGCTTCCCTTTGTGGCAGCAAACATACTCAGCCTCTATGGTTGACAAAGCCACCAGCTTCTGTAGTCGTGAAATCCAACTCACTGTTGTCCCACCTACAGTGTAAACATAACCTAATCATGCTCCTCCTGTTGTCTACATCTCCAGCCATATTTGAATCTACATAACCACACAAAGTGGTGTCTGATCCACTATAGCACAAAATTGTCCCCATGGTCCCTCTCAAATACCGAAGGATCCACTTTACTGCCTACCAGTGATCTCTACCTGGATCACTCATAAATCTACTCACCACTCCCACTGCATGGGAAATATCAAGCCTAGTGCACACCATGGCATACATCAAACTGCCAACCGTTGATGAGTAAGGTACCTTGGACATTTGGTTTCTCTCCTACTCTATCTTGGGACACTGCTCCTTTGATAACTTGAAATGGCCTACCAAAGGAGTCCCAACCGGTTTAGCATCCTGCATATTAAACCTCTCCAAGACCTTCTTAATGTACTCTTCCTGAGATAAAGTCAACTTTTGTTCCTTCCTATCCCGAGATATCCTCATACCAAGGATTTGTTTGGCTGCCCCCAAATCCTTCATGGCAAAGGATTCACTTAGTATGCTTCTTGAGTACTTTTATTTCCTGCATGTTTTTACCTGCAACCAACATATCATCCACATACAAACATAGGGTAATATAACTTCCATCCTAAAATTTATTTGTATACACGCAATGGTCAGAATGGCATCTAATATAACATTGCTCCATCATAAAGCCATCAAATTTCTTATACCATTGACGTGGAGCTTGTTTCAAGCCATACAAGCTCTTCTTCAGTTTGCACACCATCTCCTCTTTACCTTTGACCTCATAGCCCTCTAGTTGTTGCATATATAGATCCTCCTCCAAATCACCATGGAGAAATGTAGTCTTTACATCAAGTTGTTCTAAGTGCAACTCTTCTTCTGTAACTATTCTTAGAACAGTTCTAATAGAATTCATTTTTACTACAGGAGAAAAAATATCATCAAAATCTATACCTTTTTTCTATGCAAACCCCTTGACCACCAACCAGGCCTTGTATCTTTTCTTGCCTCCTTCTTCCTCTTTGACTCTAAACACCCATGTGTTTTGTAATTCTCTTTTACCTTCGGGTAGCTTCACCAAATCCCATGTTTGGTTCTCCATGAGAGACTGATGCTCCTCATCCATGGCTTCCTTCCAATTTTTCCTGGCACCTACCTATATTGCTTCATCAAATCTCTTTGTCTCTCCACTATCAGTGAGTAATAAATAATAAAGAGAAGGAGAAAAAATTTTAGGTTCTCTTCTTACCCTAGAAGACCTCCTCAATATAGGAGTTTGGGGTTCCTGTTGAGGAGGTTCCTGAACTGATTCATGTGTCACTTTCCCATCTGGAAGATCCTCTACTGCTTGTATATTCTTTCTTGGATTCTTCCCTATTTTCCTGCAACTACTGCTTATACATGACTTTCTCATTAAAGACCACATCCCTAGATCAAATGATTTTCTTCTCCTTAATACTCCAACATTTATATCCAAATTCATCACCACCATAACCAATGAAAGTACATTTTTCTAATTTAGCCTCTAGCTTGGTCCTATCATCCTTGTCTATATGGAAAAACACCTCACATCCAAAGACTCTAAGAAATGAATAATCAACTTTCTTACCATACCAAGCCTCCTCAGGTATGCCTCCATCCAAGGCACTTGAGGGTCCTCTATTTATCAAGTACATAGTTTTGCTCACCGCTTCTACCCAAAAAGAAAGAGGCAGTCCTGCGTGTAACCTCATGCTCCTAGCACATTCCATTATTGTTTTGTTCATCCTTTTTGACACCCCATTCTGCCATAGAGTTCTTGGAACCATCTTTTTCCTACGGATTCCATTCTTAGAACAATAATCATCAAATTCATTGTTGCAATACTCCCCTCCATTATCTGACCTGAGACATTTTAGCTTAAGACCTGTTTCATTCTCTACTAAGGCTTTCCATTTAAAAAAAGTGTCAAATACATCAGATTTATTTCTAATACAATAAACCCAAAATTTCCTTATTGCATCATCAATAAAATTAACATAATAACTTGAACCCCCAAGAGATGATACCTGAGTCGAGGCCCCCATACATCAGGAATGCGCCAGCTGTAACTTACTCTCTTTCTTTGTAGGTCCAACCTTGAGAAACCTTACTCACTTTTGTTTCCCATATATGCAGTCCTCACAGAACTCCAAACCTATTTCTGTATATCTGGGAAAATCCTTCTTTATGATCTCCATGCCCTTATGGCTCATATGACCGAGCCTATAGTGCCACAATGTTGTATCTACTTCTGAAGCCACAAGATTACAAACATTAGTGCTATAAGTGGTTAAATACAAGGTTCCAACCTTCTTACCTCTTGCCACCACAAGAGCACCCTTGGTAACCTTCCAAGAGTCCGCTGTAAATATCATAGTATAATCATCACTTCCCAACTGCCCTACCGATATCAAATTTTGTCTTAATGTAGGCACATGTCTGACATCCTTTAATAGCCAAGTATTTCCATTTTGCATCTTAACATGAACAAAACCTTTTCCAACTATGCTGCAAGGCTCATCATCACCAAGAAAAACATGCCCAAAATCTCCTTGAACATAATCAACAAAAAAATGCCTATGTGGAGTAGCATGGAAAGAAGCCCCCGAATCTAAAACCCAAGATTCAATAATATTGTGTAAAGAAAGAATCAAAGCATCCCGATATACATTACCTTTGCCACATTTTCCTCCTTATTTTCTTCATGTTGTTTCTTCTTGTCCTGGAGTTCCCAATAATCCTTCTTTGCATGCCCAGACTTTCCACAGTGCCAATTTCTTTTGGATTTTGACCTTGCCAGATCCTTTGATTTTCCACGGTTTCCTCTATTCGTTTTGTCTCCCTCTAGTTTACATTGTCAAAGAATTCCATGAAGTAGAAGATTCCCCAGAGAATTTTCTTTGCATTTCCTCACTTAGAATCACCCCTATAACATCCTTAAAATTAAACTTTGAGTTAGCTGGAACTGGGTTGCTTACCGCCATTACCAGGCTATTCCAACTTTTAGGTAAAGAGCACAAAACTAATAAATGCCTAACTTCTTCATCAAATTTTATTGTTACCAAAGCCAGCATATTTACAATCGTATTAAAATCATTTAAATTATCTGCTACTGAACCATTCTCAGACATCTTCATATTAAACAACTTTTTCATTAAAAATATCTTATTAGAGGTAGAGGGATTTTCATATAACTTCCCTAATGCATCCATCAGTTCTTTTGTAGTCTTTTCCTTTGAAACATTAAATAATACCAAAGATGCAAGACACAGTCGGATTGTCCCAAGTGCATTCCTATCCAATAAATCCCATTATGCATATGTCATACTCGAGGGTTTTTTCACCTTCTCAGACATCGAAATATAAAGATCCTTTTGATAAAGTTAATCTTCCATCTGCATCTTCCAAATACTAAAATTCTACTCGTTGAATTTATCAACCCTTGATCTTCCATCATCTGCCATAGCTCCCACTCAAAATAAAACTTTCCCTATGATTCAACACTTCAGCAAACCAAACCAGGCTCTGATACCAATTGTTAAGAAATAAGGGATAAAATATGTGGAATAATCCCTCATAGAATCATAACAGTAGAAACTAATATGCAGAAAATATTATAGATCTCAAATAAAAGTGTAGAATAAAATAACACAACACAAAGAGACAATATTTAACAGTGGTTCACCCAATTTGGGCTACGTCCACCAAGAATCACTTGCTCATATTTTATTACAAGCCACCACTCTCTCAATACAATACCCAGATATGTTTAGAGCTATGCTCAACAAACTCTACAGAATTCACACCCGAATTCAAAAAACATCTGCAATGTTACATTAACCCTACCATATGCACAAAACCACATAAGTAGACAATTACTTAAGCAGTTTAACAAAACCATGGGTATCAAAAGCATGGGCCAAAACCGTCCCATAAATCTATGAATCAAAAATCCCGCCCATATGATAAAATCACGTTTCTTGGTATATCAGGCATGTTTTAAGGCCAAAAAAAATTCTCTCAGGGGTTGCGCCCCCGGACCCCCGCTCAGGGCTATCCAACCGTGAACCCCGGCGAGAAAATTGTGGAAAGTGTATAGTACTCTTAGTGTACAGTCTTCAACACTTTCTCACATGAAAACAGGCTCCACAACCTAACAACATGGGCTACCGATGTTATTGGGTAACATAGAGTTATCTCAAGGTATGGGACCTTACAGTTCAGACAAATCTCCAAAGAAGGTTGGTTCCTCTTCCTAATCCTATGCTACAACTACTCCTAATGCAATAAAAACATCTATCTAATCATATCCTAACAATTCCAAGGAGACATGGAGAGAGGTAGATTATATCAAATAAATTAAATCCTACACTAGGGGGTGATGACACCAAGAGAAGGGGGTGTTGGATAGTTCTCAATGCATGAAAATGGAGAAATATGAGCATGGAGAGGATAGACAAGTATCACATACCACAATATATGTAATACACCACCTTCATCAAGAACAACAATATTCAAACATGTAATGAGAGCAATAGAATGCACAATGTACCTAAAAACATGAAGAAAGGCAAGATAAAGCAATAGAAATAATGCAATGATAAAGAAACAATCACAAAACATTGATTTTATTGCTCCAAATACTTGCATAGTACATCATTTGAGAGGAAAGAGGCATGATTTTCATTGCAATGATTAGAATAGGAGGCTTGAAGCTCCACAAACTACCTCACAACTAAGAAGAAGGGAGGGTATTTATGAAAAATGTCCATTTCCTTCAATAAACCTTCCCTTTTACAATATATAGAAGAATGAATCGGAAGAGAGGGAAGAAGCTCAAATTTCTATTCCAAACATCCAAAAAAATATTTATTTTACCTACAAAATGGATGGGATGACCTACAAAACCCATACCACCTTGTACTCTAGCTTGTGGGAGAATAAACGAGCCTCCATGCCTTCATTTACTTCATTTGTTGCACCTGAAGGGATTAACTAAACCTGTGACTTTGTCCTTATTTTTCTCCCACCTAATCCATTAAATTTCAATTTTTTATGATTTCATTTGATGGGACTCTAAATTATGAATCTAATGACTATAAAAATTTTAAAAACAGTTGAGTATGGAGGAAGTTATTCCATTTTTAGTTTGGGTCACTTTTTGGCTCCTCCCACCAGCTCGCTACTTTATCTTCAATAGGTCAGTTCTCCCAAAAACCCGACCTCCTAAATGCCCCAGCTCACCTCTCGAAGTATCTCGGTCCTCAAAATAGCTTGGTGCACCTATTCAGACTTCACATTTTGGGCTTCACATTGCATCAGGCACCTACCATGCTCGGCGACCCACTGAGCCCGAACTTTGATGTCGACTCACCCATTGACCCCGTTGACCCCGACCAAGCCCATCAGACTTCAGGATTTATGCGCATTGGACATCCAATGCCCCTCTATATGCAAGGTTCCCTCTAATGTCTAAGCTCCTAAAACCCCAAACCCTAATGTCTGTCGAACTCCTACCCAACAAAACTCCTTGGCTCACCGAATAACTCAACAAGCCCTCTAATTTCCTTACCTTGCTGACATGACCTCGAGCTCACCATGCACCTTGCCGACTCCTTAGTGATCTAACCTCCTATGTTATAGGCTTGACCCGATACCCCAGCTTTCTTGAGCTGATTTCAACACCTTTACGACATTCTTGCCCCATATCTCACTGACATGATCGACGAGTCGATCCTTGTTGACGTTGAACTTCTTCTCTGTGCCCACAATCTATACAAACTCCTTGGCTCCCTAAGTTACTCGGTGAACCATCCTTCACGCCATGCCACTCTATGCACTGGGCTCACCTCTCAAGCCACATCCAAGATCTAACTCATTCCACCAATCCGAGCCCTCTGAGCCAACATGCTATCTCCTTGCCTCCCTACCAGCTCACCGAGCTACTTTTTAGCTCATCCAACAACTCGTCAAGTTATTTTAGCTCCATTGCCATTTTTGGCTATTTTTCAAGTTTTCTTTTATATTTTTTGGGTTTTTCTTGAATTTTTAGTGTTCTAGGGGGTCATAGCGACTGAGTGAAATGTCTCGGTGCATATTACCCATTTTAGCCATTTTTAAACTTAATGTGGTCCCCGGGGAGTTTGTTTTCTCTCTCCATCTAAGCTCTAAACCTCTAAAACCCAAAACAAGAAAAAATGTTCTGAATGATTCCAAGATTCCCTAAAACACTACAGATGCTCCCAAAACCTAACTTTCACCTAAAATACCCCAGATTCCTTTGTGAAGGCTCTATCTAATGCCTAAGTATAATTTTCCCCTGTTGTCCATTTCTACTGAGGGGGTAAAAATGGATAACAATTTGGGGACTCACGAGGACATCTACCTGCTAGATGGGGCTCATCAGTAACCTATAGCATCCATTTGGCATGGAGTCATCTTTGATAGCCCAAAACTGATCTGAACCCTAAAAATTTGATTTCTAAATCTGCTTAAAGTGTTGTTTGAACCTGGAATTGATCCGTTGTTTGCATTTTCCAACTTTTATAAGAAAATGTTGAAATTTGCATGAGTGGAAAATTGTTTTGATATGAAATTATCTTTTCTCCATCTCTGCAAACTCATCTATTGGGGTTAAAATGAAGACCTAAACCTAACCCCAAAATTTGATTTCTTTCCAAGTTTGAAGGATTGAACTGAACTAATTTCTTGGCTAATACCTAACATTGTAGATCTTGGAAACACACGTTGGCCTGGGAAGCAAATGGGACTGCTATTAAAATTGATTTTCTTTATTCTCTACACTACTTAAAACACTACTAAGGCTGAAGTTTCTCATAACTCAAGGTTTTCAATTGAACAAGTTCCAATGAGTGAGAAGGGAGGATTTGAGGTTGACCTTCTACTCAAAACCCAAGAGAACTTTGAATGAAATTTACGGAGGGTTCTTTACTAAGACCGAGGACCTGAGAAGTGTCATGAGATATGTCACCTACAACACACAAGTTACCTCTGAAATAATTCTCTGATTTTGCAAGAGGCATGATAAGCTCAACTGTGGGTGTCTGAAGAGACAAGAGAGTAAAAACATTGAAATTCATCCCTAAACCGGATTTTATTTGCTTTGCTTTTGATAATTATTGGAAATTGCAATTGTTTCCTATAACTTTAAGCTTCTTCCTACAACACTTTCCTCTCACGCCCTTCGTTGGTGTCTAAGGAAAGTTTGAGATTCAAGAAATTAGCTAAAATCATGCCCTTGAGCTGTTTAAACCTCTGTGTCACTCATTTTTTAGAAATCCTCCTCTTCCTGGTCTGTGCACGTAATATCCTTTTGCCCCTCCCATTTTTGATCAAAATGGTTCACTTGTTCCATGGCCTGGGTTGTCGAATCATTGTTTTTCCTTCATGCCTCTGGCTCATGAAGAAAATTTGAAAATTGGACTCAAAATGATGAAGTTCTCTTCCTCTAGTGTATTTTTCCACAGTCGGGAACGATGGGCATTTCTTTCCCCGTCAAAATTTGCCTCAGCATTCCTCAATGATACGTGGGTCTCCCTGATTGGTGCGGTCTAGTTATACTTTAAAGACTCAGCAGATGGCTCCACGTGTCACAACGACGCAATTCCAAGCACAATTCCTAGGGGTAGTCTTCAATTGAGCGCAGGCTCTCCACGTGTCCCAGGTCCAAAATGAAGGTAAAATCGACTAAGTATGGAAGGCTCAGCGGACGGCTCCACGTGTCACAATTCGGCACAACTCCAGGGGATAGGAAAGGTCAATTACCAATTCAGCGCCAAATCACCACATGGTGGAAGACATTGAAAAGTCAAGGTGGACGAGCAACCATCTAGGGGAATTCAAGACTTTGAGCCTTTTTGTAAAAAGATGAAAAATTAAAAAGTAACCCACAGGCCATCAAGGGGATCAGAGCTTGACCTCTTTGTGAAGGGCCCCGAAAAAAAAAAAAAGCTTGAGCCCGCAGGGAAAAAGTTAAAGGAAAGGCCCACCATTGAAAAGTCAAATCAGAGCAGTAGGCCGGCGGGGGAATTTGAGTTTTTGAGCCTTTTTTCCAAAAAAGGTTAAAATGTTGAGAAGAGAACCGCAACCCCATGTACAAACAAAACGTGCCACGTGTCCTAGTCAAATCAGAGCAGCGGGCCAGTGGAGGAAATTGAGTTTTTGAACCTTTTTGTAAAAAAGGTTAAAATGTTGAGAAAAAGACCGTGATCCCATTTCCAATAAGAATGTGCCACGTGTCCTAGTTGAAAAGTCAAAGCGGGGTTGCGGGCCAATTTGTTCCAAATTTCCAAATCTCTAAAAAATCACAAAATGCAAAGGGCTTCCCCCGTAACTGCTCCAATCCCTTCCTGCCACGTGGACGGCCCAAATTCAAAGCTAGAGGAGCAAATCAAATGGTCTAGATTTAAACTGGAAAATCAAATGTAACAGTTGCTTTGCAAGGTCTGGTTTTAGCCGCCATGAGCATTTTCTTCATGATAAAGGAATTCAAAGAGGCGTGAATGATTTGTAATGTTGTAACGGTTTCTTGCGAAGAATATAATGACTTCTCGACGTCATTCCAAGGGTTGGCGATTGATTTCAGAAAAGACCAGAGTGCTCTGTACCTGAAAAAGATGAAAAATGCCACACTTCTTCTATTCTTCTCTTCTTCCTCGAATTTCTTCCATCCTCAAGCTATGTACAAACTCTGCTCAAGCTTCAATAAGAAAAGAAGGAATTTTTTTCCTTTTTGATTGAGGAATTAATTGGTACTTTGCGATCAATGAGTTTCATTTGGTCTTGTAGCTTCTCCCATGGATTTTGTTTCTCTTCCAATTATAAATGCATGTAAATGAGACTTCTAATTAATGTGTGTGGGCATCTGATATTCTACTCACAACATTAATTTCTCCTACCTCCATTCTCACTCCCTTTCCCCTTCTCAGACAAAGTTCTTCTCTAGTGAGAAATTGCTAGCTTTGCCACAGGGTCAGTGGAGTGTCCCTGTTGGATCTCTGGTCAAAAGGCCACCATTGGAATCCACCATTTTTGCATGCACATACGGAAGTTGCACCGTTCAAGTAGAGGGACTTAGATTCCCATAGCATTGGCTTGAAACCCACCAATTTGTCCACAAGACAAATTTTCTCGCCAACAGTTTTTGGCACCCACCGTGGGGCAGATCTTGCAGCATCTGCACCTAAAAATGACCTCAGGGTCATAAAAAAATATTCTAAGTGAAAAATTTCTGGAGATTGAATAATCACACAAACTACATGGATGTAAATCATGACTATTCGGGGAAATCCTCCTATTGAGAGACCTGATTTACTCTTTCACATCCAAGAAGACATTGCTTCTGATATGAGAGAAGCCATTTGGCACAGTAGACAAAGTGTAAATCAATACTTCATTGCCATAAGGATTCTGGACCTGGAAGAGGAACGTGCTGTCGAATTGGAGAGACAGAGACAAATTCCAGCACCCCAAAGGAGAGCATAAATCTTCAAGCTGGCTGAGAGAAGATACACCTGGAAACTGAGGCAAGGAGGACAAATTGATCCCACATTTGAAGAGCTTGAAAGAGAGGCAGTTGTTGAAGAGGAGATAAGAGCTCAACTTGAAGAAATAGAAAGACTCCAACTCGAAGCAGAAGAAAGAGCAGCAACAGAAGCAACCTTAGCAAGACTGGAGGCTAGAAACAGGAATAGAATGGGTGATCATGAAGATGAAGTACGTAGGCCTAACATGTGCCATGGGGAAGGAATACTGGTCCACTCGCCCTTCCACAACCACTTCATGACCTCCCAAGAGGCTCAAGAAAGAACTTCCCAAAATTCAAAGGGGATGGTTCTCAACTCCAAGAAGAACATGTAGCAGCATTCATCACTGCTTGTGGAGTGTTGGGAGTTGAAGATGAAGATGTTTCAGTTAGGCTATTTGTGGAGTCACTCCAAGAAAAGGCTGTTGAATGGTTCTACATGCTGCCCCCAAGATCTGTCACATGTTGGGAAGACATAAGAAGTGCATTTGAACATAGGTTCAAGAGCACATAAGATTGTCAGGATCTGCTAGTCCAATTGGTTCAGATGAAGAAGGAGACCTCTGAATCAATGAGAGATTTTGTAGCAAGGTATAATAGGTTGACAAGAAGGATCCCAGAAGATGTGGTCCCCCCTGAAAACAACTTGAAAAGGTTCTTCATCAGTGCTTTGCCACCAGAAGTTGGTTTCTTCCTCAGAAGAGCCCAACCAAGAACATTGAGGGAAGTTCAAGAATTTGCAGTTGAGACTGATGATGATCTAATTCTTTCTGGCAAAGTGAAAGGACCAAATGGGAAGCAAAAAGGTCAGAGTTCAAATTCAGTCACCACTGATCCAATGTTTCAAAAAATGGCAAATGACCTAGTTGCTTTGAAGAAGCAGCTGTCACAAATCACAATGAGGAATGCTCCAAGGAGACCAAACCCTCCTGATAGACCAAGAATTGCTCCACCCCCTCATAGGCTTGCTCTTGAAGCACCACCGGTCAATGCCATCTGTGACACTGGGGAATTAGAAGAAGGAGCAGACATTGAGGAAACTGAAGAAGAAAGCATGGATGACCATGAAAACTATCTTGAAATTGAAGAGGTTGGCATGCACAATGGCCTGATTGAGTACATTGATGATGAGGAGGAAGGTGATGAAGAAGCTCCAAGTTTTTCATGTGCTGTTTTCACTCATGCACAATCCAAGAATGGTGTTTCAGCCTCAGCAGTTGCAGCAGATGATAGGAAGAGCAAAGAAGATAGCTCTTCAAAGCCTCCACAAAACAAGATCATCAACAGAGGATCACCATTACCACCTTCCATGGAATCAGCCAAAGAGAAACTAGATTCACTGGTTGCCAAGGATCATGTTGCTCTGCCAAGTAAGTTATCTGACTCTTCTTCCAACTCAAAGGTTGTTAAGAGCAAATTCTCTTCTAAATGTTGGTTCTGCAAGAACATCTAAATTTCAATCAAGGGCTACACCCTCACCTCCTTCCAAGTCAATTGCTACATTTGAAAAGGAGAACCCAGTACCAAAAGTAACAAAACCTCTACCATTTAAGTCCTCATCCACTGCTGGAACCTCTTCCTCATCTACCATAGCTCCATTTGACTTTGTGGAGCATGCAAGCAAAACCAAGGTTCAACTCTCTGAGATTGAATACCTACAAACACATCCTGCCCAATTTGACAGATTCATCAAAGCAGTCTGGGGTGGTAACTCTACATCCCCAATATCTAATTCTAAAGGCTTGCTTCCCACACCATCTTCTCAAAACATGCTAGCCCTCAGTGCCTCCAACACCAACAGAGTTGAGCCTTTTTACCTGTCACTTCTCATCAAAGGTTTCCAGCTGAACAATTGCATTATAGACTCTGGAGCCTCAGATAATGTGATGCCAGCAAAAGTTACAAATGCTCTTGGTCTTACTTTGACCCAGGTAAATGGCACATGCTATTCAATGGAATCCAAACAAGTTCCATTGGTAGGAAGGATTAAGGATGCTCAGGTCACACTAGCTGATTACCCTGACAAGAAGATACTCCTGACCATTCTGGTGGTAGACATCCCAACATCATTTGGTATGTTGTTGAGTAGAAGTTTTTGTAGAGATCTAGGTGGAGAAATAAAAATGGATTGGTCATCTGCAACTATCCCAGTGAAAGGAGAAATGAAGAAGTTGTTACCAGTCAGGAAGATGAAATTCACAGTAAGGAAATCTGATGATCCAAAAGCTAACATCCTTTTTCAAGATGGTGGGCTAGGAAACTACTTCCTTACATCACAAAAGGAAGAGAACTTTCCACTCCTCATGGAAGAAGAAGAAGATCAGATTTGGACAATGGAGTTTGATGGCAGTCATTCCAGAGCAGGTTCAGGGGCTGGTGTAGTATTATACTCTCCCTCCAATGAGATATATCCTTTTGCCTACAAGCTGCAATTTGACAATACAAATAATACAACAGAGTATGAAGCATTACTCTTAGGCATGAATGCAGCAGAGGACATGGGAATTAAAAAGATGAGATGCAAAGGTGATGCAGAGATTTGTGGTGAAGCAAGTCCGCCAGCAATATCAGGTAAAAAATCCCAGACTCAGGCATTATAGAAACAGGGTGTGGGACTGCATTGAATCCTTTGATGCATTCTCCATTGAAGCTATCCCTAGGGAGCAGAATGAAAAGGCTGATTCTCTAGCAGTGTCAGCTTCCTTAGTGACACCTCATCCCTCTTTTGGCAAGGATAAAGTGACCATTGAGATGGTGTTCAGACCCAGCGTACCAGACAATGCAAATCACTGGTAGGTCTTCAATGATGACAATCAGATCTTATCCTTCTTAGAACAAAGGGATAACTTCAATAATATTTTCTTTGAAGGAAGTGAAAACCCACACCGTGAATCAGTTCCCAAAGAAGAGAAGGAGGGAGTTGAGGGGATTGATGAAGAGGGAGTAATCAAACTGAAAGGAAACAAAATCCCTAAAGGCCTAGTTTCTTTGGAAGATCTCTTTGACAAGCATGACAGGTTCATCCAAGAAAAAGAAAAGCAGTCTTCTCGGTGTCCATCTGATTTTGATCAGGAAAACATTGGCACTTCAGAGAATCCAAGGATGGTTAATATTGGTAAATGTTGCTCACCAGAAGAGAAGAGAAAGTTTGTTGCTCTGCTAAAAAAATACTCAGATGTGTTGGCTTATTCCTATGATGAACTCAAATCTTTTCAGCCAAAGGAAATGAACCACTCCATTCCTTTGAAGCAAGGAGCCAAGCCCTTCAGGAAAAAGCAAAGGCCCTACAATCCAAAGATTGTTGATGTTATCAAAGAAGAGGTGACAAAGATGCTCAATGCTAGAATCATTTTCCCCATCCACCATTCAACATGGGTGGCTAACATTGTGCCAGTAAGGAAGAAGAATGGGGAAATAAGAATTTGTGTAGACTTCCAAAATCTGAATCAGGCATCTCTCAAGGACAACTACCCTCTTCCAATCATGGATCATATTTTGCAAGCAGTCACTGGATCTGAGATGCTCTCTTTGCTTGATGGATTCTCAGGGTACAACCAAATCAAGGTGGCAGAAGAGGATTGCAACAAAACAACCTTCACAACACCTTGGGGCACTTTTTCCTACAGCAGAATGCCTTTTGGCTTGATCAATGTTGGAGCCACTTTCCAGAGGGAAATGGACTTGGCCTTCAAAGATTTGAAATATTGCATTGTCATTTACTTGGATGACCTCACGGTTTTCTCAAAGAGGAGGGGAGATCATATCTGTCACTTGGAGCAAGTCCTTGCAAGATGTAGAAGACATGGCATTTCTCTAAATCCTAAGAAATGCATTTTTGGAGTCACAGAAGGTAAGTTGCTGGGACACATTGTGAACAAGCATGGAGCACACATTGATCCTGAGAGGATCAGAGCTATCCAAGCACTATCCTTACCAACCAGCAAGAAGGGAGTCCATTCATTCTTTGGAAAGGTAAACTTCCTTCGTCATTTTGTGCCTGAGTTTTCTGAACTGACCAAGCATATAACTTCCATGATGAAGCCTCAAACATGTTTCAAGTGGGATAAGGAAGGAAAAGCAGCATTTGAGGAGATAAAGAAAGCCATTGCCAAAGCTCCAACTCTTGTATCTCTAGATTTCAACAAGGAGTTCATCATGTATTGCTATGCATCAGAACATACACTCTTTGTTGTCCTTGCTCAGAAAAATGATGAAGGTTTGGAAGCACCCATTGCTTTCATGAGTTGTCCCTTGAAAAATCATGAGCTAAAGTACAGTCAATTGGAGAAACATGCCTACGCAGTGGTTAAAGCTGTTAAAAGTTTCAGATTCTACATTCTTAATTCCCATACAGTGGTGATGGTCCCTGGAAGTGCAATCAAGTCCATTTTGACTCAACAAGATCCCAGGGCTAAGAGAGGAAGTTGGATGGAAAAGACCCAAGAGTTTGACTTGGAGATTAGACCCTCTAATCTGGTGAGAGGAAATGGTTTGTGCAAGCTGATTGTGGAAGATGAAGACCTTAAGGCTCAGCAAGGAGAAAAATATGGTGTTTTCTCAACCTGTTCAGGAGACAGTCCACAAGTGCTCTTTGTCACCACTACTGATGAGTGGTATGCTGATATTGCTTACTACCTCACTTATGGAGAATTCCCTCCTCATCTTGACTACAAAAAAAGAAGGACACTCAAGCTAAAGGTAGCCAAGTTTGTGATCTGGAATCATGCACTTTACAAGAGAGGCCTAGATGGTTGTTTCCTCAGGTGTGTAGATAAGGAGCAAGCAAGAAAAGTTGCTCAGGGCCTATCATGATCAAGCTTGTGGTGGACATTTCTCAGCAATGGTCACTACACATAAGATCCTTAGAGGAAGATATTATTGGCCCTCCATCTTTGCAGACACTCAAGATTGGGTTTCCAAATGCAAAGCATGCCAACAATTTGTTGGAAAGCCACAACTAGCTGCATTGCCACTCAGGCCTGTGGTGATTGAAGAACCATTTCAGCAATGGGGGCTAGATTTTATTGGTGTTTTGAATCCTCATTCAAGTGTAGGGCACACTTATGTACTCACTGCAACTGATTACTTCACCAAGTGGGTGGAAGCCATTCCAACCAAGCAGGCCAGCTCTGAAACAGTCTGCAACTTCATCAAAGAGAATATCATTGTCCATTTTGGAATACCACAGAAGATTGTTGTAGACAATGCCACCTATTTCTCTTCCAAGGAGCTCACAGAGTTTTTTATGGATTTGGAATCTCTCTATCTCACTCCTCTGACTACTATCCATAGGGAAATGGTCAAGCTGAGTCAAGCAACAAGAACATTGTTACCATTGTTCGTAAGCTAGTTGATGAGAAGCAAAGGAACTGGCACAAGAAATTATATGATGCATTGTGGGCTGATAGGATCACTCCTAAGAAGGAAATAGGTATGTCACCTTTCCAAATGTTGTATGGAGTTGAGGCAGAGATTCCCCTCACAATTGAGATGCCAGCTCTCAAGTTGCTGCAAGAAATAGAAGATGGTCAATACAAAGACTCCATTGACAAGAGGATCCTCTTCCTGGAGAAGCTAGAGGAAAGCAGATGCCAAGTGGTGGATAGAATTAAGGAACACCAATTGAAAGTAAAGAAGATCTTTGACAAGAGGGTGAAGGCAAGAGAATTCAAGGTTGGAGATTTTTTCCTGCTGTGGGACAAGAGAAGAGAACCAAAAGGCAGCCATGGAAAGTTTGATTCATTATGGCTTGGCCCGTTCCAAATTCATGAAGCTTGTGGTGAGAATGTTTTTCTCCTCTCATACCTAGATGGAACACCATTAGAATTTCCTTGAAGTGGGAAATACTTGAAACTGTATCATCAGTAGAAAGTGGGTTGTCCCCCACCTTGTACCATAGGTGCTTTCGTAGGTGTGTTTTTCCCTTTGTTGTTGTGTGGTTTTGGTTTTGTTTTGTTTGGTTTTGTTGTGTGTGCTTTGGTTTGTGTGTTTCCTCCTTCTTCCTTTCTTTCTCAGAATTGTACATGACTCTGCAAGGCCCAATGGATAAGGCACTGGTCAAATGTAATATGTTTTGAAACTCAAGATTCTGGATCCTCATGTCATGCCCTAGCCATGCCCAGTTCACGCCATGTCCCCAAGCTAGAGCCAGTTGTTGTCTCCTGAAAAAAAAGCTCTACATTTTCATTGCCAAATCCAATTTTTTTGAGCTCACGCCCTTCATTGGTGTCTAAGGAAAGTTTGAGATTCAAGAAATTAGCTAAAATCGTGCCCTTGAGCTGTTTAAACCTCTGTGTCACTCATTTTTTAGAAATCCTCCTCTTCCTGGTCTGTGCACGTAATATCCTTTTGCCCCTCCCATTTTTGATCAAAATGGTTCACTTGTTCCATGGCCTGGGTCGTCGAATCATTGTTTTTCCTTCATGCCTCTGGCTCGTGAAGAAAATTCAAAAATTGGACTCAAAATGATGAAGTTCTCTTCCTCTGTGTATTTTTCCACAGTCGGGAACGATGGGCATTTCTTTCCCCGCCAAATTTTTCCTCAGCATTCCTCAATGATATGTGGGTCTCCCTGATTGGTGCGGTCCAGTTATACTTTAAAGACTCAGCGGATGGCTCCACATGTCGCAACAATGTAATTCCAAGCACAATTCAGGGGGGCAGTCTTCAATTGAGCGTGGGCTCTCCACGTGTCCCAGGTCCAAAATGAAGGTAAAATCGGCTAAGTATGGAAGGCTCAGTGGAAAGTCCACGTGTCGCAATGAGCGCAACTCCAGGGGCAGGAAAGGTCAATTACCAATTCAGCACCAAATCACCATGTGGTGGAAGACATTGAAAAGTCAAGGCGGACGAGTGGGCCATCAGGGGAATTCAAGACTTTGAGCCTTTTTGTAAAAAGGTGAAAAATTAAAAAGTAACCCACAGCCCCGATCAGGCTACCAAGGAAAAAGTCAAAGCTTGAGCCCGCAGGGAAAAAGTTAAAGGAAAGGCCCACCATTGAAAAGTCAAATCGGAGTAGTGGGCTGGCAGGGGAATTTGAGTTTTTGAGCCTTTTTTCCAAAAAAGGTTAAAATGTTGAGAAGAGAACCGTGACCCTACCTACAAACAGAACGTGCCACGTGTCCTAGTCAAATCAGAGCAGCGGGCCGGTGGAGGAAATTGAGTTTTTGAACCTTTTTGTAAAAAAGGTTAAAATGTTGAGAAAAAGACCGTGATCCCATTTCCAATAAGAATGTGCCACGTGTCCTAGTTGAAAAGTCAAAGTAGGGTTGTGGGCCAATTTGTTCCAAATTGCCAAATCTCTAAAAAATCACAAAATGCAAAGGGCTTCCCCCCGTAACCACTCCAATCCCTTCCTGCCACGTGGATGGCCCAAATTCAAAGCTAGAGGAGCAAATCAAATGGTCTAGATTTAAACTGGAAAATCAAATGTAACGGTTGCTTTGCAAGGTCTGGTTTTAGCCACCATGAGCATTTTCTTCATGATAAAGGAATTCGAAGAGGCGTGAATGATTTGTAATGTTGTAACGGTTTCTTGTGAAGAATATAATGACTTCTCGACGTCATTCCAAGGGTTGGCGATTGATTTCAGAAAAGACCAGAGTGCTCTGTGCCTGAAAAAGATGGAAAATGCCACACTTCTTCTATTCTTCTCTTCTTCCTCAAATTTCTTCCATCCTCAAGCTATGTACAAACTCTGCCCAAGCTTCAATAAGAAAAGAAGGAATTTTTTTCCTTTTTGATTGAGGAATTAATTGGTACTTTGTGATCAATGAGTTTCATTCGGTCTTGTAGCTTCTCCCACGGATTTGTTTCTCTTCCAATTATAAATGCATGTAAATGAGACTTCTAATTAATGTGTGTGGGCATCTGATATTCTACTCACAACATAAATTTCTCCTACCTCCATTCTCACTCCCTTTCCCCTTCTCAGACAAAGTTCTTCTCTAGTGAGAAATTGCTAGCTTTGCCACAGGGTCAGTGGAGTGTCCCTGTTGGATCTCTGGTCGAAAGGCCACCATTGGAATCCACCATTTTTGCATGCACATACGGAAGCTGCACCGTTCAAGTAGAGGGACTTAGATTCCCATAGCATTGGCTTGAAACCCACCAATTTTTATGAGTTCTACATACCTGACTTCTATGGGCTCAAATTTGGATAGTTCCAGCTGCTTGAGGAGCTCCAGTGCTGGTAACTCAAGAGATATGGGTAGCCTTACTTCTCCATTGTGGACTAGATTGTATGGAGAGCTGTTAATTGACATTTTTGGTGTGATTCTATCATCCCACAAGGATGATTTGAGCTTGGTATGCCACTTCCTCTAATTCTCATCTAGATTCCTTATGATGATTCTCAAAATATTCTTGTTCATTGATGCGACTTGTCCATTACCCCGGGGGTTATAGTTTGAGGAGGTACTCAAGTATATCCCATTCCTAATAGCTCACTTTGATATCTTAGTGCCAAGGAATGCTAGATCATTATCTGATATGATAGTAGTCAGGACACCGAACCTAGTAGCAATTCCCTCATAGAAATCCAGTATACTAAACTCCTTTTCCTCCTTGAGTGTTACTTCCCCAGTCCACTTGGTGAAATAATTTATAGCTATGAGTATCCACTTGTGGCCTTGGCTTGAGTTTGTATTGATTACCCCAATGAAATCCAATCCCCATTGCATGAATGGTTGATCAAATGAGATTGGGTGGAGGGGCAGTGCTGGTGGCTTCTCCTTGCCTGTGAATAATGCACATTTCTTACACCTCTTGATCCATACATAGCATTCACTAAACATTATGGGCCAATAGTAACCAACCTTCATTATTTTGAGGTTTTTTACTCATGGGGAAAACTGATTTCCATCTTATCCATCGTGGAACTCATGCAACACTCTCTTAAGCTGATCTGTTGGAATGCATCTCAAGAGAACTGCATTCACATCTTTCTTGAATAAGATTCCATTAATGAGAACATATGGAATGGATTAGATTCTAAAATATCTTATTTTTTCTTTGCTCAACTCTTGAGGGCATAGACCTATTTGAAGGAAATGTATCATGTCCTGAGTCCAACAAGGAGTGGGTACACATCCGTTGCTTGTACTTGATTATCTTGTAACACCAAAACAAATTATTCTTCATCTCTTGACTCAACATGCTGATAGGAAGCCAACTGTTCACATAAACCTTTACCACAGACCAATTTGGTTGCCTTAATTTCTATGTCATATTCCATCACACAGGTGATCCAACCTGCCATTTCTTTTTCAAGTCCTTGTTTAGGAGATATTCCTTCATTCCGGCATCAAACACTAGCAAGTGAATCTTGTTGTTTGAAACCAAGTGTCTAAATTTCTTTAGGTTCCTTATAATAGTGAGGACATGTGTCTCAATAAAAGAGTACCTCACCTCATAATCCTCCAAGATTTAACTGAAGAAAGCAATGGGTTGCTTGGATCCCTCCTTATTCATCTGCACCAAAATGGCAGAGATTGTGTCTGAACCACAGAAAGCATAGATGATGAACTCCTTAGAGAAATATGGGTTTATGAGAGTTAGAGTTTAATATATTTATTTCTTGATAGCCTCAAAAATCTCATTTACCTTTATTGTACATTTAAATTCCATGCTCTTCTTCAACATCATTTTCAATGGCTTAACAAGAGTGGAAAAATTAGGCACGAACCTTCAGATGAAATTGATTCTCCCCAATAATATTTAGAGAGCCTTTTTGTGACTTGGAAATTGTAGATGCACGGATGGCTTCAAATCTTTCTAGATCAATTGTCAACCTCTTCTTAGACACAATGTGGCCTAAGATCTTGCCTTCATGGGATAGGAATATGCACTTCTTCAGGATTTAGAGACAATTTGAATCTCATTCATCTCTTGGAACACCTACCTAAGGTGATAGAGGTGATTTTTTGTGTTTTTGGAGAATACAATGATATGCTATCTAAGATACATGAGAACTATCTTGTTCATCAGTACCTTGAATGTCCATGTACGTATCCCTAAAAAATGTACCTAATGACATTTTACAATCCGAATTACATTTTCCTATAAGTTTATGTGCCCCATTTTGGTGGTTAAGGTTATTTTGAAACTGGTATTCCTCTTTCACAACGATTTGATTGTAGCCCGAGTAGCCATCTAGGAGTTGAAAACCTCTCTAAAATAGCTATTACTTGCAATATTTTCTCCATGGAAGGAAGTGGATAGTGATATTTTAGGGAAGCTCTTGTTCAAGTTTTGGAAGTCTACACATAATCTAATTTCACTGTTTCTTTTCCTGACTTGCACTAGATTCGCTAGCCCATGAAGAGTGCTTGATTGGAAAAATAATGCTTGCCTCAATAAGATTGTTCTAATTCCTTCTATAATAAGAGGATCGATATGAGGGTTCATCTAGCCTTTGCTTCTACCTAATGGGCTTGGCTTTTAGAGTCTAGTTTAATAGTGTGTTATGCCAACCTTAGATTAAATCATTTTAAGTCCTCATAGCTCTAAGAAAAGATATCTGCACAAAAACTCTTGACAAATTTGTATGAAATCAATATTTTTCTTGATAAGTACTTACTTTGCTAATTTGAGAGTACTTTACCCTCACCCAACTAAAATAGGACTATGAATCTTCACCCTTGACCTTGGATGTTAGTATTTTTCCTTTTCAGAACTAGTCATTCGGATTGAAGACGGACTCTAAGAGTCACTAGGCCTTTTGGGAATTTGTTCATTCTTGAGCTAGAACTACTTGATCCCCATATTGTCTTTCCAATTTATCATGATTTCTAGAAGAGAACACAACTTCTTCTTGGAGGAAATTTATGATCTTTTGGTCACTTTCAAACACTTTTCATCTTGTGTTATTGTCTGGAATAGTTGGCCTTATGACTACCTTGATATGAGGTTGAGTTTGATCTCTCTTGGTACTTTCAACCACATCAAATGCTGCTCCAATTGCCACAAGTTTGTACGCATCCTCATTATTCTTTCTTAGAATGGAATCGATGTTAAAGGATTCAAATTATTCAATTAGATCCCATAACCAGTTCTTATATCTCTTTAGGAGATCATTTTTAGTAGCAATCTACCCTTTAACTTGATTGACAATTAACTCACCATCCCCAAAAACTTGCAATTTCTTAATAGCTTCTCTTCATTGCCCAGTGCAATACATGGATCAATGTTTCAAACTCAATTGTGTTATTTGAGCAACTAAATTGGAACCAGAAAGTTGAGTAGTATTTGTTACCTTGGGGAGATATGAGCATTGATTCTTCTCCTACACCTTGTCTTCTCCTTGACCCATCAAATAATAGTTTCTAAACTGCATTGTCATCTTTTCCATCCAGTTTGGTGATGCTAGGAAGAGGTGGATTATTCTCATATAGGAAATAGATGCCTAATTCATATTTCTCCATTTCCTTGTACGGATCATAGACATGTCTTTTATGATCCCACTAATCAAGTGTCAAGTCTAGAATTCCTCCAACTTTATTATTTGTCTCTGGAGTGTTTGGATAATCTTCTTGATCAAAGGTTAAGCAATTAACATTTATTGGACTTGGTATGTAAGGCTTAATGTGATAATTTACAATTGGTTCTAATATGATTATAGCTTTAGTTCCATACCTTGTTCTAAAAATCAAGTGGGACCAATCAGCTGATTGGTACCCACTAATTTTAGCCATGAAGTTCCTTGACAAACACAAGGAAAACAGTGGTGGTAAGTCAATTACAAACAAATCTTGAAGAACTGTGACATTGGGACAAACATGCAATGTGAGATTCAACCCTTTGATCACTCCAATAGTTTTCATTATTGTCCCATCCAATTGCACTACTCCTTTAGAGATAGTTTCATGTTTTAAACCCAGTTAATCCACAATTTTCTTAGGCATCACTGAGTTGTTTGCATCCAATTCAATCATTAAATTGTGTATAAGATTGTTCCTAATGATCAAAGATACATAAAATGGTAAAGGTTTCATATTTCCCTTCGGGTGACCTCTCTCTTATTCCACCACATTAGTTAGTACATTGTCTTGATCCTTGGGTGCATGATTTGGAATGGATAAATTTGCCATAGTTTCCTGCAACAAATCCCTTTGTCCCGAGATTGTTAAAGATTCCCAGATAGATATGTTTACCTTTTTTTCTTCATCTAATCAATGATGTTGAAAAGAGATGGATTGTCTTTTTGCTGCCCCTTGTTCACCACAACCTTATCATGTACTTGAACTATTATATGAGCTGATATAATAGGTGCCTTGGGCTGATTCTGTGAGCTTGGAACTGTATTTGAAAAACTAACTCCTTGAAGTGTGGTAGAAGGTTGAGGATCATTGGCATTTGATTACCGTCCTTCCTCTATATTCCTTTTCTTAGATCTTTTGTTCATAGCTACACCTTGAGAAAGAGACCGATTAATTCCACAAAAATCTTCTGCCTACTAGTTTACTAGTGAAGTTTCATTCTGAGCTGCCTCATGTGCATTTTCTTGTTGTTAATTTTATTTTTCATTTGTTTCTTGGGGCACAGTAACAATTTGTACCATCAAGACTTGATTCAACATGCCATTGAAACATATTGCCTGATTATGGGGTTGCCTATAAGGAAAACACCATTCATATTCTTGGGCTAGATTATTTTGAACTGGAACCAAGGCTCTGGATGTTGATGTTGCATTAGGATTGTATGGTTGAAATTTTATAGTAGCGGGAGGATGTCCTTGGTTCTAGTTTTGATTTACAAATTGAGATGGAGGTTTATTAGACTGATATGTGGGCCTATTTGGTTGGGATTGAGGCTGATAAAGTCAAAAAATTTGGGCATGGTTCCTCTTGATTGATACCAAATCATTGCCTAGATTCTGAAATTGTTTCATGAATTCTTGAAGCTCACCTGAGGTGCTAGAAGAGGTGGAATCTTCATTGGAGCTCTAATTTTTAGGAGCAAGAATAGGAGTCAATGCAGGAGTTTGACTAGAACTAGCATTCCCCATTTCTAGATAAATATGCATATGTGGTTTAGGTGCAAGTTTACTGGCTTGAATCAGGAAATTTTATTCCCTAATGGCTATGTTATAAACC
The DNA here is from genome assembly GCA_019776745.2 of Taxus chinensis. Classification (NCBI taxonomy): domain Eukaryota; kingdom Viridiplantae; phylum Streptophyta; class Pinopsida; order Cupressales; family Taxaceae; genus Taxus; species Taxus chinensis. The sequence goes on along the minus strand of CM034146.1, from coordinate 848,115,391 downwards.
CCTGACAATGTTTTCCCTCCCATAGAATGTATCATCATAGTTATATCAGAATTAAGAGCATTAAGGAAATAGAGGAATGCACCTTCAACCAATGGTCTTACAAAAATTGGAATCATGTCCCAAGTTCTTTGGAATCTGAAATTCAAGTCAACCATTTGTTCATTTGGTGCTCTTTTGATTGTATTCAACTACTCTAAAAGAGATAAATTGTCCTCCCTTTCCCTGAACTGGTCACAAAGAACTATGCACAATTGATCCCAATTGTAAATTGACCCTACTCTCAAGATTCTGAACCACTACAAAGCTTTTCCTTTGAAAGAAGAAGCTAAAATTTTCACTTCCACATCCATCTCAACAATTTCATGTATGGCACAGACATTTGCAATGTCATAGATATGATTAATTGGGGTTGTGTGATTTTCTCCATTAAAGAATGGGATGTTATTCAAGTTTATCAGTGGAATTGGGTTTTGTGCATTGAGGGCAAGTCAACTAATGCCCATAAAATTAAAAAATGGATTTGGAGGTGGTTGTTGAGCCATTTTGATGGGTCTAATAACTCTAGTTGATTGAAGAAAAGGTCTACCAGGTGGAGGTGTTGAAAGGGTTCTATTTGGTGGAGATGGGGATCTATGAACTTGTTTTCTTATTCTTCCTCTACTCGGAGATAGTTGTAGATACTCAAATAATACCTTTTCTCTTGTTATTGACTTGGTTTTGGATCCTTCTCATGAATTTGAGAAATTTGGGCTGCTAAAACCACTAAGTTCTGACCCTGGGAGTCGCTAAATGTGTTATCACAAAGCCTCCAAAGGATGAGATTCCAATAAGATCACACCAACTTGTCGTAATGAAAATGTAGACCAGATGCTATATTGGAACACCTGTAAAAATTACTTCCTTATGGTCCCACTGTGCATGTCAGAAATGTTATCACCAAATCACATCACCCTCTAATTTTTCATGTGTGTGTGCATGGGCTACCGGTGTAATTGGGTAACATGGAGTTATCTTAAGGTGTGGGACCTTACAATTGAGACAACTCTCCAGAGAAGGTTGGTTCCTCTTCCTAATCCTATGTTAAAACTACTCTTAATGCAAGAAAAACATATATCTAATCTTATCCTAAAAATTCTAAGGAGACACGGAGATAGGTAGATTACATGAAAGAAATTAAATCCTACACTAGGGGGTGATACCACCAAGAGAAGGGGGTGTTGGAAAATTCTCAATGCATGAAAATGGAGAAATATTAGCATAGAGCGGATAGGAAAGTATCACAAACCATAATATATGCAATACACCACCTTCATCAAGCACAAAAATATTCAAGAATTTAATGAGAGCAATAGAATACACAGTGTACGTTCAAACATGAAGAAAGGAAATAGAAAGCAATAGAAATATTGCAAAGATAGAGAAACAATCACAAAACATTGATTTTATTTCTCCAAATACTTGCATAGTACACCATTTGAGAGGAAAGAGGCATGATTTTCATTGCAATGCTTAGAAGAGGAGGCTTGTACCTCACAACTGAGAAGAAGGGATGTTAGACAGCGAAAAATGTCCAACTCCTTCAATAAACCTTCCCTTTTACAATATATAGAAGAATGAATCAGAAGAGAGGGAAGAAGCTCAAATTCTTGTTCCAATCATCCACAAAAATAATAATTTTACCCGCAAAAGGGATGGGATCACCTGCAAAACCCATACCAACTTGAACTTTGGCTTGTGGGAGAAGAAATGGGCCTACATGCCTTCATTTACTTCATTTATTGCACCTGGAAGTGATTAACTAAACCTAAGACTTTATCCTTATTTTTCTCCCATCTACTCCACCAACTTTTAATTTTTTAATATTTCATGTGACGGGGATCTGCATTATGAATCCAATGACTATAATTTTTTAAAAATAGTCGAGTATGAAGGAAGTTATGCCATTTTTTGTTTGTGTCACTTTTTGGCTCCTCCCACCAACTTGTTGCTTTGTCTTTAATGTTGGCTAGGCAAGCTCGCCCAACAACCCAACCTTTGAAATGCCCCCATCTCACCTCTTAAAGTAGCCCAGTCCCTAAAATATATCAGCGTGCCTATTTGGACTTTACATTTCAAGCTTCACATAGCATCGGGCGCCTACCCTTCTCGACGATTCCGCAAGCCTGAGCTCCGCCCCCGATATCCACTTCCACCTTGACAAGCTCCCCAACTTTGGGTTTCAGAATTTGTAATGTATCAAACATCAACCTGATAACTTCATCCCAAACTCTAATGTTAACATTCCCCAAACTCCGATGTCAACTCACCCGTTAACCCCGACACAGTCATTGAACCCAACTGATCCCATCAGACTTCGGGCTTTATGCACATCAGACATCCAACCCCTCTCTGCATGCAAGGTGCCCTCTAATTTCTGAGCTTCCAAAACCCCAAACCCTGATGTCTATCGAACTCCAACCCAACACAACTCCATGGTTCACCAACTAGCTCGATGAGCACTCCAATTTCCTTTCCATGCCGACATGACCTTGAGCTCGCCATGCACCTCACCAACTCCTTGGTGATCTAACATCCTATTCTGCGGGATTGGCCTAATACCCTAGCTTGCCCGATATGATTTTAATGCCTTTGTGTCACGTTTTTCCCATATCTCACCAACATGATTGGTGATTCAATCCCCACCAATGTCAAACTTCTTCTCCGTGTCCACGATCCATGCAAACTCCTTGGCTCGCCGAGCTACTCGGCGAGCCATCCTTCACGCCATGCCGCTCTTTACATTGGGCTTACCTCCTGAGCTGCATCTAAGACCTAAATCATTCCACCGTGTTGAGCCCTCTAAGCCATCAAGTTGTCTCCTTACCTCCCGACCAACTCACTGAGCTACTCTTTAGCTCGTCCAACAACTTGGGGAGCTATTTTATCTCCCTGACCATTTTTGGCTATTTTTCATATTTTATTATGCATTTTTTGGGTTTTTCTTAAATTTTTAGAGTTCTAGGGGGCCATAGAGACTGAATGGAATGCCCCATGGCATATTACCCATTTAGCCATTTTTAAACTGAATGTGGGCCTCAAGGAGTCTATTTTCTCTCTCTAGCTAAGCTCTAAACCTTTGAAACCCAAAAGAGGAAAACATGTTCTGAAGGATTCCAAGCTTCCCTAAAACACTACATATGCTCCCAAAACCTGATTTTCACCTAAACTACCCCAGATACCTTCATGAAGGCCCTGTCCAATGCCTAAGTCCAATTTTCCCCTGTTGTCCTTTTTTACCAAGGGGGTAAAAATGGATAACAATCCCAATGATAATATGAACCCAAAAGTGGATCTCCTATCATCGATGTTACCCACATGATCTAAATCGAAGTAACTTGTCAAGAAGAATTGATTTTTCTTCTTGTACTCTAGGCCAAAGTCCACGGTTCCTTTGATGTATCTTAGAATTCTCTTTGTTTCTTTCCAATTACTATTTTTTGTTCTTACATGAATATTGATAGGTATATCATGTTAGGGCAATAATATTAAGTAGGGTTTAATCCCCTCTTAACTTTTCTTATAATTTTTTGAACTTTAGTTTATAATTAATTAAATAAAAATATGTAATATTTTTTATTTATTTAATATAAACTTTTGGTTATGTTTAAATTGATTATAAAAATCAGTTATTAAGTGGAGGGGTGCTTTACGAGAAGTCACACTCGTAAAAACCACTTAAATAGGGTTCTCATGGCCTGGTGAAAACCAATTAAAATATATTGAATGAAATGGTAGAGGAGCGAGGTAAAGAAGATTTACTAGATGGGTTGATTGTAAAGTTTCTTGGTTAATGGAAAACTATATTTTCACCGTATTTTTTTACCTCGTATGAGGTTTTTCACATAAACCTATGTCAAATGTGTAATGTGTTATTTATATTGTTTTTATTATGTTATTTACTTTACAATATTAAATCCACTTTTTATTATTTAATTTATAACTCGGACCTCGACATGGTACCAGAATAAGGTTGGTTTAGATAAATTAAATTATTTAAATATTTACCATTGTTGGTTAGTGGGGGGTTATAATTTACCTCGGATTATAAATGGACCACCCCACTATTTATTTTACACTCTCACTTCTCTCTCACACAAGTGATTTTTAAATCCTTCAAATATTTTTTGGTGTGTTCAAAGGTTCTGGAACATGCCCACCTAAATTTAAAGTACATGTAAGTAAGTTTCTTTGGTAATATTTTATTTTATTTTCCACCTGAAATCCCATCTCACCGGATATAATAATAATAGCCTTAATATGGCTTACATTCCTATGTAAATGAAGAATGTTATTTTTTATACCTATGTAATAAAACATTGCTCCATATTTATAGTATGATAATTTAAAAGAGTTAATTATGCATAGTGTGTGAGGTCTGAACAGTTAAACTATTATTAACCAAGTTAAATATTACAGTGTTTAATTAAATAAATAAAAACTATAATGCAAAAATATAAATAACACACGACACAATGATTTAACATGGAAAAATCCCAAAGGGTAAAAACTACGGACAAAGGTAAGATTTATAGTATACTGAGAAACATAACTATAGTCCTGTAAAACTCCATCACCTCACTGCTCTCCACATCGATTTTAATTTACCCGAATGAATTTATCTTTCATCTAGTCTTGCAGGTCATTTTAAATGGTTCAAATGGGTGTGAATTCTCGTGAAGCACCCGATCATTTGATTAATTGATTATAAAAAATAATTTAACCATAAACTTAAATTTTATATTACATAAATTAAAATATTATATATTCTAATTTATTTAATTATAAACTATAATATATATATATATATATAACACTTAATATTAAGGTTATAACACTCCCACTTCCTATTAAGTGGGGATTGTATCCCAATATTACATGTTTATACAATAGGATTTACAATCCTTAAACCACAGTGAGGTTTTAGGCCATCATATTGTTATCACCAAATCACAGCACCCCTAGATGTTGACCAAATTTCTAGGTTGATCATACTAGCATCCAGTGTGATTGCATAACATTGAATCCTTTCTCCAAGTGTGGGACTTGTAAAATGAGAAAGGAATCTCCAGAGAAGGCTGGTTCCTATTCCTCTGTTCAGATGCACATGAAAAATGCAGAGGGTTTACTCAAAACCTAATCTAACTTGCCAAGGAGACAGGGTAAGAAGATGCACAAAAATAAAACTAAGCTAACAGAGGTGATGCACCGAGGAATGAAGAACACCTATCTTGCCAATAAACACAAACCATTTAAATGTGATGCAAGATCATGCACAGATAACAAAATTTGCAGTGAAAGATCGGGAGGATGTAAATGAACACAGAGAGGGTTGAGAATCATCCACAGTCATGCATTACTTGCTCCAAAGATCGATACAATACACTACAAAATGCCAAGAGGCAAAGTTGCATTACAGTTTCAAATGGGAGGTTTGAACTCCACAAATTTTCCTGCCAAAGCGAAGAAGGGAGGGTCAAAACAAGAATGTTCGACTTTTTGAAAGAAGCCCCTCTTTACAATATATAGGAAGAATGAGAGAGGGAAGAGAGAGGAAAGTCATATCTACCTCAACCACTTCTAGGTCGTATTTAACTCATCTCATTATGGCAGAAGTGGCGAATCTTGACAAAATGGCGGATTGTCTGGCAGAAACGGTGAACTGTCTGTTGTATTAAAGCTGGTCGTTGAAACGTCAGTTTTGTCTATTATTACGTGCCAGAGGTGTTTCTCAATTTTCTCCCTCCAAAATGAACCAAAATGCATGATTGACCCTAGAATCATGTAGAGAATTTTTCTAGCTTTCCATTGATATAAAGAACGCGAAAATCCAAGCTCTGGATCGAAAGTTATGGCAATCTGAAGATTTAGGGCAAAAACAGGCCAAAACGGATATTTGAAATTTTTCCCGCACTCTGCCACTTGGATGACACGTGTCAGGCGCTGATTGGATGAGAAATTCTCTCTCCTTACCTTTTCGCAGGTTTTCCTTGACTTTTTTGACTTTCTATAACTTTGGAAAATTTTCCATTTTTTCCCCCGCGCTCTCGCCACTTGGGACACATGGCGTGATCTGGTTGGAGGACAGGGGCGCGGGGTCATCCTTCTCTTTTAATTTTTTTGGCCTAAGACTTTTGTCAAATTTTCGTAAGTCTTTCCCTGGCTCCGAACTTCCCCCACCTTAGGACACGTGTCCTGTGTCTATTAGCTCGGGCCGACCCTTCAAACCTTGCCCTTTGAAATTTTCCGCCAAAACTTAGAAAATTCTTCAAGTCATTTTCCCCCTGACACATGGCGTTTCCTGATTCATCCGCGGGCCTCCCGGCTTTTCGCATCCCATGCGTCCCTCGCGTACCTTTGGCCTGGATGTGCCAAACTGTCTGGGACAAAAATCTCCGAACCTCTTGATTCGGGCTTCCTTGTTCCTGTTTGCAGCGAAGGCACATGGCAAGATTCCATTTGCTCTCGGCTCTTTCGTCTTTTCGCGTCCCACGCGTACCTTTGGCCCGGATGTCCCAAACTGTTTGGGACAAAAATCTCCGAACCGCCTGATTCGGTCTTCCTTGTTCTTGTTTGCGGCGAAGACACATGGCAAGATTCCATTTGCTCTCGGCTCTTTCAGCTTTTCGCGTCCCGCGCGTACCTTTGGCCCGGATGTCCCAGATGAAAGTCCTATGTTTTGGCCGAATCGGCCGATTCGCGTCCTCCGCACACTTTTGTCCCAACTGTCCTGGACTTCATGAATACAAGACTTAGGCAATTTTTTCCTCTTTTCGGCCGAATCGGCTTTTCGCGTCCCGCGCATACCTTTGTCCCAGATGCTCCAACTGCTGCGTGGACTACCTAGCGGCTTTTCGACTGATTCGCGCCCCGACGTCCCAACTATCCCAACTACTGTGAAACAAAAGACTTAGCCGATTTTCTTCATTTTTTGACACCAAGCTTGGATTTTGCAATTTTTTCACATTTTTAAAACTTACTGGGTTTTCTTCTTAGACAGGAGAGTTAGAAGGAAGCTGAGGGGGCCCCAAAAACATGATTTTGGGCCTTGAATCAATCTACTTGCTCGGGACTGAAGAATTTGATGCATGTTATCAAAATTACCCTTGGGGGGGTGAATTTTGGATAACAATTTTGGCGACTCAGTGGGGTTATCTGCCTGTCAGATGAAGAATGGCCAGCTGCTCATAGCAATCCATTGGGCATGGAGTCTGTTTGATAACCTCTCAGCTGATCTGACATTTGACAACCTGTGTCCTTTAGCTATTGAAATATTTGTTCAGCTGATTCTCCCATGGCTGCAAATTCTTGTGACCCACCAATGGTTTGCACCATAAGATCTTGATTTAATGCACCATTAAAGCACATTGATTGGTTATGTGCCTGACTACATGGGAAACACAAATCATATTCTTGGGCCATGTTATTTTGGACTGGCACTAATGCTTTAGAAGCAGATACGACATTGGGGTTATAGGGCTGAAATGGTCTATTAGCGGGAGGCCTTACTTGGCTTTGATTTTGATTTGCAGCCTGAGCTGGTGACCTATTTTGTTGATATGGGGGCCTAGCCTGGTACTGTGCTCGAGGCTGATATGGTCTAGCACTTTGAGGTTGCTGTCTTTTGATAGTAACCAGCTCATTTCCTAAATTTTGCAATTGTTTCATGACCTCTTGGAGTTCATTTGAAGCGCTAGAGGATGAAGTAGAAGTCTCATTTGAACTTTGATTTCTAGGAGTGGGAATAGGAGCCAAAGTGGGTGTTTGAATAGTGCTTGCATTTTCTAAGTTTGGATACAAGGGCATGGGAGGCCTAGGAGCCAGTTTACCAGCTTGAATAAGACAATTTTCAGCTCTAATGGCAATGCTATAAGCAGAAGGTAAGGTTGTGCCTCCCATAGATTGAATTAACATAGAAATATCAGAATTCAAAGCCTTAAGATAGTATAGAAAATCACCTTCTACTGCTGGCCTTACTGCCACTGGAATCCTCTCCCAAGACCTTTGAAATCTGAAGTTGCAGTCAGTCAGCTGCTCGTTGGGAGCTCTCTTGATAGTTGTCAATTGTTCTAGTAGAGACAAATTGTCTCCCTTTTCCCCAAACTGCTCATGGAGAACTATGCATAACTGATTCCAATTTGTGATAGAACCAGCTCCAAGGCTCCTAAACCATTGCAATGCCTTCCCTTTGAACGAGGATGCCAGCAATTTGACAGCCACATCCATTTCATTTATCTCATGGATTACACAGACGTTAGCAATGTCTTTGACATGATCACCAGGAGTGGTATGATTTTCTCCAGTAAAAAATGGAATGTTCTTCAACGCTGCAATTGGGACTGGATTCTGTGCATTGAGGGCAAGTGGGCTACTGCCAGTGAAATTGACAAAGGGATTTGGTGGCTGCACCATTCTAATTGGCCTGAGAACCCTTGTTGACTAAATGAAAGGCCTACCAGGTGGAGGAGTTGAGAGAGTTCTGTTTGGTGGAGATGGAGACCTTTGAATCCTTCTTTATCTTTGCCTTCTTCTTGGAGATAATTGTAGGTATTCAAACAGCACTTCTTCTTCTCCAACTCTTGACCTTGTCTGTATTCTTCTCATAAATTTGCCAGGTTTGGACTGCTAAAACCAGCGGATTATGCCTCTTTTGGAGTCGCCAGATGTGCGATTTTAAAGTTCCTTCAAATTTGGAACATAGAACAAGTACACATCGATCATGTTGTAATGAAGGTGAAGACCTCTAAGGTCCCACCGGGCGTGCCAAAACTGTTACCACCAAATCATAGCACCCCTGGATGTTGACCAAATTTCTAGGTTGATCATACTAGCATCCAGTGTGATTTCATAGCATTGAATCCTTTCTCCAAGTGTGGGACTTGTAAAATGAGAAAGGAATCTCCAGAGAAGGCTGGTTCCTATTCCTCTGTTCAGATGCACAATGCAGAGGGTTTACTCAAAACCTAATCTAACTTGCCAAGGAGACAGGGTAATAAGATGCACAAAAAAAAAACCTAAGCTAACAGAGGTGATGCACCGAGGAATGAAGAACACCTATCTTGCCAATAAACACAAACCATTTAAATGTGATGCAAGATCATGCACAGATAACAAAATTTGTAGTGAAAGATCAAGATGATGTAAATGAACACAGAGAGGGTTGAGAATCATCCACAGTCATGCATTACTTACTCCAAAGATCGATACAATACACTACAAAATGCCAAGAGGCAAAGTTGCATTACAGTTTCAAATGGGAGGTTCAAACTCCACAAATTCACCTGCCAAAGAGAAGAAGGGAGGGGCAAAACAAGAATGTTCGACTTTTTGAAAGAAGCCCCTCTTTACAATATATAGGAAGAATGAGAGAGGGAAGAGAGAGGAAAGTCAGATCTACCCCAACCACTTCTAGGTCATATTTAACTCATCTCATTATGGCAGAAGCGGCGAATCCTGGCAAAATGGTGGACTGTCTGGCAGAAATGGCGAACTGTCTGTTGTATTAAAGCTAGTTGTTGAAACGTCAGTTCTGTCTATTATTACGTGCCAGAGGCGTTTCTCAATTTTCTCCCTCCAAATTGAACCAAAATGCATGATTGATCCTGTAATCATGTAGAGAATTTCACCAACTTTCCATTGATATAAAGAATGTGAAAATCCGAGCTCTGCATCGAAAGTTATGGCAATCTGAAGATTTAAGGCAAAAACAGGCCAAAACGGATATTTGAAATTTTTCCCGCACTCTGCCACTTGGATGACACGTGTCGGGCGTTGATTGGATGAGAAATTCTCTCTCCTTGCCTTTCCACGGGTTTTCCTTGACTTTTTTGACTTTCTATAACTTTGGAAAAAATTTCATTTTTTCCCCCGCGCCCCCGCCACTTGGGACACGTGGCGTGATCTGGTTGGAGGATAGGGGCGCAGGGTCATCCTTCTCTTTTATTTTTTTTGGCCTAAGACTTTTGTGAAATTTTCGTAAGTCTTTCCCTGGCTCCGAACTTCCCCCACCTTAGGACACGTGTCCTATGTCTATTGGCTCGGGCCGACCCTTCAAACCTTGCCCTTTGAAATTTTCGGCCAACACTTAGCAAATTCTTCAAGTCATTTTCCCCCTGACATGTGGCATTTCCTAATTCGTCCGCAGACCTCCCAATTTTTCACGTCCCATGCGTCCCTCGCGTACCTTTGGCCCGGATGTCCCAAACTTTCTGGGACAAAAATCTCTGAACCGCCTGATTCGAGCTTCCTTGTTCCTGTTTGCGGTGAAGGCATGTGGTAAGATTCCATTCACTCTCAGCTCTTTTGGCTTTTTGTGTCCCGCGCGTACCTTTGGCCCGGATGTCCTAAACTGTTTGGGACAAAAATCTCTGAACCACCCGATTCGGTCTTCCTTGTTCCTGTTTTCGGAGAAGACACGTGGCAAGATTCCATTCGCTCTCGACTCTTTCAACTTTTTGCGTCCCGCGCGTACCTTTAGCCCGGATGTCCCAGACGAAAGTCCTCTGTTTCAACCGAATCGGCCAGTTTGCATCCTCCGCGTACTTTTGTCCCAACTGTCCTGGACTTCATGAATACAAGACTTAGGCAATTTTTTCCTCTTTTCGGCCGAATTGGCTTTTCGCGTCCTGCACATACCTTTGTCCCAGATGCTCATACTGCTGCGCGGATTACCTGACAGCTTTTCGGCCGGTTCGCGCCCCGACGTCCCAACTGTCCCAACTGCTGCGAAACAAAAGACTTAGCCGATTTTCTTCATTTTTCGACACCAAGCTTGGCTTTTGCAATTTTTTCACATTTTTAAAACTTGCTGGGTTTTCTTCTTGGACAGGAGAGTTAGAAGGAAGCCGAGGGGGCCCCAAAAACATGATTTTGGGCCTTGAATCAATCTACTTGCTCGGGACTGAAGAATTTGATGCATGTTATCAAAATTACCCTTGGGGGGGTGAATTTTGGATAACAATTTTGGCGACTCAGTGGGGTTATCTGCCTGTCAGATGAAGAATGGCCAGCTGCTCATAGCAATCCATTGGGCATGGAGTCTATTTGATAACCTCTCAGCTGATCTAAAATTTGACAACCTGTGTCCTTGAGCTATTGAAATATTTGTTGAGCTTATTCTCCCGTGGCTGCAAATTCTTGTGACCCACCAATGGTTTGCACCATAAGAGCTTGATTTAATGCACCATTAAAGCACATTGATTGGTTATGTGGCTGACTGCATGGGAAACACCAATCATATTCTTGGGCCATGTTATTTTGGACTGGCACTAATGCTTTAGAAGCAGATACGACATTGGGGTTATAGGGCTGAAATGGTCTATTAGTGGGAGGCCTTACTTGGCTTTGATTTTGATTTGCAGCCTGAGCTGGTGACTTATTTTGTTGATATGGGGGCCTAGCCTGGTACTGTGCTCGAGGCTAATACGGTCTAGCACTTTGAGCTTGCTGTCTTTTGATAGTAACCAGCTCATTTCCTAAATTTTGCAATTGTTTCATGACCTCTTGGAGTTCATTTGAAGCGCTAGAGGATGAAGTAGAAGTCTCATTTGAACTTTGATTTCTAGGAGTGGGAATAGGAGCCAAAGTGGGTGTTTGACTAGTGCTTGCATTTTCTAAGTTTGGATACAAGGGCATGGGAGGCCTAGGAGCCATTTTACCAGCTTAAATAAGACAGTTTTCGGCTCTAATGGCAATGCTATAAGCAGCAGGTAAGGTTGTGCCTCCTATAGATTGAATTAACATAGAAATATCACAATTCAAAGCCTTAAGATAGTATAGAAAAGCACCTTCTGCTACTGGCCTTACTGCCACTGGAATCCTCTCCCAAGACCTTTGAAATCTAAAGTTGAAGTCAGTCAGTTGCTCGTTGGGAGCTCTCTTGATAGTTGTCAATTGTTCTAGTAGAGACAAATTGTCTCCCTTTTCCCCAAACTGCTCACGGAGAACTATGCATAACTGATTCCAATTTTTGATAGAACCAGCTCCAAGGCTCCTAAACCATTGCAATGCCTTCCCTTTGAACGAGGATGCCAGCAATTTGACAGCCACATCCATTTCATTTATCTCATGGATTACACAGATGTTAGCAATGTCTTTGACATGATCACCAAGAGTGGTATGATTTTCTCCAGTAAAAAATGAAATGTTCTTCAACGCTGCAATTGGGACTGGATTCTGTGCATTGAGGGCAAGTGGGCTACTGCCAGTGAAATTGACAAAGGGATTTGGTGGCTGCACCATTCTAATTGGCCCGAGAACCCTTGTTGAATAAATGAAAGGCCTACCAGGTGGAGGAGTTGAGAGAGTTCTGTTTGGTGGAGATGGAGACCTTTGAATCCTTCTTCCTCTTTGCCTTCTTCTTGGAGATAATTGTAGGTATTCAAACAACACTTCTTCTTCTCCAACTCTTGACCTTGTCTGTATTCTTCTCATAAATTTGCCAGGTTTGGACTGCTGAAACCAGCGGATTATGCCTCTTTTGGAGTCGCCAGATGTGCGATTTTAAAGTTCCTTCAAATTTGGAACATAGAACAAGTACACATCGATCATGTTGTAATGAAGGTGAAGACCTCTAAGGTCCCACCGGGCGTGCCAAAACTGTTACCACCAAATCACAACACCCTTGGATGTTGACCAAATTTCTAGGTTGATCATACTAGCATCCAGTGTGATTTCATAACATTGAATCCTTTCTCCAAGTGTGGGACTTGTAAAATGAGAAAGGAATCTCCAGAGAAGGCTGGTTCCTATTCCTTTGTTCAGATGCACACGAAAAATGCAGAGGATTTACTCAAAACCTAATCTAACTTGCCAAGGAGACAGGGTAATAAGATGCACAAAAATAAAACCTAAGCTAACAGAGGTGATGCACTGAGGAATGAAGAACACCTATCTTGCCAATAAACACAAACCATTTAAATGTGATGCAAGATCATGCACAGATAACAAAATTTGCAGTGAAAGATCAAGATGATGTAAATGAACACAGAGAGGGTTGAGAATCATCCACAATCATGCATTACTTGCTCCAAAGATCGATACAATACACTACAAAATGCCAAGAGGCAAAGTTGCATTACAGTTTCAAATGGGAGGTTCGAACTCCACAAATTCACCTGCCAAAGAGAAGAAGGGAGGGGCAAAACAAGAATGTTCGACTTTTTGAAAGAAGCCCCTCTTTACAATATATAGGAAGAATGAGAGAGGGAAGAGAGAGGAAAGTCAGATCTACACCAACCACTTCTAGGTCGTATTTAACTCATCTCATTATGGCAGAAGTGGCGAATCCTGGCAAAATGGTGGACTGTCTGGCAGAAATGGCGAACTGTCTGTTGTATTAAAGCTAGTTGTTGAAACGTCAGTTCTGTCTATTATTATGTTCCAGAGGCGTTTCTCAATTTTCTCCCTCCAAACTGAACCAAAATGCATGATTGATCCTGTAATCATGTAGAGAATTTCACCAACTTTCCATTGATATAAAGAACGTGAAAATCCGAGCTCTGCATCGAAAGTTATGGCAATCTGAAGATTTAAGGCAAAAATAGGCCAAAACGGATATTTGAAATTTTTCCCGCGCTCTGCCACTTGGATGACACGTGTCGGGCACTGATTGGATGAGCAATTCTCTCTCCTTTCCTTTCCGTGGGTTTTGCTTGACTTTTTTGACTTTCTATAACTTTGGAAAATTTTCCATTTTTTCCCCCGCGCCCCCGCCACTTGGGACACGTGGCGTGATCTGGTTGGAGGACAGGGGCGCGGGGTCATCCTTCTCTTTTATTTTTTTTGGCCTAAGACTTTTGTCAAATTTTCGTAAGTCTTTCCCTGGCTCTGAACTTCCCCCGCCTTAGGACACGTGTCCTGTGTCTATTGGCTCGGGCCGACCCTTCAAACCTTGCCCTTTGAAATTTTCGGCCAACACTTAGCAAATTTGTCAAGTCATTTTCCCCCTGACACGTGGCATTTCCTGATTCGTCCACAGGCCTCCCGGCTTTTCGCGTCCCTCGCGTACCTTTGGCCTGGATGTCCCAAACTGTCTGGGACAAAAATATCCGAACCACCCGATTCGGGCTTCCTTGTTCCTGTTTGCGGCGAAGGCACGTGGCAAGATTCCATTCGCTCTCGGCTCTTTCGGCTTTTCGCGTCCCACGCGTACCTTTGGCCTAGATGTCCCAAATTGTCTGGGACAAAAATCTCTAAACCACCTGATTCAGGCTTCCTTGTTCCTATTTGCGGCGAAGACACGTGGCAAGATTCCATTCGCTCTCGGCTCTTTCAGCTTTTCGCGTCCCGTGCGTACCTTTGACCCAGATGTCCCAGACGAAAGTCCTCTATTTCGGCCGAATCGTCCGGTTCACGTCCTCCGTGCACTTTTGTCCCAACTGTCCCGGACTTCATGAATACAAGACTTAGGCAATTTTTTCCTCTTTTTGGCCGAATTGGCTTTTCACGTCCCACGCGTACCTTTGTCCCAAATGCTCCAACTACTGCACGGACTGCCTGGTGGATTTTCGGCCGGTTCATGCCCCGACGTCCCAACTGCCCCAATTGCTGCGAAACAAAAGACTTAGCCGATTTTCTTCATTTTTCGACACCAAGCTTGGCTTTTGCAATTTTTTCACATTTTTAAAACTTGCTGGGTTTTCTTCTTGGATAGGAGAGTTAGAAGGAAGCCGAGGGGACCCCAGAAACATGATTTTGGGCCTTGAATCAATCTACTTGCTCGGGACTGAATAATTTGATGCATGTTATCAAAATTACCCTTGGGGGGGTGAATTTTGGATAACAATTTTGGCAACTCGGCGGGGTTATCTGCCTGTCAGATGAAGAATGGCCAGCTGCTCATAGCAATCCATTGGGCATGGAGTCTGTTTGATAACCTCTCAACTGATCTGAAATTTGACAACCTGTGTCCTTGAGCTATTGAAATATTTGTTGAGCTTATTCTCCCGTGGCTGCAAATTCTTGTGACCCACCAATGGTTTGCACCATAAGAGCTTGATTTAATGCACCATTAAAGCACATTGATTGGTTATGTGGCTGACTGCACGGGAAACACCAATCATATTCTTGGGCCATGTTATTTTGGACTGGCACTAATGCTTTAGAAGCAGATACGACATTGGGGTTATAGGGCTGAAATGGTCTATTAGCGGGAGGCCTTACTTGGCTTTGATTTTGATTTGCAGCCTGAGCTGGTGACTTATTTTGTTGATATGGGGGCCTAGCCTGGTACTGTGCTGGAGGCTGATACGGTCTAGCACTTTGAGCTTGCTGTCTTTTGATAGTAACCAGCTCATTTCCTAAATTTTGCAATTGTTTCATGACCTCTTGGAGTTCATTTGAAGCGCTAGAGGATGAAGTAGAAGTCTCATTTGAACTTTGATTTCTAGGAGTGGGAATAGGAGCCAAAGTGGGTGTTTGACTAGTGCTTGCATTTTCTAAGTTTGGATACAAGGGCATGGGAGGCCTAGGAGCCATTTTACCAGCTTGAATAAGACAGTTTTCGGCTCTAATGGCAATGCTATAAGCAGCAGGTAAGGTTGTGCCTCCCATAGATTGAATTAACATAGAAATATCACAGTTCAAAGCCTTAAGATAGTATAGAAAAGCACCTTCTGTTGTTGGCCTTACTGCCACTGGAATCCTCTCCCAAGACCTTTGAAATCTGAAGTTGCAGTCAGTCAGCTGCTCGTTGGGAGCTCTCTTGATAGTTGTCAATTGTTCTAGTAGAGACAAATTGTCTCCCTTTTCCCCAAACTGCTCATGGAGAACTATGCATAACTGATTCCAATTTGTGATAGAACCAGCTCCAAGGCTCCTAAACCATTGCAATGCCTTCCCTTTGAACGAGGATGCCAGCAATTTGACAGCCACATCCATTTCATTTATCTCATGGATTACACAGACGTTAGCAATGTCTTTGACATGATCACCAGGAGTGGTATGATTTTCTCCAGTAAAAAATGGAATGTTCTTCAACGCTGCAATTGGGACTGGATTCTGTGCATTGAGGGCAAGTGGGCTACTGCCAGTGAAATTGACAAAGGGATTTGGTGGCTGCACCATTCTAATTGGCCTGAGAACCCTTGTTGACTAAATGAAAGGCCTACCAGGTGGAGGAGTTGAGAGAGTTCTGTTTGGTGGAGATGGAGACCTTTGAATCCTTCTTTATCTTTGCCTTCTTCTTGGAGATAATTGTAGGTATTCAAACAGCACTTCTTCTTCTCCAACTCTTGACCTTGTCTGTATTCTTCTCATAAATTTGCCAGGTTTGGACTGCTAAAACCAGCGGATTATGCCTCTTTTGGAGTCGCCAGATGTGCGATTTTAAAGTTCCTTCAAATTTGGAACATAGAACAAGTACACATCGATCATGTTGTAATGAAGGTGAAGACCTCTAAGGTCCCACCGGGCGTGCCAAAACTGTTACCACCAAATCATAGCACCCCTGGATGTTGACCAAATTTCTAGGTTGATCATACTAGCATCCAGTGTGATTTCATAGCATTGAATCCTTTCTCCAAGTGTGGGACTTGTAAAATGAGAAAGGAATCTCCAGAGAAGGCTGGTTCCTATTCCTCTGTTCAGATGCACAATGCAGAGGGTTTACTCAAAACCTAATCTAACTTGCCAAGGAGACAGGGTAATAAGATGCACAAAAAAAAAACCTAAGCTAACAGAGGTGATGCACCGAGGAATGAAGAACACCTATCTTGCCAATAAACACAAACCATTTAAATGTGATGCAAGATCATGCACAGATAACAAAATTTGTAGTGAAAGATCAAGATGATGTAAATGAACACAGAGAGGGTTGAGAATCATCCACAGTCATGCATTACTTACTCCAAAGATCGATACAATACACTACAAAATGCCAAGAGGCAAAGTTGCATTACAGTTTCAAATGGGAGGTTCGAACTCCACAAATTCACCTGCCAAAGAGAAGAAGGGAGGGGCAAAACAAGAATGTTTGACTTTTTGAAAGAAGCCCCTCTTTACAATATATAGGAAGAATGAGAGAGGGAAGAGAGAGGAAAGTCAGATCTACCCCAACCACTTCTAGGTCGTATTTAACTCATCTCATTATGGCAGAAGCGGCGAATCCTGGCAAAATGGTGGACTGTCTGGCAGAAATGGCGAACTGTCTGTTGTATTAAAGCTAGTTGTTGAAACGTCAGTTCTGTCTATTATTATGTGCCAGAGGCGTTTCTCAATTTTCTCCCTCCAAACTGAACCAAAATGCATGATTGATCCTGTAATCATGTAGAGAATTTCACCAACTTTCCATTGATATAAAGAACGTGAAAATCCGAGCTCTGCATCGAAAGTTATGGCAATCTGAAGATTTAAGGCAAAAATAGGCCAAAACGGATATTTGAAATTTTTCCCGCGCTCTGCCACTTGGATGACACGTGTCGGGCACTGATTGGATGAGTAATTCTCTCTCCTTGCCTTTCCGTGGGTTTTCTCCTACTTTTTTTACTTTCTATAACTTTGGAAAAATTTCCATTTTTTCCCCCGCGCCCCCGCCACTTGGGACACGTGGCGTGATCTGGTTGGAGGACAGGGGCGCGGGGTCATCCTTCTCTTTTATTTTTTTTGGCCTAAGACTTTTGTCAAATTTTCATAAGTCTTTCCCTGGCTACGAACTTCCCCCACCTTAGGACACGTGTCCTGTGTCTATTGGCTCGGGCCGACCCTTCAAACCTTGCCCTTTGAAATTTTCGGCCAACACTTAGCAAATTCATCAAGTCATTTTCCCCCTGACACGTGGCATTTCCTGATTCGTCCACGGGCCTCCCGGCTTTTCGCGTCCCTCGCGTACCTTTGGCCTGGATGTCCCAAACTGTCTGGGACAAAAATATCCGAACCACCCGATTCGGGCTTCCTTGTTCCTATTTACGGCGAAGACACGTGGCAAGATTCCATTCGCTCTCGGCTCTTTCAGCTTTTTGCGTCCCGCGCGTACCTTTGGCCTAGATGTCCCAAATTGTCTGGGACAAAAATCTCTAAACCACCTGATTCAGGCTTCCTTGTTCCTATTTGCGGCGAAGACACGTGGCAAGATTCCATTCACTCTCGGCTCTTTCAGCTTTTCGCGTCCCGTGCGTACCTTTGACCCAGATGTCCCAGACGAAAGTCCTCTGTTTCAGCCGAATCGTCCGGTTCACGTCCTCCGTGCACTTTTGTCCCAACTGTCCCGGACTTCATGAATACAAGACTTAGGCAATTTTTTCCTCTTTTTGGCCGAATTGGCTTTTCATGTCCCACGCGTACCTTTGTCCCAAATGCTCCAACTACTGCATGGACTGCCTGGTGGCTTTTCGGCCGGTTCGTGCCCCGACGTCCCAACTGCCCCAATTGCTGCGAAACAAAAGACTTAGCCGATTTTCTTCATTTTTCGACACCAAGATTGGCTTTTGCAATTTTTTCACATTTTTAAAACTTGCTGGGTTTTCTTCTTGGATAGGAGAGTTAGAAGGAAGCTGAGGGGACCCCAAAAACATGATTTTGGGCCTTGAATCAATCTACTTGCTCGGGACTGAATAATTTGATGCATGTTATCAAAATTACCCTTGGGGGGGTGAATTTTGGATAACAATTTTGGCAACTCGGCGGGGTTATCTGCCTGTCAGATGAAGAATGGCCAGCTGCTCATAGCAATCCATTGGGCATGGAGTCTGTTTGATAACCTCTCAACTGATCT
This sequence comes from Taxus chinensis, assembly GCA_019776745.2. Lineage (NCBI taxonomy): Eukaryota > Viridiplantae > Streptophyta > Pinopsida > Cupressales > Taxaceae > Taxus > Taxus chinensis. Next base: position 848,096,646 of record CM034146.1, on the reverse strand, counting down.
GAAATTTGACAACCTGTGTCCTTGAGCTATTGAAATATTTGTTGAGCTTATTCTCCCGTGGCTGCAAATTCTTGTGACCCACCAATGGTTTGCACCATAAGAGCTTGATTTAATGCACCATTAAAGCACATTGATTGGTTATGTGGCTGACTGCACGGGAAACACCAATCATATTCTTGGGCCATGTTATTTTGGACTGGCACTAATGCTTTAGAAGCAGATACGACATTGGGGTTATAGGGCTGAAATGGTCTATTAGCGGGAGGCCTTACTTGGCTTTGATTTTGATTTGCAGCCTGAGCTGGTGACCTATTTTGTTGATATGGGGGCCTAGCCTGGTACTGTGCTCGAGGCTGATACAGTCTAGCACTTTGAGCTTGCTGTCTTTTGATAATAACCAACTCATTTCCTAAATTTTGCAATTGTTTCATGACCTCTTAGAGTTCATTTGAAGCGCTAGAGGATGAAGTAGAAGTCTCATTTGAACTTTGATTTCTAGGAGTGGGAATAGGAGCCAAAGTGGGTGTTTGACTAGTGCTTGCATTTTCTAAGTTTGGATACAAGGGCATGGGAGGCCTAGGAGCCATTTTACCAGCTTGAATAAGACAATTTTCAGCTCTAATGGCAATGCTATAAGCAGCAGGTAAGGTTGTGCCTCCCATAGATTGAATTAACATAGAAATATCATAATTCAAAGCCTTAAGATAGTATAGAAAAGCACCTTCTGCTGTTGGCCTTACTGCCACTGGAATCCTCTCCCAAGACCTTTGAAATCTAAAGTTGAAGTTAGTCAGCTGCTCGTTGGGAGCTCTCTTGATAGTTGTCAATTGTTCTAGTAGAGACAAATTGTCTCCCTTTTCCCCAAACTACTCATGGAGAACTATGCATAACTTATTCCAATTTGTGATAGAACCAGCTCCAAGGCTCCTAAACCATTGCAATGCCTTCCCTTTGAATGAGGATGCCAGCAATTTGACAGCCACATCCATTTCATTTATCTCATGGATTGCACAGATGTTAGCAATGTCTTTGACATGATCACCAAGAGTGGTATGATTTTCTCCAGTAAAAAATGGAATGTTCTTCAACGCTGCAATTGGGACTAGATTTTGTGCATTGAGGGCAAGTGGGCTACTGCAAGTGAAATTGACAAAGGGATTCGGTGGTTGCGCCATTCTGATTGGCCTGAGAACCCTTGTTGACTAAATGAAAGGCCTACCAGGTGGAGGACTTGAGAGAGTTCTGTTTGGTGGAGATGGAGACCTTTAAATCCTTCTTCCTCTTTTCCTTCTTGTTGGAGATAATTGCAGGTAGTCAAACATCACTTCTTCTTCTCCAACTCTTGACCTTGTCTGTATTCTTCTCATAAATTTGCCAGGTTTGGACTGCTAAAACTAGCGGATTATGCCTCTTTTGGATTCGCAAGATGTGTGATTTTAAAGTTCCTTCAAAGCTGGAACATAGAACAAGTGCACATCAATCTTGTTGTAATGAAGGTGAAGACCTCTAAGGTCCCACCGGGCGTGCCAAAACTGTTATCACCAAATCACAGCACCCCTGGATGTTGACCAAATTTATAGGTTGATCATACTAGCATCCAGTGTGATTGCATAACATTGAATCCTTTCTCCAAGTGTGGGACTTGTAAAATGAGAAAGGAATCTCCAGAGAAGGCTGGTTCCTATTCCTCTGTTCAGATGCACACGAAAAATGCAGAGGGTTTACTCAAAACCTAATCTAACTTGCCAAGGAGACAGGGTAAGAAGATGCACAAAAAAAAACCTAAGCTAACAGAGGTGATGCACCGAGGAATGAAGAACACCTATCTTGCCAATAAACACAAACCATTTAAATGTGATGCAAGATCATGCACAGATAACAAAATTTGCAGTGAAAGATCAGGAGGATGTAAATGAACACAGAGAGGGTTGAGAATCGTCCACAGTCATGCATTACTTGCTCCAAAGATCGATACAATACACTACAAAATGCCAAGAGGCAAAGTTGCATTACAGTTTCAAATGGGAGGTTTGAACTCCACAAATTTTCCTGCCAAAGCGAAGAAGGGAGGGTCAAAACAAGAATGTTTGACTTTTTGAAAGAAGCCCCTCTTTACAATATATAGGAAGAATGAGAGAGGGAAGAGAGAGGAAAGTCAGATCTACCCCAACCACTTCTAGGTCGTATTTAACTCATCTCATTATGGCAGAAGTGGTGAATCCTGGAAAAATGGCGGACTGTCTGGCAGAAACGGTGAACTGTCTGTTGTATTAAAGCTGGTTGTTGAAACGTCAGTTCTGTCTATTATTACGTGCCAGAGGCGTTTCTCAATTTCCTCCCTCCAAACTGAACCAAAATGCATGATTGACCCCAGAATCATGTAGAGAAATTTTCCAGCTTTCCATTGATATAAAGAACGTGAAAATCTGAGCTCTGGATCGAAAGTTATGTCAATCTGAAGATTTAGGGAAAAAACAGGCCAAAACGGATATTTGAAATTTTTCCCGCACTCTGCCACTTGGATGACACGTGTCGAGCGCTGATTGGATGAGAAATTCTCTCTCCTTTCCTTTCCGTGGGTTTTCCTTGACTTTTTTGACTTTCTATAACTTTGGAAAATTTTCCATTTTTTCCCCGCGCCACCGCCACTTGGGACACGTGGCGTGATCTAGTTGGAGGACAGGGGCGCGGGGTCATCCTTCTCTTTTAATTTTTTTGGCCTAAGACTTTTGTCAAATTTTCGTAAGTCTTTCCCTGGCTCCGAACTTCCCCCGCCTTAGGACACGTGTCCTGTGTCTATTGGCTCGGGCCGACCCTTCAAACCTTGCCATTTGAAATTTTTGGCCAACACTTAGCAAATTCGTCAAGTCATTTTCCCCCTGACACGTGGCGTTTCCTGATTCATCCCCGGGCCTCCCGGTTTTTCGCATCCCTCGAGTACCTTTGGCCCGGATGTCCCAAACTATCTGGGACAAAAATCTCTGAACCGCCTGATTCGGGCTTCCTTGTTCCTGTTTGTGGCGAAGGCACGTGGCAAGATTCCATTCGCTCTCGGCTCTTTCAGCTTTTCGTGTCCCGCGCGTACCTTTGGCCCGGATGTCTCAAATTGTCTGGGACAAAAATCTCCGAACCGCCCGATTCGGGCGTCCTTGTTCCTTTTTGTGGCGAAGACACGTGGCAAGATTCCATTCGCTCTCGGCTCTTTTGGCTTTTCACATCCCGCGTGTACCTTTGGCCCGGATGTCCCAAACGAAAGTCCTCTGTTTTGGCCGAATCGGCCGATTTGCGTCCTCCGCGCACTTTTGTCCCAACTGTCCCAGACTTCATGAATACAAGTCTTAGGCAATTTTTTCCTCTTTTCAGCTGAATTGGCTTTTCACGTCCCGCGCGTACCTTTGTCCCAGATGCTCCAACTGCTGCACGGACTTCCTGGCGGCTTTTCAGCTGGTTCGCGCCCCGACGTCCCAACTGTCCCAACTGCTGCGAAACAAAAGACTTAGCCGATTTTCTTCATTTTTCGACACCAAGCTTGGATTTTGCAATTTTTTCACATTTTTCAAACTTGTTGGGTTTTCTTCTTGGACAGGAGAGTTAGAAGGAAGCCGAGGGGGCCCCAGAAACATGATTTTGGGCATTGAATCAATCTACTTGCTCGGGACTGAAGAATTTGATGCATGTTATCAAAATTACCCTGGGGGGGTGAATTTTGGATAACACATATCACATTTGAAGGATTTATACACCTTCATCATGATAAACATACCTTTTGGTAAAAAAGGATTTGGGATCCATAAATTAGAAGTGATGATTTAGGCTAAGCATGATTTTTGAGACTACATCTCACAGTTTCTCAAACAAAATATATACCAGCATCTATAGGATCCTTTTATAAAGTAATGACCTCCTTTACAACATGATGCAACATTACTGGACTACAAAGTAAACTTAGAGTGATAAGTTTATTAACATAATAAAAATATATTTTACAATTATTTAAATTGAAGCACAAGTTAGAGGTGAAGGAAAAAACACATGGCCACCCATTAAGAGGTGGCATTTTCATGCACACTCCCCCTCAATGGAAACTCTAAAAGGGCTAGCATTGCACGAAGCTTGCAGAAATTTACAATACACAATGCTTCGTAAACATATTTGCATTTTGATATTAAATCAGGTAGTACTGGAGATCTATATCACTGTAGAGCACCTTCTCTCGGATAAAATGCATATGTATCTCTATCTGCTTTGTTCTATGATGTTGAATTAGATTATTAACAAGAGAAATATAACTCTTACTATCACAAAGAAGATTAGATTGAGGGAGAATGTGAAAATGTGAATCACGAGGATCATGTGGGACAACATGAACATCGACTGTGGTGAAAACTAGTAGTGTGATGAGATCTCATGAAGAACAAGCATCAAACATGGGTGTATGTAAAGATTCAAAAAAAGGGAAAAACCTTGTTAATCTCAGAATCTCTATGATATCATAGATCTGAATCAATGTACATATAGAGGTTGTTTTGTAACCCCTAGTGATGTAATCATGACCTCTCAAGTTGAGAGGGGGAGTTACATTCCTGGAATAGGAAGTAACTCCGAATGATGCATATGACACATTAACACATAAGGGAATCTTGTGATGACCCTAAAATGACACCTAGACCTATGACCTCACCTAAGTGAGATGATCTGCCTAGTGATGTGGAAAGTGATTCACACCAGCAACCCCCCTTCATCAAAACTTAGGATTAGGCAGAAAGTTAGAAAAGAGAAATGGTTCCCAGCATAAAATCTTGATGAGGTACCTATGCACAACAAAGGATCCCAAGAAATGGAGGAAAACCTTATTGGAAAAATATCCACCACAAGAGAAAAAAAGACTCTCTAATCTAAGAAAGATGCCAAAGATGGGTCCCAACCACTGATGAGACTGATAAGGTAACCATGTACAAAAGGGAAATCTCTTGAAAAGAAGAAGAAGAGAGAAGAAGAGGGAGACAAGAGGAACACATAGTATGATGTGGAAGGATCTGAACTCTACAACTCTAGGAAGTTTCCTAAAAGAGTGTTGATGACGTGATCCTCTACCTCTTGATTGAAGAATAACCACATGCACCGAACTGTGTGCCTACCCTTAGGAAGGACAAAAATGAAGTGTTGAAATTTTGCCATCTCCACGAAGGAAACCAAAGGCAGAAGCATGAAGAACTCTGAGTCTAGTCTATAGAAGTGTGATATAGGTCTAGCAAGAAGGTGTCAAGGAACTAAAGGTAATGCCATGCACACAGAAGTATCAAAGTGAAGAAGAGGAACACTCACAGAAAGGATGTCCAAGTGATGTGAAGGCAACACAACAACCCCCACAATAAAAAGAAGATCCACAAACAAGGTTGGATCAATGAAGTTCTCCTGAAAAGTGGAAGTGACCAGAATATTAGAAGGGGCACTCCCAATAATTGAGATGATGAACTCCTCCAAAACACCTCAAGAAGGATGAGGAACTTGTAGTGCATTAAAAGTAGGCTCTGCAAAAATACCAGTGAAGGTCAGGTAGATACTTATCCCATTAAGGGGTCTCAACAAATAGAAGAGCGATGTCAAACAGGTATAAGTCATCCATGCATTGAGGAAGAGGATTAGAAAGGGCCTTGTGTACTCGCAGTAGAAAAGAGGGTGGTGTAATGGATGTATGAGGCTGAGAAGGATACTACTCGATGTCTTATGGGATAAGATGGGTGTCAACACTCTTTGGAAAGGTGAGAGTAGGAGAGAATTCCTTTATGATACTCTCGACATTAGAACTGGAAGCACAAACCTCATGATCAAAAGAATAATCAAGCAAGTTTGTGTTAGTGGAACTTCCATCACACAAAGAAGAAGAGGAGACAACTGGATCAATAGTAGTAATAACAACAACAGTATATGAAGGGTCTTAAAAAAATACTGAAAGATGCTCTAGATGTGGTGGGGAGGATCTGATTCTACCATGTGAATGCGGAGAGGTCTGGTGATGGAAAATATCAAGTGACCAACAATATGGTCGCAAGTGTCAATAAAGTCCTCAAGATGACTGGAATCAGTGAGTGTAGGAACTGGTCAAAGAAAGAAGTGTGTAAGACCCTCGTAGATGAAGTAGCATTCCATGGATGTCTAGTATCTCTCCCACAATTGTGGCAGAGGCTATAAGGTGATCCTATGATGCTCAAGTCTAGAAAGAGCATCCTCCATGATGTAGAAGCGGAAAGTGCAAGGTGTAAGAGAAGAAGGGTGTGTGTGGATAGAAGCAAGGTAGCAAGATGTTGGACTCAACTGACAATGCTGTCTACAAGAAACACGACACCTGAGAAGAACATTTATAACCCCTTGTCTACAATAATTTATGAGTAGTGTGTGATTATAATAGGGTGCATTCATGTGATGTTAGATAGTTGACCACTCACCTCGCAATAGGAAAAAATTCATGTGAGAGTGGAGGCCATAATGAAGTCCTATTCGAAATTAGAGGAACACACGCAATCAAGCACAAAAGGTGAAAGCAAAAGAAAAGGGTATAGACTACTTAGTGTGAGAGAAAATGCATCTCACAATGCAAAAAATAAGGCTCTCTTTCCGTAATGATGTGGTAGATGCACTCGCTAACCGCAGGAGAAGAAGAGCACTATAATGAAGCAAGTCAGAAAAGTGTCCCAGAAAGCCCAATAACCTTATATACGGAGCCCAGAAAAATATACTCCCCTTTGTACAATGAATTTTTATTATCTTTTCCCTTTACAATTTTGTACAATGTGTAGAAAAGGAGAAAAAAGGAAAGAAATCCAAAAATTAGAGAGAGAGAGAGAGGGAGAGATAAGTGTCTTGGAGGCCCGAAGGGTGAGCTAGCTGGAGCAGCTTGGCAAGCTGGTTACAGAGCTTGGTGGGTAGGAGGGACAACTCGGCAAGTTACTCTGGGATCTTGGCAAGTCAAGCTATATAAGAAGAGCACTGAGTTGGGTTGGGAGATGAACTGCGAACGTCGGGTGCCGAGTGAGTTTGTGGTCTTGAGGATTACTAAGTCATTGAGCTAAATGTGGGATATGATGAGTTAGGTTGGAAGTCGGAGAGACCGAGTTGGAAGACCTCTCTATGTGAGTTGTGTGTCAATTCAAACTGTGAGTTTTTAGATGGGGTGACATACATCGGGATGGTCCTGATCTACACGAGGGACGTGAAATGGGTACCAAGTCACCGAGTAACAATGTGAGTTGTGCCAGAGAGGTGTGTCAGAAAGTGAGTCACGTGGAGTTATTCATCCTGAAAGATACGTCAAGAGGTGCACTGACAATTCTAAGGAGAGATAACACTAAGTGAAATGGCCAGATGTTGGTGCAAAGATAGGCGTAGAGTACAACGTAATATGGCATGGACCAATGCAACATCAACGAAGTAACTTGGGAAGCAAAATGACATAGTGAATGATAGCGAACATAGAACAAGGACCTCGGACCGAAGAAGGCCAAATATTAGTCAGTTTCGTAGCAAAACCAGCACACACCAAGGCACAAAGAACCAGATCTAGGGCCAACCACAGAAGGAACACTAGAAATGTAACAAAGATAAGGTCATAAACTAGGAGGGAAACAACAAAGAGAATGCAAAGCCCAACAATGCAAAGCCGAAGTATTCAAAATGAGTGGTCAAAGGTCGATACAACCCCAAACACAAACCTAATGAAGGAGAACTCACAGTAAGTTGGAACATTGTATAAGCTGACCGGAGAGGTGAACAAATAAGTTGAGGGAGAGCGAGCTTGGTTCCCATCTAGATGAGCTGGGGCCAACTTGAGCTCAAAAAACTAGTTTTTAGACCCTAAAAAAACCTTAACATATCAGCAAGAAAAAATGATCTGGAACCTCAAACCTATAACCTAAGACTGTAATAGACCCCAAAACATGCATGCAAAGCTTGGAAAATAGTGAACCCTGGAAAACACAAACACTTGAAAAATGAACCATGAACAAGATTAAAACCCCGAATTAGTGCAAGTAGAGCACAACCGGAATATCCATTACGATGGATGCTCAAAAACCTGTATATCATGAATGAAAATCTGAAAAACATAAAAAACCAAAGAGTTGCATGGATCCACACAACATGTGCTTTGATACCATGAGGGAGAATTCGAAAATGCCAAGCACGGGGATCATGTAGGATGGCGTGAACATTGACCGTGGTGCAAACCAGTAGCGTGACAAGATCTCATGTAGAGCGAGCATCAATCATAGGTGCATGTAAAGATTCAAAAAAATGGGCAGAACCTTGTTAAGCATCTAATCTCATAGATTTGAAGCAGTGTACATATAGAGGGTGTTGTGTAACCCCCAGTATTGTAATCATGACCTCTCAAGTGGAGAGAGGGAGTTACATTCCCAGAATAGGAAGTAACTCCTAATGATGCATATGATGCACTAATGCGTAAGGGAATCTCATGATGACCCTAAATTGACACCTATACCTATGACCTCACCTAAGTGGGATGACTAGCCTAGTGATGTGGAAAGTTACTCACACCAACGAGTACTTCCTTTACCTTCCATGTGATTTTGTGTCCAAATTTTCCCCCACTTTATGTTATTGAATGAATACTTGATAACATAAAGTAGATAAGAGATTTGTCCCTTGTGATCCTATAAAGCCTATGGAAAATAACATGTAGAGTGGACAAGTGAAGTGTAGAATGATTTTAAAGTAAAGTGTGGAGACCATGAAAGGAAAGTAACCCTAGGGGTGAAGTAGGTATGTTGCTTGTACTTGTTGTTGTGTTTATATTTGATGTTGTAGGTTGGTTCTTGTTGTGTATTAAGGATGGACCTGTAAAAGAAGAGTGAAAGAGTAGTCAACATCCCGTATATGAAAAATGGATCAAAGTATAAAAAAGTAGTAGTAAAGGAAAGTGTGCACTTAATGTAAAAGAGTGCAAAGGATAGAAAAATGTTCTAAAATGTTGTGAAGAGTGAGTTTTTTGGGCGATCTCATGCCAATAGCCAGTTTTTTGGGTGATCTCATGTCAAGTGTGAGTTTTTTTGGGTGATTTCATGTCAAGTGCAATTTTTTTGGGCAATCTCATGCCAAATAGAAAGTGTTGGGAAGATAGGTCTAGTGTTACTCTCCTTCCATGACTCTGCCCAATAAGGACCAATGCAGATGGTGCATCTTGATTTGTTCCTTTTGTCTCGATTATTCTGAATTATTTCGATTGTACTAATTGAAGGAGATAGATTGTATTGTGTAGCTGGAGGACTATGCCTATAACTTTAAAAATACTCTAAAGGATTTTTGAATGGTGTTAATCTGATAAGTTGATTGTATGTGCCCCCAGGACATTAACACCTAGGAGAGGACATAGGTGCCCAGGCGCTACATTCTGATGATGGGCATTGGTGTCTATGTTGTGTTGAGGACCCAAGTCAGATTCTGGGTTGTTCTATGACTATATTTCTTCGTTGTTTCTATATTGTGTTGTCATGATCAATAGCTTTGAGCTGTTATAGGGGTGATTTATTCACCCAATGTATTCCCCCCACATTTGGGGTACATGCAAAGATGGTAGGAGAATGTGACCTAAAGGAGAGGACCTGATATTGTGTTGAATTATATACCTAAAAGGGGTAGGGAACGTGCATGGTAGAAACCAAGGCATGTGCAAAAAATGTGGCTAGTAACATGTGTTAGTAGTAAAAGCTAAGAAGCATGTAATATAAGAAGATAGACCACGAAAAAGAAGATAGACCGCAAAAAAGTGGGTTTCAGACATGGGACATCACTCATAATGTCACAAGACAATCAGAGCTGAAGTGCCCAAAAACATATATGGAGCATACAAGACAAAGGGCATAGCCCACAAACAAGAGCATACACTAGCAAACAATGGCAAGCAAAGTGTATCAGATAACCATGGTGTCATATAGTCTTGCAAGGAAAATGTTGCACATAAAGCAGTCATTAACATGTTAGAAAGATAAAAATTATGTCAAGGCGTGTATAAATCAATGAAAGGTAGGGTAACTGTAGTAAAAAGTACTGAAAATGTAGCAATATAACCTGTGTAATATCTGATAGTAGAGAAATAAGATACTTACGAAAATCCCTAATGCTCAATGTGTTTAATTCTACATTTTAAAGCATAGTAATCTTTGTCATGATTTTTGGATGAAATTTTCTCTTTCCTATTCAAGTTAATGAACTATATACTTAAGAAAATCAAGCAACTCAAAACATGCAAGGGTTTAAGGTACCTTGGGATAAGATGATGATGATGGAGGGGCGCAAAGTAGACTCCTTGTTGTAAGTTTGATGGATTTGCACAACAAAGACAACTAGAAAGAAAATGGATTACATGGTAGATGAGGGGATTGCCCAACAAAATTGGTTCCAAGAAGCATGAACTTCCTTATGTGGATGTTAACCCCCGTATTGATAATAGAAGATAAGATGAATGATAAAGGACTGAATAACATACAAAATATGAACTAAACTGAAACGAAAATTGCAGAAATGAAAGGAAAGTGCAAATATGACCTAAATTGACACAAAATGAAATATACCTAGTTGGGTTGATGGTGACCCAGGCTGTAGAGGTCTAGTTGATGGTGACTGGGGTAAATGAATCAAAACAACAACCAAAAATGTAGATATGAAAGGCTATGTGTGCGAATCTGAAGATGATGAAGACCTATAGCAACTAATGGTAAAATACAGAGAATATCTGAGTTAGGAGAATAGAAAGGATGCAAGATAATGGGGATCTAAGGGGATGGGATTGAAATATGGATTAGGTCGATGATGACTGGGCTGAGTTAGGGGCGATTGAGGACTGACATAGTGGATCTGGAATGATAGAGTGACAGAATGAGAGATCTGGGAGCTAATTGGAAACATAAACATAATAACAAACCGTTATGGATCTAGAGAGTAGAATAAGTGATGTGATAGGAGCAGGTTCAATGGTGACCTAGGCTGACCTAGGTGTGACCAAAAGTGGATGGGCTAGATTTACAACTTGCACACAAGATGGATGAAAGGGAAAGTTGTATTTGGATCTTTGAAGGTAGTTGGGCCTACAAAACGTTAGTAGTTAATAATAGTAATAATGATAATGCAAAATATGATCTCCCTAAAGTCTCCACAAATGATGTAAATAAGCTCAAAGGGACTCCAAGAAGATTAAAACAATTGTAAAGAAGCTCAAACACGAAGATAAGATTTTAAGTCGCACAAAAAAGCTTATTTTTGAATCCCTTTGGAATGATGGGTATGGGTGGCTATATAGGGTCAACGGTGACTTGGGTAGCTCACCACCAACTGTGGGGAACTATATATTTGGGTGGTGGGAGGATGCCTAGCTCGAGGCATCAAGCCCATTAGGAATAAATAGGGAAGAGTGAAAATTGATCATTGTTGGAAGTTTGTAATATATGAGAATGTTGATCAATGTGGGAAGATTTCTTAAGATTATCGCTTTATTATTTGTTATATGTTATTGATTTTGGATATATAGAAGGTTGATTAATGTAGGAAGCCTTCACTGCTATGATATAATAGAGTATCCATCCTTCGAGGGATTGGTATACTTTTTTCTTCTTATTCTTTTTTTTTATGGCAAGATAAGATATGTATGATAGTTGTTCTTCAAGGGATCAGTCTATTTTTATTTTTGTATTATATCAACAGTTCTCCTTTGAGGGATCAATCTATTTTTGGATAAAATAGCATGAGATATAAGCATCCGAGATTTTGACATGGAGAAGATCTAGGTATAGCTAAGTAGACCACTTATGAAGGGATAACTAGATGTACAAGATACACCTTTGGACCCTTTTTGTGGTTTCAATAGGCCTGATAAGATGGTGATGGATGTAATGATTATGGGGTTATCACTGAGAAGGGATAACCCATCCATAAGGAAAATTCTATGGAAAGAGTCATGGTACCCATATTTAAGGTCATGACTAGGAAGGTGATGGTAGACCACATAATTCCAAATCATTACAATGAGAGATGGAAGAGGTTAATGATGGGGGAATGATCTAAGGATATGACTAAGTGCTCATTGGTAAGTATGTTAACAATAGAATGGTTGCAAGTCCAATGCATTAAGGGTTTCTACTTCTGGTTTACCATCAAGGGAGGCCAAACGATAGGCTCCTGACCCGTACTTATGTGTGATAATGTAAGGGCTAATACAATTGGGGGAAAAATTTCCACGTTGGCTCCTCTCTAGAGTAGTGACGTTCTTATTTTCTTGAAGGAAAACGTCACCGATATTAAATTTGCATTCTTTGAGGTTCTTTTTATAAGCACGCTTGATGCAATCTTGATAAACATGATGATGCTCAAGAGTGAGAAGGTGGATCCATCTAACAATTTGAGTTGTGTTAGACACTCCTGGTAATAATCTTCATCAGCAAATGAAGTCGCGAAGAGACACACACAAGGATGGAATTTAAAATTTGAGGGGAAGAATGGCTTCATAGAACCATAGACAAGAGAGAAGGGATTAACACCTGTAGAGGTGCGGATGCTAGTTCGATAAGCCCGAAGAGCGAAAGGGATATGAAGATGCCAATTACGACCTGATCCTTTTGATAGTCTTGGCAAGAATGTTACGAAGAGTTTTGTTAGTCACTTCAGCTTGGTTGTTAATTTGAGGATAGTAAGGAGAGGAGAAGCTAAGATTGATATTGAATGAGTCACAAATATTCTTGAGATATATTTTTTGAAGGAATTTTTCGTTGTCTGTGATGATTTTATGAGGGACGCCAAAGCAGAAAATGATGTGGTGATATATGAAGTTAACAATTTGATTAGCTTTGGTTGAGGTGAGTGGAATTTCTTCCACCCACTTGGTGAAATAATCAGTTGTGGTGATGATATAATGATGATGGTGTGAAGAATGATGATTGATGGTACCAATGAGATCAAGGCCCCATTACAAGAAGGTCCAAAGGTCCTGAGTTGGCTATAAGGTTTGGAGAGGAATGCAAACAAGATTAGAATGTTGCTTGACACTTGACACATTTCTTAACATATTCACAGTAGCCATAATTGAGAGAAGGCCAATAATATATGGGGAAAAGAATGCACTTAGAGACAGTTAAGCCACTAAAGTGTCCACTACACATGTCCTCGTGGACCTCTTGGATAACACACATTAGATTCATGGGATTTAAGGCATCGAAGAAGAATACCACTCAAACCCAAATTTATAGAGAATGTCTGATCAAGGATGACATAACAATTAACACATTGAATAAATAACCTCCTACCATTCTTAGATAGGTCAGAGGGAATGATGGATTTGGATAGATAATCAAATATTTGAGAGTACCAAAGATCTGATGTGCTAGATTCAACAAGATTGACGTGAGGTAACTCGTGAGATGGTTGATCACGATAGTGAATAACAACAGAAAGTTTTGGATTCACTTATTTTCCCATGGGATGAGAGACACAAGAGAAGCCATCATGTCAGTGAAACAATTACATGATTGATGGATGACTTAGATAGTGTAAGAATTGAAAGTCCTTAAGAGAAGGAGGAAAATGTCCTTATATTTCTGAAGAATGTCATTTCTACATTGATAATCACCTATAATTTATTTGATGATGATCTCAAAATCCCCATAGATGTCAAGGATTTGAACCCCCAAAATTACAATAGTTTTAAGACCTAAGATAAGGGCTTCATACTCTATCATATTTTTTGTGCACTCAAAGTCAAGATTTTGAGTGATGGGGATAGGAGTATCCTAAGGAGGAATGATAATGATGTTGAGTGCCTACCCCTTTTTGACACTTAGAGACCATAAAAAGAAGATTCATCCTAAGAGAAGAATACTCGTGGTGGAAATTGTTGATGGATTCATTTGGAAGACTATTCATGAGGAATATGAGTATCAGGGAAGACGGGCTTCTGCTAATTGGTCTACAATAGCTTGGCCCTTGATATAATTTTGAGAGATGAACTCTAGGTCAAACTCAGTCATGAGCATGAGTCCATTGAGTGATGTGATCATTGTGATAAGGCTTAGAATGCATCATTTTGAGAAGATGAAAGCTAGTGATGACATAAGTCTTGTGATTGAGAAGATAATGTCAAAGCTTAGAAGTTACGAAGAAGAGAGTGCAACACAACTTTTCATCTTCAGTGTAATGAGTCTAATCATGAAGGGGTGAATTGATGTAATAAATGGTTTGCTCATGGCCTTGGTCATCATGATGCACCAACATAACCCCTAGGGCATGATCAGTAGCAAGAGATATAGATAGAAGGGCCCCCCCTCGCATGGAGGTGTAAACACTGGAGGGGATAGGAGATACTTCTTAAGATCCTCAAAATATTTTTGGCAGTTATCATCCCAATTGAAGTCTATGTCATTGCGAAGAAGATGATGGAAGGGTTGGAAACGATCTGAAAGTTACGAGATGAAGTAGGTGAACTAATTGAATTTGGCCTTAGAGACCGTGAAGTTGCTTAAGATTGGAAGGAGGAGCCATCGCAAGGATAGCCTTGATTTTGGTGGGGTCAACTTCAATACCCTTGATGGATATGATGAAGCCAAGGAGTTTTCCAGTTAACACTCCAAATACACACTTGGCTGGATTGAGATGAAGGAAAAAAGTGGATAAGACACTCAAAGAGGATTTCAAGGACATAAATATGATCACGTCGATGTTTGGATTTACCCAAAATATCATCAACATAGTCATCTACTATCTTATGGATGAGATCGTGAAAGATGTAAGTCATGGCTCGTTGATAAGTAGCTCCAACATTTTTCAAACCGAAAGGCATAACACGATAGAAAAAGGTACCCTAAGGAGTGGTGAAAGAATTATTATGTTGGTATTCTATGGCAGTGATGAGGATTTGATTGTAACAAAAAAATCCATCCATAAGAGAAAACATCTCATGACCAGTGGTAAGGTCCACGAGTTGATCAATATTGGGAAGGGGAAAATCATCTTTAGGACAAGCAATATTGAGATCTCAAAAATTAGTGTAAATGTGAAGCTTTCCAGATGATTTAGTGATGGGTACGATATTAGAGACCATTGAGGATAGTCGATAGGAATGATGAAGTTGGCTGAAAGAAGGTGTTGTAACTCCTCTTTGACAAGGAGGGAAACTCGAGGGTGCATGCGGCAAAGCTTTTACTTAACCAGGCTTGGCATTGGGAAAGGTGACAATATTATGGATGATAATGGAAGGATCAAGGCCTGACATGTCATAAGTATGACCATGTGAAGGCCTGGCTATGTTTAGAAATAAAATATAGTGAAATACTCAAGCTCTTGTGGATCAAGGGATTGACCCACTTTGAGGATGCGAGGCTCTTGTGGAGTCTGATGTTGATATCGATGGTGGACTCATTGAGAAGAGTGGATGTGTCAGGAGGTAAGGAATTATGAAGATAAGAATATTCTTTAACCCCCATGTAGGAAAGAATGGAATCATCGTCAGTGCATTGAAGAATGTCAATGGTAGAAGAATCTTCTTCCACCATATCAGGAAAGCAAAGAGGAAGGGACCTAGTTTCACCCTCATGTTGATAAGTGAGTGGTCCCAATGTGATCATGGAGACTAAAAAAAATCTAGAGGAGATGGACATGATGTCATCTATATCCATAACCTCGTGGGATGGAGAAGATGGAGAAGGCATGTCCATAAGCATCATAGATGGTGTAAGGGGATCGACAGATTTCTCTTTATAACCTAGTCTGAATTTTTCATGAGGTTTGCGACATTGATCAATAACAAGGTCATGTACACCATGTTCATAATGTCCCATGCCAAATCCTTTCCATGCACAATGATGAAGATACATGTGAGTGAAGGATGGTTTTTAGAGGAATCCAAAACCGTTGGTATATGGTCTGGCATGAGGATGATCATCAATGTGAGAAGAAGGAGAATCGACACCACCATAGATAAGATTGGTGCAAAGATGAGGTGGGATGAAAGGAATGATATCCCTGATGTTAGGTTGATACATTGGAGATTTTTTTAGGTCTACCAAGGTGATGAGGCATGGGGAAGGTGTTGAGCATGAGAAGATGATACTCCCCCAGCGTAAGGTTGTTCCATGACCTTGTCTAAGGAATCATCATTGGGAAGCTTGGATGAAGAGATGGATGAACTAGTGGATGGTTGAGATGGATCATTTTTGGGAATGAGGACATCATTGGGTTGATAAGTCATGTTGCATGCTTTGAAGGGAGGAGCATCACATGGGAGAGTTCAAGATATTTCCCTCATGCTCATATTTGATGCAACGATGAAGTGTGGAAGGGACACAATGCATGACATGAATCCATGGTCATCCAAGAAGGAAATTGTATTGAAACTCCCCTTCTATGATATAGAAGACTTCATGGAGGAGCTTCTCACAAACATGGATAGGAAGGAAAACCGTCCCCAAGGTGGGAGCGATAACATCATTGAATGCACATGAAGGACCGTGGGTGATTGGGTGACAATGGAGTTAGGGATCTTGAGCTTGATCAAAGGTATGTGATGAAATAATGTTGATACTTTCTCCATTGTCAATCATGGATTTTCAAATGAAGGTGTCATTGATTCTAACTATGATGAAAAGGGGAAGGTCATGGTCCTCAGGTGGAATGTCTGGGATCTCAGCATCATCAAAGGAGATGGAAGTAGAAGCCGCAAGTGCTCCCACAAGAGATGTGAAAGGCTGAGTCTCATCACTAGATGTTGGGATATGTTTCAAGGCTTCAGTGAGAGCCTACCTATGGTCTGGAGAGATTTGGATAAGCTCATAAAGTGACATCTTAACTAGGGGCCTGATGAAGTTGTTTGACAATGCTTTGTTCAATAGGCTGAGGGGCAGCTAAGATAGAAACCTTAGGTTTTGATGATGATGGGGATGGAGATGAAGTGGGCTCACTAGAAGAGTGGTGAAAACAACCTTAGGTTTTGATGGAGGTGTGGATGAGGTAAACTCCTTAGGAGGAGGGATAACAACAAAGGTCTTTGGTTTTGATTGGGTTTTGGTTTGGAGTCATGTGGGCTAGAATGAGTAGTTATCCGAACAACATTGATGAATAAGGGGGGACCATCCTTAGAAGAATCTTCGTTTGGTGGTGGGATGGTGAAAAAAATTTGTGATGAATGGGGGGACTTGTGTACTTTTTTGGATGGGTTGATGATGTAGATGTTGAAATGGTCATGGATGAGGAGGTGGAAGGAGAAGATTGATTTGTTTCAAGAAGAAGGTCATCCTCCTCAATAATGTTGTGGACAATGGTTTGAAGTGCTTTACAATGTTATGTGTCATGTCCAGGGGTGTGATGATAAGTGCAAATGAGGTTGGATTCAAACCATGATGGCTTCTTACTATGTGGATCAAAGGCCTTGATAGGAGGGAGTGTGATGGTGGAAATTTGAAGAAAGTGTTGAAGGACCTCCACATATGATTTGACCAAAGTGTTGAGAGGCACTTTGTCTTTGTGAGATGTAATAGGAGTCTTAGATTCAAGTTTGGATTTAGAAGAAGAGGTGGATGTTTGGGATGTAGATGTGAGAGATGACTTGGATGTTGAAGGTTGAGTCTTAGTGTTTCGAGGTTTGGATGTCTTAGATTCAGATTTAGTGATGGTTGATGTCCTAGAAGAAAGATCAGATTTTGGAGAAGGGTTGGATTGTTTTTGATTTGGATTGATTGGTTGGTTGTGGTGTTTTGGATGAAGGGGTGGCCCTAAGAGAGATGGGGGTGGTCCTAAGATAGATGATGTGGCATTGGATTGCTTGATCTTAGGTGGAGGGATGTCTATATTTTTATGAGGATGTGAAAGAGACCTTTGAGGAAGCATGCCAAGGGTCTTAGATTTTGATTGTGAAGAGGTACCCTTGGCAGGGATGACAATGATCTCAACTGGAGGGTCTGAAGATTGTGGTGTAGGGGTTGATATTGGTGGAGGGAGTAACTTGTGTTTGATGAGGTCTAAAGAATATGTAGATTGGGTTGATGTGGGGGTGTCTGATTTTGTGGATGAGATAGGGACATCATTTGAAGTCATTGTGAGTTGGAGTGATTTCAAAAAATCTTCAAAGGATGAGGTAGATGTAGGAGAAGAGGATGATGTAGATGTGGTCACAATAGTCGATGTGATTGG
This sequence comes from Taxus chinensis, assembly GCA_019776745.2. NCBI lineage: Eukaryota > Viridiplantae > Streptophyta > Pinopsida > Cupressales > Taxaceae > Taxus > Taxus chinensis. The sequence continues at coordinate 848,078,466 of CM034146.1, read as the reverse complement.
TGTGGGTATAAGTGTAGAAAGGGGGATTGGAATAGATGCTAAGGATGGATCCGATGTGATAGGTGGGGGTATAATAGATGTAGGTGAGGTAGTGGGTATAGTCAAATCCAATGTAGATGTGACAAGTGATGAAGTAGATGTGGATGTAGAATCAATGGTAGAAGTTGATATAGGTGTGGATATGATTTGTGTAGAGATGGGGATGGGTGTTGGTAAAAGTGTAGATATAGGGACAATGTCTAAGGAAGGGGTAGATGTAGTGGTTGGTGAAGTAGGTGGAGTCATTGATGGGGTGAGATATTGATCAATGGTGTTGATAGTGTTGATGGTGTTAATGGTGTGAGCATTGGGTGGTTGAGATGTAGAAGGGGTGGTTTGATTCGTTGGTGCATGATTAGGAAATGGTTGTTTGAAAACATCAAGTGGTTGATTGGGAGGTGCGTTAGGGTTATCCACTTGAAGATCACCTTGGTTGATGAGTTTTTGGACAAGATATTTGAAGGTTTGACATTTTTCTATATCATGTCCGCAAACTTGGTGATATTTGCAATAGTGGTCTTCATGATACCAAGTTGGTTTAGGTCTTGATTCATCGAAAGGGTCGAATGGGGGGAAGTGTGATGAGATGGACCACCATCAATTTATCGAATATAGAGCTATAGGATTCTCCAAGAGGAGTGTAGTTGGGTGGTGGTCTAGGAGCTCTTTGTTGAGGCCCCATATTAGAAGTGGACGTGGAAGAAGACTTAACCACTATGGTGCATTGGCTACATTTTTGGATTTGTTGCTATGTGTAGATGGTTTAGTAAACTCAGGATTTTGGATTGTTTGATCTAAGCTTAAGTTGGCCTTGCTCAAGGGCATGAGTCTCAAGTTTATGAGCCATAGTGAAGGCTTCTTCAAATGTCTGAAATGATTGGATTTGTAAGGTGGATGAGATATGCTTCACACAAGAGCGTGAAAATAATTTGATGAGCTCTATCTATGGAAGGGAAAATGATAATTGATTTATGATTCCATGCCATCGTGTGACAAATTTGTGATAGACTCATCATCGAATTGTCGAATGGCATATAAGTCTGTAATGGTGATCTTGCACGTAATGTTGATTGAGAAATGTTCTAAGAAGAGTTGTGCAAGTTGGGTAAATGAGAACAATGAGTGTTGGGGGATGCCATTGTACCAATCCAATGTGGGACTAGCCAAGGACATAGGAAAAGTGTGAAGCATGAGGTCTTGATCATGGGAAATGAGATAACATGCATGCCTAAACACATGAAGGTGTTGTTGGGGATCCTCCTTACTATTAAATTTGGTGAATTTTGGAAGTTCCCAATGAGGAGGATAGGGTTTGACTGGGACCAATGGATTGATAGGTTCATTGCAAATTTTTTCATAAGAGAATGTAACCTTAGGTCCCAAGGTAGTGGCTTCGAGGCTAGCCAACCTATTCATCAAGGCATGCATGGGGTCATTTGAAGTGGTTGGATGAGAGGTAGATGGTTATGGCTGTATGACATGAGAAGTGGCTTGATAGGGTTGTTGGTAGGCTTGTGAATGAGTGGGTGTTTGAGGGATTTCTTGATGAGGAGGAATGTAGGTCATTGGTTGAGATTGGATGGGTTGTTGTAATGGTTGATGTTGAGAAATAGGAATATGATATGATTGTTGAGATTGGGTGGGTTGTTGTGAGATGGGGATATGGACTTGTTGAGGTATATGATGAGTGGGGATATGAGTGTTGATGGGTTGAGATTGTTGAGGAGTGGATTAGACATCATGTAATGGTAAACACCCCTAGGAGGAGGTTGGTGAGTGTGAGTAGACTCCATTGGGTGAGGTTGGGAAGAGATGACATTTTCATGAATGTGGGATGTGAGAGGTAAATATTGACTATGTTGTTCAGATATGAGAGGAAATGATTGGGATTTTTGAAAATATAGATGGGGATACTAGTGATGATGGTAGATGAAGAAGTGATAGGAGTGGAGGTAGTGATAGTTGTGTTGATGGGAGATAGATTAGGAGGAATGGGTGTGACTAGTTGGGTGGTTTGATGAGGTTGAGGATTAGTGGAAGAAGATGGATCAAGCTCACATTGGGCCATAGTGAGCTCATTCATGGATCTAGGGAAAAACACTGCAAGCTATGAAGAAAGAACTTGGGTTGTTTCAGGATTGGAGTGATAAGCATAGATTTGTTGGATAGGTGGTCCATCGATAGGAAGTTGGGTTTGATTTCCTAAGAAGGTAATCATGGAGAGCCACAGGATTAGCATCAAGGAGCTCTTGGAACTCCACACTTCCATGAGGGATAATGGGAGGCCCAAAAGCTTCAACCAACGTAGTCGGATTGAGGCATGGCTACCTAGATGGGATGGATTGATGATGTAAAAAGGGGTTGGTCTCATCATGGGTAGTGGTTTGGACAAGATATTCTTGATGGAGGGATTGATGATCAAAGGTTGGGTGACCATGGAAGAGGTGACCAAAGGCATGGATGAGACAATGGCCAAAGAAAAATTTGATTAGGATGAAGTGATGGGATTGTTTGATGTAATATTTTGTTCCATTTTCCTAGCTAAAGAGCATGTGATAACAGGCATGAAACAAAACAAGAAAACAATGACTATACTAATTAAAGAAAACAAGTCAAGCATGCAGTGTTTTCTTTATCTTGATTAATTAGAAATGTGAAAAATAAAAAGGGGAAGTGGATAATGAGGGTACCTAAGAAATGGAAATCTAAGGCTAGTTTCAGGTAGTTTTGGATGTGGAGTCCTCGATATACCTAAAGGTACGTGAGGCCCAAGTTTGTATAGGATTTATAACATGGCCAGAAACACCATGTGGACTTTCCTATTGGGTGATGAAATCCCAATTAGGTCCACCTGGTATGGGATTGTTTTGATGTGTGAATTTGATTAGTGTGTTTGGATGTGTGTGAAGAAGTGTGAAATGTAACCAATTAAACCCCTACTTACACTATATTTGCAAGAAAGAATGAAAGAGGTTCATTTTAAACCCAAAACCAAATATGGAGATTTGATGAGAACAACCACACAAGGAATGGAAAATGCGATGCAAAAAGGAGAAACTAAGACAAAAAGGGGAATACCTAGTTTTTTCTTTTCCTTTTTATCTGATCTTCAAAATAAAGAAAGAAAAAAGCAATATCCAAGAAATCCAAAATCCCAACACGAACAAGAAAAAGAAAATCCTCTACCTGCGATGTTAGTGGAAGATAGAAGAAATATGGAAAATGAAAAATGAAACAAAATGCAAGAGACTCACCTAAGAGGGTGGTCCCACCGGGCGTGCCAGAATGTTGGATGAAATTTTCTCTTTCCTATTTAGATTAGTGAACTAGATACTAAATAAAATCAAGCAACTCAAAACATGCAAGGGTTTAAGGTACCTTGGGATAAGATGATGATGATGGACAGGTGCAAAGTAGACTCCTTGCTACAAGCTTGATGGATCTGCACAACAAAGACAACTAAAAAGAAAATGGATTAGATGGTAGATGAGGGGTTTCCAACAAAGTCAGTTCCAAGAAGTGTGAACTTCCTTATGTGGATGTCAACCCCCATATTGATAAAAGAAGATAAGATAAATGATAAAGGACTAAATAACATGCAGAATATGAACTAAATAGAAACTGAAATTGCAAAAATGAAAGGAAAGTGAAAATCTGATCTAGATTGACACAAAATGAAATATACCTGGCTAGGTCGATGGTGACCCAGGCTATAAAGGTCCATTCGACAGTGACTGGGACAGATGAATCAAAATAGTAACCAAAAATGCAGATCTGATAGGCTCTGTGTGCAGATCTGAAGATGATGAAGACCTGTAATAACTGATGGTAACCTACAGAGAAGATCTGAAATAGGAGAAACATAAAGGATGCAAAAAAATGGGGATCTAAGGAGATAGGATGGAAATATGGATCCAGGTCAATGGTGACTGGGGTAGAGTTGGCAGATGACCGAGGACTGACAGAGTGGATCTGGGCTGACAGAGTGACAAAATGAAAAATCTGGGAACTGTGTGGAAATAGAAACAAAATAACAAATTGCTATGGATTTGGATGAGCAGAATAAGTGATGCAACAGGAGCAGGGTCGACGACAACCTAATGAGGGTTGACCTAGGTGTGACCGAAAAATGGATGGGCTGGATTGACAACCTGCACACAAGATGGATAAAAGGAAAGCTGGATCTAGATCTCTGATGGCAAGTTGGACCTGCAAAACATTAGTAGCTGATAATAACAATAATGATAATGCAACAATGGAATAAACCAACACAAGGAAAATATGATCTCCCTAAAGTCTCCACAAATGATGCAAGAAAACTCAAAGGGACTCCAAGAAGACTGAAACAACTACAGAGAAGCTCAAGCACAAAGATAAGATCACAAGTCATGAAAATTCTGATTTTGCATCCCTTTGGAAGGAGGGGTGTGGGTGGCTTTATAGGGTCAACGATGACCTAGGTGGGTCACCACCAACCATGGGGAACCATCCATTTGGGTGGTGGGAGGATTCCTAGCTCAGGCATCAAGCCCATTAGAGTGGGATTAGGGTTTTAGGAGGCTTAGGCGTGGGTTAGGGTTGCATAGGGAGATGAAATGGGTAGGTGAGGGATAAAATGGAGTAAATAAAGGCTAAGGGGAGCCTAGGGATGAGCAACTAGGTAGTTTAGGGATGATAAACAACCTAAAGAGGAGAATTAGAGGTTGATTGGGGGTGATTAGGATCAATTAGATAATGAGATGAGGATTAGGGATAATTAATGAGGATTAGAAATAATTTAAGATAAATGGGATAATAGATGGGAAGGATGGGAATATTAATAAAATATGAATTAAAATGAAGGGTCTAGATAAGTGACCATGGTTAAAAGAAGCGAACGCGGGGTGAAAAGGGTAGCGATACCAAATGCATGGGCTTGAGAAACATCCTTGAGATGTTGGATTTCAGCTTTAAGATATTTAATTGTTATTTCCATAGCTTGAATTTTGTCTTGAAATAAACAATGTAAAGCTTGAATTGACTCTAAAATGAGTTGATTGGATGGAGGAGTAGGACCAATAGAGTTGTTAGATAGATGATAAAAAATGGAACTAACTTGAGTAGGTGGTATATTGCGAGGGAGGTACATAGTGTCTAGGGTTTTTTTAAGGATATTTTTGCAAGATGGGTACATTTGAAGGATGTCATGCAAAGAGACTTGAGGAACCTTAGGAGCCATGAAAGAGAAATTGATAGAATGGGGATCTGAATTACCAATAACTAGTGGGGTTCACCAAATGATTGAATTTAATTTGAATTAATTAAATAGAAGTATTGCAAAGTCACTTATTGTATGAGTGATAAAATATAGTAATGACACAAGTAAATAATCATGTAAAGTATGAAACCCTAATTAAGAAGATGAGATAAGAGGACTTAGCTAATATACGTGTAATCTAGAATTGATCTCAACAAGGATAAGTGATGAACAGAATACAAACAACATCATAGCTAACCTCTATAAAATATGGAACCTGAGAATAATGTCAGATAGGGGCACCCGTAGCAAGACAGTGGCACTTAGGTGTTGGTGACTACGCAGAGGCTCAAAATATGATTTATGTTGTATCACAAGGTCTTCGTGGTTTTTCCCTATTAATCACCTAATGTTCACACTATGGTCACTGAAGGTATCTGTAACTTGCGAAAGAGAAATTCACCTACACAAGCTCACAAATCACATCAAACCTAAAAAGGAAAATGTAAAATGGGGAGTCAGAATGACCCTCGCGGTCACCTTGAGAGTGAACTTACGATCGAGTGATGCACTACATCTAAGACTCCATGTAGTGTTTCATGAGAAATCATGCTCTTGTTTCAGGTTGGTGAAAAGTATGCAAGAAGTCAAGGAACCTCAAATATGGAAGGGTTTAGGTGACCTCTTGATGTAGATGACGATGGAGATAGTACAGGTGCAAAATAAGCAACCCCTTGCACTACGAGCTTGCTAACCTGCACAACAAAGAGAAATAACACATAAAAAATATTAACGATAGAGATGAAGGGTTTCCTGACGAAGTTAGTCTTGAGAAGTGAGAACTTCCTAGGATGGATGTCAACCCTCTTTTGATAACAAAATATGATAAATGATAATAAGTAAAAGTATGCATATAATAACCTGAAACATAGATCTAATATAATCTAAGAGATGTTGAAATAAGACCTGATAGTGATAAAATGTAGATAAAAAAGGTAAACCTAAGTGGGTCGACAGTGACCCATATCCAAATGTTGCAGTCCATGGAGACCAATGCAGAGATGATCACAAATGCATAGAAACTAAGCTAAAATCGGGAGCAAAGATGTTGGATTGATGCCAAGATAGGGATAGGAAAAAAGGGGATGCAAAGGATAACTTATTGGATGGGGATCAAGGATTGAGTCGACGAAAATTGTGTAGGGTTGATAATGACCAGATCAGAGTATAATATTTTTATAGGTTAATGAGACGGTAGGATGGATCTAAGGTGGATCAGAGATAGCTGAAGGACGGGCAAAGCTCTATAAAAACCTACAAACTTGTAAAAACAAAGAAACAAGACCCCGAAGATATGTCCAAGAAATATTCAAAGCATTCAAAACTCTACTAATCACATACAAAGGGATGTTGAGATAGATCAGGTTTATGATAGAGGCTCCCAAGATGAAGATAAAGGCAAAAAATGCATGTAAAGATGGTTGAAATCTCAAATTTTCTGGGGTTTTGAAAGGAGGGGTAAATGTGGATTTATAGGTTTGAAAGTGACTGAATGATTCACCAGAAACTGGGGTAGACAAAGAATTGATTTCGGGATTAAGGAGATCAAAATGGCAAGAAGAGGGGTGATGTGCTGATTAAGGGTTGCCAAGCTGCATGGAGGTGGGTGAGAAAATTAGGGGATTAAAATGGGTTGGTAGGTGAGATATTTAAGGGATTAAAATGGGGTAGGTAAATAAGTAAATATTAAATAATGATATATAATGGGGTGATTAAAATACATGGGTATTTAGGAAAGATGCGAAGGGGGATAAAAGTACTAGGTTTAGAATGAGAAATAAATAATGCTTGGGGGGATAATGGGGGATGTGAGTGTTTAGAAATAAGGAAAGAGGGAAGATTATGTGTAATGATGGTAAAAAATCATCCAACATGGGGTGAGGGGACAACATGCCAAAAAGTGGTGTCTACATGTAGTTCCTATGAGTGTGTGTAAGAATGATCCTCTAGGATGCACTAGTGCAAGTTTCACTTGATAGTGGGTTATATCTAGAAGGATAAAATCTAGTAGAATGTGTATATGGAAAATAATAAACTTCCCCTTCCTATGCTATGTATACAAAAGTATGCATCCCTTTTCCCTTGAATGAGTATTATATGAATGCCTTTAGAATGCTTTAGTGTCTTTGGAATGCAAGCTTAGGTGATGATAGTAATGCTTAGTACTTGGTCCCTCATTTTGAACATAACTATGAATTTATATGATTCCCTTGTTTGAATTTTTTAATTGACAACTGGAAGGCCGACCCATAAGTGGAAAAGATTCCCAAAAGATAAAAGAGACCCAAAAGAAGTGAGTAAGATGAGAAAGGGTCAGGGTGCCTAGGCACTTCTGTGTTGGCTTGGTGTTAGTATCTGAAGCCATGAAATATAAATAGGTAAAGTTCTAACTGGGTTGTAGGGTGTGTAAGACCAAATATAAAACAAGAGACAAATAAAATAGGTCAAAGATAGTCATCAATTACTAGTTTTCTTACTTAGGAATCATGTAAATGTTAGCATGATTTTAGGACCTAGAAATTTACCCAAGTGCATGATTTTGTGTCTACAATACCTTATTATCTCACTTCTCCATCCATATTACACCCAAAGCAATGCTCATTGACCTCTACATGCTTCACCAATCCCATAATGAGTCCATTATTGACTTTTTCACCCGTTGGCATTCTCTTATTAACAGTTTTTCATTTCACCTCCCACAATCTGAGATCATTGAGCTCTTTTCCAAAATTTGTCTCCTCACATCTCACACCACTTAAAAATCCATCCACTACACACATTTGATGAGGTCATGCACATGGCATAGCGCCTTGAGGATGCCCATATTGATCATCCTCCTTCCTTACCGCATGTTTCCATTCCTTCACCACCTACCACATCGTTACACTCTCATGTTCACAATGTCATCTAATCGAATCCTCCTCATACTTCAGCACCTTCAACACCCACATCTTTGCATTCATTTCATGTTCCTAAGGCTTTAAGCTTCATTCAACCCCCTCAAAAATTCACCCCCTTTACTGATCCACTTCCTCTATTCTCCACAAGTTGATTGATGTCAATATCATCACACTCCCTCACAATTTACTCCAACCATTATGGAATTACTCCCATGACACATGTGTTTACCATCATAATGAATTTCTTTCTATTGACTTGTGTTATCAACTCTGTAGTATCATTCAAGACCTTCTTGACAAGGGGGACATTGTCATTGAACCAACATTTCCTCTACCTTCATCCACTAATGACCATCCAATCACTTCACAAAATACTCTTCCCACTTCTTCTCCATGTGTTACCTCTCCATAATTTGATTCCTTACTTCCCACTTCTCGCAATCATCATACACTTTTAGTGTCTCATCATCTAAATCAAAAACATCACAATCCCCTCCATTACATGCTTCCATCTTGTACTCAACGCCATCATACTCATCTAATCACTCATTAACTCCATCATACAAGTATCAATTTCCACTATCATTTCCTTGTGCTATGGACGTGGTCTCATCTCCATCCTTGGCAGAAACTTTCACTTTATCACCACATTTATCTAATTTTCCATCATCATGTTATTATGTCACCTCCATTACTTCACCTCCTTCACTTGATTCGATCACATACACTCCACTTATCACACACCCTGGTTCTACACCTACCTTAAATTTTTTATCATTAATCACTCCATCTATCTTAGAATCATCCTCTACATGCACCTCAGTTTCTTTTTCATCATCCATTCAAGATCCATTCTTTCTTGTGGAACCTCTGTTACATCCTCTAACATCTATTAAGATCATTCACACTCATTTCCCCTTTATTCCTCGTTATGCATATCTATATATTATTTCATTTATTCCTTGCAAGTCACCTCCATGTGCTCTCATTACTGCACCTCCTTTGGATATTTATTTCACATTCACCCTCTTAAATTCATCACCAATCATTCAGGCACCATTTTTATTATCCGCCCCTCCTTTTGAGTTCATATCATTAATCACACCCACACATCCCTTTATTCTTACCAATGTGCCTCACAATCCTCCTCCACATCCAAGTGCACTTGCCAATTAATCTAATTTTATCCCACATTATAATTTTTTGGAATTCATTCTTACATATCACTTCTTATTTCGTGTCATCATCCTATCATCACAAGCTCATGCCATTGCCTCTCAAGCCTCCTTCAGACCTTAGCATTTTCTTTGTGCCTCCTCCACATGATATCATCATTAGCACCATGCTTTATAACATTGTACCATATACCATTAGTTTATTCTCATGTCCTCAACCACTGAACTCCCTCACACACCCACCATTCTCAACACCTTTCTAATGTGATTCATTACCACACTTAGTTCTTCACACACCACCATTATGTGGTTTATATTATGTATTCTTGCTTCACTTATCATCAACTTCATCTCCACCACTCCAATTATTTACCTCGTCTATCAATTGCTTCTATACTATAGACACAAAATCTATGCACTTGGGTACATTTTTAGGCGCTAAAGCATACTAATGTATACATGATTCCTAAGCAAGAAAACTAGTGGTTAACAACTCCTTTTGGCCTTTTAATTACTCCTTTTGGCCTTTTGATCAATTTATCTTATTGCACTTTATTGGCTTTACACATCTTATAGCTTTTTCAACACTTGACTAATTTATCTTTTGATGACCTCAGACACTAACATCTAGGTAGGACAGAAGAGCCCAAGTGCACTCATGTCCCTCTTAGGCGATCCTAATCTTCTCTATCTTCTTTTTACTCTTCTTGGGTCCTTTTCACTTCTTGGTCAACTTTTAAAACTTTGGGTCGACCTTTCATTTGTCAATTACTAAATTCAAGAAAGGGAATCATATATATACTTAGTTATTTCTCTCAAATAAGGGGCTAAACAGTATAAGCATTATCTATCACCACCTAAGCTTACACAAAGGCACAAGAGCATTACAAGGATACATCTAGCACATTCATACAAGGGACAGGGGATGCATTATCTACATACACAACATAGGAGGGGAGCTTATTTCTATTCCATCACACACATTCTTGCATACTCAGTACAATCTACATCTAGCCTGCTATCATCGTGTAACTTACACAAGGGAAACCTAGGGCATCATTACATATACAAACACATAGAACTACATGGATTTTGAGATGTAGTGTAGTGCTCAGTCATAAGTTCACTCTTCAGGTGACCATCAGGATCAGTCTGACTCCACATTCTACATCTTTTTTATTAGATTTGATGTGGTTTATGGGCATGTGTAGGTAGATAATTTTTTTACAGGTTATAGGTATGACCACGACATAATAGAGAAACCAAAGCAACAAAGAACAGTAGAAGTGAATATCCTTTGACCCAAAAAAGACCAGAACCTAAGCATCTGAGCAGACACATGCACCCAGATCAATCACTAGCACCTAGGGTGGTCTTATCCTCCTGTGGGCACTTTTGTCCCTTACATTCCTAGGGTTTTGAACCCTCATCAAGCCTATTTGACACTATTTCCAGCCAGATCCAGCAGATACTTAGTCATCTGATCACTTCCCAGGTTGCACAGGATAAGCTAAGTCATCTTCCTCTCTCATTTTCTTAGGGTTTTACATTGTTAAATGTTTATTAGTTTGCTCATGCACTACTATACATAATTATCAGAATATAATTAGTTACAATAGTTACTTTGAAATTAAGATTTAATTCAATTTAGATAAATCATTTGGTGAACCCATTCACTCGAACCCTACCTTGCTTCAAGGCATTCTTAATCTTCTTCCATGGCTGAGACTTATGAACCCTTTACCATGAATATCTTCATGATCTCCAGGCTCATATTTTTGAACACCCTCAAGACTTAGATCTCTTATTATTCATTTCCCATGATGAGGCCACGGATTAGCTGAGCTCAACCCTCCATGTCTCCAATGATAATTTTGTTCCTATTGTGACACTTCCTCCTCATGTCACCACCACTCTTCCACCTACATCTATTGTCCCTCATTTCTATGCCTACTGCTACAAATCACTTTACCCTCCCTATTACTTCTCACACACAACACATGCTTCCTCTTCACACACTTCTGACCTAGCTTCATTATACCATGATTTACAAACCCAAATTCACCAATTACAACAAGCCTCTTCATCCTTCTTGTCATCTCTCTATTCCTCACTCCTCCTTCATATCCCTTTTGCACCCACCATTCCCTCTTATATACTACCTCCTAACTTTGTCACACCTAAGTTTCATATGTTCAATGGCCATGACGACCCTCAGGAGCACCTTCACTCCTTTCATGTTGCATGTCTTGACTATGTTGATGACCTTACACTGTTGGCTAAATTATTTCCTCAAAGCTTACATGACTATGTTATGCAATGGTTCTATGATCTACTGCTCCATTCGGTAACATCTTTTACATATTTAGCTGATGCATTCCTTGCTCATTTTTCCATAAATATCAACACTAAGATATCCTATGTGCAACTAGCCAAAATCAAACAAGGATCCAATGAACATCTTGTTGGACTATGTCTTGTGGTATAAGAACAACCTTGCCAAAATGACCAATGTCTACCTGATTCATAATTGCAAGATCTATTCATTCAAAGTCTTTTTCCTCCACTCCAAGAGAGTGTCATTTTCAAGACTTCTCCTTCCTTTGATCAATTATGTCACACACTCAAAGTACGTGAAAAATAAACTACTATCTATGGGAAAATTGAAGTATTATTATAATTCTTCCTCCTCATCTTCCAACAAGTTTCAAGCCAAATCCACATTCAAACCATCTCCTAAGCCTACCGACGTTAAATCTACTATCAACATTGTTTCTCCACTAGCCAAGCTCCAATTGCAATCCATGAGACACACCTTTACTAAGCTACCTTATGCACCTCAGTTCCTATTACTGCAACTCATCGAAAGCAATCTGATTACTCTCCCTCCACCACTCAATCTAGATCCTTCTCGACCATGTGGTCATAATTATGATGAAAATACACACTGTGATTATCACCAATGCAATGGGCATTCTATTTATCATTGTTTTAAGCTTAAACATATCATTCAAGATCTCATCGATAATAATGCAATCGAGCTCCCAGATCCCTCTACTTCTAAACCGGTCAATGATAATCAAAAGCTTAAAATATTCAATACCCATTACCAAAACATGACAAGCCAACTATTGATTCCTTTGCCAATCATGCATATCATGTTGTGCCTCCCCCCTTCATCGGGGTTTCTTGATTTTCTCATTACTACTACTGACATGCCATCACCAGTTATTACATTCTTGGATCATGATTACCATGCTACATTTTCCTCTAATTCGATACATATTAATGCTTCTATTGGTACTCATATCGTCAATAATACTATGGTCATCCCTCGGCATTTCCAATGCATGCTCTGTGGCACTCTTGCTAGCTATCAACTTTCCAACTCTCAAATCACATTTCTAATCCCTAATTCTTATAGGCGCATCCTTCCCATTACTGTTGGGTCCCTTACCATACCAACACCATTCCTCATTACATCTGAAATCAAAGGTTGTGACATGGTCTTAGGTATCCCTTAGGCTCTGGGCTACCCAGGCTATCCCCTCCATGCTCCACCTATACCTTAAGTTCATTCACAACAAGTAAGTTGTCACCATCAAAGGTATTCCACCATGTACACCATTACCTCAGCCCACTCTTACCTCTATTTTAACACCAGTCACAGACATCTAGGCCTCCTGCACCTCTCAAGTCTAAATCTATCTTTGTACCTAGCTCTCCCATTCGTACATGGCCTACATCACGACCCCGTCATCCTCACCGATCCATTAGTCCACCATCGTTGGCCTAAGTCCCCTACCTAGGAATCCCATTCCTATAGGTTTTCTCCACCTCCTTTACCACATCGATCTCCCTCACATACACATAGATACTCTCCTACACCACTAGTTCTAGACCATGGTCACATGCCCTCTCTTTCTTGGATACTAGATAAGGGTCCCTCACTCTTCACTATCGTCAGATAACCTTCTATCTCTCACACACTTGTGGGGCATCACACTTCCTCCCCCCATCATTGCTATTGGTTGTCTCTATTGTCTACTCATAGTTTATTTACTACACTTCACGCTCCATGTGCTTCATGTCTACCTTTCTGAGCACTATCACATCTAGTACACACATTATACCATCATTACCCCATGGCACACTCATGTTCTCAAGGTTCATACATGAATATTGACAACATTAAATGAAACTTGTACTTGGGGGACACACACTTTATCATTTTCAGCTCTATTCTCATTTACTACCCTCCTTCCTATCCCATTGTCACATCTTCAATATTAACCAATGATGCACTCATGTTCTATTCATACTGACTATTGATGGCATTAAATGAACCTTACTCACACATGAGGGTATCACTCTTGCTTCATCTCCAATGATCCACTCACACTTCTATGGTTCATGTTTCTTTCACAATTCCTCACATATACTTTACACTTGTTACTCTTGATGCACTCATGTTTCTAAGGTTCATACATGACTATTGAGTGCATTAAATGAACTTTCACACACTTGGGCGGCATCGCACTTTCTTCCCCCCTCCATCAATCTTGGTTATCTCTATAATCTACTCATACTTATACACCTCATGCTTCATGCTAAATTTTCATGTCTATTTTTTCAAACATTGTCACATATACTTTACACTCATTACCCGATGATGCACTCTTGTTCTATGGTTCATACTTGACTATTGAGGGAATCATTCCTAAATGAACCTCATCTCACACACATTCCATTGGGGGTAAATGTACAACCCCTCTCATCTACACATTTCACATATCACAACACACCATCACATGCACATGACATCTGCACATCTTGGTTGTCTTTACTCTTGTTATCTCATACTACTTACATGTTACACTTTGTTTCCTATGCTAGTTGGATACTTAGTATGTCATTATATTTTTCTATACACACATGCACATTCATGTGGTATCTTGAGGTGAATGCATGACTTCTACATATTCTTACACAATGCATGATGCTCAACACTACTCTTTACCAATCCCGTCGAGGCTCCTGGGGCATCTACCTTTGCTACTCTCATACTCTACACATCACAAGTCCTATTTTTACAATTTTCACTACTTTTTGGCACTAGTACACTTACTCTTTCACTGATCTATACATGATTTGACATACTACTTATCTTTCTAACATGTTAATGGGTGCTTCATGTGTAGCATTTTCCTTGCAGGACTTTATACAACCATGGTTATCTGTCACTTTTTTTGCTATTATTTGTTATTGTTTGTGGGCTATGCCCTATGTCATTGCTTGATCATTGTTTTCTTATGGCCGCTTCGACCCTAATTGTCTTGTGACATTGTGAGCGATGTCCCATGTCTAAAACCCACTTTTTGTGGTCCCTCTTGTCTTCATAGTTTCTTGTTACATTGTATTTTATTGCATGATAGCTATTTTACACTAACACTTGTTTCTAGTCTACATTGTTTGCATGTGCCTTGGTTTCTACCATGCACATCCCCTACCCCCTATAGGTATCCACTCTCATATATGCATATCAGAATCAGGTCCTCTCCTTTGGGCCGCATCCTCCTACATTCGTCACATGCACCCCAAATGAAGGGGGCATCTATTGGGTGAACAAATCACCCTTCCAGTAGCTCAAAGCTCCAGAAAAGAACAACAAGTACATAATTGAAAAGGCACACAATTCATAGAGTGTTCTAGAATCATACTTGGATCACAAACACAAAGAGACACTAGCACCCAATAATATAGGAATGAATGGGTGTTTGTGTCCCACTTGGCGCTTGTGTCCTAGGGGAAAAAATAAATAGTTTCTTAGTTCAACATAGTTTCCAGTAGGTTACAACGGATCTACAGTATCAGGCATTTCCTTTAATTATATAATTCATTCAATCATATATAATACAATTACAATCAGTTACAAATTAGGACGTGTCAATCTGCAGTGGAACTTTTTGAGAAGCATCATGGAAGGAGAGAAAAACAAACCTCTCTCCCCAACTCTTCTCTTGGCATGAGATCACTCAAAAAACTTGCACTTGGCATTGAGATCACCCAAAAAACTCATCCTTGGCATGAGATCACCCAAAAAACTCACTCTTGGCATGAGATTGCCCAAAAACCTCACCTTTGGCAATAAGACACTCAAATCTAGCAACATCTCCAAAGAAAACATGACAACTTTCTATCCTATACTCTCTTATACATCAGGTGCACTCTTTCCTTAGCTACTAATTTTACACACTTTTTACTTACCTATACATATGTTACTCTGATTTTTCACATACGGTAACTTTGACTACTCTTTTTATCTTCTTTTGTAGGTTTGTCCTTACAAAAACAAGAAGTAATCTCACATCAACAAGCACAAGCTCCAACAACATGCTACTACACATACACTTCACCCCTAGGGTCTACCTCCCTTTCCTAGTTAACATGCTTCACATCACGATCACTTCACGCTTCACATGGCTACTTGTCCACTTGGCACATGCTATCGGCTACACTTATCTTCAATTTACAAAGGTACACATCTTCTATCTACTTTATGTTATCAAGTATTCACTCAACAACATAAAGTGGGGGAAAATGTAGACACAAAATCTATGCACTTGGGTACATTTCTAGGTCCTAAAGCATACTAATGTATACATGATTCCTAAGGAAGAAAATAGTGGTTGACAACTCCTTTTGACCTTTTGGTTACTTTTTCTATTGCACTTTACTGGATTTACACATCTTACAGCTCCATCATAACTTGAATTGATTTATCTTTTTATGACCTCGGACACTAGCACCCAGGTAGGACAGAAGCATCCCAGCATGCTCCTATCCCTTCTGGGCGCCCCTGACCTTCTTTGTCTTATTCTTACTCTTTTGGGTCCTTTTCACCTTCTTGGTCACCTTTTAAAACTTTAGGTTGGCCTTTCAGTTGTCAATTACAAAATTCAAACAAGGGAATCATATATATACTTAGTTATTGCTCTCAAATAAGGGGTCAAGCACTATAAACATTATCTATCACCACCTAATCTTACATGAAGGAACAAGAGCATTACAAGGATACATATAACACATTCATACAAGGGACAAGGGCTAAATCAATCTACATACACATCGTAGGAGGGGAGTTCATTATATTCCATCACGCACATTCTTGCATACTCGATACAATCTACATCTAGCTTGTTATCATCGTGTAAGTTGCACAAGGGAAAACTAGGGCATCATTACATACACAAAATCATGCACTTTAGGAATTATTTAGTCTTGGTCTAATACTACGATTCATATGGTTTTTAAGTGAAGAAATTACTAATTAACCCATGTCCTTTAGTCATTTTACTTTGCTTTTTTCGTCATTATCGACCTTTAGCACATACTTGCTCAGTCTGTTTTTGTTGTTTTGCATAATTCTACCTCTGACTGGGGTGCCTGGCCTCGTACTTGGGTGCCCCAGGTGCCTTGTCCCATTTGGAGCTCCCTAATCCTTTTTACACTTTCTCGTCACTTTTTGGGCACTTTCTAGCCATTTGAGCTTCCTATCTTTTTAGTGGTCAACCTTTTCAGGGTTAATTATGAAATTAGAACAAGAGAACCATATAAATATAAAGTTATAAGACTATAATGAGGGACATAACACTAAGCACTACTATCATCACCTAAGGTTACATCCATTAAAGGCTCCATTTTCATCCATCTAGCTCTACCACAAGGCACAAGGATGGTTCATCTGCATCACAATGCATATGAGGGAAGTTTATTATATTCCATCCACCATTTTATTGTATTTTTACACATAGTTATTGCTCACTACTTTCACAAAGTGCAACTGGCACAAGAACACCTAGGGCATGATTTCACATAAAACTACATCGGGTCTGAGATGAAGTGCAACACTCAGTTAGTAAGACCACCATTATGGCCATTGAAGACATTCAAAACCCTTCATATGTATTTTTTTTAGTGGTTTGATACTTTTCTTAGGGTTTTGCATGTCTCTCCTTCATCACTAATTTTCAACGACATACTGTACAATCCAAAAATATATAGTGTGATAGGAAATGAAGGTAGGAAAATATCCAACAACACCTTAGAAGAGGTTTGCAGACCTTTTTCATAGACCAAGGCACCCATATCTTAGACTAGGGCACCCACAAGCACCCCTTTATCTCTCCAGGCACCCAAGTCTAGCCTAATGTTCCAAATATGTGTTTTATGGAGCTTCTGTGTGTTTGTTCCTGCATTTGGTTCATCTAGTTTATTTTGTGACATTTTCCTGAGGCATTGTCAAATCAACTAAGCTCTATCTAACCCTTCTTGTACTTAAGGGTTTTATATTTTCATAGCTTAGATTGCTTGGATCATTTCCTATATTTATTTAGTTGTTATTTACCATTTTACATAACATTAGATTAAACTAAATTAGGTCCCCATTTTCCATTTTAGTTTAATCAACAATCACAGAGAACTACATGCAGTCTGAGATGTAGTGTAGCGCTCAATCATAAGTTCACTCTTCGGGTGACTACCAAGGTCAGTCTAACTCCACATTCTCCATTTTTTTATTAGAATTGATGTGGTTTATGGGTATGTATAGGTAGATCTACTTATATTTCATGTTACAGACATGACCAACGACATAACAGAAAAACCAAAGCGACAAAGAGTGAGTAGAAGTGAATATATTCCAACCCAAAAAAGATCATAACTTAAGCCTCTAAGCAGACATGGTATCCTAGATCAGTCACTAACACCTAGGGTGCTCATGTCCTTCTAAGGGAAGTTATGTCCCTTACATACCTAGGGTTCTAAACCCTCATCAAGCATGTTTTGACATTGTTTCTATCCAGATCTAACAGATACTCAATCCAGATCACTCACAGGTTGCGCAGAATCAGCTAAGTCATATTCCCCTCTCATTTGCTTAGGTTTTTTATATCATTGAATGTTTATTATTTGTGCACTACTACACATAGTTACATTAATATCATTAGTTACAATAAGTTACTCTAAAATTAATATTTAAATTAAATTAAATTAAATCATATGCATCATGTCCCTAATTCATCTAGTTCCTATGTGGACTAGGGGGTCTTGCATTTGTATCTACTAACGCATTTTGCATGTTTCTTATATTTTGATTCTCTTCATTTGGCCTGAATTCGAAACATGACATGATTCTCCACACAAACACAAACCCCCAATTTCACACAACTAAACATCTTTCAAAAATCTATATATTCCAAAAATTTAATAAACAACATTTTCCCATGGATGTTCTTCTACATTTGCGCCACTTATTCCTATTTCATTCCAATTCTTTATTCATTGCTACACATTTCACTTAAAGTTCATTCACATTCTATGTTTTTGTTTGTTTCACAACTTTTGGTGCGCACTTTTGATCATCTTGTTGTCATGTTTTGTGAGTCAATAGTTTCTACTATAGTTGTTTGAACTTGGTATCTTCTTATTTGGTGAATTAATAATGACTGTCCTCTTTGAGATTCACGCACACTTATACACTTAATAACGTGTATTGAAGACCCTAGGGCATTATTTGTTGACATAGGCGAATGTCATCTCCGTAATCACTCTCACTCCCTCCATCAAGCCACTCATGGTTCTAAACCCCTTGTTGTAGACACTAAATCACACCCTTAGGTATATTTCTTGGTCCTAAAATCATGTTAACATTTACATGATCCCTGAGCAAGAAAAATATTGGTTTAAAAATATATTTGGCCTCTTTTATTTGTCTCTTATTTTCTATTCGGTCTTACACACTCTACATCCCATTTGGAACTTTACTTTTTTAACTTTCATGGCTTTAGACACCAATGCCCAACTAGGACAACAACACTTGGGCACTCCTTTTCGGTATCTTTTATATTTTGCACATATTTTTCACTTATCGTTTGGCCTTCCAGTTTTCAATTACGAAATTCAAATAAGGGAATCATATAAATACATAGTTATGTTTTCAAAATGAGGGACCAAGCACTAAGCATTACTATCATCACCTAACATTGCGCTCCAAAGGAACTGAATCACTCTAAATACATCTATCTACCACTCATTCAAGGGATAGGGGTTTTATACTTCTACATACATAGCATAGGAAGGGGAAGTCTATTCTTTTCCATCCACACATACTACTACATTGCTACATTCTAGCTACAACCTGCTATCAAGTGAAAATTGCATAGGGGAATCATTCCTACACACACTCACAATAACTACATGGATTCTGAGATGTAGTGCGACATTTGGTCATAAGTTCACAATCTTGAGGTGAATGTCGAGGTCAATCCAACTCCCCATTCTACATTTTCCTTTCTAGGTTTAAGGCGGTTTGTTGGCATGTATTGGTGAATTTATCTTTTACAGGTTATAATCACCTTCAATGATCAAGAAGTAAATATCAAGTGATCAACATGGAACAATTGTGAAACCCTTGCAACACAAAAAAAACCAGATCTTGAGCTCCTGCATAGTCACCAACGCCTATATTTAGTCACCAACGCCTAGGCGCCTCTGTCCTACATTGGACAACTATGTCCGATATTATTCCTAGGTTATAGATTTCATAGTGAGTAGTAATGATCCTATCTATATTCCATTCAACACTCACACCTACCCAGATCACTTCTTTTTCATTCAAAAATCAGCTAAGTTCCTCTATCTCTCCTTCTTGCTTAGGGTTTCATACTTTGCATGCTATTTTGCTTGTGTCAAATTGTATTTTAGATTTTGTACATCATTTATCATTTGGTGACCCCCACTCATGATCAAACATTTGGATCCTTCTTTTTCCTACTCTCTTCGGTCTTCTTTCGTGGCTCCTAAAATTCCTCAATTCTCCTTGCATCGATTACTTCAAATGTACCCACCTTATAAAGGTGTTCTCCAAAAATCCCTCGACACTATATATCTCCCTAGAAATATGATTCTTGCACAAGTAAGTGCCAATTTTAATCATCTATCTAATGAATCTATCAATCCTAATCCTCCAACTAATCTAGCTATCTTAGAGTCAATTGAATCTTTACACCACGCTTTTCAAGAAAACATTTAAGCTATGGAAACCAAAATTACATCTCTTAAAGTTGAAATAAAACATCTCAAGGATGCTTCTAAGGCCCATGCTAGTTCTTCTTCTACATATCTTTTGTCCTTTACATGTTATCATTTCAGTGAACCATGTGTCTTACCGCTACCCACGCCTCTCAAGTTTAATCTCAATGCTAAGTAATGTGATATTCTTCCTCATCTCCTCACTCACCAGTGATCAAATTTTCTAATAATCATTACTACCCTCCTTATTTGCTTGTCAAATACCAAGGTATCCCGTTTTTTAATTATCATAAAATTAATAGTCAAAATGACAATGATTGTTATGTTTTAAAATGAATAATTAAGCACCTTGAGCATCATGGTTTTATCTCATTTGTTGTACAACATTCTACTTTAGAATCATCCTCGATTGTTGAATCCCAATGGGCTCCTAACTACGATCCTTCCATGTCTAATAAGCATTAGGCCATAATCACTACTACTCCTTTGGTCAGTTAAGAGCTGCCTATCCAACCCATTCCAACCAAACAACCACCTCTCAAAATCCATCATCCATCTTCTCCTCTTGTCAAGCAACCACCTCTCAAAATCTAACCTCCATCTCCTCTTCATATCAAGCAACCACCACTCAAAATCCATCCTTCTTCATCTCCTCCTATCAAGTCTTCTACAGCATTACCAATTCCAAATAAGTAACCACTCGCTACGTAATACCAACAAACTCTACATGACCTCTTTAGGCTTCCTCCTTTCAACCCAAAATCCAACCTTGGTTCTACTCTTGCTTCTGCCTACCATTGTGATGACTCCCTCTATTCTCATGATGCAACTAACACTCTCCCACAATGGTATGGTATCTCTCATGTTATCACATAGATCTCCATCATTGGCACACTTGGGGGCATTGCACTTCTCCCCCCTTCTAGTACTCTCAATTATCTCTAATGTCTACTACCACACTTTGTGCTCCATGCCTCATTGCTAATATTTTTACACACTTTTATACCCTTTGATACACACATTGTATTGTCATTACCCTATCACACACTCTAGTTCAAGGGTTCATACTTGACTATTGAGGGTATAATTCTGAAATTAACCTCCCATCATAACACGT
Source organism: Taxus chinensis (assembly GCA_019776745.2). Lineage (NCBI taxonomy): Eukaryota > Viridiplantae > Streptophyta > Pinopsida > Cupressales > Taxaceae > Taxus > Taxus chinensis. Next base: position 848,056,848 of record CM034146.1, on the reverse strand, counting down.
TACGCTCAATGTTTCATGACATATCTTTCTAGCATCACTTATCACACACTCATTACCCTATGACACACTCTTGTTCTATGGTTCATTCTTGAATTTTGATGGTTTCTATAAATGAACCTCATTGCATACACATCCGTTGGTGTGGCACACTACTCATATCATCTTCACACTTTGCATTCCATACCATCACACCCATACATTGCATTTGCATATCTTGGTTACATTTACTATTGCTAGCTTATTCTGCTACATGTTACACTTTGTTTTCCATGTTAGGCAAATTCTTAGTATGTCATTATCATTTTATACATACACATGCGTGTTCACTTGGTATTTTATGGTGAATGCAAATCTCTTAAAAAATTTTACATACTACAATGATGTTTGGCACTATACCTTTTACAACTCCCACCGAGGCTCCTAGGGGTATCTACTTTCCATACTATCACATACTACATAGGTTTTATTGCTACATTATTCATTATCTCTCATTACAGTTATGTTACCTTTTGTTGATTTATACACGCCTTGACATAATCTTGATCTCTCTAACATGTTAATGGGTACTTCGTGTGCAGCATTTTATTTGTAGGACTATATGCCATCATGGTTATCTGTCATAAATTGTTTGATCTTATTTGCCATTATATGTCATTGTTTACAGGCTATGCCCTTTTTCTTGTATGCTCATAATATGATGTTGGCCGCTATGACCCTAACTATCGTGTGACATTATGAGCGATGTCACATGTTTAAAACCCAATTTTTGCAATCCACTTTGTTTTCATACTTACTTGTTACATTGTCTTCTATTGCATGCTTGCTAATTTTTCTACTAACACATATTACTAGCCACTTTTTTTTCATGTGCCTTGTTTCTACCATGCACATCCCCTACCCCCTGTAGGTATCCACCTCATAAAAACATCAGGTATTCTCCTTTAGGCCATATCCTCCTACCATCGTCACATGCAACCCAAATGAGGGGGACTTACATTGGGTGAACAAATCATCACTACAACAGGTCAGAGCTACAATACAACATTGAACAATACAGAGACAATACATGAATACAGTCACAGAACAACCCAATATCTAACTTGGGTCCAACACAAAATATAGACACCAATGCCCAAACTCAAACACTAGCACCTAGGAACTCCTGACCTCTACTAGGTGCTAATTTCTTGGGGCACATACATTCATCTTCTCATATTATCATAGTTTACATAATTCTTTAGATCAGTTCTATTGTTATAGGCACAGACCTTCAGTTACAAAATGCATTCTATCTCCTTCAATTGGTACAATTAGAAAAATTTGAAACTGATTCAGGATAATCAGGAAAAAAGAAACAATAGGAACAAATTTGGACGGACCATCTGTACTGGTGCTTATTTGGAAGAGTCATGGAAGGAGAGTAAAACTAGACCTCTCTCCCCAACACTTTCTCTTTGGCATGAGATCACCCAAAAAACTCGCACTTGGAGTGAGATCACCCAAAAAAATCATTATCAGCATGAGATCACCCAAAAAACTCGCTCTTCATAGCATTTCAGGACACATTTCAATCCTTTACACTATTTTAAATCAGGCGCACACTTTCCTTTACTAATACTTTTGCATACTTTGCTCAGATTTTTTATATACATAACTTTGACTGCTCTTTCACTCTTCTTTTGTAGGTCCATCCTTAATATGCAACAAGAATCAACCTACAATAGTAAATAAAATCACAACAATAGATACAAAAAACACAAACACTTCACCCTGAGGGTCCACTTCCCTTTTCTAGTCTCCACACTTCACTTTGCAATCAATCTATGCTTCACTTGTCCACTTAGCACACTATTCTCCACACTCTCTACATGATCATAAGGTACACATCTCTTATCTACTTTATGTCATCAAGTATTTACTCAGCAACATGAAGTGGTGGATAATGAAAACACTAAATCATGTACTTGGGTACATTTCTAGGTCCTAAAAGCATGCAAGCATTTACATGATTCCTAAGAAAGAAAACTAGTGGTTAGCAACTATCTTCAGTCTCTTTTCTTTGTCTCTTGTTTTCTATTTGGTCTTACATACCATACATCCCAGTCATAACTTTACTTTTTTATCTTTCATGGCTTCGGACACCAGTGCCCAGCCAGGATAGCAACACCTAGGGGCTCATGTCCCTCCTGGGCATTGTAGCCTTGTTTACCTTCTCTTAAAATCCCAAGCACGTGGACCTATCACCCAACATCAGCTGAGTGCTCACCCGAGGTGCGCGCAGGCACCGAGCCCCTCCTTTATGTGAGCTTCATAAAAATTCTTCATTATTAATAAAGGAATATTACAGAATAGAAATACAAGCATTTTCTCTAACACATAAATAAAGATACTAGATCTAAGCATAAATGCACCATGATATAAATGTAAACATTGCAATAGCATAAGAGAACCATATCTATACCATGAGTAATATGAAATACACTAGGGTTTAAACCCATGAACACAAATATTCAGAACAACCCTTCATATATTGATTAACAAGTGTTAACAATGGCCATATTACATCAAAAAGGAAAATGCTTCACCCTGAGGGTCCACTTCCCTTTTCTAGTCTCTACACTTCACTTTGCAATCATTATACGCTTCACTTGTCCACTTGGCACACTATTCTCCACACTCTCTACATGATCATAAGTTGCACATCTCTTATCTACTTTATGTCATCGAATATTCACTCAACAATATGAACTAGGGATAAATGTGAACACTAAATCATGCACTTGGGTACATTTCTAGGACAAGCATTTACTCTAACACAGAAGTAAAGATACTAGATCTAAGCATAAATGCACCATGATATAAATGTAAACATTGCAATAGCATAAGAGAACCAGATCTGTACCATGAGTAATATGAAATACACTAGGGTTTGAACCCATGAACACAGATATTCAGAACAACCCTTCATATATTGATTAACAAGTGTTTACAGTAGCCATATTACATCAAAAAGGTCATAGCAGACCGAATAGATCAAGATAATAACATCCTACAACTAGAAACCCTATATCACCCCCTAGAGCCATTACATATTTATCACCATGAATCTGCCATTGCATACACACTTAGGCCTCTACACACACCCTCTAATCTCTAACTCTCTATTACTACCAATCAAAAAATAGAGAATCCCCTTGTCTAAAAATGCTTCCTTAAATAGGATGGAAGCTCGCCTGATCATCATTCCAGAAGTAGGCCTGCATGCCAAATGTCATCATATCTTGATATACTTGAGTGCCATGCCATGCAGATGCCAGCTAGCCATAACAACCTCCACTTTCCAGCCTGTAACCATAAAGATTCCCTGGAATATTCTTTTCTTGAGCCTCAAGTCTCCATGTAACAACCTTGTCATCATTATGCTTATCCACAACTTCACGTGTTTTGCATGTGATGCCCTTTAACTGAAATGTCGGCTAAGTCCTTAAACCCTTAAACCCTTTTCTTCTCCCACACCAACCTACCTCTCCTTGTGCACTTTCACCCACGTGTTTTTCTCCATAGTTCCTTCCACATGCATGCTCATCCTTTGCTTTAGGACTTAGTCATTTTCTGGGCTCAACATCACCCCACACTAAACATGTTATCCATCCTCAGAAAACAATCTATCCTCCAACAATCAAAGAATAAAGAATGGAAGGAAAGAATAATCTGTACCCGGCTTGCACCAAAGAACAAAATAATTTTACTACTACTGCATAAGGATTGGGAAGTCTTTGTTCAAGGATGCTTCAATTTTATTCCAGGCATCCACCTCACTCTACGCTTGTTGAAATAAATCCCCTATTAGTGCGCTGACTTCATCAAATGATAATTCTTCACCCTTAGCCTTCAATGTATCAACAATGTTTCCATCTGCTTGCTAAGGTCGCTCAACATGTCCATCCTTTGCATGACCTGGGGATATAATTCCTTTACTTTATTTTTAATTGAGACCCTTAGGTCCTTCAATCACCTCTAGAATTCTTCTCAACTTCCACTATGATTTTTTCTCGTCTCCACCCTGTTACCCTTGTTCTTCTCCTGGAACTCCTTTAGGTCTACCTCATGGGTAGCAACCAATATACCTGCCACCCTATCCCTGTCTCCATAGTTGTCATAGAAAACTTTGGCCATGTGCACCATGGTTTTAACTGAGGCAAGGAGCTCAGAGTACTGAGTTATGGTCTCCTTCAATCTTAGATTTCTCCTCATTCCTCTTCATCATGCCAAAACTTCCTCTACTGACTCCAGCACAAGTTAGTTGTTTCTCCATTGTGATCAAGTGCGTCAAATCCTCCAGGAAGAGAAAAGCTTGACTCATACTTTTTCTCAGGAGGGGCCAAATCTAGGCATGCTAGAATGATGGAGTCTGAGATAGTCTACCACTTCTTGTATGCCTCACACACTTTCACCTTCTCCTCTCTCAACTCAGCCTTCAGCTGCGCAATTATGGACTCCTTCCCTTTTATCTCCATGTCTCTCTCTATTATCTCCTTATTCTTTTCCTCCAATTCTTCCTCCAAGGATTTGATTATGTTATTCCTCCTAAATAACCATGCCTCCACTTCCACTTGACACCTTGTTGAGTGTGTTACATGCTTGTTCATCAGTTAGCCATTGAGTATCCATGATAGGATTCACCTCATTGGGGTTTTTTGTCTTCTATTACTGCATCCACGCCAACTTTGAACTCAGCTCATCAACATGGGACTCAAAGGTCCATGACAACATCTTCCTTGTGCATGTGTATGAGCTATATTTCTCAAAATATGACCAACAAAAGAGTTGGTTTGTGGGCACTGTGCTTTGAAACCGCACACATAGGACCTTGTTAGGGTCATTGACATAAGTCATGTGTCCTTGCGCCACTTGTCGCACCTTTGTCCACCAGTGCACACTACTTTTGGGAAGCCAACCACTAGACTCTTCTCCTTTTCTATCACTCTCTTCCACCTCTCTCAATATCTCCTCAGCGTTGTGCTCCACTTCATGCTCCACTAAGTTCTGAATGATGTCTACCACTTCCCTTTCCACAGTGTCCTCCAACTGTCCTCCAGGCCAGGTGTGGGGTCTTCTACACATTCATCCCTACTTCTTCTTCACTTCCTCCCACATTATGAGTGCCCTCCTCATAATCATTCTTCTCCTCATCATCATTCATGTATATCATGCACATTGTACAGGGGGACTCTTACCTTCCTCGCCACTCTTCATTCTCCTCCTCAGAGTCATCATCCTTCATGCTTTCCATCTCCTCAGAGTCTAAACTCTGTGCCATCTTTTGCTTCTTCTTCACTGGTGACTCCTCTATCATAGGGGACATTTCCTTCTCAGGTGACTTCTCCTTCATGGGGGATTTCTTCCTCTGAGTGTAAGTACTTGTGCCTGTGCCTGACTCATGTGCTTCCATGGTCTGAACTGTACGCGCACTTGGCACCCTGCTTGTTGGAGTTTCTTCCCTTTCCCTCTTCTTTGGCACCACCTTCTTTCTTCCACGGGGTCTTCTGGGATGGATACATCATCCTCAACATATGCACCCTTTTCAAACTTGGGCCTTAGGTGTACATAGACCCTTGTTGTTGTCTTTCCTGCAATAGGTATTGACATAGATTTTACCATATGTACATCATGAGAGACATACTTCTCCACATAGGCACTTCTTAGGATACACTAAGGTTTGGTAGCAATGCGCAGTGATCCTGATCTACCTCACTTAGATCAAATCTAAACTTTTTGGCCTCCTTGAACATGTTAACCATGCTTTGAAAGTATTGCACTGTGAAGGAAAAGGGTAGCTTACACCATGGAATTTTTGTGCCATCAGTTAAAGTGAATCTACCTATGCAGAAGTGCTGGTATACATGAACTCAGCCTCACCATCCACCAAGGCTGGCAGTTGTTCAGGGATTCTCCATTCTACCCCAAATGCATCACACATTCACTTGTACCACTTCTCCAAGTGCACTTTATATGGAGTAGTCATTGTATCACAAGTGTATGATTCAAACCTCTTAGTGGGGGAAGGGTTCTCATCAGGGTATTCCCATACATAGCTATTCAGCCCATCAGGCACTCCAATCTCAGAAAACACAATGGTAAGAAGGATGTTACCATACATGATCTTATCCCCATCACACATGCGGACATCTATGATCTCCTCCACAATGAAGGCCGAGAGGTTGTAGATTGTTCCTTCTGAAATTTTCTTGCAAATGTACAACCACCTCTTGTCCACTTGTGTCCACCGCTCTTGTCCATTCAACTTGGTGAGTAGGTGTGCATGGCCATCTTCATTGTTGGGTTAGTGATCTTGGTGATATCAAAGTAGCACGAACCCTTCTTGTATTCATATTTCTGTGGTTGTTTCCTTAATGATCCTTGTCACCCAAGTCATCCTCCAGTGATTCTCCAGTGCAGATAAGCCCAGTGTATTTAGAGATCAACTGAGTAGTTAAGCACATTCTCCTTCCTGCAAAGTAAAAATAGTCCTCATGCACATGCGTGACATCAACCACTGGTATAACCTTTTGGGTTTTCTGAAATATGGCAACTCATAGAGTTGCAAAAGTCCAACCTTCTCCAATGTGGTCTTCACAGAATCATCATACACAGGTTTGTCATCCTGTGTTCTCTCTCCAGTTGGGATGAACTAGCTCCAACGCCATCTCCTTCTTTGTGGTATCTATCATGTGGTTATAATCACTTATAACCATCTTGCACATGTGAGAAACCCATTCCATCCCCATCAAAATGCCATCTGGGTACTGCATCTCCGCGTACCACTCCTCATTAAAACTTGTCGATACAGACGGGTTTTCCTTTTCCCTTGCCCTTTCCCTTCTTTGGTGAAACATTCGATCCCTTCCTTGGTGCCATTTTTCTCATCAGGTCCTTGTAAATTCTTCCTTGCATCATGCTTTAACACTACTCTTTCCCTTGGCTCCACTCCTTCCATGAAATTTCTTCAAAACCCATGCCCTAGCTCTACAAACCCTAACCTGGAAAACTCTCCTTCCACAAGACAGTGTAAAACTTCATGGGAATCCAAAAAACAACCTCCTCCATGCATGCCTGTGTACTCTGTTCCACTCTGGTTCACAAATCTACCAACTTCTCCACTTCGCACATGTAAATCTTCACAAATTCTTTGCAAGGATGCCCTAGTTCGCAAGAGCTCTTCAACAACAAACACAAGGTAAAAAGAATAACTCTCCCTGACCTTCTATTTATAGCTTTTTGCTTTTTCCCACATTAACTCCCATGCCACCTACCACCATACAACCACATTAAATTCAGATTTTTCCAATGCCATCCTCCCACATTTTTGTCTAGCACTTTTCCTTCATGCCAACCTTGTGCGAAACTCCCACAACCTTCTGGCATGTAAAACTTCATCGACCACAAATTCTTATGCACTCTCATAGCGCCAAAGTCAATCTTCCTCTGTGTCTTAAGCCAAGTTCTTGTTGCAACCTACCTCAGTTTTTTCTGCACTTTTATCCTTGTACGTGGTTTTTATAAAGCTTTTGACACCAATCTTCTCCCATGATCACCTCTGCTACACGCTCCTCTGAACCCACGCACTTTTGAATTTCTCATCCAGGCCTTCAATCAACAACACTCCCAGCACTTGCTTCTTACCACACTATTCACTTGAAACTCTTCTTTACACTCTCTACCCCACACTAAAAGGATGTGCAGTCCTCTGCACATAAAAACCCTTTAAATAGTAACTGGCTACCAATGCAAAGCATGCCCACAACAAACAAAACAAAAGACAAAGAAAAGTGACGATGAAAGGAAACACATAAAAGGAAAATGCATTAAGGGAAATCCTAAGCTAACTGGCAATACTGCCTTATTTACAAACACACATAGAAGACTTATTTATAGTAGGGCTTCAACCTACTCCCATTAAAGAAACTAGGAAACCATGTGCCATCCAACGCTTGTAACTAGAAAGCACCTGAATCAAGTATGTAAGTGATAGTATATGGTCCCAACCAATGCACCTTGAGCTTCCCTGGGTGGCACAGAAACTTAGAATCATACAACAGAACCATCTACCCAACCTCAAACTTCTTGTTTTTAATATGATGATCATGTCATGCCTTTTTTCATGCTTTCTCCATCTTCTGACTCCATCTAGAAATGGCACACCTCTCATCCAACTCCATAAGTTTATCAATGCACTCCTCTAATGCTTTTCATCAGCCAATCCTCCATGCACAATACACAGAGATGGCAACATGAATTCCACAGGAAGAACTACCTCCACCAAACACCAATTGAAAGGGTGTGGCCTTGTTCAACCTTTTATAAGTTGTTCTATATGCCCATAACACTACAGAGACTTTATCATCCCAGTCTCTTCTTCCGACATCACAAATATTTGTTAAGGTGTGGCTTAATATCTTGTTAAATGCCTCAGTAGTTCCATTAGCCTGAGGGTGATAGGGCATAGTTTTGTGATGCACCACCATAAATTCTGCCAACAAGATTCTGAATAGTCTCATTTAAGAAATGCATACCCCTATCACTCGTTAAGCTCAACAGACATCCATACCTACTGATTATATTCTCCCATAAGAACCTAGTTGTTGTAGCCATCGTGCAATCCTTTGTAGGTGCTGCTTCTACCCACCTTGTAAGATAATATGTGCAAGTGATAATATAGCGCAAACCTGTCCTACATGTGGCTGGGGAAATAGGGCCCACAAAGTCAATTTCCCATTTTTCAAATGGCTCTGCACTAGCAATAGGTCTTTAATGGCATTTCATCTCTCCATCCTAGCTTACCAAGGCACTGGAAATGATCACAGGCCTTGCAATATTCAATACAATCCTTATAAACTATCTCCCACCAAAGGCCTACCAATAGGATCTTACGCATGCGGTTGCATTCCCCACATAGTGACCTCCTACAATGCCACCATGAGCTTCTTCCATGATTATAGTATGCTCATGTTCCAACACACACCAACGCAAACCTCATCTCGGCCTAGTTTGTACAGGTCTCCACCAATCAACATATAGGGTGCAACGCATATAGCCAACTACTTTTTCTCCAAGGCCTTCATTCCTTCTGGCACCACACCCATTCATAAGAAAACAACAATATCCTCCAAATTAGAGGGTGCACTGCAATATAAACAACTGTGCATCTGGACATTGTGTCCTCAATGCTCTTGCACATCCTCTCCTGAGTCAATTTGTGATAGATGGTCAGGTCCCAAATTGCTCTTCCCTGGTTTCACCACAACCGTAAACTCAAACTCCTGAAACAATAAGACCCACTAGACATATGCGCCCTTGCAAAATGGGATTGTTCACCAAGTACTTTAATGTCCATGTGGTCTGTGTAGAAAATAAAAGGTGTTGCTAGCAAATACTGCCTAAATTTGTGCAGCACGTAGATCATCGACAATGCCTCGCGCTCCATGGTAGTATAATTTTGTTCTGTTGGAGTTAACTTCCTACTAGAAAAACACAAGGGATGGTCAACAATCCCCTCTCCAGGTTGTGCTAAGACCACTCCAATCGCCATACCTGATGCATCAACATGCACATGAAAAGGTTTATCCCAAGAGGGAAAGCGCAAAATGGGCACAGTGGTAAGCTTCTCCTTCAATGTGTCAAATGCCACCTGCTGCACCTCACCCCAATGGAATTTACCTTTATGTTTCAACAACTCCTCCAATGATGTGGAAATCTTGGCATAGCCTTTGATAAATTTCCTATAATATCCCATGTATGCCCTAAGAATCCACACACCGCACTTTGACTGGTAGGCTCCTCCAAACCCAAGATAACAACCACTTTTGCAGGGTCTACCAATAAGCCTTCCTTGCATATGATGTGACCAAGTAAAGTGCCAAATGGGGTAGCAAAGACACATTTCTTAATGTTAAGTGAGATACTCAACTTCCTACATCTCTCAAACATCAATCTCAGATTGTCACAATGGTCTCTTACTAACCCATACATAGTCCAATCATCTAGGTAAACTTGCAGAAACTTATGGATGAAGTCTTGAAAGGCATGTACTACAATGCATGAAAACACAAGCAGGTGCATTCTTCAACCCAAAAGGCATGACCGTATAAGAAAAAATTCCCCATTCAGTGGTGAAAGTAGTCTTCTCCTAGTCTTCCTTCACAATTCTTACCTGGTGATAACCTGAAAATCCATCTGTAAAAGAATAGATCTCCTGCCCTGCTACTCCTTCCAAGATCTCCTCAGTAAATGGGGTTGGAAAAGGATCTATGACACACACAACATTCAAGTCCCTATAGTCAACACAAATCCTTATCCTTCCATCCTTTTTAATACTAATTACCATCAAGCTCACCCACTCAGATTCCTCAATTGCCTCAATGATACCAGATTCTATCATCTTATCAATCTCCTCCTTAACCTTTATGCATAGATTCAGATTCATCCTATAAGGTCTCTTCCAAACTATGGGTGTGCACCCTCTTTTAACTTAATCCTCATTTCCCCTAGTGAGTGGATGTACTCCCTTAAGCTCATGGTACCCATGTGGGAACAAATCTTAGAATTCACACAGTAGTAGATCAATGATTTTCAACACTTCTTGTTCCATCCAGTAATCTCCAATGACAGCTTCCTTTGGCTCTATCTCTGTACCAATGTTAACTTTCTTTGTTTTCAAGGGCTCATGGTAAGCACACGCTTTCTCATCTGTTTTATCTAATAATTCATGCGCATACCTTCTATATGGTTAACATCCAAGTTTTCCACTTCCTCATCATCTATCAAATAGACTAACTTTCCTTTTTCTTTCTCCAGGAAGGTATGCTCAAGTTGTACCTCCTCCATATCTCCTTCTGGTTCTTCTTCTATGAAGCATGCCCCCAACTCAGGTTCTCCTAACAACTCCAAGATTCGGTCCTCAGCCATGGCACTATCTCCCAAGGTAAGGTGCTTGACTACCTATAACACCTCATTCACCGATGGCTTCAAAATTTGATACTCAAAAGTTTGAATAATATCCATTGTCATTTCCTACCAATTTCCCATCTGACGACACATCTCTGAATGAATATACCATGCATGCACACAGCCTTGCAGGGTGGAATAGAACTTATGCACCCATAGTGAAGGAGGAAAGGCTTCCACACCCATCATCTAGGTTCTCTCACACTCTTGGACATGGAATGAAGTGGACTCCTTCCCATGATAGTCATGTATTGCAGAGGGTACATTGCTCCTCAGAAACCTAACAGAGAGTGCATGATTCTCACTTCACCACTCTAGAAGGTTGTCTCGATGGGTCACCCACCAATGCGTTGTTGTCCCATGTAAGGTATAAGTAAGCATATTCCTCCTTTTTGTCTGACAGGTCCACTGTGCCTCCATCGCACACAGAAAGATGTCAGGGTTACCCTCTCTAGTGTATCTGGGTAACTTTTCCTTTCCTCCCAAGCGCCTAACCAAGTGCTCCCTAGTGATGTGAGTCATGGTGCCCTTCAATTATCTTCCAATCAACTCATAGGTCCCATGCGCCCAATTGTCACATGCAATGCTAGTTGCACTCATGGACTAGACTGAGCCTTCCTTGATTAACTCATAGGTGACTGCAACGCTAGTTGTATCATATGGACTGAGCATCCCATTGAATGACTCCTTCTCTTGAATGGATGAATAACCTCAGGGTCTCTAATGGTGCACACATAGATTTTATCTAGGTCCTCTTCTCCTAAGGGTTCCACATAGGGTGCATACCTCCCATCCATCAGTGGAATAATGATGCACTCCTCTTTGTTCTCGAAACTTATGTACCCTTTGTTAAAGTGCAAGTCAACATTATTCTTATAGCACCAGGGGCGTCCAAGTAGGGCTGGAAAGTTATCTGCCTCGGAAAGCGCTAAGACTTCAAAGTCTCTAGTAAACTTTTCCCCTTGGATGGTTATGGATGCATCCTTCAATACTTTGATGGGCATAGCCTTTGTCCTATTTTCCATATACAACACATTTGAAGATGGTTGTAATGGGGGTCTTCCCATCTGATTCCATGCATCTAAAGTGAGAACATTGACCTCAGTCACCCATGTCAATCAGAATTTTTCTCAAGATCCATCCATCCACAACTACATTCAATGTGATTTCCTTGTCATAATCAATACTGTGAGGGGGCAGATTAGCATGCAAGACCTTCCTCTTGCGCTCACCTCCAGTGCATGGTACTTTTTCTCTTAGCCACTCTCCTAAGAGAGGGATAATATTCTCCTAGCGCAACATCTTACACACTTCTTTGACCTCATCCATGTCCTTCTGAGGGACCTCAACACTCTTCTTCTACTCCAACTTCCATAATTTCTCCTTCAAACACTGAATCTCCCCTTGCAGGTTTCTAATCACCTCCATGGTCTCTTGGTAGACCTCTTTCTGATGAGTTGGATCAGGATACTTCCCATGTAACACCTCTTCTCTTGTAATGAGAGGCCTTTGCTTTGGTTCTTCCCTGGTGCGCATGGCCTCCACCCGTGTAGTTACTAAGACAGGTTCCAACTCAGAGTCATGCGCTACCCTAGGCATCCATAACGGATCAACTCGCTTCACACTCACCATTCCCGTGCCCCTATCCTTCTTCTGGTTCTAGCTCATGTGCTCATACAACTCAGGGAACTCCTCATACTTATGCTTCTTCCTGCACCATGAGCATTGTAACAAATCTGGACACTCACACTTGTAGTGTTTAGTAGATCCACAATTGTAACAAGTTCCACATGAGGAAATTCACTCCTACCTCCTTGACTACCATGACCTCTGAATCCTCCATGAAAACCTCTTCCTCGACCACCTCCATCTCTGTGCCCTTCAAACTGATGACCTTCATTCTTAGAATTTTTTCAATGTTGGTCTGGCACACACCAATATCAATGGCATCATGGATTTGGTCTATCAATTGATAGTCCTTTGTATCATGCATTCGTAGATGAGAAAATATTACAATAAGAAGACACATTCTTGCAGAGCGCACATTGAACAATGGGCATCTACTTGGATCATGATCTTCATGAAATATTTCACAATCCAATGACATGGTGCACCATATTTCATGGGAAACTATCCTTTTGTGTGTCCTTCTACCTCACAATCCATGCACCATAGTCCACTATGAGTCTCATGAGCTGAGTTCACAGATAATTTCTCAAGCTGCTTTGCCATGGCAGTGATCTGTGCTTCTAAAAATGGGCTTACTCTAGTGTCAACACTTCTGATGGCCTCAACATGTAAAGAATCCTCCAAGGCCTCGTGTGATCCATGAAAGTCTTGTGGGAAAGTTCTCATCTGAAAGGCATGATCAATCCTCCAATGAACCATTGAGCATGTTGAGAGGGATGGATATCATAAGACAACTTTGACAGAAGAGTTTTAAAGCACATGTCATACTCCCACACACTCTCTGCATACCTTGTTGAATCTCCTTCAACGCACTGATGCTCTTTTTCTCAAACTCAGGAATGTGGAATTCTACCAAGAAGTCATCACGCAACACAGTATAATCCACCACCATCTGATGGGGGTCATACTTCTGGTACCAACTATGCATACACCCTTGCAACGTAGTTGCAAACTAACTTTCTTTCCACTCTGAGGCAGTGATACCCTTAGCATGCCATAGCAATTCACATTTGTGTACATGCTCTATGGCATCTTCAACACCCTTGTAATCAGGAAAATGTAGAGACATCTGTAAAACACTTGCTGATGGTGTTGTGGTCCTTGTCCGCTAGATCTAGGACCTTGATTCCCTCTAGTGTTGCCTCCACCACTAGATCCACTAGATCCACTAGCTCCTATTCCTCTGATCCACCAGATCCTCCTCCCATCGTAGGTAAGGGGCCTGATGCAGATGCACTATGTACCCACCATCATGTACTAAACTATGCACCAATAGTCTATGATATAGAACCACTTCTAGATGTGATACCCAAACTTTGTGTCAACCCACACCTTGCCCAAATGATGTGCCAGAAAAATACCTCCAAACAACGGAAATGTCTTTGCGGCCATAGATGGGTGTAATGTAAAATGATATCTACCAGATGTTACTTGCTCACTAACACCAACTGAACTAGAAATACTTGTCTCAGATACTAGGAAAACTAAGTGCCAGGGTTTGGTCACTAGGTGGCTAAGATGTGTGCCTACAATTCTCCTTCTTTCTTCATATGACGAGCTCTCACCAGAAGCTAGGGGGTTTCTCTCTCTATGCTTTCCAAGATGGGGTAGCACAAACTTCTCAGGTCCCATGCCCTCCGCATGAACCTCAAATCCTTCCTACAACATCTTCCTCCATAAATCCATCACTCCAGCAACTTCACTGTTGTCTTTCCAACTCCCTTTCTCATGCTTCATTATACTTGAGCTTCCTCTCTTCTCTCTCTTCTTTTGCTACCGTAGGATCTACCATCTCTCACCACACTAGCTTCCATGCCCCATGCCTAGTGGGAAGTTAGCCAGCCATAGGAAATGCCTCCATACTCAGAGTGATGATCATGATCTTAATGGCTAATGGCATAACATGTAAGAATGATCCTCTTGGCTCCCACAAGAACTCAAACTCAACAATCTCCAGGAAAGAATATAGAAATCATGTATTCCAAGGTATAGTAGTCAACACACCTCTCCACCAGTGATCAACAACATGATTCTAGGTCATATCAACATCATGCAACCTCTGATACTCTTCTTGGGTCCAAACACGAGGTCTATAATACCAACTCTTCCTTGATGCATATGTTGATAGCCATTCATATAACTCTACTGAAAACAACAAAAGAATGTCTCATAGAGCTCATGATACAGGTGCTCCTCTACCCATTTACGTGCATCAAACTTAGGTCCAGTGTTAAATCTTGAGCAAACTCATCCTCCATGATTTTAAGCCAAGTCTCGACGTTTTCCAAGGTCAAGTGTTTTGTCATCACACACCATTCTCACAACAACTTCAAAAGAGGTCCTGATAATGAAACCAAGATGTAAATTTACCTTCTCCCTTAAAATCCCAAGTCATCCCTATCACCCAACATCAGTTGGGTGCTCACCTCAAGGTGTGCATGGGCACTGAGCCCCTCCTTTATGTGAGCTTCGTAAGAATGCTTACCATTAATGGAGGAATGTTGTAGAAACAGAAATACAAGCATTTACTCTAACATAGAAGTAAAGATACTAGATCTAAGCATAAATGCACCATGATATAAATGTAAACATTACAATAACATAAGAGAACCAGATCTGTACCATGAGTAATAAGAAATACACTAGGGTTTGAACCCATGAACATAGATATTCAAAAAAACCCTTCATATATTGATTAACAAGTGTTTACAGTAGCCATATTACATCAAAAAGGTCATAACAAACTGAATAGATCAAGATAATAACATCCTACAACTAGAAACCCTATATCACCCCTAGAGCCATTACATATTTATCACCATGAATCCACCATTGCATACACACTCGGCCTCTACACACACCCTCTAATCTCTAACTCTCTAATAATCCCCTTTTCTAGATCCAAATGCTTCCTTAAATAGGATGGAAGCTTGCCTGATCATCATTCCAGAAGCAAACCTGCATTGCCAAATGTCATCATATCATGATCTACTCGAGTTCCCATGCCATGCAGATGCTAGTATCCATAACAACCTCCACTTTCCAGCCCGTAACCATAAAGATTCCCTAAAATATTCTTTTCTTGAGCCTCAAGTCTCCATGTAACAACCTTGTCATCATTACACTTATCCACAACTTCACGTGTTTTGCATGTGATGCCCTTTAACTGAAATGTGGTAAGTCCTTAAACCCTTAAACCATTTTCCTACTTCCATGCACCAACCTACCTCTCCTTGCACACTTTCACCCACTTGCTTTTCTCCATAGTACTTTCTACGCGTGCTCATCCTTTGCTTTAGGACTTAGTCATTTTCTGGGTTCAACCATTACTACATTCTAACTACAACCTATTATCAAGTATAACTTGCTTAAGGGCATCCTAGGGCATCATTCTTATACACACACAAGAAATACATGGATTCTGAGATGTAGTGTAATGCTCAGTTGTAAGTTCACTCTCGAGGTGACCGTTGGGGTCAGTCCAACTCCTTATTATGTATTTTCCTTTTTAAGTTTAATGTGGTTTGTGGTTATGTCTAGGTGAAATTCTATTTTATAGGTTGCAGGAACCTTCGGAGATCAAGAAGCGAATATCAGGTGATAAACAGGGAATAATTAAAAAACCCTTATGACACAACAAAATAAGATCTTGAGCTCCTTCATAGTCACCAGCGACCATTTTCCTTTGTCTTGCACTTGGCGTCATTTTCCAGCATTATTCCTAGGTTCTAGATTTCATAATCAGCAGTAAGGACCTTGTCTACAAATTGTTCAACACTCACACCTACCCAGATCACTTTTTGTTCATTCAAAAAATCAACTAAGTTCCTTTATCTCTCCTTCTTGCTTAAGGTTTCATACTTTGCATGTTATTTTACCTGTGTCATATTGTATTTTAGCATTTGTACATCATTTATCACATTATTTACTATGTAATATAGATTTAATCGAAATTAAATTAAATCACTCAGCTAACCAAGAGAGTTGAATATCACGTGAAAAAAAAATCCAAATAATCAAAGTCAAAATTCAAAAGTAAAGAAAGAGAAGAGAAATATCACACACACTCTCTCAGGGATCTTTCTAGTATCTCTACCGAGGCTATGGACGACTGGATGGAAGTACAACAATGTTGCGAATAGAATCAAATGTATCTCCATCAAGGCTATAGACACCTGGTTGACAAAAAAGCAATGCATGAATTACAATTGCCTTCCATCTCAGTAAATCACAAATCACCTGTTTCACTCACACCTGCACATTGTCTTGTGTTTTCACTAACTGTCAAATGGGTCTTCATTTCAAGCAGTCAATTAACTCTTATGCGCACACACTAGTTCTCGATGAGTCACAACGCTACCATATCACCATGTGTGGTTTAGACCTATTTCAAGCTCTTGATCTAGACATTTTTTATCTCATGACTGGTGAATTCTTACTCCTCACGTGTTCACCACATCTCATGTTTCAAATTACATCCATATCACCTAGATACATCTTACGATTCATTTTTGTGACCATAAATTTTTATGCTTACACTCCATTGCTACTTACGTTAAAAATATGTAGGTATATGTTGCCTTTTGCACACCAATTCATCACTGTTTACATCATCCACATTATATATTTTTTCCACTTTCCCTATATTTTTCATTTTTTTTCACACCCCTCCTCATAGCAATTCATCATACCTGCCACACCATCACTACCTTCCTTACACCCTAGCCTACCTCTCAAAAATTCAAAAATGCCAAAAATTTAAAAAAATAAACAAATCATAAAACACTTACCATCACCAACCCAACTCACCTCGGCGACTCGTTCTAACGACTTATTGAGTTACCCTCACTCCCCAACTCCCCCCTCTCACCGGCTCATCTATTCTACATAACTCATTGCCCAACCCTACCTACCCAATCAAGTCACGCTCATGAATCGAAACGTCCTATTATCACTAAATCATAGCACCCCCCAAATTGCTAGCATGTCAATGAGGCATTCAGTGTGATTTGGTAACATAGGTACCACCTCTCAAGATATGGGACTTGCGGGCTTGAGGTGGACCTCCGGAGAAGTTGGGCTTCCTCTTCCTAATCCTAACATTACACTACTCTTAATGCAAGAAAAATAGCTAAATAAACCTATACTAACATTCCAAGGGGATATGGAGAGAGATTGCATGAAATAAAACCTATATTAGAAGTGGTGATGCACAAAGAAAATGGGTTATCAGATAAATTCCTAGCCTACCAACAGAGAGGGATGAACTTGAAGAGGATAGACTAAGTATCACAAACCACAATAAATGTATTCACCATTCCCAATAAGCACAACAACTTCCAAAACTTGCAATAGAAACAAAAGGATGCAAAATATACCTGTAAAAATGAGGAGAGGCAAAGAGAGCAACAAAAATAATGCAAGGATAGGGAATTAATAATAAAACACCATTTTTATTACTCCAAACACATGCACAATGCATCATACAGTAGGAAGATGCAAAATTTTCCATTACAATTTTCAGAAGGAAGGCTTTAAAGACTCTAAATTCACAACTCATCTTGGAAAGAAGAGGGGAAACAGCATGGATCAAATGTCTAACCCCCTTATAATTTTGCATTCCCTTTATTTTATAACATTGCTGAGTGTGTGAGAGCAAGAAGGAGAGTTCCTAAAATCTAGGCATAATCTGTAGCAAAGTATGGTCTCCTTGGCAACTGTTCATGCCTACTTTGTAACACCCTATGCTTGATTCCATCTTTCTTACACCTAAAAAAGCTCTCCCCTCCATGCCTTCGTAAATTCAAAAATTTAATTCTTCTCCATTTAACCAAAAATAATATTTTAATAATTTTCGGAGGTCACCTCGGTCCATGGTGGAAATCCCTGCAGGCTGTTAAATTGCACCTTTAGGGGGGTCTTTGTGGCTGACTAAGTAAATGGCTTGCCATCCAACTTACCGCCAGATTGGCTGGCGAGCACCTTTTATTTTCACCCATGGGAGTTCAGCTTACATGCATGACAGGCTCTTCACATTTTATACCACCACTTTTGAATTTGTCATTCTGCCAAGCCAACATGGCTCACTGGCAAGCTCTTACATTTCCACCACCCTGACATGTGTCTTACATTCACTGATTACGTGTCCCCACCAATGCATCTGCCATGTTATCCAGCTGATGTCTCACAATTCTCTGTGTGGCTCCCCGTGAATTGATTTCAAACTAGATCGGGGCATTACTGTCCTAGCTCTCCACTAACGAATTTCCCAACATCAACATTTGAGACTCTAACAAGTCCTATGTGACGCTCACCTCTCGTGCCTCAGTGTCTCGGGAACACATGACCCTGCTGAGCTAGGTCTCTTTGGAACTTGCTACGTTGACTGCCATACTTTAATCCCACTTGGCTAATAATACCAAACTGACCTCCCAAAACCATAATGAACACCAATTCTCTGACTTCAGACAACATTTGGGTTGACTCATGAAACTCCCATTCTCATTGTACCTAACTGCACTATTGGTGACGAGTTCTAATCCATCAGTGCCTTTGCACCTCGTGAAATTGGGCTACTTCACTCCAGCCGTCATGATTCCCAAGTTGAAACCTCTAAAATTCTCAGACTTTGGACTCCAAAATCCACTGCAGTTCAAATTTCCCAAAATCTCTTCACCATAAAAGCTATTACATGGTCCAACCACCCGAGGAGCTCTACAAACTCCTTCCAAGCACTCAACATACTTCCCTACACTTACTACCTCGACTGAGTCAGATTGTCAAGCTTGACTGAGTTTCTCTATGATGTATTTCGAGTCCCATGCTTATTATGTCTATCTTCAATCCCTTTACAACCTGAGTCATCAACTCAGCTATGGAACCGAGCTCCTTTGACTCCTGAGATTTTCCTTTGCAAGCCCATGATTCCACTACATGTCATTTGAGCTCACCTATTAATGTCTCATTGATTCATTGCATAGTTTAAATATTAACCTTGTTCTATCGAAATGGGTTGAACTGAGCCATTCTTCTCAGACAGAGCTCATTCCAAGTGGATTGAACTCAATTAGCTCATACATCATGTTGCCTAGCCCCCTTTGAACCATGATCTGAGCTTACTTATACCAACTGAAGTATCAACAGCTTAGCCCCTTGATTGGGCTCCTTGCACATCTTCCTTGTTATGTTGCTCAACCAATATTCCTATGGTTGACGCATTTCCCAAGCTAATTTCAGAACTTTCCTCCATGCTTGATTCCCATACTCTGGCTCACCAACATCTAAGATTTAACCAAACGAGTCTCGATGAGTCCCTCTTCAAGTGATGCATCCCAACATCACAAGATTCAAAAATCTCACTTTCCATCACAACCCTAACTCACCTCTTTATAGCTTGCCGAGTTACAGCTCATCAAGCTCTACTTGGTGAGCTATTTTCAGCTCAAATGCCCCCTTTGACCATCCTCAAACATTGCCTTTAGATTTTATGGATTTTGGATTTTCTTGAGATTTCTCTCAAAGTTCTAGAGCAGTCATGGAAAGTACAGTAGGACCCTTAAAAATGATTTATCAATTTTGATCATTTTTTACCTCACATTGGATGGCTAGAAGTGGGCCCTCCGAGGATGCAATTTTCTCATTCTGAGCAAACCTTGAGCCCCCAAAACCCAGAAAAGAAAAGAATGTGTCCAAGATGATCCCAAACCTTCCCAGAAGTACTGTAAATGCTCCTTAAACATTGAAATTTACTAGGAATGACCTCAGAATTTCTTCATGAAGGCCCTATTTTCTGGTCCTAGGGTCCAATTTACCCCGTTGTCCATTTTTTCCTAAGGGGCAAAAAATGGATAACATTTTTGGTGACTCGCAAGGACATGCTTTCCTACTAAGAACTAGTCTAATAGCCTGAAGCATCCATTGGGCATGGAGTCACTATTGATATCCTTGAAACTAATCCAAACCATGAGATTCTTGAACCCTGAAGCTACCTTGAACATTGTTGCATCCTTGGACACAGAGTATACCATTGCTCACAACTTCCCAACTTTCATTAGAAATTCTTGCAATTGTTCATGAGTGGAAAATTGTTTTGATAATGAAATCACTCACTTTTTCTCATTCTTCTGCAAACTGACCTACAAGACTAAAGGATGACTACATTAAGAACCTATCCCAAAATCTTATATTTCCAAGTATGAAGCACACTGAATCTGATGATTTTTTGGCATGCATAACACATTACAGAGTTTTGAGTAAAACATTTGTTGAGTTGGGACATCATGGAACTCTATTAAATCCTATTTTTTCTCTTCTTCTAAACACTCCACCTCTGAACACACTATGCAAGAGAAATGACGAAACACAACACACACTATTTACAAAATTGAAAATCATACATGCTTCAAGTGAAACATGCAGAGTGTGCACAAGCACTTCTTTTGCTAGAATAAAAACCTACTCCTACCCTACCCTAACCGGAGGCATGGGTGAGCTAAATAAACCCTGCAACTGGTTGTAAAAATAACTTCCCTTTCCTCACAATGGGCAGCCATGTAGATGATTTGACAATGGACATGGTTGAGACTGAGAGTGAAAAACTGGAAACAATTTCCTGGAGTCTCCACTTGGTTCACCAAGGCATCAATTGAAAAGAGAATAACATGCCTCTTTTAGTTGCTCTACATTTATTTTATAGAGGCATTGTGATGCTGATCCTTGGGACTGTGAAACTCTCCCTCACATTCTGAAGTGAATTTGACTTGTTGTGGCTTCTCCTTTTGGCTCCAAAGAAGCCAAAGTACCTAATGGGACACGGTCTGAGTACATTGAATATTCCCATTTACTGATAACTTTACTTCAATAATGAAGTCCTACATGCAGACATTCCTTGAAAAGTGGAGTTGTCTGTGAGCTGATTTTGGCTTCGTTGCTCATCTATAGACAACTGATGTTCCACTTGGGTGAATGGTATGAAATTGGTGTCCATCTTCGTTCCCTTCTTCCTTTCTTGGCAACAAGAAGTCCTCCACAACATGCAGCTCCTTTAGGATTTCTTGCAACCTCTAATGGAGTCATTGTTGAATCACTGCAAGTGATTTGAAGTTTGTTGCTCACCTAGGAGTTTCTACTCTTCTAGATTGAAGAAAAAATTTACCTTGTAATTTTAATCTTCTCATCCAACATGAAACTTGCAAGGTAAAATTCTTCCATTTATTTTTCTTGAGGACTATTATGAGTAGTAGCAAGATCTTCAAGGATATTCTTTTCCATCACAAGTTCATTAACCAAATCAGGTTCCACAATTGAGAGCAATAAACTCTCAATGATATCATCTCCATTCAGGGCTTCTGAATTGACTTAGTTTCTCCCATGTGATCTCTCTTTTCTCTTCATTCAATGAGCCATATGGAAGATTCAATTCCTCCAATCTTGGCTAAGATAGATATGGTTATGAGATTGATAAGTTCCTCTCCTATGTTTTCCTCCATAGCAACAAAGGCTTCTTGTGTTTCAGAAGAGAGGTGATGGAATAAACAAATTTTTCAAGTTCCATAGGCTCTTGTCCATCAAAACACTCTTCCAAATCTGATAGATAATCTACCTCTCCATTCTCTGATTGTGCCAAGCACTCAACTTCCATCATGGTGTCATCCAGATTGGCATTTTTTTCACCCTGATCTTCTTCATCCTCAAACATGAAATTAGAAAGCTCAAATTCATATAAGAAATCATATTTTTGACAAGATGAAGAAGGAGAAGATTTTGAAACCTCATGTGTTTCCTTTTCTTCACTCAAGACCTCTAAATCAATATGTTTCTCCTCCGCAACATGAAGCTTTTGATCACTATTTGCAACATATGATGATGACCTTGGTGCACTAATGTAATCCCCCAAAAGTGTTGCAAGCTCTTGACATGTAAAATAGTGAGCATGACTACACTCACTTGTAACATTTTGCATGTTTGGAAGCCTTTCTACATTTGTTTGCACATTATCCTCCTCTTGTGGATTTGGATTTAATTGTTCTCCAAAAAATTGTTCTTATTTAGTGATTCCTATGAACATAGATCCAATATGCATATTGCATTTTGAACAGATAGACTCATGGTCTTCATCCATTTGTGTTTTTTCTTATGTACATTCATTCTTTTCCACCTGTTCTTAAATTTCAACCCTAGCTGGAGGCTTAATCATGAGTGGAATTTAGTGGCAAAGTAATGATAACCCCTAGGTTAGGTCGCTGCATAAACCACTTGTAACCGCCTGCTGATTTTCTGGTGTTAGCTCGGATGCCGGACCCCTCTGGTCCGGATCAGGGGTCCCTCATGTTAGAGGCCCTCTCTCCAAAGCCACCTGAGGCTTGGAATAAAATAGTGGAGGGTTCCACCTCAGCTCCTCGTTTGGAAAAGCTCTCTCCTTCGTTGTCTGATGGGTCCCTCTCACTATGCATTCCCTCTCACATCACAGAGGTTGCTATTACTTCTCGTGATCTTTCCTTGGTGGGTAAACTGATGGGTCCTAGACCCCCTTTGGAGGATATCAAAAAATGGGCACGGTTGAAATGGAAACCATGTGGAGCGCTTGAAATAGCGGCAATGCCTAATGGTTTCATAGTATTCTCATTCAACATGAAAGAGGATTTCGCGAGAGTTCTTCTCGGTGGCCCTTGGTTTTTTGGCAGATGTGGGTTCTACCTTAGGAAATGGTCTCCAGGTTTCAACCCACACACTAAATCCATGACCCAAGCCCCAATATGGGTTTGCCTCTCGGGGTTTGCCCTGGACTTTTGGCATCCAGCGGTTATTGAAGGTATTGCCCTCTCCATAGGATCTCTAATTGCTATTGATCAAGCAACTAAAGCTAAAACTAGATTCATCCATGCTCGTTTTTGTTTTAATGCTGACGTAAGTTGTCCCCTCCCAAAAGAGATGGAGCTAATATCGGATCTTGGGAACTGGAAACAGAATATTGACTATGAATATATTCCTCAAGAATGCTCCTTCTGCAAAGGCATTGGCCATCGGGCCTCTAGTTTCCCCTCCAAACCTCAGCCGAAACCCAAAACCCAAAACCTTTCCCCAAAAACTAAGAGAGGCTTTATTCCTAAGCCATCCTCTATTGAGATCCCTATCATCCCCACCTCTAATTCCTTTTATCTCCTAGAAGAAGGAGAAATAAACACTTCCTTTGACACTTTTTCTGAGGTTGTTCCCCCCTCTCTGGCCCTCCTGTCCCCCATCATCCCTTTGTCTCCCTCGGCTCTCCCCCCCCCTTTCCTCTGAGAAGGTTAACCTCTCCTTGGTTGTTTCCTCCTCCCCCCCTCTACCCATGTCTTCTTCTCCTTCCCTCCCCATCCCCCCCCCCCTTCCCACTTCTACCCCACTTTCCTTGGAACCCCCTTCCTTGAGTCTCCCCCTGTCCCCCCTCTTCCCCCCTCCCTTGGACTCTGCCATCTCCCCCTCGGCCCATTATTCTAATGACAACTTCAACCTCCACTGTACAAGGAGCAGCAGTAAGAAACCTGATATTGGCACTGAAAAAGTAAGGGGAAGGATTCCGAGCAATATCGAACTCCAGCAAGAAGCTACTCTCAATGTCGCTCAAGGAACGCAGAGCACAATCCTTATGGTGGTGGGGAGAAAATCCAAATCAAAGAAATGAAGATCATCTCTTGGAATATAAGAGGGCTCAACTCTCTTCAAAAGTAAAGAGTCATCAAAGATATCAAATTCCAGAACTCTCCTGATATCATAATGCTATAGGAAACTAAACTAAAAAAAGACAATCGACTCCTAAAAAATTTTCCGGCTGCTTCTTTTGAATCTCAACCTTCAGCAGGGAAATCAGGTGGACTTTGTACCATATGGGATCCCAGAAGCTTCAAAGGGGATTGTTTGTTCAAACACCCAAAATTTCTTTGCATACTCTTCCAAGAGGTTGGATCCGACTCCACTTGGATTGCCATCAATGTTTACGCCCCCAACTTAGAGAATCAACGTGGGAAATTATGGAAAGATATCACAAACTTCATCAACACTTGTGGTAAAATTCCCGTATTAATAATGGGGGATTTTAATCGTCCCCTTTTTCCTTCGGAAAAATAGGGAGGAGTTCCTGCCATGATCCCCAACATAGAAGCTCTAGCTGACTTCATCAGGGAGAATTCGCTACTTGACATGGAACTTCACGGTTCCTCCTTTACGTGGTCAAACCACAGATTGGGTAGGAACCATATTCAAAGTAGATTGGATAGATCTCTAGGCTCTCTGGACTAGATCTCTTTCTTTCCTGACTTCGACCTCAAATCCCTCCCCCGGGCTGCCTCTGACCATAGCCCTCTCCTGCTGAGTGCAAATCACAATCTGAATACCAAGAATACTCCCTTCATATTCAAGCTTGTCTGGCTTGAGAATAATGACCTGAACCCTCTTGTTGCCAAATGGTGGAATATCATTATTGTGGGCACTGACATGTTTAGATTTTCTAGCAAGCTCAAAGAAATTAAAAAACAGCTCAAAATATGGAAGTCTACGGTCTTTGGCAACATCAAGCTCCGCAAATAGAAGCTATCTTAGGATTTAGCTAAAGTCTCTGCTCAAATGGAGATTGAGGGGAGTTTGGATCACCTTTACCAAAAAGAAACCTCCCTCCTCGGTGATTACCACAACACACTTCAAGAAGAGGAGACCTATTGGAGGAAATGCTCTCGAGCCCTTTGGCTCGAGCAGGGGGATTGTAACACCAAATTCTTCCACATCACTACTTCCAAGCATAAGAGTAGAGACAAGATTAGAGAGCTGGTGTCATCCTCAGGTACCCTGTTAACATCTGAGGTTGATATCTCCAATGAGCTTGTCTCCTTCTATTCTAACCTCCTCCAGGTAGATCAGCCTCCTTCGGAGCAATCAATGGCCTCCATGCTCCAACATATCCCACATCTTGTGTCTTCTAAGATGAACAATAATCTGATCAAACCTTTTGCTATGGAGGAAATTCACAAAGCGGTATTCGCCATGAAAAGGGACAAAGCTCTGGGCCTGGATGGGTTTCCTACTGCTTTCTTTCAAGTGTTATGGGAGACCATCAAATTGGATCTCTTCAAAGTGGTGAATGAGTTCCAAATCAGTAACAATCTTCTGAAAGAATGGAATACCACCTTTGTTACCCTTGCCCCAAAAGTGCATAGTTCAAAATATGTCTCCAAGTTTAGGCCAATTGGTTTATGCAATACCACTTACAAGATTATCACTAACATGCTGGCATCCAGGCTTAAACCCCCAATGAATGCTCTCATCTCACAAAACCATAACGGTTTTATTAAGGGGCATCTCATCCAAGGTGGTATCATTATGGTTTATGAAGCTATCCACTCGGCCTATCACTCGAAATCCCCTAGAATGATCCTAAAGCTTGATATGCAAAAAGTGTTTGATAGAGTCATCTAGCCTTTTTTAATTAGAGTCTTGGAAAAATATGGTTTCAATAAAAGATGGTGTAGTTGGGTCTTCTCTTGTATTGTGACTCCTTGCTTCTCTATTCTTATCAATGACATTCTGGCTGGATTCTTCAAAAGTAGCAGAGGTATCAGGAAAGGTGACCCCCTGTCACCCTTCCTCTTTGTTCTTATGGCAGACTCCCTCAGCAGAGCACTGGAGGCAGCGAAAATTCAGTATGTCATTTCGGGTCTGAAAATCACCTCCAGCTTCCCTTCTGCCACTCACAGCCAGTTTGCTAATAACACTTTGCTGTTAAGTGTTGCCTTTGTTATTGAAGCCCGGGCTATCATGGATATCCTATCGCTTTACCAAGCAGCTTCTCAGCAAATAATCAACTTCAACAAGAGCAGCATCTCCTTCATCAACACTGCACCTAGGACTCAGAGAAAGATTACGGATATTTTTGGGTGCACTATCATGGACCTCCCTATCTCTTATCTTGACATCCCCCTCTTCCAGGGTAAGCAATCTAAAAATCTCTAGAATCCAGTCATTGAAAGATACCAAAAAAAGATCACTGCCTAGAAAGGGGCTCTGCTCAGTCAGGATGGAAAACTCCAATTGGTTAAAGCCACCCTCTAAAGTCTTCCTACTTACTTCATGTCCCTCCTCAAATTTCCCAACTCGGTGAAGGAGGTGGTGGAAAAAATCCAAAAGCACTTCCTGTGGTCTGGGATGGAAGAAAGGAAGAGGATCCATCTTGTCTCATGGAAGGAAGTGTGTAAGCCGACTTCTCAGGGTGGGCTCAGTCTAAGAAGGATGGCTGACATGAATGTGGCCCTCATGCCCAAACTTGGCTGGGACGTGGCTAAAGGTAACTTTCATTGGGCTTAGCTTTTCAGATCTAAGTACCTTGCTAATAATGAAGATTTCCTCACTTCAAATCCAATTCGAGGTTCGGCCATTTGGAATTCTATTATTAGTTCCCTTCCCATTATCCGGGCTGGCACTAAATGGATATTTGGAAATGGTAGACTCATTGACTTTTGGCATGATCATTGGATTGGGGATGAGCCGCTTGATCGTAATCCCTCATGGAACCCTATGAAAAGAAGCCTCATTAATAAGCAGGGAAGGTTATTTTTGGGCTATTGGAAGGTGGTGAATTCCATTCCCTCCTGGAATATTCAGGTTTGGGATGATATAAGTGAACAACAGAGCATGCTCCTAACTTCACTTAGAACTGTGCTCTCATCCATCTATATCCCCTTATCCCAACATGAAGATGAGCTAATTTGGCCCCTCTCCCCATCTGGCTCTTTCTCGATTAAGGTTGCTTATCTCTCAATGCATTGTGATGACTCAGGTCCCCCCCCTCACCAAATTCTGGCCGAAGGAGATCATCCCCAAAATTGGTTTTTTCTCCTGGCTCTCTTCTAAGAATGCTTTCCTCTCTGGAGAAAATCTGAAAAGGAGGGGTTTCTCTCTTCCCACTAGATGTGTGCTTTGTACTAAGGAGGTGGAATCCTCTACCCATATTTTGATCCACTGTCCCTTTTCACAAGTTATATGGCATTGGTTCTTATCAAGGATGGGTGTGTTCTACACCTTCCCTAAGTCCATTCAGGACACCCTCTCTCAATGGATTTCCCCCTTCTCTCATCTGGCTCTGGTTCTGGCCTGGAAACTTCTCTTCCCGCATGGCATATGGGGCATCTAGAAAGAAAGGAATAGAAGAATATTCAAAGACCAGAGTCTTGAACCTAAACGGGTGGCTACCCAGATTGCTCTTACTTTCCAGGATAATCTCAACTCTCACCTCTGGTCCAAATATCAGCAAAAAATCCAAATTTGTAACTCCTGGGAGTGGCAACGGCTGTTGGCTATTCATCCTATAAGTAAAGGCTCTTCCTCTACTCGGGATTAGTTCGATGGCTTCCTCCACCTTGGGGTTGGAGAAAACTTAATACGGATGGGGCCTCGAAAGGCAATCCTGGTAAACTAGGTGGAGGAGCCATTCTGCATTGCTCCTCAGGCTCTATCATTACTGCCTCTGCTCATAATCTTAACTATGGCACCAACCATCATGTGGAATCCATGGCCATCCTCAAGGGCCTTGAGGTGGCTATCAAATTTGGTGATGATCCTCTCCAAGTTGAAAGTGACTCCCTCAACATCATCAATCTCCTGCAGTCAGCTGATTTTGGTCAATGGTCAATCCAAAATATCATAGCTGATATCAAAATTCTACAAAGAAATTTCTAGCAAATTCAGTTCCAGCACGTCTTCTAGGAGGGAAATAAAGTGGCAGACCACCTAGCTAACATTGGAGTTCTCCTTGAGAGTCAACAAAGCTAGACGGAAACTTTCTGGCTAATCTCTTCCAAATTACTCAGAATGATCTATCCCAATGCTGACTGGTTGAAGGGGGAGCTGATATGGGTTTCAGCAATGCCTTTATGGCCTCCTCAAAAGGTGGTAGCATTTATGTTAGATTTACTTTGAAAAGACCTTTGGCGTAGAATCATTTGATGAGGGAGATGTGTTATGATGTGGAGGATTTCCACACGCATGGGATTATTCCTCCCCTTAATCATATGATGATCTGGCAGGAGGAAAATGATGGCGAAGCTGATAGCTCCCACACCCTGGGTGGGCTTTTAAAGGACCCCCATCGCTCTTTCTTTTACACTTTTCCAAAATTCTCAAAAATGGGTGGCCAACTGAAGCAAATTGAGCCTACTACCTGTGACTCGGTTAAAGATGATGTGGAGGTATGGAACATTTTACTGGAAAATGGCATCACGACTTTCCTAGAGAGGATGACAGGCTACTTGGCCCTAGTCTCGTATGCAGTTATGGCTTCCTGGTCGAAGGGGAGGGTACAGATTGGTAACACACATTTTACTATCTCCACCAATGCTATCGTTGATGCCACGGGTCTTCCTGCCGCCGGCGACATCTATTTCAAGCGCTCACTGCATGCGGAAATGTAGGATTTCATCGCTCTAGGGGACAAGCCGGTCAAATATCCCTCTGACTACACACGTAATTCCTTGCCTCCACCATGGAATAGAGTTGTTGAAGTTGTAATGCGTTATTTCACCATTGACATCTGTTATCGTCTGGTTTACGGCCCTCACTTCTTCATCCTTTCTCATCTATGCTGGGGCAAAAAGATTAATCTTACGGCTTTCCTCTATCAATATCTCGAACACTCTATTCATCTGGCTTGTGACGAGGAAGGGGCTAATCTCCACCAAGGCTTACTGTACTTACTTTTTTCTGATGTTGCTTCTCATGCCAACTTAATCCGCTTCCCCCCCAAAACTAGTTGCCATCGTTGTTCTCCTTCACCTTCCCCCTATGCCTCCTCCACCTCCCTACGCTCTTCTCGGTGCCACCATCGTTTGTACCTTTCCTCTGACTCTGACTCAGACATCACCATTCTTAGCCCTCCCCTTATTGTTTCCAAGCCCTCTACTCCCCCTGGTTTCCCCCCGCACCTTTTGTTCCTATTGCTAGGGGGCACTAACACCAGTTTTAAAGCTGTTTCCCCGGTCTCAAGCCCTGATACCTCCCTTATTGAAGACATTTTGGGCCTTTCCAAGGTCTATCCTGACTCCTCGACCTCGGAGCAGTTGGAGACGAACCAACATATGAATGACCCCACTTCTTAGACTATTGGAGACATTCCGCTCTTCGACGACAGTGAACCTCCTACTGACACTATGAAATCTTCTCCAAATTTGAACTCAACTCCTACCAAGCCTGCGACTGTTGACTCTTAGAGGGAGGAGCGCAGAGTCGATTTGGTGTCATCTATTTTAAACAAGATCTAGTGTGCCTTCACAACCTTGAAGGCCTGGGAGGCCTTCACTGATTCTACCAGGAGCGCCATTGACAAAGATTACTTAGAGCTCATCACCTTGCGAAACATCTTACGAAGGACTCGAATTCCCCCAGAGCTAGAACTGTTGTCTCTGAGTTGAAAAATATCTTCTGATGTCTTTTTCGTTTTCCTTTTTTTGGAATCTCCATGGGTACTTTTTTTCTATGTTCTAAATTGCTAAATCTGGCCTGATGGGCTTCTTTGTATAAGGTTGTGGGACCTTCTAAAACCCTCTTTTTACCCTATATATTCCAAAAAATCATGAGTGGAATTTTACTGGAATTAAGTCTTGCATCCCACTCCTTCAATTTTTTTACAATAACTTACTTGTTAAGCTCCTTAGCTTTCTCCTTCCCTTTGCTAAGTTTCTGATTTTGGTCTTCCCAAAATGGATTTGGGATTGCAAGAGGAGGGGTGGGTTGGGATTTAATTACTTCTTTCATTATTTGGGGTGGTGGAAAAGGTGTAACTTATTATTGTTGTAGATGGGAAGGAACCATATAATCGAAAAGGGCAGAAAATTCAAGATGAGATGGAAGAAAAGGATATGGGGAAGTGAATTCCACAATAAGGGGAGAAGCTAGAAATTTTGGACAGTGGGGTTCAAACTGAGATTGCATGGATGGAGATAGAAAAAGAGGGTTGTGAGGTGATAATGTAGGGATTTCCCATTGACAGGATTGACTAGCAATATATTCATAAGATTCCCTCTTCGTAATCCATTTTCCAATTTTAAGCAGTGTTTTAGTTATCCAATGGAGCTTTGATGAGGATTAAACTTACCTGGTATAGAGCCATTCCATGGGTATGGAATTCTAAAACCAACTTGGGATTCCTTTTTCATTTCCTCAATCCTTATTTACACCATGTTATACTCCAAATCTTCAACCTTTCTCTACAAATAGTCCTCTTCAAGTGTAGGATAGCCTCCAAAATCTGCATATCCTTTCTCTTCAACAGCTCCAAACTTTGGTGAATGACCAAACTGATTTTCATCTTGCTCATGTGAGTATCCATACTCAAACTTATTTTCATCATAAAATTGAACTGGGGGTGGATTATTATAGCTCGAAGATGGATAGCATTGTTGCTACTATAAGTGGGAATGAATTCATGATTGCAAAACTTCATGAATGGAAGAAAATGAAGAAATATGGAAGGAAAAATGGATGGAATTTGTAACTCAAAGAGTGGGTTACTTGGACCAATGTAGTCATCATTTGTGCTTAGGTATACCTCATAAGGTTGTAATTTCATCAAGATCACAACAAATTAATGAAATGAAATGGATACAAATACACACACCTGTGAAAAATATGACCTTTTTAGTTCCACCAAGTGTGCCAAAACTGTAATCACCAAATCATAGCAACCCCCAAATTGTCAGCATGTCAATGAGGCATTTAGTTTGATTGGGTAACATGGGTACCACCTCTCAAGCTGTGGGACTTGCAGACTTGAGGTGGAACTCTATAAAAGTTTGGATTCCTCTTCTTAATCCTAACGCTACATTACTCCTAAAGCAAGCAAAACAACTAACTAAACCTATACGAACCTTCTAAGGGGACAGGGAGATAGATTGCATGAAATAAAACCTATATTAGAAGTGACGATGCACCAAGAAAAGGGGTTGTCAGACAAATTCCCAGCCTGCCAATGGACAGGGATGAACTTGGAGAGGATATACTAGGTATCACAAACCACAATACATGCATTCACCATTCCCAATAAGCACAATAACTTCCAAAACTTGCAATGGAAACATAAGGTTGCAAAGTATACCTACAAACATGAGGGGAGGAAAAAGAGAGAAACAAAAATAATGCAAGGATAGGCAATCAAGCACAAAACACTATTTTTATTACTCCAAACACATGCACAGTGCATCATATAGTAGGAAGAGGCAAAAGTTGTTGTTAAAATTTTCAGAAGGAAGGCTTGAAATCCTCTAAATTCATAACAACTCAGCTTGGAAAAAAGAGGGAAAAGCATGGAAGAAATGTCTAACCCCCTATAATTTTGCATTCCCTTCATTTTATAGCATTGTTGAGTGTGTGAGAGAAAGAGGGAGAGTTCCTAAAACTTAGGTGTAACTGTAGCAAAGTATGGTCTCCTTGCAACTTCCCATGCCTACTTTGTAGCACCCCATGCTTGATTACATCATGCTTGCACCCGAAGAAATCTCTCCCTCCATGCCTTCCTAAATTCAAAAATTTGAATTCTTCTCCATTTAATTAAAAATAATATTTTTAATAATTTTCAGAGGTCACCTTGGTCCATAGTGGGGCCCTGCAATGTTAAATTTTCATTTAGGGGGGTCTTTGTGGCTTACTCGGCAAATGGATCACCAGCCAACTCGTCAATCTGGCTAGCGAGGTCCTTTTATTTTTTCCCTTATGAGCTCGGCTTATGTGCATGGCGGGCTTTTCACATTTTATACCACCCGTTTTTTATTTTTCATTCTACTCAGCCAATATGGCTCGCTGGGCGAGTTCCATATTTCCACTACCCCCAGTTGTGTCTTACCTCTCACTTCACGTGTGCCCACCAAATGCATCTACCACGTTTCCATCGACATCTCATAATTCTCCATGTGGCTCGGTGAATGACTCACCACATTAACTCTCACCAACCATTCCTTGACGGCTCATATTTTGACCTAGACTCCATGCGACATCATTCCCTAGCATGCCTTAAAATGTGTGACCTCGTTGAGTTGTCTGCTTGGCTTGTTAGGTTACTACATTTCAACTTCGAGATATGTCCTCCCAATCACATCGAGCTCCAACCTGAAACCTGATGCACCAATTCTCCGAAGCCACCAAGATGTTGACCACGAAGCCCCCATTGACCTTCAAAATAACTCATCAAAATTCAAAGTTCCAATGCATCGGACCTTTACACCTTGTTGCATACCATAAGTCCCAATACGCGTCGAGTTTCGATCCTCCAAAAATTTGAAACTCTGAAATTCAGAGTTCAAATTTTGGATTCCCACCTTGCTATACAACAACTCACCCAAGAAGTCTCTGAACTCCAATGTAACATTTCCCAAAAATCTGAAGTGCCCCTCCTCACCACGATCGAGTCACTCGATGTTGTGTGCATGATTTGTTTAAACTAATACTAATGCAAATAAAGACTAACACCTAGTAACCTTAATTAGCAAAATTAAACAAAATACAAAGCACCATCAAGATGAGAATTAAGCAAGGTTAGATTCTACTAAATAAAACTTTGAAAATTAACATGTTAAGTTGTCTAAATCCTCTATTCTCTAACAACAAATAAATGAATGGACCTATGTAGGCTCCATGGCAATCAAAAATGGTTGTCTTTGGTATTCCAAGAACCTAGGAATGGGGGCTTGTCAAAGTTGGGCTACAAGACCCTTTTGACACCTCCCATATGACCTAAGCACTTTTGGCTAGAAAAGAGGCTTAACTCTTCCAAGATGATGAACTCTCAAGAAAACAAAAGGCAAGCTCTTAGTCTATTTTGCTATATGCTTTGCATTTTCTTCTCAAGAAGTTTAGGTGTAGGTATAAAGGTAGAAGGAGGGCTCCTTATATAGCCCAATGGATAAAGGAAACACTTCATCCCTTTGCATGTGGGATAAAGGTAAAACAAGATTAGGAATGGATAAGGTTGCTTTATAAAAGGTAACCTTACTTTAGAAGGGTTTAATTTATACTTAGCAAGTCATGGGAGTTGGGGGGTGCTTTAATTAATCAAAGGTGATTAATTAATAGGTAGATGTAAGCTTATAGAAGCTAATTAGAGGAATATTAGTATGATTTAGGCTATTAGAAGGGGATTAAATCAATTAAATATTGATTTATTGGTTAAATGAAAGGGAAAGCTAATTAATTAATAATAATTAATTAGTCTAGATAGAAAGGGGTGATTAATTAACGGAAGGTCATTAATTAGGGTGTTAGTTGGATAGGCGACTTAATTAATTAACATATTGTAATTAATTAATGATGATAAGAGAGAAGATGAGCGTTTTTGATGATATGTCATCAATTTGCAAGAAGGAGATAATTAGCGCAATTTAAGTATTTAAATTTCTCGGGCGTAATTATGGGTGTCTACATTTTCCCCTCTTTGGGGTGGCATAAGTGACGCCACTTCAAAGATAGTAGATGGATGGAATTTTGAAGGGATAGAAGAAAAATTAGTAGGAGGGAGAGATGCCCCCTCGAGTGTCGATGGGGTGATGAAGGAAGATGATCGATGATTGAAAAAGGTGAGAAATAGATAGAAGAATGGGAAGGGGCAGGATGCCCCGGGAAGATGTAAGATTAGGGGTGAGAGGAAAGTGATGCAGAAGAAATATGGAGGAGTGGAGAGAAGAGCTTAGCCTCTAGCCTTGTGTATTGGAACAATTTTGATGTCATCATATTGCCAAGAGATCTACGTCATCGGTCCTTATGAAAAATATAAGCATACGAAAAGGTAGAACGACATGAAAATCATACTACAAACAATTGTCCATTGCTGAAAAACACAACTCCATGCAACATACAAAATGCAATGCAATATGAGAAAGTAAAAGATGCCTAACTCCATGCAACATACAAAATGCAATGCAATATGAGAAAGTAAACAAGCTAAACTAACAGAGAAACATAATATAATGTTTTTATTATCAAGCTTCAGTTACAACCTATGTGAATTAATGACAAGGGTTGATGATGGTGCCCCAAGCAAGGATACATGCAAGGGGAATAATGGAGGACACTTGGGTCTGATGAAAAATCAATGTGCACTACGAAACAGTACCAGGCAAACTCGTTGTGCCCCAGAGTACAGACAAAGTAAGCAGCCTAGCTTTTGTTGATGGAGGTAGATCAAGATGATCCACAAGTCACACACATGAACAAGTGAGAACCAAAGAGTGATGTTTTGTAGGATGATTTTCAATTTTTAGAAGTTTTCTTGAAACATATTTGAATGTAACATATTTGAATGTTTTTTATTTTTCTAACATATTTGAATGTTTTGGTTGATTTTTGAAAGTTTTCTGAAACTATGTATAGGAAGATGAGGAAGCATGGATGCCCCTAGCGATAGATGGGATGTACAAGGGCATAAGGCCACGTGCATATGAGAAAGGTGAAGATGAAAAAATGCCCCAGCGATTAGGTGGGAGTATTCAAAGGTAAACTCTTCACAGGTAGAAGCGGGACCCAAGGCCATTATGGATAGGTTCAACATGATGATGAACGTAAACCAATGAAGTGTTGGGAAGGATCAAGGATGCCCCCAGCATAAGTTGGCCTAAAAGCACATGATAGAAAGGAAGGAGAAGATTGTTTTTGTGAAAGGTGACAAACGTGTCCACAAACATGGCAAAACAAGTAATCTTATACACATGGATGTTCTGAATGAAGTAGAAGAATGATGTGAATGATATGAATGTAGCTTAGAAGCCTTACGATGAAGAAGTGATTAGCCAAAGGCACAAATCGTGAGACGAGATATGGACTAGAGTAAGAGTCTGAACAAGGTCCAAAAAAGACACTTGGTAACATACTAATCCTTGTTTACTCATAGAGATCCAGTGTGTGCATGTGGAATTTAATTACCTCTTGAAGGGAAGATTTAATAGACAACAAGTGAAGACACCCTAGCCAATGTGTAGGAATGATTTATTTTGAAAGGTGATTTTGTGAATGGATGGTGGAAGGATAGCCATACATTGCTCCGCTGCCAGCCAGGCATCCATAGCCCCGACAGAGATGTATTTGATTCTAATCACAACATTGCTCTACTGCCAGTCAGGCATCCATAGCCCCGATAGAGATTATTGGAAATACCCCAAGAGAGAGTTATATATCAATTTGCTTTTGCTTTTAGCTTTTAGCTTTTGATTTTTGATTGATTTTGATTCTTTTGTTTTCTGAAAACTTATTTCAGCTCTCTTGTTTGACAAGGGGTTAAGAACCACAAATGGCTTGATGGAAGGAGGTGGAAGTGATTGTGATGATGACATTGGCTAGTGTCAACAAATATGTCCAAAATTTCTTCACAACAAGTTTATTAGATGTTGAATGTGATAGGATCTCTAAGAGGTCAGTCGTTCTTTAATTTACCAAGGTGATAAAAGACCAGGGTCAAACAGATACCATAGAGATAAATGTCACAAAATGCATGTGTGAATAAGCTAACCAAAATATCACCGAAGGGATGAAAATGGTAGGGAGACTTGCAGAAGAATAGTAAGGAAGGGAAGAAAGAAACATCCATGTGTATGTAATACCTGATTGCAATGTTTGATCTTTGTACCTTTGATTTTTGTTGTGTTTTCTCAATGTTTTTTGTATTTTTGAATTTTTTTTATTTTTAGATTTTTGATATTTTAAGAGGTTGGGACTAACAAAGTCACTCTGTGTGGTAAGATCCAACAACAATGTTTGCGACTTCCTTGATAAGGGAGACTAGGTGTTTGTTTATCGAGAGTGATATTATCCCCGATCTCGATGATCGAGGTGAGTTCACACTCAATAAATGACTGTGATTTGTTTTGAAACATGGATTTCATATGTGGGAGATTTAAGTTCCCCATCCATAGGTTTATGCACTTTGCGCCATACTTGATGGTTATGTTGGTGTGCATTCTTGAATCGTGCTTGATTTAGAATTTTGAGATTGTTTGATTTGTTGGGAGCTATAGAGCTCTTTGCAGTTTTGATCTGAGCTTGATTAAGAAACTGTTTGGGTTTCTTATAAGCTAACACGCATGACTTGTTCTGATCCCGAGAAGGAGAAGAAAGTGAATGTGGACGTTTAGAACTGATGTGAGAAATGACCATGGGCTTGCCACAATATTTGGTAGAAGAATAATGTGATGGATGAAAAGGATACGGTCCAAGGATTGAAGAATATGGGCTACTGGGGGTGAGCCATAGATAGAAGATGAAGGGATGCTAGGATGTGGCCCAAGAATAGAAGAAGAAGGGCTACTAGGACGTGACCCATAGATAGAAGATGAAGGGCTACTAGGATGTGGCCCAAGAATAGAAGAAGAAGGGCTACTAGGAAATGACCCATAGATGTAAGATGATGGGCTACTAGGATGTGGCCCAAGAATAGAAGATGATGGACTACCCGGGGGTGATCCATACCTAGAAGACAAGGGGCTAGTTGGGCATGCCCCAAGAATAGAAGATAGTGGACTACTTGAAAATGTCCCACAAATAGCAGAGGGAGGGCTACTAGAAGGTGACCCACACCTAGATGAAGATGAAGGGCTACTTGGCATTGACCCCATAAGAGATTGTGATTGAGGAATTATGATAGACAAAGAGTTATTGGGTGATGAGAAGATAGGCCATGGATCAATGCAAGACCAAGGAGTTTCATCACATAATGAAGAATGTGAAGATGGAAGAATAAGAGGAGGATCAAGTTGCATGATCTGAGGCTCTTCCTCCATTTCTTGATAAAAGGAATCAACCTTTTCCTCACAATATGCAGACGCATCAAAGTCTAAAGAGAATCCTTTCTCATAATCTGCTAAAGGAATATCTTCATATGCCCCTATAAATGCCCTGATTGTTTCTTCATTCTGAAAGAGATCAATCGGTATGAGTTGTTGATCAACCACCAGGGGTTGATTGGAAGAAAGAGGTTCACTTGGTGTGGAAGACTTAGAAGATGTTTGATGATGATTGATAGAAGAAGATGATGTGGGGGATGAAGAAGATGTGTAGCTAGATGTCTCAGGAGTAGAAGAAGGTGGTGTGGACCTACCTATATGATGGTATATCATCTGTAAACTAGTAGGATTAAGTCCAAAGTCTGTAGATTGTGACGCATGGGTCGATTTAGACATTTGAATCGAAGGACTTTGAGTCACACGAATCTTCAAAGAAGGAAGACTTATTGGGGGTGATTGATGAAGAAGGTCCTGCGAAGAAGGGGAGGACCGTGATTCAAGAATCACATCAGATGAATAATAACAAGGGTCCTGCAAAGAAAGAGAGGACCGTGATTCAAGAATTGTATTAGATGTTTGATTGGAGGGATTTGGAGTCACACGTATCTTCAAAGGAAGAAGACGTCATTGAGGTGACTGATAAAAGGGGTCCTGCGAAGAAAGGGAGGACCGCGACGTAGGAGTCATATTAAATGTATGATGAAGAGGTTCCTGTGAAGATAGGGAGGACCATGACATAGGAGTCACATTAGATGACTTAGGAGTCAAATTAGATGAATCTGAATAGTAGTTTGGATCCGAATCATCAGAAGAGTCAGAGGAAATATTTGGATTGGAATCCTCAGAAGAAGAGGAAATGTTTGGATTAGAATTAGAAGAAGAGTGGGGGGAACTCAAATAATAATTTGGATCAGAAGCGTCCAAATCATACCACCGACTATGAGATGAAGGTGGGGAACGAGTTACCCATATGGGCTCTCTAGCACGAAGAACCAAATGAGGTTTAGTTGTAATGGGAATCTTTTGATTTGAATTGCTAAACCTAGGTTCCGTATTTTTGTAAGTATGGGGAACCGCGCGATAGTCAGTCATTTTTGGCATTGTTTTAAGCACAAATGTCTAGATCTAGATAGTGTGATGGAACTCCTTCAAAGGGAAGGAAGTGACATGTCAATTTGGGTAGCATAAGGACAACCAGCTAGACATTTCATAAGTATTGATATGCGTGCGTGATTTTCTGAAGAAGGTCTAAGGAAAATAGACATCGTGATGACGTAATATCGATGAGATAAAAAGGGATTGTCCTAGAAAATAAGTTTTCTGAATGAATAATCACAAGGAACAATCATGCAAGTGTGAAACACAAATCCAATCAACAAGGAAATACACCATATGAAAATGCGTGTGCAAAGTGATAGTTCGATGCAAAGGTGATCAACACAATGTCAATATTTACGTCAAGCTCGAAATGAACAAGGCGTAAATATTAACAAAGGGTAGATGTGACTCCCAATCAAAGGATACCATGACAAGTTCAACAACCAACAAGACCTAAATGTTAAAGGGTGAGGTTTACAAATGTAAGCCACGTAACCACACCAATTGGACATGTCTATCAAGCTTCGCAGAGAAGTGAGATATTAGTGTCAAAGTGGTATCGAAATGACAAACAAAGTAAGTGACACCTTTCAAGATTTGGGACAATGTTTGAAATCAAACTAAGTCAAAGTATACTAAGGATGTGTTAAAATGTGGGTAGCGTAACGCCACAATGCGGACACTTAGATCATGTTTACGAGAAACATGACATAAGTATCTTAATTATGTCGAGACAATGCAAACAAGGTAACATGTCAAAGGGAGATAAAATGATGAATCAATCCTAACTATGATGACGATCCTGACGTGGGTATCAAGATCACAAAGGCTACCAATGATATAAATACATCTCCACACACTTTAGACATTTAACTTACCCAGCCACAAACATGGATGGGCGTAAATAGACAAAAAAGTGGCAGAAACAATCGATTGGTAACACAAAGGTAGTCACCCTTCTTTTGATCAACAAAGTGTCAAAAGAATGTGAAGGAAGTAGATCAAAATGGGGATGAAAAATGTTGGCTTCACTTTGGCAGAGTTTCACCTCACCTTAAGGCAAGTGAAAAACTAAGCAAAAGTAACGTGTCACACGTTTCGTGATGAAAAGATGGCTCACAACTCAACACTGTTTTAGAATGGTCAAAGTGGGCTCCTGGCCAAAGTATATTTTCCTAGGTGGTTCTCTCATCCTAGGTGTTACAAAGTTGTCCACTGAGCGGGGTGATTTACCCAAATAGTCCCTCGACTATCTTGGGAGTATCTCAGCTTTTCCCCCTTCAAGCACAGTGGGCAGTAAATGCATCCATCGTGTACTTAAAAGGGTCGCGATAGGGACAACTTGTAATGCTATCTCACAAAGGAATCACTAGTCAAGTAGGTAGTGCGGAGCACTTCCCGTTTCGTCCACAAGGTTCCCTCTTGCGTGGACTACTTTGGGGTTCCTAGAACCACCCCCATTGTTGTAGCTTAAGGCATTATGCCAAAGGGGTTATGTTCCAGTTGAGTAGAGAGGGACGTACCCTTTTCTGAAACCTGCAATACAGTGTTTTGAATATGTTGTTCTTTTTATCTTGTTTAATTAGGTGTGGTTTGCTTGAACACCTTTTGGCAACCTGTATAACAACTGTATTAGTAGTTTTTGACTTCTTTTTTATTCCTCCTTTCTTTGACAAGTGATTTTGGTCCTACATACCAAGGTTAGTAATTTTCCAAAATGTCATATAAAGGAGATAAGATGTTGTTTTTGATTTCCCAGATCGTCCTAAGACGCAAGGAAAGAGCATACACAACAAGGTATCTCACTCAAATTTGTAATAAATGGAAAATTCCTAAGTATAATGTGAAAATAAGTTCCTTTTAACCAACTTTGAAAGCTAATTAAACCATTTTGCAAGTATGAAGAAAGTGGTGAAACGTTTCTGATTCCCAAGATCACCTAGAAAGGCGCGAGGGAAGAGCATATGCGTTTCAAACCTTCACAAATAAAGATGCAAATGTTTTTTATTAAGTTAGTATAAAGAAACCTAATGCAAAGGAAACCTGTAAACCACTTGTTAGAACCCTGCAAGAGTTAGAAAACCAAGAAAATCAAAAAATTCTAGAAATCCAATTTTTGCACTTTTTTAACAGTTTTTAGTAATTTGCATTTTTGGAGGTCTCTGGGGCATTTTGGGAGTTTTGTGATAGAATTTAGTATACCAAAGGTATCTAAATTTTGGAAGTTCCCTCACAAATTACACTTCGTTATCTTTCTGATGCCTATTCAAACTCTGAAAATGGGTTAACGAGTCAAAAGTTATGATCAAAACAAGGAGCACTAAAAAGTTGTAACCAAAACCAGATTAAACAGATATACCTGCGCCCCTTTTATGCATGTGCACCCCCCCACAGAGACACATGTGCGCACCACTAGAAAGGTGTGTGTGCCACCAAATTAGGATGTGCGCCATGTGTTGTCTAGAAGATTTCTGATTTGCTGTAAGTGTACCTACAATTCTGACAGAGGATGCTTGCGCCACCAACGCTACAATAAAAGCGTGTGCGCCACCTTGAAAAATTAAAACAAACTCAGATTGTGACAGAGCACTTGCGCCACCAAAAAAGTGCCTGCACTACCATAAAAGCGTGTGCACCACCGCAAATTAAAATAATATCTCAGATTCTGACAGAGTGCTTGTGCCACCAGAAAATTTGTGCCACCACCGGAAAAGTGTGTGCATAATTAAAACAATATCAAAATTCCGACAGAACGCTTGTGCCACCAGAAATGTGCCTGCACCACCAAAAAAGCGTGTACGTTGGGTTAGGGTGTATGCGTTGATCTGACAGGTTTTGAGTTGCAGTGAAGGTATAGTACGAAATGGCATCTGCGCCCAGGTTAGTGCATCTGCGCGCTGGTTAGGGTATGTGCACTAGGGGTTAGTGTATGTGCGCCAGGGTCGACAAACAGAAATTCAGACTTTGACAGTGCACCTGTGCCACCCGAGAGGTGTCCTGCGCCACCATAAATGTACCTGCACTCCTGTTAGTGTGCCTGCACCACTCCTACAACCAAAACACGACAAAAAACACAAAAAAAAACTCACAATACTTCAAATTTTAGCAAGTTAGTTTTAAAATGGCAACAACCCATTAAAATGATGGCTATGAACAAGAACCTACACATATAATATTAGCAAAAATTCCAAGAAAATGGACATTAATTACTACATGTGCATATCAAAAGTTAGCCAAAACAATAGAATTTAAACTAAAATGCCAAGGGACTAGGTCCCACCGGGCATGCCAAATGTGTGCATGATTTGTTTAAACTAATGCTAATGCAAATAAAGACTAACACCTAGTAGCCTTAATTAGCAAAATTAAACAAAATACAAAGCACCATCAAGATGAGAATTAAGCAAGGTTAGACACTAAATAAAACTTTGAAAATTAACATGCTAAGTGTCTAAATCCTCTATTCTCTTTAATTAACAACAAATAAATGAACCTATGTAAGCTCCATGATAATCAAATAGGTTGTCCTTGATATTCCAAGAACCTAGGAATGGGGGCTTATCAAAGTTGGGCTACAAGACCCTTTTGACACCTCCCATATGACCTAAGCACTTTTGGCTAGAAAAGAGGCTTAACTCTCCAAGTGGTGAACTCTCAAGAAAACAAAGGAAAGCTTTTAGTCTATTTTGCTATATGCTTTGCTTTTGTCTTCTCAAGAAGTTTAGGTGTAGGTATAAAGGTAGAAGGAGGGCTCCTTATATAGCCCAATGGATAAAGGAAACACTTCATCCCTTTGCATGTGGGATAAAGGTAAAACAAGATTAGGAATGGATAAGGTTGCTTTATAAAAGGTAACCTTACTTTAGAAGGGTTTAATTTATGCTTAGCAAGTCATGGGAGTTGGGGGGTGCTTTTAATTAATCAAAGGTGATTAATTAATAGGTAGATGTAAGCTTATAGAAGCTAATTAGAGGAATATTAGTACGATTTAGGCTATTAGAAGGGGATTAAATCAATTAAATATTGATTTATTGGTTAAATGAAAGGGAAAGCTAATTAATTAATAATAATTAATTAGTCTAGATAGAAGGGGTGATTAATTAACGGAAGGTCATTAATTAGGATGTTAGTTGGATAGGCAACTTAATTAATTAGCGTAGTGTAATTAATTAACGACAATAAGAGAGAAGATGAGCACTTTTGACGATATGTCGATGCTTCAACCCTACTCGATAGTTGTGTGGCCTGAGACATTATTCTCCTCACTCATCCATTTCAATGGCTCACTCAATGCTACATTCATTTCATCTCTTGCTTATCTCAACGATGTCGATCTCAACCTATGTCGTGTTGATGTTAACCCCCCTTGCGAGTGGGCTCCCTTATGTCTTGGCTTGGTGATGTGCTCAACCAATGAGCTTGGTTCATTTTGTTCCTGATTTCGAATTGCCTCCATATTGCAGGATTGATTCCCAACCCAACACCTCACTGAGAAACTCACTGAGTTGTTTGTACCCTTTGTCAAATACGTCCTAAATTTTTCTCGAGATCTCGTTCTTGACTCATTAACACCCCACCTCCTTATGCATCATGTTAGCTTGCCAATATTCTCAGTGAGTTGTTTGAGCTCGAGCCCTTTTGTGGGCCATTTTTTACATTTCTTCAACCTTTTGCCTTATTCTCATGGATTTTTTGGAATTTTCTTAGTTCTAAGGCATCATGGAGGTATAGGTAGGACTTTTATAAATTTGTCTATAAATTTTGACCATTTTTTACCTATGTTGGATAAATTTGGGCTTGCCAAATGAAATTTTCTTGTTCCGAGAAAACCCTATGCCCCCAAAACCCAGAAAAAAAAAAGAATAGTCAAAGATGATCCCAAACCTTCCTATAACACTGTAAATGTTCCTTAAACACAAAATTTCACCCAAAATGCCCTAGAATGCTTCATGAAGTAATTTTCTAGTCCCAAGTGCAATTTACCCTCATTGTCCATTTTTTCCTAAGGGAACAAAAATGGATAACATATCCCAAGCTCCCCGCCCCACACCTTGGCGAGCTTGGATGAGTTGAATCCCTTCCCCCACTCACTCCAATTACCTTGCCTCACCCACCATTCCTACCTATCACAACTTGGCTATCCCACCTCACCCACCATGCTCAGTCACATTAGTGACTCTGCTCACTGAGATCCTCTTTTCCCTAACTCCCCTCTATCTACCTTGACTCCCTACCTCTCAGATTAGTCGCACTTGCGACCGAGCTTGCTCCTCTCACCACTAAAC
The DNA here is from genome assembly GCA_019776745.2 of Taxus chinensis. NCBI lineage: Eukaryota > Viridiplantae > Streptophyta > Pinopsida > Cupressales > Taxaceae > Taxus > Taxus chinensis. The sequence continues at coordinate 848,012,996 of CM034146.1, read as the reverse complement.
TTACCCACACCCTACTCATTCATTCCTCTACCTATCCCTATGAGCTCCTCACCCTTCTTATCATCTTGGCTGAGTCACACATGTGACTCGACAACCCCCTTCCTCTCCACCCATCTCATTCATTATAAAGACTGAGCTCACTCCCTAACCCCACAAGATCACCATCATTTCAACTTCCATACATCCATCCCTTAGCTCTCTACACCCATACACTAATCCACTCACCTCTCCCCCACCCCAACCCCACCTTGATCGAGTCGTAACTGCCACTCAACCCTATCTCCCATTTCTCTTAACTTCCCCTACCCACCCTTTCATCTCACTCTCCAAGTCACTTTAGTGACTCGGCATACCCTCTACACCTTGCCCACCGTAGTGACCTACTCACCCCTGCCCCACACTACTGCTTCTATCCTCACCCAAGTCACCCCACCCCAACTTCTTACCTCACCTAGCTACCCACCTATTCACTATTAGCTCACCTTGTGAGCTCCTCACTCACATATCTTGTCATTCCTCCCTCACATTCATCTCCTCGAGCTCACCTCATGAGCCACTTCTACCTCACCCTCCCCATTTATTCGCTAACGTGACTCAGTCATCCTTAGACTAGATCATCGCATCCACCATGCCTAACTTTCTAAGTTGTAGTAGTGACATGGTTAATTGTTCACCTTGCCTCCACTCCCCTGACATATACAAACTTGCCCATCCCTAGTCACAGTAATGACTCATCCCCCAACCAAGTTGCAATAGTGATCAACCTCCACCCATCTCATCGAGCTCACCCTGCCATCTTACCTATTTTGGCTAGATCCCCAGCCAACTCGTCAAGCTCAGCTAGCTCCCCAACTAACACACCCAGCTCAATCATCTCCCTAGCCAACTCAACTAGCTCACCCAGCTTGGCTAGATCCTCAACCAACTCAGCTAACTCCCTAGTGTAGACATAAAATCATGCACTTTAGAAGAAAGTACTAATAACCCCCATCTTTTAGCCATCTTGTTTTATTTTATTTCGTCATTATCGACACTTTACATTCATATGCCTAGTTAGCTTATGTCATCACGCATTATTTTAGCCTCAACTGGGGAAAATAGATTAGTACTAGGGCACCCCATGGGCTCCTTGGTCCCACCAGGGAGCGCTCCAATCCGTTTAGTGCTTTCCTACCATATTTTGGGCCTCTTTCTAGTCGTTTTAGTTTCTTATATTTTTAGTGATTGGCCATTTTGGGGTTAATTATGAAATTAGATCAAGATAAACCTATGAATATAAAGTTATGAGACCATAATGAGGGACCTAGCATCATTCACTATTAGCATCCATCTAGAGTTGCATCCATCCATTTACATTCGAGATCACTTGCAATCCACATAGCTCCATCCCAAGGCACAAGGCTAGGACATCTGCATCACATTTCATTAAGGGGATTGATTCTATCCTATTCCATGCACACATACTATTACATTTTCTACATTTATTTATTACTCACTACTTCACAAAATGCGATTGGCACAAGAGCACCTAGGGCACACTATTCACACACTCATGAGAACTAAATTTGGGTTCGAAATGTAGGGCAACGCTCGATTAGTAAGCCCACTATTGTGGTAGCTAAGGTCATTCTAACCCATTCATTTGCATCTTTCTTTTTAGGTTTTTGATAGATCTTTTGGTATTTTGCATTTCTTTACATTCATCCTTGGATTATTGGCGACATCTATTACAAAACAAGTCTCATGTGAAACACAACGATGGTTTTGGACCACCTCCCAACCCTGTGAAATTTAGTTTCATAGTTGTTACATAGACCAAGGTGCCCATTTTGTAGACCAGAGTGCCCACAGGTGCCCCAGTCCCTTCCCAAGTGCTCCAGTCCAGGGAATCAGTCCAGATCCATCCTTTTCAGATCTTTTGTATAGTTGTTGATACTTCCAGATTTTGTAGTCACCTCTGTGATACAATCCCATGAGCATTTTTTATTTAACTGAGTTATTTCCTCTTCTCTCTTTTACATTAGGGTTAGCATTTCCTTTTTCATAACTATTTATCTAATTTACATACTTCTTTATTGCATTTATTTACTTTATTTACATCTTTTCATAGCTTATATTAATTATCCCCACATACTACATATTCATTAATTTTAGTTAATCACCTAGCCAGCTTGACTATATCGGCTTCCACCTCTTCCAACTTGTCCATCTTGACCTCTACCTCGTCTAACTTATCCTAATCAACCTTCAACTTACCCAACCTCAACCCAGATCACCATATTTCCTGCGCTATGTTACTCATCACCCTCACTCCCCTAATGTGTTCCTTATCAACTTCAATTCAATCAACTCCTCACCTACCCCCTTTTCACATCATTACTTTAGTGCTTGCATCCACTTTTTTACATACCTGTTATCACTTTTTCACATACACATGACTGGGGTGACCTTGTCACCATTTCTTTTCATCACGCCTTTTGCCAAGGATCAATTTCTCTCATCTTTAATCACCACTTTTCATCCTGCACTACGTTGAGGAAACATGTAGTTCTGAAAAATGCACTACTTGAGAGGGGAATCATGTACAACCCTTCTCGTCTGATTTTATGACATCTAATCATTCAATCATAAAATAACTGAATCTATAGTATTTACCTCATGAAATCGACCTATCAATCCCTTCACAAAATCTTGTTGAAGTGTCTCATCGATCACATTTCCATGTTCTTATCTATATATTCAACCAGTTATGCCTGCAATTACGATAACCCACCATCATAGGGTTAGACGACTCACATCTCATCTTCAATTTTTACAACTGCATCTTGCCTGTTTCAACATGCAACTCAAAAAGGGGAAAAATGTAGACACCATAAAAATGGACCTTGTGCATAAGGTCCCTTATTCTGAAACATAAAACACATTAGAAAACACAAAAGACCGAAAAATCATAAAACCCCATAAAATGGGGATAAAAAAAGCCTCACGACCTATTTACTAACCCTCACACCACTAACATTTAATTATGCCCCGTCACGCATACCCATGTGCGTACCCAATGCAAATTGCAACCATGTGTGTCTCACTCCCCCTATGCACTCCAAATCTATAAAATCACCCTCACCCCCTCATTCCAACCCCCTGAATATTTATACACTAAGGCTATACTTGAGTTTTTTTTTCTCTCTTCACTCACATATCTTGGTTTTTCAGGTCTTAAATAAGGAAAGGTGAAACACAAAGGATATACCTAACTTGTTGCAACACTATTCTAGAAAAAATACAACACATGTGGAAAGCACAACTGTGATTGGCTTGCAATCTCCATGTGATTCCCAACGAAATGTAATTGTGATTGTCATGTGCTCCGAGTCACATATACATGTCATTTTATTTACTATTTTTTCATTTTACATCAATTAAATGTCCTTTATATCCTTGAAATGGTTAGATAACTAACTAAGGAAGGGTCCCCTAACCACCAGAATCAACTAACATTATTCAAGTGTGCTTTTGTAGTTTTAGATTCATATTTGAAAGAGTTTTACCCAATTTATTCAATAAAAGAAACCATAATTGTCCCTCTTTTCATAATGATAACATAATCCCATTATGTTTTTAGTAGTTGATTTAGGGTTTCCATATTAACTAATCCATCTTGCAAGTGATCCAAATCCAAGCATATAGAAAATTTTCCCCGTAGTTGTCTTTTATTGACTTATTATGTGCTTTTTTTATTTGTGTTTCCTTCAACTATCGCTCAATATTATATTGTTCTTGCATATTATGTTCCTTGATATGGAAATAAAGCTTATACAGGACTGTTTGTTCTTTGCATATGTGTATTATAATTTTTTTGAAACTCTTATTTCGTATAAGCATTTCTCCCTTCCACATTATTTTTATAAACTATTTTAAGACAGTAAATGGATAACATTATTTCTCCTATGTCACTTCACATATTTTTTTCCTAATGGTTTCCCTTCCCTTTTAAGTATTATACATGATTCCCTTTGTTACTAAAACATATATTCCAATGTCAACTCTAGAAATTAATGCACGAAGGACTTGAATGCTACACAATATCCAAGGAATCTATCAATGCACATCAACATCAACAATATCTTTCCCATACACAACCCCTTAATGAAAAAGTGTCACATAAAAGGTGTGCCTATATTCAATATTAAACACCATCCATTGTAACCCACCGAAATCCCCCTTTATATCAACCTTTACATGGTTGGTTCCTCCTCCTCCACAATCCATGACTTTCACACACCCCCATTTGTCAATGCTAACACATACACAAGCATACCACCCCTAATACTCCCAATTGCAACACACTCCATGGTTTTGGGTCAATTCTTATCTTCCTCTCAAGCCATGCCTTATAATTGCGATGACCAATCTCTACATACATCTCCCTCAAATGTGATAATCCTTTTCTTGCAATCATAAATTCAAGTGTTACATATTGTTATAAAAAATATGTAATTATGCTTCAATAAAAGGATTGACCTTTTATGTAATGTACACATATGGTCCATTTGTATGTAAAATTACCATGACATGAAAATGTGGAAAATAGATAGAAAATCTATACTATTATCTCTAACCCTTATTATGCCTCAATCTACATGCATAATCGATTCTCAATATTATGTTAAAAGGTGCTTGAAAAAAAATTTGCAAGCACACAACCATTGGTATAGGTGAGCATCAAAACTATTTCCCTTTAGCTATATATTTTGTGTTTCCCTACTAAGTATGTATTACATAATTAGTTCCCTCCTTCCCCAGGTATGGATGACAACATAGAAGGATCTACACATATCCACGACTTCCTTCGGTTTTTGAAAAATACCCAACATTGAAGCTTTGAATTGGGAAGATCCGCATGCAGTTGTAAAAAAAGGAATATTTTAACAAATATGTATATAAACAAAATCTGTGAGAATCTCCCCGAAGGAAAAACAAAACATTCAACGCCTCATAAATGACAACCCTTTCTTATTAGGAACCCCCTGTCATAATTGCAAGAAATTCTCAAAAGGACTAGAAGATTTTGTTAGCTTTGTTCAAACTCACATTAAATGTAGTGAACATACATGCTTATGGAAAAGGGGACATCTCTCCAATTTTGTTACAATTCCCCATGGGAATTGCAAGCTCTATCTTCAAATTTGGTAGAAAATGACAAGGGAAAAAAACTTATTGTTCCACAATGATGACAGTTCAAATCTTCAAACACATAGATATGCTTTCTATTCAGAGAGCTGATATTGATTTCCAACCATTTCTCTATTGTCATGCAAGCTATAAAATACATTACAAAGTATGCATCTAAAGTAGATAAACACTCCAATAGCTACCACCACATGCTTACAAGAATTTCAAAAAATGCACATCCATATGAACCATCCTCTATATATTTATGGAAAATTTTAATATATAGTGTTGTTGAGTGTGATATTGGTGCACATGAGGCTTTCCATATGTTACAGAAGTTGTTGTTTTTAATTTGTAGCCACGCGTTTTCTTCACTTAATGTAGGAAAGAAGGTGTTGTGTGTGTCTCCTTAGAAAGTAACTCCTTTTACTATGAATTCAACAATAATTGATACATACATGGTGTGTCTGCCTTCCCTGGAATCACTCCCCATAATTAAAGTTACAATAATCATGGTCATACGTCAGACATGACGCCATTATCAAATGGAGAAAAAAGAAAAATTGCAACCATTTTTCACGTCTAACCCATGCTACTTTTAAGTTCCTACATGTGACTCCCAAACATATAAAGCATATTTCCTTACTAAACTTCTCTTTTAAAAACCATTTCACAATACCATTATCAGAGTTGGAAGCCTCCCTATTGATATTATGTTACAAACTAGGAGCCGCATGATCCATTTTTAGTGACCATGGCATGTTGAATGCACATATTCTAATAGTGGCCATATTTTGTAGAAGATTCTACCAATGATCACGATGTCAATGAATACCCCTTACAACTTGACGAATGTCAAACATTGTCCCAACTCCAAATTAATAGTGGCATACCATTAAATGAACCAAACCTATCAAGGCATCGATATTATGACATCCACCACAATTAGACCACTAGTGATGTCCCACCTTCTTGCAAGGAAACTACCTCTACTTTTCTAATGATCAACTGAGTTGGCCACATATTCCTTTGTATACATTCTTCTAAAATGCACTCCTAATGATCCTTGTTGATAGAACAATAACTTGCAGTCAATATTATTCTTCACCACTTACAATCACCAAGGTTAACAACCTCCTTTGAAAATGATCATCAAAGACTATACTAGTACTGGAAAGTCATTCCTCATCAAGAACATACAAATAACATCTTATTGTACAATTTAGACACACCTCATTGTTATTTTTGCTCACTCCAATAAATGTTACTGCATTCACCATTTGTGACTCCATCATTCACGCATGTTTGTGTATACCCATAAAGGATATGAAACAACTTGAGGGTATATCACTCTCATCTTTCCAAGAGTCTTTACAACATGTGAGATACATTCTCATTGATGAAATGGAGTTTCACGGGGCCAAAGTTGATGTCCCTTGTTGAGAAAAAACTAAGGGAGGATTTCCCCAAATGGAAAATGATGTTTTTGGTGGTTACTCCATCATTAATTTTTGGTGACTTAAAGTCAAATTCCTCTTGTCAACAACATACCCATTTATGTCATAACTTATGGTTCAACACTTTGGTAGTCTGTCATCGTTTCGGTCACCTTATATATTGTTTTCCATCAACAAGGCCAAAATCCTTCCAAGATCATGTTTAAGAGCCTTTTACTCAACATGAAAAATATGTATGAAAACCATGAGGACTAGGAACTTCTAATATTTATAGAAAATGCCTCTTTTCCTCCTCTAAAAAAAAAATTCAATCGTCCACCGCTTGTTTACAAAATTGCTTTATTTGACCTCTACAATATGTAAATGCTACAATTTTTAAATGTATCCATTGCACATGTAGTTACTAAAAGCACCAAATGTGATGGAATAGGCCACTTTAATGATGAGAAGTTACAACAAAACCATATTCCTTACATCAACCAGAAGGTGTAGACACAATATCTATGCAATTGGGTACATTTGTGGGTCCTCGAGCATACTAATATATACATGATTCCTAATCAACAAAACTAGTAATTGACAATGTGTTTTGGATATTTTTGCTTTTTTTATTATACTTTTATCAACCTTGCACACCATACATCCCTACTGGTATTTGACTGATTTATCTTTTATGGCCTCAGACATATTGGCAAAATAATTTTTTGATGGGACAAATTAGTTGATTTTCACCAACACACTAAGACTGGGTCCCTCTGGTTGAATGGGGCAGCTCCATTAGTATATGTAAATAAAAATAAATTTTTGGTTAGCCAATAGCTAAGGGAACCAACAGGCACACTCCACTGCACCTACGAAAAATTCTTATAATTTTGTGCAAGAGAGGAATTCGCAAGGAAGGTGAAAGGCTCGGAGTGGGAATTTAGATAGGGGATTAATACTGCAACTAGTGTAGTCATTTTTATGACCTTAGAAAAATAGTCTAATCCCATACACATCAGCCTATCACCCAGTGGGCATTGGGTGCTCACCCGAGGCACGTACAGGTGTCGAGCCCCTCCTTTATGTGAGTCTTGTCAGAATACATTGATCAATGACATAAACTTAGAAAAAGGGTAAAGAAACATTCATTCATTTTGAGAACTTAAGATGATGAATTATATTAATGCAGCCATTCAAACAACAAGATAAATATCAAATAGATAACATATCTGATTCATAATATAAAGAAGATGCACTAGGGTTTACACCCATGAACAATGTATATTTAGAACCATATAATCCTCATTGATCTTAGTTCAGTAACCACATTACATTCCTTAAGGCCATAATAGACCAATGTATCAATGTAGATAAGAATCATGCATCAGAAATCCTAACCATGCTTCCCATATTACAAAAATGATCATAGACCCATCCCTCTAGATATGTCATCTCTCTTATAGACCTCCTAATCAAAATCCATAGAACCCATTACGATTTTTGCAGAGCTTCACCTCTTCAATCTTTATATATGCTAGCAACCACACACTCTTCTCCATAAGTAGTCAATTTCCTTCTACCCAAGCATCTCTATATATAGTTTTAGCATCCACCGCCATGCCTTCTTGAAGTAATAGATCGCTTGCCAAGTGTCCATGTGGTCCTTTAATGGAGCATGCTTCTTCCCAGCTGAGCTCTCCATTTTCTATAATGATGTTTTTTTGGATCCTTCCATCGCATGGAATATTCCTTCCTTGACCACCGAGTTGTTAGCCTGACACCTTATTCCACTCTGCATTGCTCAGTCAGGTCACATTTTTCTCGTGTGTTACTAGGAATTCCTACATTTATGCATAGATTTGCATCGACATTACCCTATGATGCACTCTTGTGTTATGGTTCACACTTGATTAATGAGGGAATCCTATCCACATGAACCTCACACACTACACATTATACACTACTACATCTTACATGCTAGACACTATGTTATACATCATTCTATTTTCTCATACATATTCATCAGTACACCACTATACATTTACATTATCCACATCTTTGACATCATATGCACATTGCACCTTCACATTACACAATCTCCACATATTTCATTATACATTACACATTACATATTACACATTTTACACTTAGACACATTTACAACCACATCCTTCTAGCATTGCTTAGTCACACTACACATTACACATTACATACCTCGCACAACACACATTATACACATATGAAATATCCCTCTTGCAGCTTCTATCACACACTAGGTACATTACCCACTATACGAACGATATTTCCTCATCACCATAGCTACTACACATATTAAAAAATTTTACTCATCCACTTCTACACACTGCACTCATTATCCTATGAAGCACTCTAGTTTCATGGTCCATACTGGACTATTGAGGGTATACATCACAAATGGACCTCATCACATTCACGTGTTCCTAATTCAATTGTTTCTATCATGTGACATTCTTAGTGATATACGTTGTATGTTACATCATCACACCTTCTATCATTTCCATCCATATATTTCGTGATATAACCTTTATGCTCTCATCACGCTTATTGGACATCTTCCTCACATGTTTAGTGATATACGCTTTAGGTTAAACCATCACAAATTCTACCACCTCATAAATTTTACTTTCTCACATTCAATCCCACACATTTCACGACAACTTACAATCACAATATTTCTTCTGCACACATTTTAGACCATTTCCTAAAGACACACTCTCATTTATGGTTCATTTTTTACTGTTAAGGGGGCATAAATAAATGAACCTCGTTGCATACATTTCCATCTACTAGAGGCTACGTTGTTGCTATCATTCACACCACATTCCATTATGCCTCATCCACAGTATATTGCATATCTTGGTTGTATTTACTCTTTCTTACTTTTGCTTATATGTTCACTTTATTACACATGCTATATAGATATCTTATATGTCATTATCTTTATCATACACACATGCACATTCACTTGTTTTTCTAGTTGTGATTGCAAATTCTAGAGATCTTATTTTCATAGCATGGATGTTTGGTGCAGTACCTATTACCAGTCCCACAAAGGCTCCTGGGGCCATCCACTTCGTACACTACAGGTGTTATTGTTTCATTTTGTTTCATAACACGTTACTTTATCAGATTCTACATGCTTTGACATACTTTTTATGTTTTTAACGTGCTAACGGGTGCTTTATGTGCATCATTTATTATGTAAGGCTACTTGCTTACATGGTTATACATTATATTGGTTTTCATTGTTTTTCAATTGTATGCTCTTTTTTGTGGGCTTTGTCTTTTGTCTTGTGTGCACACTTGCCTGTTTGTGGTCATTATGACCTTTATTGTATTGTGACATCATGATTGATGTCCCATATTTGCAACCTAGTTTTTGTGGTCTACATTGTCTTCTCACATTTTTTACACATTTTCTTTGTAGATTAGATTTTCTCTTTTACATTAGTGTTTTTTCTTGTACTAAAACTTGTTTTCCCTAGCCAACTTATTTACATGTGCATTGGTTTCTACCAAGCACATTCCCTTCCCCCCTATAGGGCATAGTTTCAACACAATGGTTGGTCCTCTTTTGGGCCACATACTCCTTTAGCAACATCACATGCACCCCCAAATGAGGGGGGCATCATATGGGTGAATCAGTCACCCCATATAGATTTATGCACAACACGGTACCAGTAAAACATAGTTTCAGTTATAGACAGGGCTCAGAATTAGACTTGGGTCCTTAGTACATAGTGACCTTCCTTAAGTACCAATAATAGGGGGAAATTACCATAGTTCTTCGACATGTCACACAGGCTTTTGACAGGGCAGAGAGTCTTTAGCACTGGTCATTTACACAACAAATTTTACATGGCAGAGAGTCCTTAGCACATGCACACCATCTACAGTGGTGTTTTACACAGCATGAAGTAGTTAAAGGTGGCAGATAACACTAGACAGTTCTCCCTACACTTATTCCATTACACTGGTGTGAGATTTCCCAGAAAACTCACGTGTCGACATCATCTTCAAGATCCTTTATACACCCTTGTTCTCATCACAGATCAGGTGCACATGATCCTTTTTCATTTTCAGCATTTTACATACTTTCCTTACACACTTTGATTCATATACATGCATATTTGACTATTTTTCAGCTTCTTTTTTTATAGGTCCTTCCGTATGGGAAGTGGTAGTCAACATCACCAACAATTCCAACAACAACAATCACCACACATTGACATCAACAACAAGTACACCATGACATCTACAATGTGTTTTCAACCCTAGGTTTCATTTTCATCGTCACTTCTTTTGCACTTCCTAATCCTTAGCATCCACGCTTCACATTTTTTTCATTTTTTGCTTTGTCTAGTCCCTCGGCACATTTTCCTACATCGATCTACATGGATATCAAGTATGCATTTCTATCTACTTTATGTTACCGATATTTCTAGTCACCAACATAAAGTGGGGGCAAATGTAGACACAAAATCCACACACTTTGGGTAATTATCTAGTCTTGATTACATGCTAATATTTATATGATCCTAAGTACGAACAATACTAATTAACCCATGTCTTTAGCCACCTTTCTTTCCTTTTAGTCACTTCTCTTGGTATTGTACTTTTTCTTT